>OV702279.1:242513925-243713925 GCA_916181665.1 Avena sativa
AATCCTCTTAAGAATCATGAGACCTGCTTGAGCAGCAAGCTAGCAATACTTAACGGTACGTTAAGAAACTGTGAAGACAAACTTAATTATGCAAATCTAAACAAGTCAGTTGAAAATAGCTATTTTAAAAGGCATAATTAATATTTGAACAAATGATATCTCCAGAGGGGCAAATAATGTAGACTAAGATTGGCTTGTGTTGTAATACACAATTAAATTGCATAATCGAATTAGTTTCTTTTATCCTAAAAAACAATATTGGAGCTATAGGTGGAGCTCATAAACTGATTCGATGTTTTGTGAATCATGAAGAATCCAACACCAAGGAAAAGGCTACATAAAAAATAGTTCTTGGTTTAACTGATTGTGGAAACGAGTAAAATAGGCACGCTGCCACGGAATAATGAATAACATGATCACATACTGCCTTGCCAAGCTGTACATGTGAGCACCATAGAGTATACTGATGTGCTGATCTACAGCCTCTTAGTTTCATACAGAACTACTGTATATGAAATAATATATGTGTCGCCAAGTTGGGTGAAGAAAGAGAATGAGAATTGAGAAGCATACCAAGCTGCAGTTTTCCATGAGAGCACACGGCTAGACCAATTCTTTGTAGCAGCAAGATGTATGTACTGCAAGCTTCAGTGGCTCGAGATCACAAAATTGATAGGGACAAAAGTACATTAGAGGGCGGAGGAACACATACCCATGAGTGAAATCAACTCGCTCGAGAGTCTTCGCAGCCATGGCTGATGAACCCCTCTCTCGCCTCCCTCACAGACTGCCGCACCGAAGCAGATCGAGCAAAAAAACATTGACTGTTAGGATGATAGGCAATTTTCAAAGCAGTATATCAAACTGTTTGCACTTTCAGGAGACGCAACAATATTTTCAGTGAAGATTGAACATGTAAGACCAAAAAAAAAGGGTAACTGAAGATATTATACCTGGAAAAAATCAAGTTCAAAGTAAGCAAAACAAATGAGATAAATAACTACCTAATCTAGAGCTTCTTTGAATAGGTCAAATTCTTAGTAAGCAAACCTGAAGAAAAAAATCATAGATGATTTCCTGTTAATGAGATGGTGTAGAACATAAGCATTTCTGCACCCTCCTCTTTGTGTGTATGCATTTGAGAGGGCAAGAGAGGTCAGTTCTAGCCAGTGCTATTTATAATATACAAAAGAAAAGATTGTATCTACAATTGTAAAATATGCTCAATTGTTTTGAGCGCACATGTACTATTTCAGCGGCAGTACGATGGTTCTATAGTGAGTTTCAGTGAAAAGAAAGGAACTAACTGGAATGCAGATAGGGGGATTGAGAAGATGAAGTTACACCTATGGCAGGCAAGTATGAAGAGCTGCCAGTCTACGCACACAAGATCATATTCATCCTCCATTACTCCTCATCATATCGACCCTTCGCCGCCCATCACTGATCCACCAACCGAGCCAACATAAATCATCAGAATATAATTTGAATAGAACCAGTATACTGGAAAATATCGTTGTGGACTGAATTAATATGACACCAATATGTAATTTAGCAACATATTATTTAACTCTAGCACCAAAGAGACAGATCTAACTCATCTTCCAATACATCAGCACCAGGGCTTGACTATCCATACATCATTCCCTACCCCCTCCACCTAGCCCCTCCATTGAACCACGACCTGGGCCAAGAATCAAGATCTGGTCGTGCTATTGGCATGCCAAGAGAGAGAGAGAGAGAGAGAGAGAGAGAGAGAGAGAGAGAGAGACCTGTTCAGCAGACACCGCAATCGAAGATGAAGGCGCTTCTCCTCTGGGCTGCCCTCGAGCTCGCTCCCTCGATGGAGATGGAGCGGGAGGCAGGGCTGCAGATCCGTGGCCGCCCGGATCCGCCAGTCGTCCGGGACCAGAGGAGAGAAGCGACGGGAAGAAGAGGCCGACATGGTCGCCGCCGGCTGCTTGGTCACCCCTCCTACAGTTGCCGCTCTTCCCTCCGCCTTTTCTGCTCCTCCAACTCTAGGGTTTCTCGTCATGGTGGCGCGAGAAGGAGGACCTCGGCCTCCACCCCTACAGCTGCTCCTCCCTGCCTCCGCTGCCGGTGTCGCCACTACGCCGCCTGAACTTTTTCCGCACGCCGACATGGGAGACGAGGGAGACAAGAGACGGGAAGAGAGAGAGGGGGGAAACGCGTGCGTGAATGGGAGGCGGCTGAACCCTTGCACAGCCATACGGTTTGTCTAGTGGAAGGACGGAAATACCCCCGTGCGCAGCAGACAATCACGAACGGAACCACCGCGTAGTGACCAGGAAGAGTGCCACATGCAGACCTCCACGTACCGGCAGTCGCTGATCGGCGGGACCTGCAAGACGCAGGCCCCCACCGTCAGGGACGGTAGCCAGCGGTTGGAAAGTGGAAGCACAATCTCACGACCACTTACACGGACGGACAAGATTCATCAAATCGGACGGTTCGGACCACCTCTCCTTAATCGGACGGCTGCAACTTGTTTGGAAGTCCAATCCAACGGCCCAAAATGCTGGGAGCTCCTATATTCTCTGGAAGGGGGTAGAAATATACTCTTTAGATTGCATGTCAGGTTGATTGAAACACACTGCAGAACTCGAAGTTATCGTCGACCCTATACTGGGCAAGACATTGTAAGCGAGGGCAGCGGTCCAAGTTAATGAAGGGAAAATGCAACAGGAAAAGAGCAGAGTTCGAAGGGAAGGAAGGTAGTTTGAGAAGAATTTGGTCAGGATGTTAGAGTAGAGTTCAATTTGGTTTAAGTCGCTGCTGCCCCTTCATGTTTTAGAAAGGCCTGGACAGAAAACTACGAAATTTATAAAGGAGCGAAAGTTTGCTCTCTCGCTCGCTTCTATTGTGAATACCAGAATAGAGACCAATTAACCTAAACTAGTTGAATATCCGTGCATTGTTACGGGCCGTCGAGTTTGTTCCCGCCACATACACATACATATTAGCTAAGTACCCATGTCGACTTGTGTGCTGCTATGGGTAGATCAAGTAAACACGAGTTATGCATGATTCCTTGCACTCTTAATCAACAAACCTTTTCCATGTCTTTCACGACCATAGTAGGTGAGCGTGGATGGGCCAGCCGATATTCGTCGACCGGTAGACGCCCTCCTTGACGGCAGATCACACAATACCCTGGTACTTATAGTTTAGCAACCACCCTCCTCGATGGTGGATCGAAGGTTTTGAATTTAGATTTGTGATACCAGCCCCAAATGAATTGGGAGAAATTAAATCTTTTGGATTAGGACCAAAGGTAGAAACCAAAATTTGAATTGGAGAAGGATATTTGAGGAAAACTCTGTGTGAGATAAAAGGATCGAGATGAGCGATTTTAATATTAAGAAATGTTGAGACGCCTTGCGATAAAGGTATTTCTAGTTTCTCGCTTGAACCGATCAAAATTTAAAGTCAAATTTGGGGTTGGCGGTTTTTGATTGTGAACTGCATACTTGTATACAGATTTCGTCCGCATTCAATATCTGATGACTTATAGATAGCACTGATTACACGGTGTAAATTTATACCTATTTCTCTGTGACATTTCTTGACAAAAGTTGTATAGTACTATGAGAGATAACACCACTCAGACTTTCGACTTTGCAAACTCTATGGGATTCATATGAACTATCACATCAAGTTAATACTACTCTCTTCGTTTTATAATATAAGATGTTTTAGCTTTATGAAGATAATGTATCTAGACCTCTTTTAGTGTACAGTTTCGGAGAGGTTCACTTTGAATCTACACACTAAAAGTTGTCTAGGTACATACACTACATTCACAAATCTAAAACATCTTATATTTTAAAACAGTGGGAGTACTATATTATCTAGCACATAGGCTCCTGTTCTCTATTTTCATATCCACAGTCGCTCTCCTCCTTCATGTAGGCCGACAAGTTCATGAACCGCTGCTGATCCAGCTTACGGTCTCGGCTCGCCACCGTGCCCGGCACACAACGCACTTCACCGTCCACCTTGCGTGGATTTTCTTTCACCGGGCTGAACCGAGTTCTGGCACGTGATGCACGTCAGCGACGGCTCCTCCCAGCATGCGTCGGCACCATCTCCTCGACGCACAAGGCAGTGTCATCGAGCGCCCGTCCTGACAACGTAGGCACCATCTGCTCGAATCACACCGGGCAGGCAGTCTGTCGAGTGGACGGCCGTCCGGACCATGCCGTAGGCCGGACATGCCTCCTGTCGGCGCTACTTGGCCTTTATGTGAGCTGCGGTAGCATGGCCGCCTCAGCGGACATCAACTGGTGGAACCTCTCCCAAGCGCGAGGTCCGGCGTCGAGCACACGAGTATGTGGATGAGAAGATGATCCGCGCTACCAGTGCTGCGGGCGACGCCATGACCAGGGAGATGGCCCCGCAGAACACAGCGCATGCGACCCTCGTGGAGGAAAGCCTAGCACGAAGCAGGGCCGGAGTGGCCCTAAGGGCGGAGTACCTTGATGGGCGGCACCGAAGTTGCAGTTGCATCGTTGGCCATGGACCGCCGAGGCCGCATGTCTAGTTTGGTTGTCGTCAGCCGCCGGAGGTTCTGTGTAGCCAAAACATCGCCGTTCGTCGTTTTGGGGGAGCTAAATAGCGGCAGCGGTAGCCCCAGCGAGGACGACACCGCACCCCGCTCTGGCATATAGCCCAACGTTGGTGCTTGCCTTGATCAAGACCTCCCGCGGCGAGGGAAAGGCAGTCGTGCGGACAGAAGAACTCTATTGCGTAGCACATAGTACTTGTCAGAGGCGACCGATCCGATCCAAACAATCGGTAGGACTTAGAGCGTAAGCTCTTTCCCTATCCTAGCGCTTCGTGCATATGTAATACGGAGTACTATGTCATATGAACGGATTGAGAAGTAACAGTAAGGACTGGGGAGCAAAGATGAACATGGAACTGAGTTAGAATCTGACACGATTTATCGCTCGCGACAAACAGAAAAATAGTCAAAAGATAACAACGCAAGAACGACGAACGAAACCCTAGGTACTCCCTCCGATCCATATTACTTGTCACGAAAATGGATGTATCTAGTACTAAAACACGTCTAGATACATCCATTTCTACGACAAGTAATATGGATCGGAGGGAGTAACGAAAACCACCTCAAGACTTAGAGAAGAGATAGAGATAGAGATTGTGATTAGCATCCACTTAACTTATCGTGATCTGAAAAAAATACTACTCCCTCCAATCCATATTAGTTGACTTAAATTTGGCTAGATTCGGATGTATCTACTCCCTCCATTTCAAAATATAAGATGTTTTAGGTTTATGAAGAAAATGAATCTAGACTTGTTTTAGTGTGTAGATTCATCCCAAAGTTGAGTGAATCTATATACTAAAACAAGTCTAGATTCATTTTTTTCACAAACCTAAAACATTTTATATTTTGAAATGGAGGGAGTAGCACTAAAACATGTTTAGATATATTTAAATCTACTAAATAAATCTGAGTCAACTAATATGGGTCGGAGAAAGTACTGCTACTAGTTTATAAGTTGTAACTTCACGATGCAACAGAAGATACGCTCGTAGAGCCAATGTTTTATCCGGTGCTCAAGTTATCAAAAATGAAAATCTACCTGGGCCGACCCATCAGGAGGATCACGTTGGGCCTTTTTACTTGGCCACATCAGGCGTATCACTTGAGTTCCAGGAGTCGTTGTTAATCCCGTTTTAGTCCCACACCGCTTAACGAAACGAGATAGGAGCTGTTTAAAACAAGGCATCGGGAAACTGCAGTCACCAAGCGGCAAGCATGGTGAGCTTAGACATTAGACACCTTTCAAAGGCATGCAAGTGGCTCTAGGGCAGTCGATGCCATGATTGAAAGCTTGCATGTCGCTGCACTCCGACACGGTGTGCCGTGCATGCAGGTGGGTCTCGGGTCATCGGTTGCCTTATCGACAGCTTGCACTGTCTCTTGGGGCACTCCGACACGGGGTGTTCAGCTTTTCCAAAACATCTCATAATATGGCACGGAAAAAGTACAGTACATCTCAAAAACTTCCAAAATACCGGAAGGATTCCACTTTTGCACTGTCACTAATCCAGTTAACGACGCATTATCTAACACAAAAGATGAGCATAATTAACAAAACCCTGCATATAAACATTTTCACAAAAGGTCCAACTTTGCAGTTAGAAACACTAACTTATACTTCCTCCGTTCCATAGTATATGATGTTTTAGCTTTTACAGTTAGATAGTACTTCCTCTGTTCGGGAATACTAGGCCGGAGAGCTTTTTCAGATTTTCGGATTTATTAGATCGAAATATTAATTATCTCTAAATTTCTGTGCATGCATCCTCCTTTATTCCCTCCCACCCTCTGCATGCGTCCCACTATTCTCGGTTTTCTATTGTGATTAATGAGTCAGAGTCTAAGAGCATCTCCACTCGCCTACCCATGACACCGATCCGGACGCTAAAAATAGGTTCGAACGTCGAAATTTCGTCCACGACATATTCAGGAACCTGTTTTCGTTCGGATTTAGGTCAACTTTGGTCTGAACTACCCAGACCATACCCAGGATCCTGAGTACACCCTGGGAACGCCGGACGAAGCGAATTCGGCGAGTGGACCCACCCAGTCAGCATATTTTCGCTCATATTCATCCAAAGTTTGCCCGTATTCGCCCAAAGTTCGCTCATATCGCTCATATTCGCCCAAAGTTCATCCATATAGACCATATTCGCCGAAAGTTTGTCCATATAGACCATATTCGCCCAAAGTTCGCCCAAAATTCGGCCAAATTTGCCCAAAGTTCGTCCGTATCACCCATATTCGCCCAAATTTCGCCCAAAGTTCGTTCATATAGACCATATTCGCCCAAAATTCGGGCATATTCGCCAAAGTTCATCCGTATCGCCCATATTCGCCCAAAGTTCGTCCATATAGATCATATTCGCCCAAAGTTCACCCAAAATTCGGACATATTCGTCCAAAGTTCGTCCGTATCGTCCATATTCGCCCAAAGTTCGCCCATAGGTCGTCCATATCGCCCATATTCGCCCAAAGTTCGTTCATATCGACCATATTCGCCCAAACCGCCCAAAGTTCGTCCAAAGTTTGCCAAAATTCGTTAAATATTAGCCAAATGCGGGAAATCGCCTGAGTACGCGAGTAGAAAACTCGGCGTACCCAGGCCAAAAACTTGTTTTGTCGGCGAAAAAAAGGTCCGGATTTCGGTCTGGGTTCGCCCAACGAGTGGAGATGCTCTAATGAACCAATGTATGCACAACACAAATAAAATTGTAGCAGTTAAATAGGTAAATGCAAGATATTCAAGGGAGAATTAATGGGTGTCTTAATCCGCGAGTTTTGGTCCTCCGGACGAGTATTCCCAAACAGAGGGACTACATTCGTTTCAAAAAAACTAAAAACCACTACTAGAAAAAACCTTAAGCAATTATTTTATTAGTGGCGCGTATAATATAATACATGCAACCACTTCTTAGTAAAGTACTAATGGCATTCAGATAATTGTGAACGCCACCGGCAAACTCTAGCGGTGACGTCTAAAAAAATGCAAACGCCACCAGGAAATGGGTCCCGCGGGTGCAACTGGGGCAAACATAAGGTGGCGTTCATATAAAATGAATGTTATAATATTATGTACCGGTGGCGCTGATACTTTTGAACCTCATGGATAAAGTTATCCCGCGCATATATCCAATCCCGGTTGTGTCTCTCGATCATACACACACATGCTAAAAACCACTACTAGAAAAACCCTTATAGCAATTATTTTATTAATGGCGCGTATAATATAATACATGCCACCACTTCTTAGTAAAATACTAATGGTATTCGGATAATTTTGAACGCCACGGGCAAACTCTAGTGGCGACGTCTAAGAAAATACATACTCCACCAACAAATGGGTCCCGCAGCCGCGGGTTCAACCGGGGCAAACATAAGGTGGCGTTCGTATAAAATGAACGCCATCATATTATGTACTGGTGGCGTTGATACGCTGATACTTTTGAACGTCATGGCTAAAGTTATCCCGCCGGATATCCAACTCTGGTTGTGTCTCTCGATCACAAACACACATGCTAAAAACCACTACTAGAAAAACCTTTATAGCAATTATTTTATTAGTGGAGCGTATAATATAGTACATGCCACCACTTCTTAGTAAAATACTAATAGCATTCGGATAATGCGAACGCCACCGGCAAACTCTAGTGGTGACGTCTAAGAAAATGCAAACGCCAACAGGAAATGGGTCCCGCGGGTGCAACCGGGGCAAACATAAGGTGGCGTTCGTACAAAATGAGCGCCATCATATTATGTACTGGTGGCGCTGATACTTTTGAACGTCATGGCTAAAGTTATCTCGCGCCGATATCCAACCCCAGTTGTGTCTATCAATCACACACACATGCTAAAGTTATCTCGCGCCGATATCCAACCCCAGTTGTGTCTATCAATCACACACACATGCTAAAAACCACTACTAGAAAAACCCTTATAGCAATTATTTTATTAGTGCCGCGTATAATATAATACACACCACCACTTCTTAATAAAATACTAATGGCATTCGGATAATTGCGAACGCCACCAGAAAATGGGTCCCGCGGGTGCAACTGGGGCAAACATAAGGTGGCGTTCGTATAAAATGAACGCCATCATATTATGTACTGGTGGCGCTGATACTTTTGAACGTCATGGCTAAAGTTATCCCGCGCTGATATCCAACCCCGGTTGTGTCTCTCGATCACACACACCCACGCACGCACGCACGCACGCACGCACACACGCACGCGTACAGACACAAGAGCGCGCACACACACACATCTCTCTCTTCACTCACCCCTAGGCGCGTTTGTCTCCACCGCCGCCCCGCATCCGACTCTACCCCTCTCCTCTCCCTACCAGCGACCGCACGCCCGTGGCCGCGCGACCTGCATCCGACGGTCCGTCCCTGATCCGCCGGTTCCTGCAATCCTCGATCCGCCCGATCCGCCGGCCGTCGCAACCGCCCCGTCCTCGCGCCGCCGGCCACCGCAACCACACCTTATCTGTCCTCGGTGAGCCACCGCCGCTCCTCCCTTTTTTAATAGCAATTTAGAAATTCTAGATATATATAGTGTTTTAGATAGTGCTTAGATATTAAAATTAGGCTCATATTCTGGATAGATATGTTAGATATGCTTTGGAAATATTAAACTTGAGCTCAAATTGTAGATAGATATGTTAGATATGCTTTAGAGAAATTAATTTGGGCTCAAATTCTAGATATATTTGTTAGATAATGATTTAGATACTAAACTTGGAATAAAATTCTAGATAGATATGTTAGAGAGTGATGCTAAAGTCCAAGGACAAAGTATATGAAAATACCTCATCTCGTCACCCCCAAAGTGCAAATAAGATAGATAATCGTGACATTATCTCTTTTCTTTAGACTTTGGCGCGATAGATGAGATATTTGAATATGTAGATATTCTCGCTTCTTTAGACTTATGCATTATTCAAATATCTCATCTCGTAGCCTTGAAATCGACAGATAATTTTACGGTTCATATAACATGGTGAGACAAAATTGTGCTTTTTGAATCAAGTGCACAATGTTGTCTCAGCCATGCTATCTCAATTGTTGCAATATCTCTATTTTTTAGATTTTGTCAGGATATTTGCATATGCAACTATTCTCAATTGTTATGGTATATATTAGATCGAAAAAAACTGTCGCATTCAAGTAGATGATGATTTAGATTCTCAATTGGTAGTGCATATTCTCAATTGTGGGACAAGTAAATGATGATTTAGATTAGTTATGTCTTATATGTAGTAAATGGATAGCGTGTGCTAAATGTGGAGATAGGAGGCTCCATGGGTGTATTCAAGTGGTTAATCACCCTGGATTTACTATGGCAAGGAGGAGGTCTAGACTGTGCTACCTTGTTTTTCTGGAGAACTTTATAGCTAGGATGGTATGTGATAATCAAACATGTTTTTGCTAAGTCGTTAATTTATATTGTCTCACTCAATTAGTTATTTTTTAACTATTGATATTATATTTTGCATAGTACATACCATGTGCATTCAGGCGTAAAGTTCCGGAGAAGATCAACGTAGGCAAAAATGAGGATGCCATAGGTATAGAGGACCAACGAGGTCTTCACTGTTGTTATCACAAACGAAGGTGGGAGAACCTTCTTTGGTTGCCCTAGTTGGGCAGAACTAGCCCAAGTGTGCGGTTTTCATGCTGGTGGGGCGCTTTGGATGTGTCTTTGTGAAGCTACTGATGGAAGAGTCATAGTGATTCATAATGATCGGACCCTTGATGACTATTTTCTGTAATAGTGGATTAACTTGGAGTAGGTAGACCACTTGAGATGCTATCTAGTTGAACTTCAATACTGTCTAATCAAATTTCAGTAATATGCTATTATTTATGGTTTACTATTATTGTTTATGAATATGCAGTTCATGATATATAATTGCTAGTTCATGATATATAATTGTTGTTAATTCTTGCTAAATTCAATTATAGAGCCATAATTTTTTCTATGGTGTTTGCATAAATCTGAACGTCACAGATTTAGATGGTACCGGTGGCGTTCCCACTGCACGCCACGAGTACCTAGTACCTATTTTACCAGCGGCGTTCAAGATGAACGGCACCAGTGCTAGTTTTACTAGTGGCGTTTCCACACGCCACTAGTACTAGTTACCACTTGCATAAGATTAGCGGCACGTGGGTTCAGCGCTACCAACCTCTTTTTCTAAACATCATTATTAGACCTTTTCCTACTGGTGAACATTTTATATTTTAGACGGAGGGAGTACAAAGATATCAAGCTGACCTAGGTATATTGAAATAATTTATTGGAATGATGGATCGTTGCACCGAGCACTCACGGTTCGTAGGCCATGAATCTTGATTTGTAGGGATTAGCCATGTCTAAAAGGAGGTATGCCATCCTAGCTTTTCCTTTAAAAAGTATACAATATTCAAAATATAAGACTAATGCATGTTGCACTTTAAGCTGGCCTTATACTTGCAGTCGCGTGAATTAGAGAGTCGCCAAGTTGTTTGACAAATAAGAACTAAGATCTTAGGGTCTGTTTGTTTGGTTGTGGGAAGCAGCGGCAGTGGCAGATATTTGATATTTGGCAGGAGTGTTTTTTTATGGTTGTTGTTGCTACTGTTGTTTTAAGGATGAAATATCTAGAATGCCCCTGGATGCCGAAGAAGTTATGTAAATGATGATTCAAATCAAATTAGCTAGCTCTGACTTATTTAACATAACTGACATGCTTAAGAATTAAATTCACGAAATTCAAAAGCCACGGGTTTTAATTCAGTAATAAAATAAGAAGAGTTTTGTACAATTGTACACATGTGCCAAAAAAGTGCATGCCCTTCACAACTCAACCCATTAAACCTATGGAACCGCGGGGAATCAAGGTGCGTAGGCCAATCGCACTGGGAGCAACCCATGTGTCCTAGGATTATCGACGAGTACGTCATAGAGGGGTCCTCACAGAGCGTGTTTAGAGAGGTGGGGAAAGAAGGCGAGTTGACGGATACGAGGTAACATAACGTATCCAGGTTCAGGTCCCACAACGGTGGCAAAATCCTAACTTTGCTATAAATCACTATAATGGCAATACGACGAGTTATAAGGATTGGTTCGCTGTGCGAGGTCTGTCAGTTGATCTAAGTTGTGTCCTAAAGGCTTTCAGAGGTCCGACTTATAAAGACGCCAGAACCTAGGGTTACAGGAAAAAGTCCTAGCTAGAAAGGTTAAAGAGTTCTACACTAACACAAACTAGTCTTACGTGTCTTGCACTCCAAGGATCCGGGTTGGATTATGTTTGCACCGTATCCTTCCTTTATCCGGCATGTGCCTCCCTTCTGGATCCGTCTAACTGGACCGCCCAGCAGTCCATGGGCCTTGCTACCAACTATGAGTCATCCGGGTTAGCCGGATTAGAGACATGCAATGGTGATACTCATTTAGCAAATCCCCAACAGTAGCCCCCGAAGAACTTCGATATCTTGCACCGTCTTGCCCTTTAGTTTTAATGCTCCATCTAGGTGATGTCGGAAAATCGTCAAGCAATATCTTGTAGTCCTCCAAAGAACCCGGCAATATTCTCCTGTCTTCAGTACGTAAGTCGGAGAATCACTAAGTCTTCCACCTTACTCTTCTTGTAGCTAGACAGGGTCCGTGTTGGCGATATGCCCAAGAGGCAATAATAAAAGTAGTTATTATTATATCTTTGTGTTTATGAAAAATGTTTATATACCATGCTATAATTGTATTAGCCGAAAACATTAATACTTGTGTGATTTGTAAACATGTAAGAGCCCCTAGTAAGCCTCTTGTAATACTAGCTTGTTGATTAATTGATGATTATGATTTCCTGATCATGAACATTGGATGCTATTAATAACAATATCATATCATTAGGAGAATGATGTGATGGACAGACTCCTATAGTTAAGCGTAGCATAAGAACAAGTCATTCAATAGTTTGTTTGCTATAAGGTTTCAATTACATAGTAACCTAAATCCTTCAATCAGGAGATCATGTTAATCACCATCACCGGATGGATGCTTTGATGACATGGAACACCACTTCGTAACTGGGTGGTTATAAAGGTGGAATTGAGTATTCTGAAAGTATGTGTTGAGTCACATGGATCAAGAGTGGGATTTGTCCATCCATATGACGGATATATATACTCTGGGACCTCTCGGTGGAATGTCATCCAATTGGCTTGCAAGCGTGTGACTAGATCACAAGGGATCACATATCACGAAACGAGTAAAGAGTACTTATCGGTAACAAGGTTGAACTAGGTATGCAGAAATACTGATGATCAAACCTCAGATAAGTAAAGTATCGCGAGACAAAGGGAAATTGGTATCATATGTAAATGGTTCATTCAATCACGAAGTAATCATAGAAATATGTGGGAGCCATATAAATTTCCAGTTTTCTCTATTGGTTATTAATCGGAGAAGTGTCTCGATCATGTCTGCATAATTCATGAACCGTAGGGAGACACACTTAAGGATTCGATGTTGTTTAGTAGATATGGTAATGAGTTGGAGACCGAATATTGTTCGGAGTCTCGGATTGGATCCTAGACATCACGAGGAGATCTGTAATGGTCCAAAGAATAAGATTCATATAAGGAAATTCCTATTCCTAGGTACGTAAATGTTTTCGATGTTTTCACCGGAAGCTTCTAGAAGGGTCTAGAAGGTCCACCACTCCGGAGAGGGAAGGGTACATGAATGTGTCATACCAATGTGGAATGGTTGCATCATGTCCTATGTCACTTGGCTGGGAAATGGGAAGTGAAATAATCAAATTCTAGTTTGAATAGTCAAACTCCAATTTGAAAAGTCAAACCCAAACATTGATAGTCAAACCAAGTGGAGGGAGAGGAGGAAAACTAGAGGAGGAATGTTTCCCCTCCCTCCCTTGCCGCCGGCCAACCAAGAGGAGTTTGGGGAGGACTCCCTGCCCCCTTGCTGCCTCTCCCTCCCATAAAAGGAGGGGAGGGGCACCCTCCTTGCCCTACACCACAAACCCTAGGCCGGCTGCCCCTCCCAAGTCGCCGCCACCCTAGATCCTCCTCAAGTCGATACCGCCTAGACTTTCCCTAGCTGTCGTCCACCTCCACCCCTCGGCCTCTAAATCCTAGTTGTCGAGGCCTCTCTACTCCACCATACTCACTCCGACTTAGGCGAAGCCCTGCAGGATCTACTCCTCCGTTTCACCACCACGTCGTCGTGCTGCTGGAATCGTGAGGAGATCTACAACCTCTGTTGCCTGCTGGAACAAGGGAGAGGAAGGTATTCATCAAGTACTGAATGTTGATTGATTGCGAGAGCGCTGCCAGAACACGACGCCAGAAGGATCGTCTTACTGGAACAAGAGTGGCATGGCCTTCTCTCCAAGTCAGCTGACGAACCGGCTTATTGCTTCTACGCAGCCTGTGAGCCATTGAATGTCTTTCAGGCATATCAGATGCTTGATGCTGAGGTTGGCCTTGATCTTCTCCGGGTTGACCTCGATTCTGTGATGCAAAATGATGAAGCCTAACAATTTTCCGGCAGGGACCCCGAAGACACACTTCTTAGGGTTGAGCATCATGTTAAACTTTCAGAGGTTATCAAAGGTTTCCTTTAATTCGGCGATGAGGTAATTTTATTTCTTTGACATCACCGCGATGTCATCCATGTAAGCATGAACGTTCCGACCAATTTGTTCATGGAGGCAATGTTGCATTGTCCGATGGTACGTAGCACCTGCGTTTTTTAGCCCAAAGGGCATCGTGACATAGAAATAAGTTCCATATGGTGTGATAAACGAAGTGGCCAATTGGTCCGACTTTTGCATCTTGATCTGGTGGTATCCTGAGTATGCACCGAGAAAATATGGAAGTTCCAAGCCAGCCATTGAGTCAATGACTTGGTCAACGCGAGGGAATGCAAACGGATCCTTCAGACACGCTTTGTTCAATATAGTGTAATCAACACACATTCTTAATTCTTTGGTTCCCTTTTTGGGCGCAAGTACATGATTGGCCACCCATTGGGTGTGAAGGACTTCTTGGATAAAACTAGCCTTAAGTAACCTAGCTATCTATTTGCCTATGGTGCGTCTCTTCTCGTCGTCAAATCATCGTAGAGGTTGTTTCACCGGTTTACATTTAGGATCGATGTTTAAGCAGTGCTCGGCAAGTTCCTAATGTAGAGAGACCTACTGTCTTTGCCACATCAAGGTCTCCAACATATGCCAAGTCATCATGGAATCCAAAGGTGAATCCTATCCTCTTTGAGACCCCACTTCCTACCCTATTTAATGGTGTACTACTTCATACTCCGTCCTATGACCATGATAGGTTCACACCGACAAGTAAAAAGACAAGGGAGGAAGCCTGATGACTCACGCCTGACAAAATTGAGGCATGGAAGAGGAGACGGAAGAAGCTCCAGCTAGATTCGGTGATAGGACCGGCGAACCAGGCTCACCGCCGGAATCCCCGACGCCAGGAACCATGGACCGGATCCACCACCGGAAACGCTCTCTGTAAGACAAAGCGGCTACGACTGGAATAACCGGCAACCGCCGAACTTCCGGCGCAGGATCCGGCACCGCCAGACTTACTGCCGGAATCCCCCGTCTACGCACGGATCTGGGTTTGATGCCCTGGAATATTCCCTTTGCTTACCTTTTTGCCTGGTTTATCCCAAAACTACCCCCATTCTAGTGTATGGCCTATAAATAGAGCCCCCACCCCCTCATGTATCCCTTAGGCATAGATGATATACTAAAGACAACCCCCATTGTGGAATCTCTAGTTTTGTCTCATCCCCTTGACCAAGGGGACCGACTACCGTCACCAACCTCGTTGGACTTTGCATCACGCACCCATCATTATACAAGGCCTTGGAGTCGCTGTTCCTTCTCCAAGTTGTCAAAATCCTCTCCAAGGTGTTCTTTCCTCTCCAATGTGGATTTGATGGGAGCATGTTAACCGATCTTTCCTTACGAGGATTCTATCGGATCGGTGGCCGCTGGAGGGAGCAATAGGTCTTGTATCGTGTTTGTGTTTGCATGTGTTCATCATGTTTTTTTGCGAGGTGTGTGTTTGCTTCCGCTACCTTCTCCCCCCTCACTTTCCCATCGATTTGACCATGAGATCTGTGAAGATCGGGCCACCCAAGAGGTTAACCCCTATCATCTGGTATCAGCAGCTTTTGGTTGCCACAGATTCCTCATCGATTTGGTCTTTTCCCCATAAATTCAAAAATTCCACACAAATTCCCCAATTCGTGGTTTGGATCGATTTGTGATTTGAATGAGTTTTGGTAGGTTTTGATCCATGGATTACTTGCTAAACTTGTTGATCTACCTTTCCCTGCGTTCCCATGGCCTAATTCCATCATTTGCCCCTCCGATCTGAAGTTTTATATCGAACTTTTCCATAGAAATCACGTTTTCATGTTCACGAACTCGTTCCGGCGCCAGGTTTGGTGAAACCAAAGTAGTTGTCGGAATTTTCGGTCAGAATTCCGGCACCACTGACCCTACCGACGGAAATTCCGGCGCCAATTGTGGTCCCGCCGATTTTGCCGCCAACAGCTTCAGCTCCACACTGTTTTGAGCATAACTTTTGCATTCAAACTCGGATTTGGTGTTATTTAGCTCGTTTAGAAGAGGACAAGGATCTCTACATCATCATCCATGTTGTTCATGCTATCAACTCCATCAAAATTCAATGAGAAAGTCGGAATCCAACAATAAAGGGTGAAGATTGTTGACGAAAGGTATAAACATTCCGCAACTTTTCCCCACTTGCATTCCATTGTGAACTACACTATCTTTGTGACCAACAAACACCTATTGAGACTAGTTCCTCCTATGATTGCTTGGGCTATGAACATTTGATACCTTGTAGAATTCCGAGCAAAAGTTGTGAGCGCACTATCTCATATAGTTATCCTATATAGTTGTTGGCACAAGGAAGAGGCAAGTGAAAAATAAAAGAAAAAGAGAGATATAAAGATATATGAAAAATAGGAAAAAAAAGAAATATACAAGTGCCTCATATAATAGGAAGCGCAAGCTCGATGAACATCATATAGGTGATACTTATTGTGCATATCTTGTAGCACATCAATTTTATATGCAATCAAACTAGCGTCTTTCCTGATACTTGTGTGACACGAGCTTATAGTCTTCGCTAGGTAATCATTTGGTTCTTAGCTCACTTCCTCCGTCACACAAGTCCCATTTATCCCACCATGTGTGTTTCCTTGTACATATTTCCTATCTTGTGGATTGACTTGTTTTGCTTTGTGATCATTGTGGTTCTTTACTTGCCATTACAATATCTTGATTGCGGATTGTTTCTTTGACATGCCACTTTCCATACCTATCCACTATAAGATTTTTGTGTGTGTATGTTTTTTAGTAGTTAGTTGGTTTTGGTGTTCCGTGTGAACTTCACTTTGCTTGGTTTATTGCTCTCAAGTGTGGCCACTTGCACGATACGATTTCCAAGGTAAAGTAAGGTTTGACGTCACATCTCTAACACCCACTACCACTTCCATATACACACTTGGTCTTGTGAATCATGTCTAGGGACTCCGGAACCGAGGATGATATCTATGAAGAATCCATGATGAGCCACCATGACTATGACTCCACAAGTATAGAGGACATGACGGAGCACTACACTTATGACGACTCCACATGCATGTAAGACATGGAGCATGACATCAACTATGGCTCCTCAAGCATGGAAGACTTGGAGATCTATATCGAAAATGGCTCCTCATGCATGGAGGATATGGAGCACTGCACCGAAAATGTATCCACATGCTTGGGTGATATGGAGTAGTACAACAACAATTACTCCCCAAGCATGGACGACTTCGAGTGCGACATCGATGATGCCTCACCAAGCATGGAGGACACGGAGAACTTCACCGACTTTGATGGCTCCTTCATGAGTAACAACTGCACTTCCCCTTGTAACAACATTAGTAGAAACAGGAATATTTATACCATCTTGAAGAAAAATTTTATAACTAGATGCTATTTGTTCACATTGGGTTTCAATCATACTAAGGTACATGTGAAATAATTTATTTCTTGTCCAATCTCATCATAATTTTCCGTGAGTTCTGCCAAAATCTTCTTATGTCTTTGAAATTGCTTATGCAGGTTATTATGAGATTTGGCCTGTCGATGTTTTAATTCTTGAAAATTTTCCTAGTTTCATCTTCTTTAGTGAAAATCTGTAACAGATCTACATTGTTTTCCTTAACAAGTTCAGAAGGTAAACCTTTTTCTTTCATTGTTTTGCGTACTTCAGGCATGATATCTGGGATTATACGAAGTATTCCTTTTTTCAGCTTAGTACCAAAATCAGGATTATAAACATTCTTAGCCCTAGTGGACATCAATTCCAAACAGATTTTAGTAGTTAAAGTATTTATCGATCCTTCTGCTGATAAATCAAGCAACTCTCTACATTGAGTATTAAGATCGTGGTAAAATAAGTGGCAAACATTTGATTCAGAATAGCCATGATTAGGAATGCTATTAATTATTACAAAAAATCTATCCCAAGCTTATGGGTAGTTTTCTCCCACGTTTTGACTGAAGTTGCCTCTATTCTTTCTAATTTCAGTTACCTTTTTAAAAGGAATAAATTTGTTTATGAATTTTACAATACAGTTTTCCCAGCAATTAATGCAATGACGAGGGAGAGAATATAAACAGTTTAGAGCTTTACCTTTAAGGGACCAATGGAATAATTTTAGACGGGAAAAATCTCTAGGTAAACAGTTTGGTCCAATTGATGTTATCACATCATCGAAATCATGTCTTCCTGGGTCTTAATCTTCCCTTCCACTGAAAGCTTTTTCCTGCAAATTTTTAATAATCTCACCATCAAATTGATATTCTCTAACTCCAGGATTAGGAAATTCTATTGGTTGTTTAATATAAGCAGGGTCTGGAGCACTGTATTCTCTGAGAGTTTTCTAAGGTTTCTTGGCAGTTGTCCTCTGAATGGACATGATTTCCATAAAATCACTTAGGTTTTCAACTTCAACCTTATTTGATCTCAAAAGGTTTTCAATAATTTCTTCGCGCCTTTGAGCAGTCACGTGCTCAAAATAATTTGGTAGATAGGTCCTACCAGATCGTGTAGACCCTTTTTCTCCTACGGAGACCATTTGGTATTAGTAACACCTGAAATGTCAAGATATAAACACTTAGCACTTAGCTCCCCGACAACGGCACCAGAAAATAGCTTAATGTCTGCAAGTGCACAGATCGTTTGTAGCTAGTTTCAAAGTTAAGATATCGATCCCACAGGGAGCCCAAAGGAAAGTGTTCATAAATGAAGTCTCTGTCACACTCAAAGTTGTCAAGTCTTCGAGTGAATTAACTGCAAGTGTTGAAATAAGAATAAAATTTGGATTAAACTGAATATATTTAAATAAAAATAAAATATAAACTTTAGAAATAAAAAGCATAAAAGTAAAGAACAATTTGATTGTTTGTTGTTTTCAGGAGATGACAAATTAGGCGTGGGGAGATACAGTTCATGGTGATAGTGATTGTGCCAAGTGGATGAGTGATAAGTGTAACAATTATGATATTATAAGTGTGTGTAGGCAAGCAAGCCATAATTAGCCGGAACTCCTCTTTGTAGATTTCATCCCAACTTCAATAATCCAACTAGTCTGTTACCAAAACCATGGTTAGTCACTAGGCAATTAAGATCCTTTAGGTTGCTTAGCAATTAAGCTCCTTGGATCTTACTAATGCAATAGGCACAGTGGCTCCTCGTGCTCCTCGAGTTAAACTAGTTTTCCATTGATATCCCCGTGTCACTCAGGGGTCGCTGGTCTGCTAGCAAATAAGATCTTATCTGTGTAGAACAAAGTATCATGTTGTCTGGGCCCTTAATTGGAAAACAAGCATTAGGCATCCCATAGATAGTCAAGCAAACACATAGTAATTAAAATCAATCAAAAATTAATGGAAAATATATAGGCACATCCCATCTCACCAATCCCCTACAACTTCCACGCCCAAAGGAACTTACTCACACATGAGAGAACAAAGCATCATCGATATAATTAAATAAGGGGAGTTCTTCTCAATATTACCGTGGAGATCCACAATAAGAATAGAAAATCAATCCAACACAATTCAAGATAGGAAAAAGCAATCTGAAACCCTAATCTTGCAAGGTGAAGATCTCTCTCTCTCAAGTACAAGTACTGGCTATGGATGTGTTGTGGCTAGGAGGTTGAATATCATGGAGCGAGATGAAGAACGTCTTCCCCTTCTTATCCAGATCTTTTCTTTCTCCCTTCTGGATGGAACGACGGCTGTTGTGTTATGTTTTCGTGTATGCCTCCTTCACGAAAGTTGTTCCTTTTGACAGGGAGAAGGCGACAGTAGCTATATAACGGGAACTGTATGGACAGAGAAAAATTTCCTGCCGTATAGTTGGTCGTTAAACCTACTGGTTGCCTTCCTCGATTGCTTCCAAAAAGAGATTTGCTTGTTTTTGCCTGAATATTGTATTTTTGCTATTGAAACCTTCTGTTGATGTTCAGAACCTGAAACATACACTGAAAACCAAGTTTTCTTTGCTACCGAAGTATTAGCGTTAGGTAAAGCTACAAAACCATCAAATCAAGACGAAAACCATCAATAAAAACCATAAAAAGTGTACCAAAACTCACAGCTATCATTCACCTTGTGATGTTCATGTTTCTTTGCTATTGGATATTTGATGATTTGTGTGTTGCAAAAAAAATGTTGAACAATTTATCTTACCGATGTTTTTTGCACAACCATAATACCATTAAGAGCATGTATTGTCATGAGAGCTTCCAAGTATCTCATCTTGTTGTTGCAACAAACATAAGGACCACTTACTCTTTCATATGGTTTGTTTGCAAACATGTTGTTTTTGCTTCCGCTTGTGATACTCATATTCACATGATCTTTGCTTTCGATGATTTGTGTGTGGCATCCAACATCTTGAACAATTTCTCTTTCTAGTGGTTGGTTTGCACACATAATGATGTTCCTTTGGACATTCTTCCTTGTGTGTTTTTGCCGAATTCTCCTATTCTCGCATCAAAGAAGTTGATCAAAATTTTAGTACAATTCTTTGAGTGATCCACTAAGACGTTGTATGGAGTTTTCAAGTTCCCACATTTGGATGATGTTAAAAAAATTCCATGCACATTGACCTTGCTTATGCATTCCTTTTTATATACTTGTATTGTGATAATAGTGTTGTGAACAAGAATGGACATGCCACATTTTACATGCTCCTCTATCACGCACAAAAATATTTTGCTTGGTCTTTGTTGTGTAAAGGTACAATTGCATACACGTCAACCTCTATGGACCGTTTGTTGACAAGACAAATCGAAGAGAGTTACCTATGGCTACCCTTCATAGAGCTATCTCTACAAGCTAAGGTCACTTCCTTCTACTTGAGGACTCATGATATAAACTTCATGAATTTTCTACGCTTGGAGTGTTGATTCGCTTTTGTCGTGAGCTTTGTAGGCTTCATGGAAGGTGAAGAAACATTGAAATGTTGTCAAGTCAATCTTCCCAAGGACGACTATATGGTGAACCCTGGGATCAAGAATGTCTTTCGAGCTCTTATACTTTGTGATGAGCATGTAGAGTCGAGGACTACTCTTTTTGAAGGGGGGCTGATGTAGCCATACCTACGGTCGTTGCCACATCAAGGTCTCCAACTTATGCCAAGTCGTCATGGACTCCAAATGTGAATCCCATCCTCTTTGAGATCCCACTTCCTACCCTATTGAATGGTATACTACTTCATATAGATAGGTTCACACCGACAAGTACGGAGACAAGGGAGAAAGCCCGAGGACTCACGCCCGACAAGACAAAGGCTTGGAAGAGGATACGGAAGCAGCTCCAGCTAGATCTGGCGATAGGACCGATGAACCGGAGCCACCACCGAAATCTCCGGAAATAGCACCGGCGAACCGGGCTCACCATCGGAATCCCCGGCGCCAGGACCGGTGGACCGGGCCCACCGCCGGAAATGCTCTCTATGTGCCAAACCGGCTACTACCGGAATAACTGGCGACCGCCAGAACTTCCGGCGCAGGATCCGGTGCCACCAGACTTACTATCGGAATTGTAGGGGTTCGTAGCATGGTAAACAAAAAAATTCTATCGCGTGAACACATACAAGCCAAGATCTATCTACTAGATTGTAGCAACGAGTCGATAGAATATTAACCCTCGAAGATCCAAAGCGGTTAACGAGAGCAGATTCTCGTGGGTGATGTAGTCGTACACTTCCGATCTCAAGATCGCGTAGAAGATCCTTCCGGCGCTGCGTTCCGGCAGCGCTTCCGCAGTCAGTCACACGTTCGGTACTCGATGAAGACCTTCCTCTACCTTGTTCCAGCAGGCAGTGGAGGTTGTAGTACTCTCCTCGCGATTCCGGCAGCACGACGGCGTGGTACCGGAAGTAGAGGGGAGATCTCGCAGGTCTTCGCCTTAAGCCGGAGCGAGTATGGTGGACTATGAGAGAGCCTCGGTGATCTAGGGTTTAGAAACACCAAGGAGAGGGAGCTAGGCCGGCGTCTAGGGCAAGAGGAGAGCCCCAACTCGGCGACTTGGCAAACCCTAGGAGGCGGCAGCGACTTTGGTGGAGGTCGGCGGCTAGGGTTTAGGTTTAGAGGAGAGAGGTGTAGCTCTAGGAGGGGCAGCCCTGCCCCTCCTTATATAGGTGGGAGGGTGCGGCCAAGGGGAGGGGAGTCCCTCCCCAAATCGGCCTCCTTGGCCGGCGGTGGAGGGAGAGGGACTTCCTCCCCAAGTAGGTTTCCTACTCTCCCTCCACCAAGCAAACTTGTCGTTTGACTTTTCAAATTGGCGTTTGACTTTTCAAACTAGGATTTGATTTATCCCTTTATTTTGCTCAGCGATGACACCTAGTACATTATGCAACCATTCCAACTTGTTATGACACATTCATGTACCCTTCCCCTCCGGAGTGCCGGACCTTCCGGACCCTTCTAGAACATTCCCGATGAAAACACCGGAATCATTTCCCAACTCCGAAACAGGACTTTCCTTATATGAATCTTATTCTCCGGACCATTCCGGATCTCCTCGTGATATACCGGATCCCATCCGAGACTCCGAACAACATTCGGTCTCTTACTCATCATTCCATAACTACTCAACAGCATTGAATCCTTAAGTGTGTCTCCCTACGGTTCGTGAATTATGCGGACATGATCGAGACACTTCTCTGAACAATAACCAATAGAGGAATCTGGAAATTCATATGGCTCCCACATATTTCTACGATTACTTTGCAATTGAATGAACCACTTACATACGATACCAATGTCCCTTTGTCTCACGATAGTTTACTTATCCGAGGTTTTGATCGTCGGTATCTCTGCATACCTAGTTCAACCTTGTTACCGATAAGTACTCTTTTCTCGTTCCCGTGGTATTAGATCCCTTGCGAGCCAATCACATGCTTGCAAGCTAATTGGATGACATTCCACCGAGAGGTCCCAGAGTATATCTTTCCATCATATGGATGGACAAATCCCACTCTTGATCCATGTGTCTCAACCCATACTTTCCGAACACTCAATGCCATCTTTATAGCCACCCAGTTACGGTGTGGTGTTTGATGTCATCAAAGCATCCTTCCGGTGATGGTGATAAGCATGATCTCATGGTCGAAGGTATTAGGTTACTATGTATCAGAAAGCTTATAGAAATGAACTATATTAAATGACTTGATCTTTATGCTACGCTTAACTATAGGAGTATGTCCATAACATCATTCTCCTAATGATATGATCCTGTTGTTAATAACATCTCTATGTTCATGATCAGGAAACCATGATCATATATTAACCAACAAGCTTGTTTAACAAGAGGCTTTACTAGGGACTCTTTTATGTTTACAAATCACACAAGTATTAATGTTTCCTTTTAATACAATTATAGCATGGTATGTAAACATTTATCATAAGTATGAAGATATGATAATAACCTACTTTATTATTGCCTCTTGGGCATATCTCCAACAACCTTCGGGTGCACCCCCACCCCTCCTTATATAGGTGGGGGGCGTCCAAGGGTGTTCGCAACCCAGGTGGAAACCCTCCCTAACTCAGAAACCCTCCCTAACTGGAAAACCATGTTGGGATTTGACTTTTTCAAACTGCCTTTTTGACTTTCAAATTAGATTTTGATTTATCTCTTCCAAGTGTCCAGCCAAGTGACCTAGGACATGATGCAATTATTCCACTTTGTCATGACACATCCATGTACCCTTCCCCTTTCGGTTTGGTGGACCTTCTAGACCCTTATAGAACATTCCGGTGAAAACACTTAAACCATTCCCGAACTCCGAAATTGTACTTTCCTTATATGAATATTATTCTATGGACCATTTAGGATCTCCTCGTGACATCCCGGATCCCATCCGATACTCCGAACTACATTCAGTCTCTTTACTCAGATTCCATATCTACTAACCAACATTGAATCCTTAAGTGTGTCTCCCTACGGTTCGTGAATTATGCAGACATGATCGAGACTCTTGGCCGATCAATAACCAATAGAGGAATCTGGAAATTCAGATGGATCCCACATATTTCTATGATTACTTCGTGATCGAATGAACCATTCACATACGATGCCAATTTCCCTTTGTCTCGCGATACTTTACTTATCCGAGGTTTGATCGTCGGTATCTCTGCATACCTAGTTCAACCTCGTTACCGATAAGTACTCTTTACTCATTCCTGTGATATGTGATCCCTTGTGAGCCAGTCACATGCTTGCAAGCTAATTGGATGACATTCCACCGAGAGGACACAGAGTATATATATCCGTCATATGGATGGATAAATCTCACTCTTGATCCATGTTCCTCAACACATACTTTCCGAACACTCAATGCCACCATTATAACCACCTAGTTATGAAGTGGTGTTTGATGTCATCAAAGCATCCATCCGGTTATGGTGATTAACATGATCTCATGGTCAAAGGATTTAGGTTACTATGTATTGAAAGCTTATAGCAAGTGAACTATTTAAATGACTTGATCTTATGCTACGCTTAACTATAGGAGTATATCCATCACATCATTCTTCTAATGATATGACCTTGTTAATAACATCTCAATGTTCATGATCAGGAAACCATGATCATATATTAACCAACAAGCTAGTTTAACAAGAGGCTTTACTAGGGACTCTTTTATGTTTACAAATCACACAAGTATTAATGTTTCCTGTTAATAAAATTATAGCATGGTATGTAAACGTTTATCATAAGCATGAAGATATGATAATAACCACTTCATTATTTCCTCTTGGGCATATCTCCAATAGGAATGCCCCGTTTACGCATGGATCTGGGTTTGATGTCCTGAAATATTCCCCTTGCTTACCTTTTTTCCTAGTTTATCCCCAAACTACCCCCATTCTAGTGGCTGGCCTATAAATAGAGCCCCCACCCCCGCATGTATCCCTTAGGCATAGATTATAGACTAAAGACAACACCCATTGTGGAATATCTAGTTTTGTCTCATCCCCTTTACCAAGGGGACCGACTATCGTCACTAACCACGTTGGACTTTGCATCACGCACCCATCGTTGTACATGTCCTTGGATTCGGTGCTCCTTCTCCAAGTTGTCAAAATCCTCTCCAAGGTGTTCTTCCCTCTCTAATGTGGATTTGATGGGAGCACGTTGATCGATCTTTCCTTGCGAGGATTCTATTAGACCAGTGGCTGCCGGAGGGAGCAATAGGTCTTGTATTGTGTTTGTGTTTTTGTGTGTTCATTGTGTTCTTCGCGAGGTGTGTGTTCGCTTCCGCTACCTTCTACCTTTCTCCTTGCTTTCCCATTGATTTGACCAAGAGATCCATGAAGATCGGGCCACCCAAGAGGTTAACCCCTACCAATTCCCTAGGAACACCTTTCATGTCGGTAGGTTGCCAGGCAAATATGTCCTTGTTCTCATAGAGGAACTCGACGAGCGCAATTTCTTATTTGGGATATACGCCTGTCCCAATAGGGGTGGTCTTGGAGGCATCGCTTACCACAAGTTCCACCATCTTTGTTTCAATGACGACCTTTAATGTGGGGTCAGTCAGAAATCTGCTTCCTCGATGCCGGCATCTCCGAGGCATTGACTTGGCTCTAGATCTCCTCGAATTCTTCGCCATAAAGGACGGCTTTGGCACAAGCGGCCTCACTGATCTTGCACTCTCTTGCCTTTGTGAAACTTCCGGCAATGGTGATGGCACTGTTTGGTCCGGGTATCTTGAGCTTGTTGTAGAAAAATCATGGTTTGGTCATGGAGTGGAAGATGTCGCGTCCGAATATGATGCGGTACATACTGTTGAAGGGGACCACTTCGAAGGTCATGCACTCTTGGTGTTAACATCACCAAAGGCGACCGGAAGGGTAATGCACCCAAGGGACCCAGCCTCCCGGCGTGGAACGACACCATGGAACATGGTGCTGGTCCTCCTTAGGTTGGTCTCCGTCAAGTTCATCTTGTGCAGTGTATCCAGGTACATGATGTTGATGCTGCTTCCACTATCCACAAGGCACTTGGTGAACTCGCTTCCCTTAATCAAAGGATTGATGACCATGGCATAATGATTCTCTGTTGGGACAAGATCTGGGTGATCCATTATGTACCAAGTAATTGGAACTTTCGACCAACATAGGTACTAGGGGACTGGAGGTAGGGTGGCCATCAGTATCCTCAAAGAGGTTTTCCGTGCCCGGACAGTTGGGGTGCCAAGGAAAGTGTGGTGGATGGGGGACTTTTTCTCAAAGGGGTTCTTTCCCTTGCCATCACCCTTGTCGGCATGTTTGGGCTCCACGTCCTCATCCATGTCACTTGAATCCTTGGACTCCTCTTCCTTCTTCTTCCCCTTTCCCTTGTGTAACATCCCATAAATATTGATCATGCTTATCAAATTCTAATCACTAAAATTAGGGTTAACAAAAACTTTGATTAAATAAAAACCATATGAATGCATGTGTGTATGTGATGATTATATGAATGCATGAATGGACTTGTGTGATTAACCTAAATAGCAAGGGATGGATTAAAGATGAAAATAACATCATCTAAAACATTTCCAAGCAGAAACAAATCAAGAGGAAATAAAAAACAAATCAAATAAAGCAAATGGTCATTTTTGCCAATCTTGCTCACTAGGTCACTTTGAGTGTTTCTAGTCCAAGATTTCAAATAGGAACTTTTCCGCTTCTTTTCACCCCTTGCAAGACCAAGTAAAGGTGAATCAAAGCCCACCTTTCAAACTTGCAGAAACATTTGGCAACCCCATTCAAATGACAATTTAAAATTGAATCTTTAACATATGTGCCCCTTGACTAATCCAACTAACCAGAGACTCCCTAGTATGTAACTAGCAAACCCACCAAGTTTGAACCCAAAATTCAAATTTGAATTTCTTTCGGCCATTTCATCAAACACATTATGATCAGCAAACAACAAAACATCAAACACTATTTGTAGCAGTGATTGTGGCCAACCTTGTCCCCTTCATAGCTCACTCTACACTCTCACTAGATGACCAAACTAATCTAACTAGCTTTAGCACCACTGTGAGCAAGCATAGCCATCAATGGTGACCATGCCGAGAGCACCATTGCCACACCCATGTCGCCAACGAGCTAGAGGAAGCACTAGCCTCGCCAACCTTGTCTAGAACATGCAGCACCGTCCACCGCCACCCCTTATCCAAGCCCCGAGCGCAGCCAGCCACTGGACCACAAGCCAAAGCTCGCGCCCAGTTTCTCTGCGTGTGTGCCGAGAGCGCGCCAGTGCGCCGTCAGTGACACGAGCCCATAGACCGCACGCCGCCCTCGCCGCTTGCATACGTGATCGCCAGCACCCCAGTAAACCGCCAGACAGCCCCGTTCGCCGCCGCGCGGACCATGCATGTTGTGCGCCATTAAACTTGCCATCGGACCCGCCCAGAGCACCGCGACGTTCCGACCGTTCAGCATCGCCCCACACCGCGTGACCATGCCGTTGAGCTTCGCCAGGAGGCAATGCACTGCCCCCTACCTTTGCCCATGCCATTAGCACGTTGTGCCGATGACACCGACGAGCTCAGCCCGCGCCATTCGGTCCCCTTCAGCCACTATAAAAGGAGGCCACCCCCGTTCAAATTGAGCACACCATCTCACTCCCCACCTCTCACTGATCACACACACTCACCCCCGGAGCAAGGCAAGCACCAGGTGGCCGGAATTACACCGGAGTTCGCCGCTGCATAGGAGGAGAGGCGTCGTCGATTGGAGCCGCCCCAGGAGAAGCTGTTGGTACCAGGAGGATCGCCGTTGTCGACTTCGTCGTTCTCCCCCATCGCCGACCATCGCCGGAGTCCCGGTGAGCCTCCCACGACCCCCATTGGCCATGCTAGGGTTCTATCTCGCCGGTGTTGTTTGACGTGGACGATGAATCGCAGCCATTCGATTAGAGCTAGATTGCATGGCCCTAATCGCCTCGTACCGCTTCGCCACTCGCTGTCTCACTAACAAGTGGGGTCGCTCACTTAACCAGCCCGCGTGTGCTGTGCATAATGGGCCGGCCCAGTGAAACCTCCTGCGCGACCCATTAATTCAAACTTAGGTTTATTCATTTAATTTCAAACTCAGTTCTGTACCTAGATTCAAAAATCAACCTAGCTCGATTCACTAAACCAAAATGCATGAAAACAATTTTGTTAGAAAGGCACTCGAGTGCTTAATCCAAGCCCATTGGATTCAAACCATTTATATTTGTAGATCACCCTTGGTAAAAATAACAAGGCAGAAGCTTTTCTGCATTCAAACATTTTTCAAAATTCAACCATAAGAGCTTTTGAGTTGGTTCCAACTCTCAAAATTTACATTTAACCATACCTTTCAGAATATATAAAAATATATAGGTTTACTTGCACAAATAATGATCAAGTGATAAAAGAATGCCTCATAGGTATTTCTAGTCACTTTAATTAATTAAAATAAAAAGGTTAAACCTTATTAATTGTGACACCACTTTAAATCACATTCCCATGTACTGAAATATGTGGTGATGACATGTGTCAACATGATCCCATGTTTGAGTTGGAGAATATTAAATCTTAAGTACTTTTTCAATGAGTAGAAATTACTTTTCTAAAATGAAATAAATAAGACAAGTGCTTTAATCTTTGTGATAATAGTGATGATGCTAGATCATCTAGTGTAAACCTTTGTGTGCTAAATAGAGTAGTTAAGAATTGTGTGGTGATTGTGTACCTCGTATTTATTTATAGACGCTAGTACCGACCAAGGATACGAGGAGGAAGGAGGATACTACGAGGAAGAAGCCGAGGAGAACTTCAACCACTGCTCTGCACAAGGCAAGCTAACACTTGCAACTTAGCAAGCTACTACTTGCATTGTTACATATGCAAGCCTATACTTGCAATCTTGCAAGCCTTACTACATAAGTTGACCTAGCAAGCTATTAACTGAGCAAGCTAAACCTTGCAAGCTTATACTTGCAATTATGCAAGCTAATACTTGCAACTATGAAAGTTAGATAACCTATGCAATGCATTAAGCATGCTTGGTTAGATACATTTGATGATACCTAATCCTAGTTTTATTTGCAAACTTGGTATTTTATTTTCCTTATCAAAGCTTTCTATCAAAAGTTTATTTAGTGATTTGTAGATATTAGGAGGATAATTTGCGGTGACCCAGCATACCGCTGCATGTGTAGTACACAATAGTAGTTGACATGACATCCACAGAACACTGTTTCGTAAATATCACATCCCTCAGAGTGGTACAACAGAAACATTGCGGGTCCATATTACAAACATACACACATTATTATTATTAAAATTCCGGAAGTACAAGACTTCCAAAATATTCAACTTACAAACCAAAATATAAGTGTTTCAGCGGAAGTTTCAAATTTAAAACTTAAACTCCAAATTGAGCTCAACAACTTATTGCTATATATAATATATTGTTCGTGTTGCTCGGCTCAAGTGGCTACTAGAACTATAGTAATTATTCAGACTCTTGGAACTCTCCTCCGTAGACGATGTTGTAGTCCTCCCCTTCTACGGATCCATACAGATTAGGCTCTTCATAGAAGACCTCCTCTTGACTCTTAGATGCATACATTGGAGTATCTTAGGGATTCTCAAAGTCTAACCAAGGATTCAAACGAAAGGATGAGTAACAGCGCTACCTAGCAAATTCATTATATGCAAGGTAGGTAGTTTGATGCTCTATCTACCACCTCAGACTATCAGTCTTTGGCACTATGCAATTTTCGTAAATCTTTCTTCAAAGGTTGATTTTATTATAAAAATCTATGACTATCAGCCTTCATAGGTTGACCAGAACTTTCATGGAGTTCCTTTCCTATCGCGTTCGTAGCTCCTTCCCGGAACAGGGAGTAACAAGTTATAATTCTTACACTCTGCAGAGGTGCGTTACTTTTCCCATGAGAGATCAACTCCTTATTGCACAACCGGGCGTAATTTCCCGTCCAGAATTCCATGATGTGGGACCCACTAGTTGGTCCAAGCCAATCACTGCCCTCTCCGCGACCTCATATGTCTACACGATCCTTCGGGGCTGGCTCACCTTCGTTAAGCCCCCTTTTGGGTAGGCTAAAACCCTGATGAGTTCCCGAAGACTCTATGACCTAGTGATGCCCGAAATAGTACCATTTACATGGACTATATCCCTAAACACCATTCATAGATAATCTAGACACCAAAAGTGTGGGGCATAAGGGTGCCCACCCATATGTTGGATCCGTACAAGGAATCACAATGTCACGTTAAGGTCGTCTTGCCTCCATACAAGAGGAAAAGGATACAGCTGACTTCTCCGTCCCATTCCAAATCTCATGGTTAACGCGTAATATACGGCGCTCGAATCACTAATGTCATGGGTTATTAATCCCTAATTGTTCATCATTATTGCAATTAGAACCCTAAGTTCTATTGCTTCATCATATCATCACTTAGGATGATACCTAAGATTTAGTATCTTGAGAAAATAATGTTTTCTTTTTCTATAGTATAGATGATAACACACAATTTGCAAATATTTTGATAAAGAATCTTCAAAGAACATGAGCAAGTGATGAACTTGCCTTGTGATTGCAAGGTAGTGAAGTCTGATGCTTGCACTGGACCTTGAGCTTCTATTTCTATAAAAACATCATTATTGCCCTGTAAGGACAATATTTAAAGAAGCAAAATGATTATGCAAAAGTAATGTAATGCATTATTTAACTTTATATGTAATCTCCCCCATTGTTTAAATTATAGAAAAATCCTTTTTAATTAATTAAGGATTTATAAATATTAATTTTTAATATTTATAGAATATTGTATTCATTTATTTTATTTCCTTTTATTTGAATTTTATTGATTTAATAATTCCTTTAAGAATTATCATTTAAATACCAAAAATTGTTATTAAATATTTGTTTAGTATTTTTCTAAAATACTAAAATATTAATATATAATGAAAGTGATTTTTATTTATTTTTATCATCTTTCAATAATTTGTAAAATTCCATAAGGAATTTATATATTACAAAAAATTTAATAAAATTTGTATGTCTAAAATTTTATTTCTTAATTTATTTGAATAGTTTGGATTATTCTGAATCCAAAAATATTTTATTTATAATTTTTGGATTTTTATTTTATTTTCTAGAATTTATTCAATTTCATGGGCATTTTGGTATTTTTCCAATTATTAAAATAGGCTCTAAATGATTTGGGCTGACTGTTTGGGTTTATTGGGCCCTTGTGGCCCAGTAGGGCAAAGTCAAAACAACACCCCGAAGGGTCTTGGCCCAACCCAGCCCATCACTCTATGTCTCTCTCTCTCGAGCTCACCCCTCTTCTTCTCCTCCCCGACCCCGTGGTTAGCGGTGTCACCGCCGGTGATTCACGCCGCCGTGGACCTCCTTGGCCGCCACCGTAGTGCAGGACGAGGTTGTCAGCCCCTATCTACCCTCCTGTCCAATTCGATTTGGACCTGGAGCCTTCCTGTGGCCAGATCGATTCCGATCCGAACCCTAGGGTTTGGGGTTGGCGTAGGTGCTGATGCCGCCGCTACTGTTGTGTGTCATGGTGATGCTCTTTGCCCCCAAGCGTGGCTATGGTCACCGCCGTGGCGTTGTGTGGGTTGCAGCGCCCCCTTGGGGGTGCTCCCCGTGCTTCCATGTTTGTCGGCGTTCTCTGCTTCCTCTTCTAATCTACAGCGAGGACCTTCGGTAAGTTGTTCCTCTCCCTCTCAGGATCTCTGTGCGAGGCCATCCCATGCTAGATGTTGGTAGTGGCCTTCCTGGTTACTGTCCTGTCCTGATTAAGATGATTGGTTCTGCTTAGGGTTCATACCCCTCTATGGATTAGGTATCTAATGAGTTGAATCAAGTTTTTGGTGGTCCCTAAGCATGCTAAGTGGTTGTTAGTTGTGGCTTGCTGCTTATGATTAGATGTGGTGATGCTAGTGGTTTCCCATATGATTCTATGGATTAATTTTTATATGGTTCAGATAGTAAAGTTGGTCTAGAAGCAATACTTGGGAATCTAATGGTTTTAATAGATCACCACTGTCATTACTTGGTTAATGACAGAGTGTTGTGTGATGAAGTCACTGTATTAGTACTATTGGCTTAGGAATTCATATATAACTTGAGATCAAATGGTCTCTTACAGTGAAGATATATATATGGATATCCTTGATTATGATTCATGTGATGTTAGGAAAATGATTCATAGTGGGTTGGTTGTATTTGTGAAGATTGGATGCTTAACCTGCTGAGTTTAGTACTGTTCTTGTGACACCATTCTAATATGGCACACAAGACTAGATTCTTTTACTTAGCTTGGTTTTTTTCAAGCTTAAGATGAGTTTGGCCTTAAAGATAAGTAGAAACTCCTTTTCTTAAATCCCTAAGACCCATGATGTTGGTATGAGGTTTAGGGATTAAACCGTTGTCTTGTTGTTTCTCATGGATTGGTTCTGGTAGTGATACCAGCTAGTATTTCTTGAATTAAAGTTCATAAAAGATGATTGTAAGCTTGATATCTTATATAGATCCATAAGATTAAATCCTAAGGTGCTACTCCTATTTAGGATATGTGCCTAGAGTTTAGATCTTGGCTATATTCATTCTTGAATTGAAATATAACTTGATAGCTTAGATCAATGATGTTGTCCTAAGATCTAAGTTGGATCTTTATAATTTTCTGATTGTTTTTAGTGTTTAAAAGTTCAGTGATGGATTCACCCCACTTGGGTGTTTTCTGATAATTTGAGTAAGAGACAAATTATGAATACTTGTCTAATCTTAGACAGATAGAACATGTGATGGTCTATTTAACTCACCACACTCACTTGATGTTGGGGTTTCCAGTGGTTGATCTTGTGCTAACTTGATGTAAAGGTCCCAATCTTTAATAAGATAGAGCCCCCTGTGTTTACAATGCTAGTCCCTGGATCAATAGCTAGCATCCACAGTTAAGATGTAATATCAAGAAACAAAGGTCATAATATAACTTTATAACTAGGAATAACATAAGTTTATTACATCAAACATAGCTCATTTGGCTATTACATTACATTGCAGCGGAATAACTATAAGTATGGGTCCTTCATCTTCAAAGTGCCACAGGCAGATGTTGGTTGTAGACTTTGTAATCCTAATCAATCAATCTTCACTAAAAACAATCAAACCTGCAACATACAAGTTACAGCCACAAAAGGTCAATACATTTGAATTGTATTGGCAAGTGATACTATGGTAGTATAGTGGAATCTATCATCTATATGCATTTGGCTAAGTGGAGTTGAGGCTTGCATTGCTCAAAATAGATTTTTCCTTAACATTTGAAAATACTAAGTTTTTGCTTTGACAAAATCATTTTTCTCAATCAAAGATTGAAGATCCTTTACAAGGCATCTCTCAATCAAGATTGAAGATTTCAAACAACCCTTGTTCAAACCACAAGATTTTAACTTAGAAATTTGAATGATGAGATTCTTGATTGCTTCCATGTCTTGATGCTCAAATTGTCCTTTACCAGGGACATGGCTAAGTACTTAGATTTTACACTCTGCAGAGGTGGTTCACTTTCCCCACAAGACTTGGTTTCCCAAGACAAGATCTTTCAGAAGCCTTCCCTTAGACCAAAATGGACGCGTTCCAACCTATCAAACACTACCACCCACTGTCCATATGGCCAAGTTCTTGCAACCTATATGATCATGGCAGAGCCCATATTGCCAAGTGGTTGCACTTGAAGCTTTTCAACATTTGACATCTCAAATCTCTTTGTTCCTGGGTGGCCATCCACAAGTGAGATACACAAGCCAAGTCCATGGCCTTGTGAACCACTCAACCAAAAACCACCAAGCAAGCCCATTCCACCCAGGTGATTCATTAACTTAGTTGTTTTATTACACAAAAACATAAGTCCTCAGACTTAGAGATTTTTCCATAGTGTGAATATATTTTCCACCCATGTTTTCTATTAGCTAGGCTAAGCTTGATAGTAGTAGGAATCTTTAACTTAGGAAAATCCTACTAAGGATTCATCTACTTGGTTTTCTTATAGCAAGGTCTATACTTAGGAAAATCCATGCAAGTTTTACTTAGCAAAATCACTAATGCATAGAGAAAGTAATGGGACAAAAAGTATGAAGCATCACTTGCCTTTTTGGTAGAGGGTATAGGTTCACTCCTTGTCCTTGCAACAATCACACTCTTCAAGTCACTACAATTCAATCAAGCAAGGCACAAACTCAATCTACCAATCAAGCAAATCAACACATAAAATGACAAAGTCAAAGTAATGCATGCAAGCATGCCAAGCTTTGTTTTGTTTGAAAAAGTGGTTCCTAATGGGTCATGGACATTTGAAAACACCTAATGGTCATTTTGTAAAGTGGCAAAGTCATTTGTAAATGGGTTTTATCTATAAACCATTTTTAAATCTTTTCATCATTTTATGTGGTGAAAATTATTATTTTCAATACCATAACCTTAAGTGGTTTCACTAAATAAGTTGTTGTTTCTCAAAACTTGGTATTTATGGTCAGTAGGTTTGGTCAAAAACATTTTCTCCAAAGTTTTTACTCAAAATCATTTTTCATAAACAAATCAATAGTTTTATTTAGCTAGAAATGGACTAAATCAATAAATCCATTCTAAACTTTTCCAAATCCATTTTGCAAATCATGGGTTGGTTCCTAGGGTCAGTAAGGTCACAACAAACCATTTTGCAAAAGTTTTAACCCTAAATTCAATTTTAAACAATTTTTCTACTCTAAACAAGCTCACAAAAGAATCTACAAAAACAAGCAAACTAACAGATACTATTGGCTAAACCAAGGGCATGGTTGGATAGGCCTTGCTCTCCTGAATCCAACGACATAAAATTTATAATTTTTGGACGTGTGGATCCAAAGTTATAAGGGTTTGAAGTTTGCAAATAATTCTATTTTCAAATCTGTTTTTAAACAGATTAGGTGACACGCGGCGTGTTTTAACTGGACGGTACCGATTCGGCCGGATCGGCGACGCGGTGCGTTGGATCTAATTTGATCGCACGGCACAGGGCGCGTACCTCTTCGCGGCTTAAGTGACTTATCGTAGGCGTTGGATTAAGATCCTACGGATGCTATTGTTCGGTCACAGATGGGCGGCGCTGCGCGGTGGTGGACGGCGGCGACGGCCAGACAAAGTGCTCGCGGTAGTTCTAGGAAGCGAGAGAGGAAGAGAGTAGGCTTACCGAGGTCGTGAGGACGGGGTGATGCTCGTCGTGTGCTTGTCGTGGCAGGGGGTGCTCAGGTACAGCTGCGATTGCTCACCGGAGTAGAGAGCAACGCTGGACGGCTCTGCCTGTGGTCGAAGGCGACATTGCAGATCACGCGGAGGAAAACAAAGGGCATGGTTAGATGCGTATGGTCGAGGGGATGACGCGTGTGTGATTGAGGGGGAGAGGGGCGGTCTGGTCTTACCGGAGGAACTCGACGGAGAGGTTGCAGACGACGGCGTCGTCTAGAGCTTGTCGTAGTCGACGCTCTGGGGCGCCCGCGGTTGAGAGGAGGGTGCTGGGAGATGCGTCTAGGAGTGGGGAAGCTGCTAGGGTGCTCGGGAAGGTAGGAGGTGGCGTGCACTGGCCTGAATTTGCCGGAGACGGTGGTCGGAACAGAGGAGCTCGAGGAGGAATTGGGGCGGCCTGGTGGCGTGATTGAGGGAGGAGTCGGAGGGGAAATGAAGAAGGGACGTTGGCGTTTTATCAAGCATTGTCAAGGCGAGGTAAAGGCACGGCATTATGGCGTATTGAATCCGCGGAATCACAACAGGTAACGGCGTCGAGGGAGGAAGAAGGGGTCGCGCGGGTGTGGACGATGAGTAGTAGAGGTGGGGTCTACCTGGCAGTGAGAAAAGAAATGAGGGGAGGGTCCACTGGTCATACTCAGTGCGGGTCAGAAACAAGGTGCGAATCGTTTTCTGTTCGGGGTGAGATACTGGGCTAGTTCCTGGGCCTGTTGGGCTGCTGGGTTGGGTCAAGTCCGACTCCATTTTTTTTTCTTCCTGTAGTCTTTTTCTATTTCTATTTTTGATTTCTGTTTTGAAATTTCTATCAAACAAACATGGTTCAAATCAATTCAACAACACCCAAACTTTGTAATATTGAAATTAGTTCTGTTCAGTAACATGAACCAAAATCCAAATTCAAATTAATAGTTTTAATAATAGGGTCCATTATTAATTAAATAAATAGATGTATCAATTATTAAATCCATAGGCTTTGATTTAATTCAAAACTCCACTTGAGAACTAAATAATTTTAAATCATTCAGTAGGTTGTATTTGAAAATAAGGAATATCTGGAAAGCTTGTTTTAAAACAAAATAACATTTTTGTTATATAGGGTCCATTAATAATTAAATAAAATTGGACCTTGGTTATTTAAATCAAAACAAGATTTGATTTATTTCAAGGCTTTTATTTAAATCCCAATCTTTTACAAAACCAAATCAGTAGGTTTTATTTGGAAATAAAGAATATTTGGAAACTTGTTTAAAAATAATAATCAACCTTTTATTTTAGGGTCCATTAATTAATTAAATACAATAGACCTTCATTATTAAAACAACTAGTACTCTATTTTATTTAAAACATTTATTTTGAAGTCTAAAATAAAACTAAAACATTTTAGTAGGATTTATTTGAGAATATAAAATACTTGGAAAACTTATTTTAAATGATTAAATAAGTTTTGATGTTTTGTAAATAGCAAATACCTTTATAAAATAAACTTGGATATTAAATCCTTATTAATTTATTTAAATAAACCTTTGCTATTTTTTTATTCAAGACAAAACGTTTTAATTCCAAAGCTTGGCCAAGTTTTTAATTTGGATTTATAAAATAATCTTTATTTATGAATCCATCTTTTCTTTTGAAAACCAAGTCTTTTATAAAAAGACTCCAAAATATTTTATTTTCTTTTATCAAATGTTTTATCCTTATAAATCCCTTTAGGATTTATTTGTTTCAAATTGGTTTGAAGTTCCAATTGAATTCAAAAAGTTTCTTCTGGCCCTGATAATCATCAAAGTTTTATTTTATTCATTTATTTTTTTTACATTACAAGATTTGGAAAATCTTGGGATGTGACAGGCTACCACCCTTAAAATAAATCTCGTCCCGAGATTTGGGGAGGCTAGGGTTACAAGCAGGTTCAAAACAACTAGGGTACTACCACCCTTAAAATTTTCAAACAAAAATTACATGTTGTCCTTGGTTTCCATACTTGACTCATGGGCCAAGGTTGAGTTTCTCCATAGGCTTGTTCAACTTGTTCTTCATCTTCTCTAGACAGTTGCTTGCATAATGTCCTGGATTCTTGCAGTTGAAACAATGGATATCCTTGAGTTCTTTACGTGGCTCTTGTGGACAAGTTGCTACATAGTGGCCTAACTCTTTGCAGTTGTTGCACCACACTTGGTCAATATCTTTATTCTTCTTGTTCTCTGGGCACTCACCGGAGTAGTGTCCCATTTCCTTACATTTACGACATTGCACCAGGTTCATGTCTGGTCTTGGTTTCTTGGGTTTCTTTGATCCTTTGAATTGGGTTGTCTTGTTTTGAGGTATGAATGGTCCTTTTCCTTTGGTAGACTAGGATCCTTCTTGTTTCCTTTGTTCCATCATGGAGTAGATGGGGCATTGAATAGGGACATGGTCGTTTCCTTCACAAAGGTAACAAGTAGCTTGAGAGGTAGCACATTGTCCAACAGGATGATTTCCTTCACAGTTAGGGCATTGACCTTCATGCTCTTTGGAAGTGTGATCCTTGTCTCCACAAATAATGCAAGCTGGGGCTCCATCTAGAACAACATTCTTGTTATCTTTGTTATCATAAACTCCTTTGGGATAGATTTCTCCCATGCTGATCATTTGATTAGTCACCTTAAGCATCAGTTGGGATTGTTCCTCCAAAAACCTTTGCAGTGCTGGATCTTTATCACTATTGCTGGCTATGAACTGAGCTGTTAGCTGGTTTAACTGGTGTTGGGTTGCTATGAGCTCTTTCATGATGTCAGCTTGGTTGGTGTTGATGTCATCAACCTTGGAGTCTTTTGGAGTATTCATATGTTTGGGTTGAAGGGAGATTAGAATAGGTAAGATATTTCTAAGGACTTAATTCTAATCATACATCACAATTCACACAAGCAGTGTGCATGCAACCACAACCAAACATTTCACTCAAACAAGGTTCAAGCACATACTTAGTCAACAAAATATTTTTGTTACACCACACAGGTTGGTGTGTTTAACTTAACTATAATATGGTGGTCCATCTATATGGTTCACTTGTGATCTTTCTATCCTTCTTGGTTCTTCTTGTATGGGATCATGGTTTCCTTGAGAAAAGCTCTTGGTTACAATACTTCAAGTGATGTAGGCTCCTTCTAACTTTTGCATTCCCTCAGTCTCTAATTCTTGAGTAAGATTTCCTTGTTTTACTTGTAGTCCTTAGTAGTATCCAAGTTGGAAGTCCTTGGTGAATATGCTGAAGATGTTGAAGTCATTAGAGTTGAAGAAGTTGAAGTCATTAGATTTGAATAAGTTGAAGTAGTCCTTTGCACATGGTGAAGTCTTTGGTCATGGGGTAGGTTTTTCCATCAAGTTGAAGTAGAAAAGATGTAGAGTTGAAACCAAAATGGTTGAGGAAAGAGTTTACAAGTGTTTTTGTAAATGAGTTTTTGGATCAAAATATAACTCCTATTTTCTAAGGGTTTTTGTCCAATCCTAGGTTTACAAATCCTACAGGCAACACAATGCTCTGATACCATCTGTAAAGGTCCCAATCTTTAATAAGAAAGAGCCCCCTGTGTTTACAATGCTAGTCCCTGGATCAATAGCTAGCATCCACAGTTAAGATGTAATATCAAGAAACAAAGGTCATAATATAACTTTATAACCAGAAATAACATAAGTTTATTACATCAAACATAGCTCATTTGGCTATTACATTACATTGCAGCGGAATAACTATAAGTATGGGTCCTTCATCTTCAAAGTGCCACAGGCAGATGTTGGTTGTAGACTTTGTAATCCTAATCAATCAATCTTCACTAAAAACAATCAAACCTGCAACATACAAGTTACAACCACAAAAGGTCAATACATTTGAATTGTATTGGCAAGTGATACTATGGTAGTATAGTGGAATCTATCATCTATATGCATTTGGCTAAGTGGAGTTGAGGCTTGCATTGCTCAAAATAGATTTTTCCTTAACATTTGAAAATACTAAGTTTTTGCTTTGACAAAATCATTTTTCTCAATCAAAGATTGAAGATCCTTTACAAGGCATCTCTCAATCAAGATTGAAGATTTCAAACAACCCTTGTTCAAACCACAAGATTTTAACTTAGAAATTTGAATGATGAGATTCTTGATTGCTTCCATGTCTTGATGCTCAAATTGTCCTTTACCAGGGACATGGCTAAGTACTTAGATTTTACACTCTGCAGAGGTGGTGCACTTTCCCCACAAGACTTGGTTTCCCAAGACAAGATCTTTCAGAAGCCTTCCCTTAGACCAAAATGGACGCGTTCCAACCTATCAAACACTACCACCCACTGTCCATATGGCTAAGTTCTTGCAACCTATATGATCATGGCAGAGCCCATATTGCCAAGTGGTTGCACTTGAAGCTTTTCAACATTTGACATCTCAAATCTCTTTGTTCCTGGGTTGCCATCCACAAGTGAGATACACAAGCCAAGTCCATGGCCTTGTGAACCACTCAACCAAAAACCACCAAGCAAGCCCATTCCACCCAGGTGATTCATTAACTTAGTTGTTTTATTACACAAAAACATAAGTCCTCAGACTTAGATTTTTTCATAGTGTGAATATATTTTCCACCCATGTTTTCTATTAGCTAGGCTAAGCTTGATAGTAGTAGGAATCTTTAACTTAGGAAAATCCTACTAAGGATTCATCTACTTGGTTTTCTTATAGCAAGGTCTATACTTAGGAAAATCCATGCAAGTTTTACTTAGCAAAATCACTAATGCATAGAGAAAGTAATGGGACAAAAAGTATGAAGCATCACTTGCCTTTTTGGTAGAGGGTATAGGTTCACTCCTTGTCCTTGCAACAATCACACTCTTCAAGTCACTACAATTCAATCAAGCAAGGCACAAACTCAATCTACCAATCAAGCAAATCAACACATAAAATGACAAAGTCAAAGTAATGCATGCAAGCATGCCAAGCTTTGTTTTGTTTGAAAAAGTGGTTCCTAATGGGTCATGGACATTTGAAAACACCTAATGGTCATTTTGTAAAGTGGCAAAGTCATTTGTAAATGGGTTTTATCTATAAACCATTTTTAAATCTTTTCATCATTTTATGTGGTGAAAATTATTATTTTCAATACCATAACCTTAAGTGGTTTCACTAAATAAGTTGTTGTTTCTCAAAACTTGGTATTTATGGTCAGTAGGTTTGGTCAAAAACATTTTCTCCAAAGTTTTTACTCAAAATCATTTTTCATAAACAAATCAATAGTTTTATTTAGCTAGAAATGGACTAAATCAATAAATCCATTCTAAACTTTTCCAAATCCATTTTGCAAATCATGGGTTGGTTCCTAGGGTCAGTAAGGTCACAACAAACCATTTTGCAAAAGTTTTAACCCTAAATTCAATTTTAAACAATTTTTCTACTCTAAACAAGCTCACAAAAGAATCTACAAAAACAAGCAAACTAACAGATAATATTGGCTAAACCAAGGGCATGGTTTGCTAGGCCTTGCTCTCCTGAATCCAACGACATAAAATTTGTAATTTTTGGACGTGTGGATCCAAAGTTATAAGGGTTTGAAGTTTGCAAATAATTCTGTTTTCAAATCTGTTTTTAAACAGATTAGGTGACACGCGGCGTGTTTTAAATGGATGGTACCGATTCGGCCAGATCGGCGACGCGGTGCGTTGGATCTAATTTGATCGCACGGCACAGGGCGCGTACCTCTTCGCGGCTTAAGTGACTTATCGTAGGCGTTGGATTAAGAACCTACGGATGCTATTGTTCGGTCACAGATGGGCGGCGCTGCGCGGTGGTGGACGGCGGCGACGGCCAGACAAAGTGCTCGCGGTAGTTCTAGGAAGCGAGAGAGGAAGAGAGTAGGCTTACCGAGGTCGCGAGGACAGGGTGATGCTCGTCGTGTGCTTGTCGTGGCAGGGGGTGCTCAGGTACAGCTGCGATTGCTCGCCGGAGTAGAGAGCAACGCTGGACGGCTCTGCCTGTGGTCGAAGGCGACATTGCAGATCACGCGGAGGCAAACAAAGGGCACGGTTAGATGCGTATGGTCGAGGGGATGACGCGTGTGTGATTGAGGGGGAGAGGGGCGGTCTGGTCTTACCGGAGGAACTCGACGGAGAGGTTGCAGACGGCGGCGTCGTCCAGAGCTTGTCGTAGCCGACGCTCTGGGGCGCCCGCGGTTGAGAGGAGGGTGCTGGGAGATGTGTCTGGGAGTGGGGAAGCTGCTAGGGTGCTCGGGAAGGTAGGAGGTGTCATGCACTGGCCTGAATTTGCCGAAGACGGTGGTCGGAACAGAGGAGCTCGAGGAGGAATTGGGGCGGCCTGGTGGCGTGATTGAGGGAGGAGTCGGAGGGGAAATGAAGAAGGGACGCTGGCGTTTTATCAAGCATGGTCAAGGCGAGGTAAAGGCGCGGCATTATGGCGTATTGAATCCGCGGAATCACAACAGGTAACGGCGTCGAGGGAGGAAGAAGGGGTCGCGCGGGTGTGGACGATGAGCAGTAGAGGTGGGGTCTACCTGGCAGTGAGAAAAGAAATGAGGGGAGGGTCCACTGGTCATACTCAGTGCGGGTCAGAAACAAGGTGCGAATCGTTTTCTGTTCGGGGTGAGATACTGGGCTAGTTCTTGGGCCTGTTGGGCTGCTGGGTTGGGTCAAGTCCGACTCCATTTTTTTTCTTCCTGTAGTCTTTTTCTATTTCTATTTTTGATTTCTGTTTTGAAATTTCTATCAAACAAACATGGTTCAAATCAATTCAACAACACCCAAACTTTGTAATATTGAAATTAGTTCTGTTCAGTAACATGAACCAAAATCCAAATTCAAATTAATAGTTTTAATAATAGGGTCCATTATTAATTAAATAAATAGATGTATCAATTATTAAATCCATAGGCTTTGATTTAATTCAAAGCTCCACTTGAGAACTAAATAATTTTAAATCATTCAGTAGGTTGTATTTGAAAATAAGGAATATCTGGAAAGCTTGTTTTAAAACAAAATAACATTTTTGTTATATAGGGTCCATTAATAATTAAATAAAATTGGACCTTGGTTATTCAAATCAAAACAAGATTTGATTTATTTCAAGGCTTTTATTTAAATCCCAATCTTTTCCAAAACCAAATCAGTAGGTTTTATTTGGAAATAAAGAATATTTGGAAACTTGTTTAAAAAAAATAATCAACCTTTTATTTTAGGGTCTATTAATTAATTAAATACAATAGACCTTCATTATTAAAACAACTAGTACTCTATTTTATTTAAAACATTTATTTTGAAGTCTAAAATAAAACTAAAACATTTTAGTAGGATTTATTTGAGAATATAAAATACTTGGAAAACTTATTTTAAATGATTAAATAAGTTTTGATGTTTTGTAAATAGCAAATACCTTTATAAAATAAACTTGGATATTAAATCCTTATTAATTTATTTAAATAAACCTTTGCTATTTTTTTATTCAAGACAAAACGTTTTAATTCCAAAGCTTGGCCAAGTTTTTAATTTGGATTTATAAAATAATCTTTATTTATGAATCCATCTTTTCTTTTGAAAACCAAGTCTTTTATAAAAAGACTCCAAAATATTTTATTTTCTTTTATCAAATGTTTCAAATTGGTTTGAAGTTCCAATTGAATTCAAAAAGTTTCTTCTGGCCCTGATAATCATCAAAGTTTTATTTTATTCATTTATTTTTTTTTACATTACAAGATTTGGAAAATCTTGGGATGTGACACTTGATCTGGTGCTCTCCTGGTATTTCCAACTCCTAGCTTGTCCTTGATCTAGCCCTTCACCTTCTGGTCCTGATGGCTTGATCTTGGTCTTGCTATCCAGCTGATCCACCCCCTCCTTATGTCACCATCTTGGTGATGTGATCCTGGGTTTTGATTGGTCTGATCTAGCTTGGCTTTGGCTTGGTTTAGCTGCTGGCTGCTGTGCTTGGTGTGTAAGAACAAGAAACTGGTGTGGGGTTTGCTTCCCACGGCTGTGTTGAGCAGTTTTGTCTGATTGGGCTGTTGTTGTGGTGCTGACAGCACACACCATGCAGTTTGGTGTTTGTGCTGCCCGTGTGCCTGGTGCACAACTTGTGGATATGTTCTGAATTTGAGAGTTACTTTTATTAGGTTACCTTTTACTTGGCTGGTGAAATCAGCCCCTCCTTGCTTTTTATTTGACTTATGTCTTAAAATTATGAAAGATATATTCTTTCATATTGGTGAAACTTGCCCCTTTAAAAGATTACACAATGATGAAATCTTGAACAATGCACTTCACTGTCAATTCTGAGAGTAATATAATTTTAACCTTAACTTTCTTTCTTTTTTGTTTGAGTTTATTTTGCAGGTACCAGACTTGAAGATCAAGACTTTAGTTTAGGTTTTATTTTCTTTATAGAATAGTCATATGTAATAATTCTTTATTCTTTTGTAATTTTATTTTTTATTCTTTTTGTAATAAAGATTGTACTATTACTCAATAAAGAAATATTATTCTTCTATTTAATTACTATTGTAAAGGTTGTTGTTTATTTCCATAAGTTACATTTGTGTAACTTATTTATTGAATAAAATTTTGAAACGAAGATTCTTATTCTTAATTGTTTTTTTATATTAAGTTTTAACTACTAATTATTAATTCTTGACTAAAGCATAATACTAAAACATAACTTTAAATCCTTTTGAACTATAAATTCAACACTCAGGTTTAAATTCAAATTTCATCTCCCAAAACACATTAGTCCAGAAAGATCATATCAAAGTCTATAACAATCATCCTTCAAGACTATACCTAATCTCAAAGCATGAAAGAAACTTTGATCACTTTAGGTTTTTATTTGGCAAAAAATTTACCCACATTTTCACAGATGAATGCATGCAATATCACAAATTCCTAAATCTACCCTTCGTTGGTTCCTAAATGCTGGGATGTTACAGACTTCCCTCCTTAAATTAAACTTCGTCCCGAAGTTTGTTGAGATGTACTTGAATAGTTCTGGATAGGCTTTTCTTAAATCCTCTTCTTTCTCCCAAGTGGCTTCCCTTTTAGGGTGATGTTCCCACTGTACTTTGTAGTACTTGATTGCCCTATTCCTCAACCTTTTCCAGTTTTCTTCCAAAATTTTACAGGACTTTTCAACATAAGTCAAGTCTGCTTGTAGTTCTATCTCCTGACGTGTGATTGCATCATTTGGAACTTTCAAACATTTACGAAGTTGTGACACATGGAAAACATTATGCACTTGAGCCAATCTTGATGGTAACTCTAAAGCACAAGCTATAGTTCTGTTCTGACTCAATATCTTGAATGGTCCGGTGTATCTTGGACTCAATTTTCCTTTAACTCCGAACCTTTTCACCCCTTACATTGGACTTACTTTCAAATATACCATGTCTCCCACTTCTCGATGTCAAGATCTTCGACTTTGATCAGCATAACTTTTCTGCCTACTCTGAGCTATTTTCAGTCTATCCTTGATCTTATCGATGATATCTTGTTTTTACTTGATATAGTCTGGCGCAAATTCCTTACTTCTTCTAGGCTCATACCAACATATTGGTGATCTACACTTCCTTCCATACAGAACCTGATATGGAGCTGCTTTCAGACTACTCTGATAGCTATTTTTGTAGGAAAATTCTGCCAATGGTAGATGATCTTCCCATGTACCTCCAAAATCTAATGCACAAGCTCTTAACATGTCTTCTAGTATTTGATTTGTTCTTTCTGTTTGACCCCTGTCTCCGGATGATAAGCTGTGCTAAAATCTAACTTTGAACCAAGTGCTTCATGCAATTGCTTCCAAAATGCTGAAGTAAACACTGATCCCCTATCAGTTATGATCTTTTTGGGCACTCCATGCTTACTTACTATCTCTTTGATGTAAACTTCTACTAACTTCTCGGCATTATCTTTCTGATTTACTGGAATAAAATGTGCACTCTTAGTGAGTCTGTCCACAATTACCCATATCATATCTTTTCGTTTAGATGTCACAGGCAATCCTGTGATGAAGTCCATACCTATTTCCTCCCACTTCCATTCGGGAATTTCCAAAGGTTGTAATGGTCCTGCTAGACTTTGATGTTCAGCCTTCACCCTTTGGCAAGTATGGCATTCTGATACATATTTAGCAATGTCCCTTTTCATGTTATTCCACCAGAATAGTTCTTTCAAGTCCATATACATCTTAGTACTTCCTGGATGTATAGAATATGGTGTTTCATGTGCTTCTCTGAGTATGACATCACGAATCTCAGTCACATCTGGAACACAAAGACGGTCTTGAAACCATAAAGACTCATAATTTCCAAGGACAAAAACAGATTTTTGCCCTTGAGATATCCTCTGAATTTCCTCAGCAATGAAAGGATCTTCTGCTTGATGTCTAAAAATTTCGGGCTTAATATCACTGTCCTGCTCTGCAACTACTTGCATAGTGGCCAATCCTCCAAGAACCTCTGTTCTAATGAATTGAAGTTCTAATCTTTCCAAGTCCATTTGTAACTCTTTTGGTAGCTCTCGATTGCTAGGCTGAATGTCTGCACTCTTTCTGCTTAAAGCATTAGCTACAACATTTGCTTTCCCTGGAGTATAGTTGATTGTTAAATCATAATCTTTGATTAGTTCCAACCAACGCTTCTACCTCATATTTAACTCCTTTTGGGTGAAGAAATATTTAATACTTTTATGATCAGTGTATAACTCACATCTGGCTCCATAAAGAAAATGCCTCCATCCTTTCAGCGCAAAGACTACTGCTGCTAACTCTAAATCATGAGTTGGATAATTGAGTTCATGTGGTTTCAGTTGTCTTGAACCATAAGAAATCACCTTCCGATCTTGCATTAACACACAACCCAGACCTTCTTTAGATGCATCATAGTATACTGTGAAGTCCTTCCCTGTTTCAGGAACTGCTAAGATTGGAGTTGTGGTTAACCTAGTTTTCAAATCCTGAAAACTTGCTTCACACTTCTCATCCCAATTGAAAGGTGTATTCTTTCTTAACAATTTGGTCATTGGTACAGCTATTTTGGAGAAACCATCAATGAATCTCCGATAATAACCAGCCATTCCTAAGAAACCTCGAATTTGCTTCACATTGGTTGGTGTAGTCCACTCTAGTACTGACTGAACCTTAGATGGATTTACATCAATTCCATCTTTACTAATCACATGGCCGAGGAATTCTACCTCATCTAGCCAAAATTCACACTTACTGAATTTAGCATAAAGTTTATGTTCCCTTAGAGTCTGTAATGCTATTCTCAAATGATCAGCATGCTCTTCCTTATCCTTGGAATATATCAGAATATCATCAATAAAGACTATGACGAACTTATCCAAATATGGCATGAAGATTTTGTTCATCATATTCATGAATATTGTTGGTGCATTGGTCAAACCAAATGGTACTACCAGGTACTCATGGTGTCCATATCTTGAGACAAATGCTGTCTTGGGAACATCCTCAGGCTTGATTTTTATTTGATGGTATCCAGATCTTAGGTCGATCTTTGAAAATACTCCGGCTCCTTTCACTTGATCAAACAAATCTAGAATTCTTGGTAAAGGATACTTATTCTTTATAGTAACGTTGTTTAGATTTTGTAATCTCCACACATCCTTCTTCCTCCATCTCTTTTATCCACAAAGATTACTGGTGTTCCCCATGGGGATACACTTTCCTGAATAAATCCTTTTCTAGCTAACTTATCAATTTTCTCTTTGAGTTCTTTTAATTCTTTAGGTCCCATCTTATATGGTGCTTGAGCTATTGGTGCTGTACCAGGAATTAGATCAATAGTGAACTCTATCTCCCGATCTGGTGGCATTCCCGGTAGCTCTACTGGAAAAACATCTTGAAATTCATTTACTATAGGAATATCTTCCAATTTGACCTCTTTCATCGAGTTCAACTACAGATCCACCATGATATGACTGTGCTTATCTGCTTGGTAAACAATCCTTGCTCCACTTGGAGTTTTGGTTGAGACATTTTTCTCCTCACAATTTATCTAAGCTCCATGTTCCATCATCCAGTCCATCCCCAGCATTACTGCAATTCCCTTCAAAGGAATCACGTAAAGGTCTGCAAAGTATGTACAACCACAGATCGAGATGACCTTATCTTGTTTAATGTGGCGTACAATCACATTCCCCCTTGCCATAACTACGGTCATAGGGTTTTCTAACGCTGCCCTTCTAATCCCAAACTTATCACAGAATTCTTCAGAAATGAATGAAGTAGTTGCACCAGTATCAAATAGAACTTTGCCGGGATTGGTAAGGATATTGAGCGTACCTATCACTGCATGCTCCGAATTATCCACCTCCTTGAGGGTTGCACAGTTCAGATTCCTGGTAGGTCTGTTCCTCTTACCATTGTTCTTCTTGCCATTATTTCCTCCTTTATTGGGTTGTCCATTTCCTCCACTGGCTTGCCTTCCATCTCGAACCGGCCAACCTCCTTGTGGTTTGCTTGGACAATTGGGCTTGATGTGACCTCTCTGACCACAAGCATGGCATACAATTACTGGTTTCGGGCAATCCTTGCTCATATGCCCTGGGGGTTTGCAATTGTGTTACATTTGGATTTGCACTCTGGTTGGAATTGTTGTTGGTATAGGGCCTATTCCTTGGTTTGAATTCCAGATTGGGCTTGGGCTTGCTTGCTTGTATCCTCTTTGTTTCCTTCTTAGCTATCTTCCTTCTATCCTCTTGGACATTCTTGTAGTCATCTTCAAAGGTAATAGCTGCATCTAGCAACTACTGATAAGTTTGCTTATTAGCCAACCCCAACTGCATCCTAACAAATGGATTTAATCCACACAGGAAACACTTCTTCCTCTTTTCCTCCGTATTAACTTCTTCCTCAACATAACGAGATAGTTGACTAAACTCCCGGATATACTTCATAACACTAGTATATCCTTGTTGCAGCTCCTCAAATTCTCTCCGCTTCAACTCCATAACACTCTCTGGAACATGATATTCACGGAATCTCTGTTTAAACTCTTCCCAAGTGTACTCCCTTCCTGGTTGTTGCATGGCCAACTGATTCTCCCACCAAGATGCTGTAGGTCCAGTCAGAAGATGAGTTGCATACCTCAATTTCTCCTCCTCATTGCAACCTACAGTCTTCAGCTTTCTTTCTGTATCTGCTAGCCAATCTTCTGCATCCATTGGTTCAGGAGCTGATGCAAAAGGTAACGGCCTTGCATTCTAGAAATCAGATAGACTCACTCCTCCACCTTCAGGTGCCCTCTGATTTGCTCGTCCCAGCAACTCCTCCATGAACTTGTTCTGGGTCTCTTGCATCATTTGCATACACTGCATAAAGTTCTGCTCCATTAACGGCCTCATTGGTGGTGGTGGTGGTAATGCTCCCTGACTTGCTGCATCTGCATCGGCCTTCTCCTTGGCCTCACGTTCCATCCGCTGCTGCTCAGCTTCGGTTTCTACACCCGTATCCATGACCCTCTAGTCCTGCACATAAAGCGAATAATCATAATTACATCATGCACATGTGTTCTGAGCTCGACTTTACGCACAGAACTAGTCACACAATGAAGATCCAAAGAAAATCCAAATATGCATTTCACATATTATACATAATATCATAATTATACAAAGTCATTACAACATATACCAGATAGGTATAATCACAACACTACCTTATTTATCTAACTATCTTATTTCTTGGAGTACTATACACGATACTTGACACCTCTAAATAGTTGCTTATTTCTAGTAGTAACTAAGCTCATCATACATGCTTGATGTCCAACCGTGATGACGTGTCGTTCGTCGTATAGTTTGTGGAACAAATGGCCTTCCAGAAGGAACATACTGAGTATCTGAAGTGTCAGGACTTGAGTCATTACTCAACCTGAGCGCATTGACTCCCTCCAGCTCAGCTAAAAAGTCTTTCGAAACATATTCAACATTATCTCCCGCTTTCATCTCCTGAGCTTCATTCCTTGAGTTGTCAACAGAATACGCAGATCCTGCTGATCCCCAGGTGCTCCTTTGGGCAAGATAGTTAAACACTGGATAATGTATATTCCCTGGGTTTTGAGAAGATGTTGATGACTCAAACACTCTCTCCTCAGGATCATCTTCTTCATCCTGATTATCTATTGACATGGCATTTCTACTACTGTAGGGTTAACTCTTGCACCCATCCAACTAGATTGTCCAACATTTCTGTCAGAACCATCTGTGGACATCTGGTGTTCATGAGATCCTTCATAAGATCCCCTTCTCCAACCATCAGAAATCTCAATAGGAAGTTCTGAATCAGAACCATCCTCTGAACCATGTGGTACTGCATACCTCGTATCCATAGTAGGATCAGGTATACGTTTAGGACTTGGTGAATAAGGATATGGTATAAAAGATTCAGGATCTATTGATATGACCTTAAAGATAGGTGTTGCACTACTACTTGCTTCCTTCTCCAACTGGAATGCTAACTGTTTCCTCCTTTCTGGATCAGTTAGATCCTCTAACATGTCATTTTTATCTTCAACAATCACTTGATGTGTCTTATAAAAAGACGCAACAAGTGTTCGGTATCTATCCATAAACTTGGAAGCTAACTTAGGATGCTTCTTAACCAAAGTAAGATGATCCGGTATAGGCTCCGAGTCTATAGAATCATGAGGTATCACAGAAAATGTGCTACCTTCTAACTCCTTGGCTTTATGCTCCCAGATATTAGCTATCGCCTCCACAATGGCAACATGATATGCTGCTAAGTGACTCCTACCTTCACCTATAAGTAGATCGTGATATAATCCAAGCTCCTCTGGAAGTTGGATACTCACAGATACTTGGATAACATCCGACCATCATGGTAAGTTATAGTGTTCACTGGAATTCTAGTTGGACAACTAAAAATCTTTAAAAATTGACGAAGTTGGTCTGTGAATGATCCTTGATAATCATCAAGAGTCTCCTCTTTCCTTACCAAAGTCTATTTTGGAAACTTTGGTGCCATAGCTCTGTATATCAACAAAATATTTTTATTAGTAACCAATAATATATTGCATCATAACAAAGAATTATCGCACTAAAACATAGAACGAAATATTATCATTTGAGTACCCATTATATTTCTTTTAGAGAATTATTTATCGTTGCTACACTCCCCTACAGGTAATACCTGTAGGGTTTCGTAGCATGGAAAACAAAAAATTTCTATCGCATACAAACAAACAAGCCAAGATCTATCTACTAGATTGTAGCAACGAGTCGATGGAATAACTTACCCTCGAAGATTCCAAAGTGTTTAACGAGAGCGGATTCTCGTGGATGATGTAGTCGTACTCTTCCCGATCTCAAGATCGCGTAGATAATCCTTCCGGCGCTGCGTTCCGGCAGCGCTACCGCAGTCGGTCACACGTTCGGTACTCGACGAAGACCTTCCTCTCCCTTGTTCCAGCAGTCAGTAGAGGTTGTAGCACTCTCCTCGCGATTCCGGCAGCACAACGGCGTGGTACCAGAAGTAGAGGGGAGATCTCGCAGGGCTTCGCCTTAAGCCGGAGCGAGTATGGTGGAGTATGAGAGAGCTCCTCGGCGATCTAGGGTTTAGACACACCAAGGAGGAGGGGCTAGAGCCGGCGGCTAGGGTTCCGGGGACCCCCAAGTCGGCGGCTAGGGCAAAACCCTAGGTGGTGGCGGCGGCTATGGAGGGCTGCAGCTTCTAGGGTTTGAGGTGAGGGACTTGTGTGTCTAGAGGAGGGAGCCCTGCCCCTCCTTATATAGGTGGAGGGGCCGGCGGCCAAGGGGAGGGAGGGGAGTCCCTCCCCAACTCGGCTTGGAGGTGGCGCCGCCGGTTGGAGGAGGGATTCCCTCCCCAACTCGGTTTCCCACTTCCTCCTCTTTTCCTCTTTCCAATTTTAGCCGTTTGACTTTTCAAACTAGCTATTTGACTTTTCAAACTAGGATTCAATTTAATCCTTTATTTGGAACAGCGAGGACACTTAGTACATGATGCAATCATACCAACTTGATACAACACATTCATGTACCTTTCCCCTCCGGAGTGCCGGACATTCCGGAACCTTCTAGAACATTCCCGATGAAAACACCGGAATCATTCCCCAACTCCAAAACGTGACTTTCCTTATATGAATCTTATTCTCCGTACCATTCCGGATCACCTCGTGATATCCCGGATCCCATCCGAGACTCCGAACAACATTCGGTCTCTTTCTCATACTACCATAACTACTCAAACAACGTCGAATCCTTAAGTGTGTCTCCCTACGGTTCGTGAATTATGCGGACATGATCGAGACACTTCTCCGAACAATAACCAATAGAGGAATCTGGAAATTCATATGGCTCCCACACAATTCTACGATTACTTTGCGATCGAATGAACCACTTACATACGATATCAATTTCCCTTTGTCTCACGATAGTTTACTTATCCGAGGTTATGATCGTCGGTATCTCTGCATACCTAGTTCAACCTCGTTACCGATAAGTACTCTTTTCTCGTTCCCGTGATATGTGATCCCTTGTGAGCCAGTCACATGCTTGCAAGCTAATTGGATGACATTTCACCGAGAGGGCCCAGGGTTATATCTATCCGTCATATGGATGGACAAATCCCACTCTTGATCCATGTGTCTCAACCAATACTTTCCGAACACTCAATGCCACCTTTATAGCCACCCAGTTACGGTGTGGTGTTTAATGTCATCAAAGCATCCATCCAGTAAAGGTGATATGCATGATCTCATGGTCGAAGGAATTAGGTTACTATGTATCAGAAAGCATATAGCAATTGAACTATTGAAATGACTTGATCTTTATGCTACGCTTATCTTTAGGAGTATGTCCACCATATCATTCTCCTAACGATATGATCTTGTTGTTGATAACATCTCAATGTTCATGATAGGGAAACCACAATCATTTATCAACCAACAAGCTAGTGATGTATAGAGGCTATACTAGGGACTTCAAATTAAGTTTACAAATCACACAAGTATCAATGTTTCCTTGTTAATACTATTATAGCATGATTATAAACATTTATCATAAACACAAAGATATAATAATAACTACATTTATTATTGCCTCTAGGGCATATCTCCAACAGTCTCCCACTTGCACTAGAGTCATCTAATCTAGATTACATGGTAATATACCGAACACCCATGGCAGTTTGGTGTTGGTCATGTTTTGCCCTCGGGAGAGGTTTAGTCAACGGATCCGCCACATTCAGATCTGTGTGTACTTTGCAAATCTTTATATCCCCATCTTGGATATGTTCTCGAATAGCGTGAAAACGTAGCTTGATGTGCTTCAGCTTCTTGTGTGCCCTTGGTTCTTGCGCATTGGCTATGGCGCCCATGTTATCACAGTAGATAGACATTGGGTCCAGCGCACTAGGAACCACACCCAACTCTGTAATGAACTCTTTCATCCATATCGCTTCTTGTGAAGCCTCCGATGCAGCCATGTATTCCGATTCAGTTGAAGATCTCGCCACAACGCTTTGCTTTGCACTCCTCCAGCTAACTGCTGCACCATTCAAAATAAATACATATCTAGATTGTGATTTAGAATCATCCGGATCGGTGTTCCAACTAGCATCGGTGTAACCATTAACAACGAGCTGTTCATCACCTCCATAAGAAAGAACCATATCCTTAGTTCTTCTCAAGTACTTAAGGATGTTTTGACCGCTGTCCAATGATCCACTCCTGGATCACTTTGATATCTGCTAGTCAAACTAACAGCATATGCAATGTCGGGTCTAGTACATAGCATGGCATACATTAGAGATCCTATGGCTGAGGCATAGGGAGTCTTACTCATCCTTTCTCTATCTTCTGCCGATGTCGGACTTTGAGTTTTACTCAAGGTCGTATTGGGCAACATGGGCAAGAACCCTTTCTTGCTATCTTCCATTCCAAACCTCTTTAGAACTTTGTCCAAATATGTACTTTGTGACAATGATATTTGGCGTTTTGATCTATCTCTATAAATCTTTATGCCTAATATGTAAGCTGCTTCGCCAAGATCCTTCATTGAAAAACTATTATTCAAATATTCCTTGACACTATTAAGAAGGTCTACATCATTCCCAATCAACAATATGTCATCCACATATAGTATTAAGAATGCTACAGAGCTCCCACTCACTTTCTTGTAAATACAAGCTTCTCCATAAGTTTGTATAAAACCAAAACTTTTGATCACCTTATCAAAACGTTGATTCCAACTTAGGGATGCTTGCTTCAATCCATAGATGGACCGTTGAAGTTTGCATACCTTGTTAGCATCTTTAGGATCGACAAAACCTTTGGGTTGCATCATATACAACTCTTCATCAATGTCTCCATTGAGGAATGCTGTTTTGACATCCATCTTCCATATCTCATAATCATAATATGCAGCGATTGCTAACATAATCCTCACAGACTTTAGCTTCGCTACAGGTGAGAAAGTCTCATCGTAGTCAACTCCTTGAATTTGTCGAAACCCTTTTGCGACAAGTCGAGCTTTATAGACAGTAACATTACCATCAGCATCTATTTTCTTCTTGAAGATCCATTTGTTCTCGACAGCCTTCCGGCCATCCGGTAAGTCCACCAAAGTCCATACTTGGTTTTCGTACATGGATCCAATCTCGGATTTCATGGCTTCTTGCCATTTATTGGAATCTGGGATCATCATTGCTTCCTCATATGTCTCGGGGTCATCGGTGTTATCCACCAACATGACACTCATAAAGGGATCATACCAATCTGGAGTGGTACGAGTTCTCGTTGACCTCCGAGGCTCTGTAGCAACTTCAACCGAAGTTTCATGATCACCATCATTAGCTTCCTCTCTAATTGGTGCAGGCACCATAGGAACTTCTTCCGGTCCTGCGCTACTCGCAATTTTGAGAGAAGGTTCGACAACCTCGTCGAGTTCTATTTTCCTTCCAGTCACTTCTTTCGAGAGAAATTCCTTCTCTAGAAAGGATCCATTCTTGGCAACGAAGATTTTGCCTTCGGATCTATGATAGAAGGTATACCCAATAGTTTCCTTCGGGTATCCTATGAAGACGCATTTTTCCGCTTTGGGTTCTAGCTTGTCCGGCTGTAACTTCTTTACATAGGCTTCGCATCCCCAAACTTTAAGGAACGACAATCTAGGTTTCTTCCCAAACCATAATTCATACGGTGTCGTTTCAACGGATTTAGACGGTGCCCTATTTAAAGTAAATGCGGCTGTTTTCTAATGCATAACCCCAAAATGATAGCGGTAAATCTGTAAGTGACATCATAGAACGAACCATATCTAAGAGAGTTCGATTACGACGTTCGGACACACCATTACGCTATGGTGTTCCCGGCGGTGTCAACTGTGAAAGTATTCCGCATTTCTTCAAATGCTCGCCAAACTCGTAACTTAGATATTCACCTCCACGATCAGAACGCAGAAATTTAATCTTCTTGTTACGTTGATTCTCTACCTCACTTTGAAACTCCTTAAACTTCTCGAAAGTTTCGGACTTATGTTTCATGAAATAGATATACCCATATCTACTCAAGTCATCCGTGAAGGTAAGAACATAACGATAACCACTGCGTGATGCTACACTCATTGGACCACACACATCGGTATGTATGATTTCCAATAAGTCCGTAGCTCGCTCCATTATACCAGAAAATGGAGTCTTAGTCATTTTACCCATCAGACATGCTTCGCATCTTTCAAGTGATTCAAGAAGTCCATCGGAATGGAGTTTCTTCATACGTTTCACTCCAATGTGACCAAGACGACAGTGCCACATATAGGTCGAATTATCGCTTGATTTCAAACGTTTAGCCTCAATGTTGTTGATATGTGTATTTCCACTATCGAGATTCAATAAGAATAGACCATCTATCAAACGTGCATGTGCATAAAACATATTGCTCATATAAATCGAACAACCATTATTCTCGGATTTAAACAAGTAACCGTCTCGCAATAAACAAGATCCCGATATAATGTTCATGCTCAACGCAGGCACCAAATAACAATTATTTAAGTATAAAACTAATCCCGATGGTAGATGAAGGGGTAGCGTGCCGACCGCGATCACATCAACCTTTGATCCGTTTCCCACGCGCATCGTCACCTTGTTCTTCGCTAGCTTCCGTTTATTCTGCAACACCTGTTTCGAGTTACAAATATGAGCAACCGAACCAGTATCAAATACCCAGGCACTACTACGAGTACTAGTGAGATACACATCAATAACATGTATATCAGATATACCTTTCTTCTTGATGTTGCCGTTCTTCAGCTCCGCCAAGTACTTTGGGCAATTCCGCTTCCAGTGACCTTCTCCCTTGCAGTAAAAGCACTCAGTTTCAGGCTTAGGTCCAGCCTTGGTCTTCTTCGCCGGCGTGGTAACTTTCTTACCACCCTTATTGAAGTGTCCCTTCTGCTTAGACTTGCCTTTCTTGAATTTGGTGGTCTTATTGACCAACAACACTTGGTGCTCTTTCTTGATCTCCACTTCTGCAGACTTTAACATAGCAAACAGTTCTAGCAACTGCTTGTTCATGTTCTGCATGTTGTAGTTCATCACAAAGTTCTTGTAACTTGGTGGTAGTGATTGGAGGACATGGTAAATCCCCAAAGCATTAGGAATCACTATACCCAAGCTTTGAAGTTTGTTTGCGTGCCCAGACATCTTAAGCACATGCTCACTGAAGGAGCTGCCCTCTTCCATCTTGCAGTTAAAGAACTTTTCAGAAGCCTCATAACTTTCAATTGCCGCATGAGTCTCAAAGATCAATTTGAGATCCTCGACAATATCATATGGGTCTGAATTCTCAAACCTTTTCTGAAGCTCCGATTCCAAACCATAAAAGATAGCACACTGAACTATGGAGTACTGATTCTTCCGAGCGAGGTAAACATTCTTTACTTCATCGGAAGCATCAGCTGCAGGTGGGTCACCCAGCGGTGCATCCAGCACATAGGTCAAATTACCAGCTGTGAGGACAATCCTCAAATTGCGGAACCAATCCGCGAAGTTGCTTCCATTGTTTTTCAACTTTTCTTTCTCTAGGAACGCATTAAAATTGATGGTAGGGGCTGCCATTGATCTACAACATATTTGCAATAGTTTAGACTAAGTTTATGACAAATTGAGTTCAAATTAATAATAAAGTTAATCTAGGTGAACTCCCACTCAAAACAATATCCCTCACATTGTTTTAGTGATCACACGAACCAAATCCACTACATCAACACCGATCATCACAAGAGCTGATATAGTTTCAATGGCGAACAATCGTCATGTTCATCATATCTACTGTATGATTCATGCTTTACCTTTCGGTGATCCGTGTTCCGAGACCATGTCTGTACATGCTAGGCTCGTCAAGATCAAACCTTAGTTTCCGCATGAGCAAATCTGGCTTGCTCACGTTGTATACACTTGCAGAATCTAACACACCCGATCATCACGTGGTGCTTCGGAACAACAAGCTTTAGCAACGGTGCTAACTAAGGGTGAACACTTTATGACTTGAAATTCATGTGCATGAGGGATCATCTTATAATGCTACCATCGTCTACTAAGCAATACAAGATGCATAAAGGATTAACATCACATGCAATTCATAATATGTGATATGATATGGCCTTTCTTCTTTGTGCTTCCGATCTCCATCTTCAAGCACGAACATGATCTCCATCATCACCGGCATTGCATCAAGGTCAATGACGCTTCTCCATGGTTGTCGTCCACCGGCTTCAACTATTACAACTACTTTGAATAGACACGCGGGTCTTAACATAAATTAAAGACAACCATATGGCTCCTGCCGGTTGCCAACTTACAATAAGGAACATTGCATACATCAAATATAATCACAATCATGGCCATATCACATCACTACACACCCCTGCAAAACAAAGTTAGACGCCTCTACTTTCTTTGCATATTTTACGTGGTTTTGGGGCTTTCGATAAGTGTCGTTCTAACTTACGAACATGAACCACAACATTGATACTAGTATTGTTAATCACCCGTTGTAAATTGGATCTTAACTATGCTAGGAGAAACAGGCACCCGCAAAGCCACTTATGCAATACAAGTTGCATGTCAAGCGTGGAGCAAGTCTCATGAACGATGTCATGTAAGTTTAACCCGGGCTGCTTCATCCCAACATACCGCAAGATGCAAAGTACACAAGAAGCAATCGACAATAAAAGCATCAACGCCCACAATGACCATTGTGTTCTACTCGTGCAATAAATCTACATATAGACACGACTCTGATACCACTGTAGGGTTTCGTAGCATGGAAAACAAAAATTTTCTATCGCATACAAACAAACAAGCCAAGATCTATCTACTAGATTGTAGCAACGAGTCGATGGAATAACTTACCCTCGAAGATTCCAAAGTGTTTAACGAGAGCGGATTCTCGTGGATGATATAGTCGTACTCTTCCCGATCTCAAGATCGCGTAGACGATCCTTCCGGCGCTGCGTTCCGGCAGCGCTCCCGCAGTCGGTCACACGTTCGGTACTCGACAAAGACCTTCCTCTCCCTTGTTCCAGCAGGCAGCGGAGGTTGTAGCACTCTCCTCACGATTCCGGCAACACAACGGCGTGGTACCAGAAGTAGAGGGGAGATCTCGCAGGGCTTCGCCTTAAGCCGGAGCGAGTATGGTGGAGTATGAGAGAGCTCCTCGGCGATCTAGGGTTTAGACACACCAAGGAGGAGGGGCTAGAGCCGGCGGCTAGGGTTCCGGGGACCCCCAAGTCGGCGGCTAGGGCAAAACCCTAGGTGGTGGAGGCGGCTATGGAGGGCTGCAGCTTCTAGGGTTTGAGGTGAGGGACTTGTGTGTCTAGAGGAGGGAGCCCTGCCCCTCCTTATATAGGTGGAGGGGCCGGCGGCCAAGGGGAGGGAGGGGAGTCCCTCCCCAACTCGGCTTGGAGGTGGCGCCGCCGGTTGGAGGAGGGATTCCCTCCCCAACTCGGTTTCCCACTTCCTCCTCTTTTCCTCTTTCCAATTTTAGCCGTTTGACTTTTCAAACTAGCTATTTGACTTTTCAAACTAGGATTCAATTTAATCCTTTATTTGGAACAGCGAGGACACTTAGTACATGATGCAATCATACCAACTTGATACAACACATTCATGTACCCTTCCCCTCCGGAGTGCCGGACATTCCGGAACCTTCTAGAACATTCCCGATGAAAACACCGGAATCATTCCCCAACTCCGAAACGGGACTTTCCTTATATGAATCTTATTCTCCGTACCATTCCGGATCACCTCGTGATATACCGGATCCCATCCGAGACTCCGAACAACATTCGGTCTCTTTCTCATACTACCATAACTACTCAAACAACGTCGAATCCTTAAGTGTGTCTCCCTACGGTTCGTGAATTATGCGGACATGATCGAGACACTTCTCCGAACAATAACCAATAGAGGAATCTGGAAATTCATATGGCTCCCACACAATTCTACGATTACTTTGCGATCGAATGAACCACTTACATACGATACCAATTTCCCTTTGTCTCACGATAGTTTACTTATCCGAGGTTATGATCGTCGGTATCTCTGCATACCTAGTTCAACCTCGTTACCGATAAGTACTCTTTTCTCGTTCCCGTGATATGTGATCCCTTGTGAGCCAGTCACATGCTTGCAAGCTAATTGGATGACATTTCACCGAGAGGGCCCAGAGTTATATCTATCCGTCATATGGATGGACAAATCCCACTCTTGATCCATGTGTCTCAACCAATACTTTCCGAACACTCAATGCCACCTTTATAGCCACCCAGTTACGGTGTGGTGTTTGATGTCATCAAAGCATCCATCCAGTAAAGGTGATATGCATGATCTCATGGTCGAAGGAATTAGGTTACTATGTATCAGAAAGCATATAGCAATTGAACTATTGAAATGACTTGATCTTTATGCTACGCTTATCTTTAGGAGTATGTCCACCATATCATTCTCCTAACGATATGATCTTGTTGTTGATAACATCTCAATGTTCATGATAGGGAAACCACAATCATTTATCAACCAACAAGCTAGTGATGTATAGAGGCTATACTAGGGACTTCAAATTAAGTTTACAAATCACACAAGTATCAATGTTTCCTTGTTAATACTATTATAGCATGATTATAAACATTTATCATAAACACAAAGATATAATAATAACTACATTTATTATTGCCTCTAGGGCATATCTCCAACAATACCCTTACTAGGTTTCCAACCTAAGGTCAAAGCAATTTGCTCTGATACCAACCGTGGTGACCCAGCATACCACTGCATGTGTAGTACACTATAGTCGTTGACATGACATCCACAGAACACCATTCCGTAAATATCACATCCCTCAGAGTGGTACAACAAAAACATTGCGGGTCCATATTACAAACATACACACATTATTATTATTACAATACCTAAAGTACAAGACTTCCAAAAGATTCAACTTACAAACCAAAATATAAGTGTTTTAGCAAAAGTTTCAAATTTAAAACTTAAACTCCAAATTGAGCTTAACAACTTATTGCTATATATTGTTCGTGTTGCTCGGCTCAAGTGGCTACTAGAACTATAGTAATTATTCGGACTCTTGGAAATCTCCTCCGTAGACGATGTCGTAGTCCTCCCCTTCTATGGCTCCATATAGATTGGGATCTTCATAGAAGACCTCCTCTTGACTCTCAGATGCATACATTGGAGTATCTTCGGGATTCTCAAAGTCTAAGCAAGGAATCAAAGGAAAGGATGAGTAACAGCGTTACCCAGCAAATTCATTATATGCAAGGTGGGTAGTTTGATGCTCTATCTACCACCTCAGACTATCAGTCTTTGGCACTATGCAATTTTAGTAAATCTTTCTTCAAAGGTTGATTTTGTTATAAAAATCTATGACTATCAGCCTTCACAGGTTGACCAGAACTTTCATGGAGTTCCTTTCCTGCCGCGTTCGTAGCTCCTTCCCGGAACAGGGAGTAACAAGTTACAATTCTTACACTCTGCACATGTGCGTTACTTTTCCCATGAGAGATCAACTCCTTGTTGCACAACCGGGCATACTTTCCCGTCCACAATTCCATGATGTGGGGCCCAGTAGTTGGTCCAAGCCAATCACTGCCCTCTCCGCGACCTCATATGTCTGCACGATCCTTTGGGGCTTGCTCACCTTCGTCAAGCCCCCTTTCGGGCAGGCTAAAAACCTGATGAGTTCCTGAAGACTCTATGACCTAGTGATGCCCGGAATAGTACCATTTATATGGACTATATCCCTAAACACCATTCATAGATAATCTAGACACCAAAAGTGTGGGGCATAAGGGTGCCCACCCATATGTTGGATCCGCACAAGGAATCACAACGTCACATTAAGGTCGTCTTGCCTCCATACAAGAGGAAAAGGATACAGCTGACTTCTCCGTCTCATTCCAATTCTCATGGTTAACGCGTAATATACGACGCTCGAATCACTGATGTCATGGGTTATTAATCCCTAATTGTTCATCATTATTGCAATTAGAACCCTAAGTTCTATTGCTTCATCATATTATCACTTAGGATGATACCTAAGATTTAGTATCTTGAGAAAATAATGTTTTCTTTTTTCTATAGTATAGATGATAACACACAATTTGCAAATACTTTGATAAAGAATCTTCAAAGAACATGAGCAAGTGATGAACTTTCCTTCTGATTGCAAGGTAGTGAAGTCTGATGCTTGCACTGGACCTTGAGCTTCTATTTCTATAAAAACATCATTATTGCCCTGTAAGGACAATATTTAAAGAAGCAAAATGATTATGCAAAAGTAATGCAATGCATTATTTAACTTTATATGTAATCTCCCCCATTGTATAAATTATAGAAAAATCCTTTTTAATTAATTAAGGATTTATAAATATTAATTTTTAATATTTATAGAATATTGTATTCATTTATTTTATTTCCTTTTATTTGAATTTTATTGATTTAATAATTCCTTTAAGACTTATCATTTAAATACCAAAATTGTTATTAAATATTTGTTTAGTATTTTTCTAAAATACTAAAATATTAATATATAATGAAAATGATTTTTATTTATTTTTATCATCTTTCAATAATTTTGTAAAATTCCATAAGGAATTTATATATTACAAAATTCTTAATAACATTTATATGTCTAAAATTTTATTTATTAATTTATTTGAATAGTTTGGATTATTTTGAATCCAAAAATATTTTATTTATAATTTTTGGATTTTTATTTTATTTTCTAGAATTTATTTAAGTTCAGGGGCATTTTGGTCTTTTTCCAATTATTAAAACAGGCTCTAAATGATTTGGGCTGACTGTTTGGGTTTATTGGGCCCTTGTGGCCTAGTAGGGCAAAGTCAAAACAACACCCCGAAGGGTCTTGGCCCAACCCAGCCCATCACTCTCTGTCTCTCTCTCTCGAGCTCACCTCTCTTCTCCTCCCCGACCCCGTGGTCAAGGTGTCACCGCCGGTGATTCACGCCGCCATGGACCTCCTTGGCCGCCATCGTGGTGCAGGACGAGATTGTCGGCCCCGCTCTACCCTCCTGTCCAATTCGATTTGGACCTGGAGCCTTCCTGTGGCCAGATCGACTCCGATCCAAACCCTAGGGTTTGGGGTTGGCATAGGTGTTGATGCCGCCGCTGTTGTTGTGTGTCGTGGTGATGCTCTTCGCCCCAGGCATGGCTATGGTCGCTGCTGTGGAGTTGTGTGGGTTGCAGTGCCCCCTTGGGGGTGCTCCCCGTGCTGCCATGTTCGTCGGCGTTCTCTGCTTCCTCTTCTAATCTACAGCGAGGACCTTCGGTAAGTTGTTCCTCTCCCTCTCAGGATCTCTGTGCTAGGCCATCCCATGCTAGATGTTGGTAGTGGCCTTCCTGGTTACTGTCCTGTCCTGATTAAGATGATTGGTTCTGCTTAGGGTTCACACCCCTCTGTGGATTAGGTATCTAATGAGTTGAATCAAGTTTTTGGTGGTCCCTAAGCATGCTAAGTGGTTGTTAGCTGTGTCTTGCTGCTTATGATTAGCTGTGGTGATGCTAGTGGTTTCCCAGATGATTCTATGGATTAATTTTTATATGGTTCAAATGGTAAAGTTGGTCTAGAAGCAATACTTGGGAATCTAGTGGTTTTAATAGCTCACCACTGTCATTACTTGGTTAATGATAGTGAGTGTTGTGTGATGAAGTCACTGTATTAGTATTGTTGGCTTAGGAATTCATATATAACTTGAGATCAAATGGTATCTTATAGTGAAGATATATATATGGATTTCCTTGATTATGATTCCTGTGATGTCAGGAAAATGATTCATAGTGGTTTGGTTGTATTTGTGAAGATTGGATGCTTAACCTGATTAGTTTAGAACTGTTCTTGTGACACCATTCTAATATGGCACACAAGACTAGATTCTTTTACTTAGCTTGGTTTTGTTCAAGCTTAAGATGAGTTTCGCCTTAAAGATAAGTAGAAACTCCTTTTCTTAAATCCCTAAGACCCATGATGTTGGTCTGAGGTTTAGGGATTAAACCTTTGTCTTGTTGTTTCTCATGGATTGGTTCTGGTAGTGATACCAGCTACTATTTCTTGAATTAAAGTTCGGAAAAGATGATTGTAAGCTTGATATCTTATATAGATCCATAAGATTAAATCCTAAGGTGCTACTCCTATTTAGGATATGTGCCTAGAGTTTAGATCTTGGCTATATTCATTCTTGAATTGAAATATAGCTTGATAGCTTAGATCAATGATGTTGTCCTGAGATCTAAGTTGGATCTTTATAATTTTCTGATTATTTTTAGTGTTTAAAAGTTCAGTGATGGATTCACCCCACTTGGGTGTTTTCTGAGAATTTGAGTAAGAGACAAATTATGAATACTTGTCTAATCTTAGACATATAGATCATGTGATGGTCTATTTAACTCACCACACTCACTTGATGTTGGGGTTTCCCGTGGTTGATCTTGTGCTAACTTGATCTGGTGCTCTCCTAGTATTTCCAGCTCCTAGCTTGTCCTTGATCTAGCCCTTCACCTCCTGGTCCTGATGGCTTGATCTTGGTCTTGCTATCCAACCGATCCACCCCCTCCTTATGTCACCATCTTGGTGATGTGATCCTGGGTTTTGATTGGTGTGATCTAGCTTGGCTTTGGCTTGGTTTAGCTGCTGGCTGCTGTGCTTGGTGTGTAAGAACAAGAAACTGGTGTGGGGTTTGCTTCCCATGGCTGTGTTGAGCAGTTTTGTGTGATTGGGCTGTTGTTGTGGTGCTGACAGCACACACCATGCAGTTTGGTGTGTGTGATTCATGTGTGCATGCTGCACAACTTGTGGATATGTTCTGAATTTGAGAGTTACTTTTATCAAGTTACCTTTTTCTTGGCTGGTGAAATCAGCCCCTCCTTGCTGTTTATTTGACTTATGGCTTAAAATTATGAAAGATATATTCTTTCAAATTGGTGAAACTTGCCCCTTTAAAAGATTACACAATGATGAAATCTTGAACAGTGCACTTCACTGTCAATTCTGAGAGTAATATAATTTTAACCTTAACTTTCTTTCTTTTTTGTTTGAGTTTATTTTGCAGGTACCAGACTTGAAGATCAAGACTTTAGTTTAGGTTTTATTTTCTTTATAGAATAATCATATGTAATAATTCTTTATTCTTTTGTAATTTTATTTTTTATTCTTTTTGTAATAAAGATTGTACTATTACTCAATAAAGAAATATGATTCTTCTATTTAATTACTATTGTAAAGGTTGTTGTTTATTTCCATAAGTTACATTTGTGTAACTTATTTATTGAATAAAATTTTGAAATGAAGATTCTTATTCTTAATTGTTTTCTTTATATTAAGTTTGAACTACTAATTATTAATTATTGACTAAAGCATAATACTAAAACATAAATTTAAATCCTTTTGAACTATAAATTCAACACTCAGGTTTAAATTCAAATTTCATCTCCCAAAACACATTAGCCCACAAAGATCATATCAAAGTCTATAACAATCATCCTTCAAGACTATACCTAATCTCAAAGCATGAAAGAAACTTTGATCACTTTAGGTTTTTATTTGGCAAAAAATTACCCACATTTTCACAGATGAATGCATGCAATATCACAAATTCCTAAATCTACCCTTCGTTGGTTCCTAAATGTTTGGATGTTACAGACTTCCCCCCTTAAATTAAACTTCGTCCCGAAGTTTGTTGAGATGTACCTGAATAGTTCTAGATAGGCTTTTCTTAAATCCTCTTCTTTCTCCCAAGTGGCTTCCCTTTCAGGGTGATGTTCCCACTGTACTTTGCAGTACTTGATTGCCCTATTCCTCAACCTTTCCCACTGTACTTTGTAGTACTTGATAGTACTTACTATTCCAAAACCACTTCACTTGTTAGTATTAGTTTGCGAGTACTTAAAGAGTACTTATGGCTTTGTCCCTGGCTATTCCCGTGGCCAGACTATGAGGAGGAGTATCAGGAAGATGAGCAGCAGGAAGGTTACGACAACTAGGATCATCTCCCATCGTCAGCATTGCATGTGGCCACGAAGATGGAGCTTCGCCCACGCTATCGTTATCTTTACGTTATTCCGCTGCTTGAATTGTATTAAGAACTGGATCATGAGATCCTTATTTGTGTAAGACCTTATGAATGGTTTGTAATGGATGATGTATTGTGATATCCAATCTGTTACGTCTCGCAAAAATGGTAATCCCGGAATTGCTATGTATGGCATAACAGGCATCTGAGATTAAAAATCCGGGTGTTGACACCTTGCCTCGTGGTCGATTCTTTTGACTTCGCTTATAGCCGGACTCCGGGTCTTCCTTGAGATCGTTGACAAACTTGCATTGACGGTTGGTATGGGTGGCTTTGCCATTGGCGTCAAGGTGAACGAAACACGGCATATCGTTGTACTCCTCGTGCGGGGCACTGCCGGGGTAGTTTCACTACCGTACTGCTGCCCACAACCAGCCCCCCGGCCTCGGCCACGCTGTCCACCTTCACCTCTGCCCGCGAACATCATGGCGACCATGTAAGATGCTAGCTTTTCTTCGGGCGAATTCTTCTTCTTATTGTTGTTGTTCCTCTTGGCTTGGGTGGGACTAGCCACTGCAGGTAAGGAGCCACGAGAATCATCATCGGCAGCCGCAAACTCACTAGCCAAAGAGATCATCCGATTGAGGTCTAGCTTGCGATTGTCCTGCAGGAGCTTCAATGTATGTCGGAGCAAAGTTCCTTTTTCCAAGCTATCGATGAAGGCAGCCATAGCATTTTGATCGTGCACTCCTGCTCAGGAATTTTTCATATCCAGCCAACGAGAGAGGTAGGCTCGAAAAGACTCATCCTTTTACTGAATGCACCGCTGTAGGTCATCGACAGTGCAGAGACCTTTGTACATACCCTCAAAATTCTTGGTGAACGCTTCATGCATGTCCAAGCAATTACAATGGATTTTTTCAGCAAGTCGTCAATCCATTGACGGGCGGTGCCCGTCAACTTCAGTGGGAGGTACTTGACGGCATGGATGGGGTTTGCCCCTGCGATCTCCACCGCCTCGCTGTAATCCTACAACCACGTTGCTGGCCTGGTAGTTCTTTCATAGGGCTTGATGGTCTTTTCAATCCAGAAACCTTTGGGGTAAGTTGTGCCCGTATGACTAGGCCAAAATAACATGGTCCTAGGTATTGTCCTTCCCGAGATTCATAGATCTTGTCCAGGCGTGAACGTGCATCATATGGCTCCGGGTTTCCTTTGTGTTTGTTGCCGCCATAGGGAGGGCTTCGTGCGCGACGCGGTCCTCCTCTGACATGGTGGCTGCTAGGTGGCAACCGTGGCGGTGGTGGCAGTGGGTTAGCCTTCTTGCTGTTACCCTCCTACGACCCCTCATGTCTGTCACGGTTGCTTGTCGGACATGGAGGGTCATGGTGCGACCTGCTCTCGTGCCCGTTGTTGCCACTACGCTCTCCGTCATGCCGAGGCTGCTCCATGTTATCACGGATGACGATGCCGACCTGGTGGCATCTAGGTGGAGGCATGCTCGTACGATGGTGAGCCTTTGGGTATTTGTGATGCGGGAATGCCGGGGAGGTGGGGGCGAGCGATGGGGATGAGCCTTACCTCCGTGGTCGGAGGATAAGGGGATAACATCAGTCATGTTGCATGCGTCCCTCCGTCTTTGTTCTGATAAACCCGTGCGAGATCCGACATCGTGAGGAGATCTTGCCTTATGCTGTTTGGGGGCGCTAGACTAGCAATATGCCGGGTAAGACTCGAGCCTCTGAGAGGTGGCCTTTTTTGTTGTTTGATAGCCTTGGCGACGAGGTCGTAGACCTGATCCAGCGCTGCGAGCGATCTATCCTGCTCAAGTAAAGTCTTGGTGATGTCCATGTTGAGGGAGGGCGTTGGCATGACATGCTTTCCATTTTTATCAATGTATGGCTTAGCCTATGACGGCGTTGATGAGACCCACCCCAAGTTACGCCGGACGTTGGCATCGTTGACGACGTGAGCCAGAGCCTTCTTGTTCTTCAGCTGCTTGAGCAAATTATTGTATTCTGTCTCCATGGCTTTAGCCACCTCGATTGATTTCTTCCCTCTAGCCAGATATCTATCTAGCTTTGCACCTTGATTCGTGATGTTCCGTGCCTCCTCCAAGAGCTACTGGCATTTCTCGTCGAGCTGGACGACAAACCGGATATGGCCATGGTTATGGGCTCAACGAGTAGGTTGCCGTACATCACTCTATCTGATGGTGTGATTTGGGCGGCCGCAGACGTAGATGGCGGTGGTGGCGGATCTGCCGGATTGGCGTTACTAGGCCCGCTGGCAAGTTTCCATGGCTGTTGCATGGGGATAGTTGGAGGAGGCATAGCCTTTGCCGGAGGATCGTCAGCGTTTTTGGCTGGTGCCTTCCTGGTGTCACATGGCCTTGGCAGAGCTTCTCCGGTTTGCTGATCTTCCTCGATTACACTCCCGATGGCGACTAGCACCTGATGGGAAGTGATGGCCTTGTCGGCGTGCTTTTCGCGCTTGATCTCCTCCTCGATCTCCTTCATGGCACTGTAGACGTCTTTCGAGGTAGCTCCAAAATCCTCTGAGTCAACGCTAATGTCGGCGTAAAGCACGTCCAAAGCAGAGTCAAAGAGGGCTTCAACTTCTTCCACGGCGGAGGCCGATGTGGCGAAAGGAGAGCCGTTAGGCGGTGGCAGCGGTGGCCCGGGTAAGACAGCAAGTTCGGCCTGGCCTTGATCATTAGAGGCTCCGAAACTGTTGACGGTGTCGACCATATGGGCGAGAGTGAGGTTTCTAGTGGCTTGCTTCCTCCTGAGCGTATGCCGGAGAAGTGTTCCACCCGTGAGCCCTTCGACGAAGTGGTAGATCGCGTCATTGCTAGGATATCCCTCCAAGTCGGCCCTCAGCCAGAGCCATCTAGCGAGGTAATATCGGGGGTTCTCACCGTCTCTCTGAACGCAACAAGCCAGATCGAAGATGGTCACAACGCCGACAAAGTGCGACCATTGCTTTCCAAACACACGGGGTAACCCGACATATTTGCATTGGTCTTCCACCATTATATCCTGCACATGGTCTGTTTGGGTGGGCCTTGAATTTTTCCGATCTAACCCGACAAACTCTGAAGAGAGATCCGACTTCAATCCTTCCGTGAACGTATCCTTCCCAGAGGTAGTCCGTGCGGGTCTTGACAATCCTCCAACTTTCTGGGAACTAGTGCCCGAGCCGGTTTTGCTGATGAAGAGGTGGATGTCCCCGATTGGAACAATTGAGCAGCGGGTGGGGTTTGACTTCGCCGGGATCCAGAACTCGTCAGGAGGGACGATTGGAACATTGCCGGAGAAGAGGACACGCCTGATGGCTACGGTATCGCCGATTCCCGCGAAGAGATTGGACCTCACCCGGTGTAGAGCTCGAAGCGCCTCTTTCCCCACGGTGGGCGCCAACTGTTGTGGTATTGCCGATGAGTACGCCATGGAGGGATCCTCACAAAGCGTGTTTAGAGAGGTGGGGGAAGGCGACAAGTTGACGGGTACAAGGTAACATAGCTTACCTAGGTTCAGATCCCACAACGATGGCGGAATCCTACTCCTGCTATAAATCATTATAATGGCAATACACCGAGTTACATGGATTGGTTTGTTATGCGAGGTGTGTCGGTTGATCTAAATTGTGCCCTAAAGGCTCCCAGAGGTCCGTCTTATAAAGGCGCAAGAACCTAGGGTTACAGGAAAATGTTCTAGCCGAACAGGTTACAGAGTTCTACACTAATACAAACTAGTCTTACGTATCTTGCACTTCAAGGCTTCGGGTTGGATTATGTCTGCACAGTTTCATTCCTTTATTCGGCATGTGCCTCCCTTCTGGATCCGTCTAACTGGGTCGTCCAGCAGGCCATGAGCCTTGCTACCAACCGTGGGCCACCCGGGTTAGCCGGTTTAGAGACATGTAATGGTGATACCCATTTAGCATATCACCAACACCATGATCGAGCTTCGGATCGAATCGTCACGAGAAGATCACAAATGTTAAATAAGCATTGTCGAATACCACCATGTTAAATTGCTTTCAAATCCACCATGCCGTTAGCATGATTAGCGAGAAAGTCAACTAACATGGTTTCTTGCTAAAATAATTATAATGTTGTTTGTTTGTCTTTTGGCTTGTAAGTAAAAAAAGGCAATCATTACATGGCTTCTCCATATTACGTGAAACATAAACCATCACATATGTTCAAAGATAATACAAGATTGTCGCGGTATTTATATTACAAGGTTTCTCCATACGACTTCAAAAGAGCTACAAGTTTCCCACGTCTAAACATATATTAGAAGACAACGCAAAAGAGCTAGAAGTTTTCTCAGACACCTCCCCTTGCTACGAACAAACAATTAGCAATATTATCACAAGTATTCTTCATACTAACATTGTCCTCTCCTAAATCATTGTCTACATTGTCTCTTGATGTGGAGATAATATGCCCTGGAGGCGTCACTATCGCAGCGATAGAAGCATAGATCACCCGCCTCACACCGGATCTTTTTGAAAATATTGGCAATCTTTTTGAAAAATATTTGATACTTTTTGAAAAAATAAAAAAGGGCTCCCCATGCCCTAAAATGATTTTCCGCATTCTTATATTTCTAGTCATATTTCTTTGGAGACTTCAACCATGAGTGGCTTAGGGCATGTACAATGGTAGAAAAAACATGTATTTTTTAGCCATCCATATCATTTGAAGAAGGCAACATATAAATTATACAATGTAATATCTCTTATTGTCATCTCTAAAATTAATAAAAATTAACTATTTTTAGTAAGAGATTGGTTTTCTAAGGAAAAACATATGGTACAATCGAGAAAATAGCCTTAAGATCATCCTTTAGCTAAAAAAAATAATCTTTTCTTTTTTATTTCTCTCCTCTGAAAAAAAATCTAACGTTACAAGAAAGCTGACGTCATCCCTTTATGTATGCCTTAAGCACAAAGCGAAAAGAATTGGGCCAAGTCCAAATTGCTGTTGTATAAACCGCCCTCGCACCGGGAAAATCCACGAGGCATCATTGACATGTAAAAGCCCGGCTTGGGGACTATGGTGTTGTTTGGATTATAGCCGTTGCTTTTCCAAATTTTTGGTAGAATAGTGCCTGCTTTTGGTTTGCAACCAACTTTTGCCTTGGCATGCATTTATACCATTTAAATTGTCTAATGGTTGATTTGATTACAATTAAATTAAAGCAAACGTTAGTGGAGTAAATTGTTTCTCCAAAAATGCAGTCAAGAAGAAAAAAAACTTGAGCCAAGAAAGTGAAAGTCATAAGCGGCTACTACTGTTGTCAGTTCGAAGTAGCTAGCTATGAGCCATAGAAACATATGTGCGGAACACTAATTATGAACGCTGGCTAATTTAAAAAAGTTTAGAATCGTTATTGGCTGGCACTTGCACTAACTATAAGGATGGGACCACCAAAGAGACGCGGGCGCGCGGGCAGCCAATTTTTTGGCGAAGGAATCTCGCGCCGTCAACTCGCCCTCGTACGGGCGAAAATTACACGGGCGGACGCTGGCGCACTTTGGCCAGCCAATATTTCGGCCCTAGTCTAAACGACGACCAAATTTTATAGGCTTACCAATATTTTGGTAGGGTAGCTGTTGGCTATGATCCAAACAGACCCTATGTCCCGCGCCCGCGGCGTCGCCTGCCTGGACCGGGAGACACGTTTCTCTCCGCGTTAATCTGCCGCGCCCGTGTGCGACCGTGCGGCGATCCCTTTCAATCTAGCGGTGATCGCCGTCCAGACAGAGGATGAAGCCGGCGGCTGGAGATGATCCCGATTCAGGGGGGACGAGGACTTCGGCGTTGCCGACCGGGGAGGAGTCGAGAGGAAGTTTGCCTCGCTCCAAAGGAACTTTACTGGCAGGGGAGGAGACTGGGCCTACAGAGGAGGCGCAATCAGTCGGAGATTCTCAAGGCAAACGACGGAGGTTGGAGGGTGTCAGTGTGGGGAAGGAGAGAGCAGCAGAGGGCGGTGATAGGATGCTGACGGCTGAGGAAGTCGCCTTGGCTGCCCGGCCGCTCCCTCCCCAAGAGCCTCCCTACCCCGAATCTGGTACACTCAGTGACGTGGTGGCTTGAATGGATGCCAAGGATGCGCTGCATGACAATAATGACCTCGGAGACGAAGGTGACCTTCCTGTTCTCTCCGTCTCTCCCTTTTGTCAGTGAAGAGTTGTAGACACTAACTACTGTCCTTTTTCTCTTAAGATTCTCTATGTAACATTCTGGCCCTTAGGAAAGGAAGGGTCAGGGTCACTAATAAATCCGTGGGGAGCATGGAGTCCATGGATGGTAGAGACATGATCGTGAACGTGGCCCGCTCTGTTGTGAACGTATCAGCCACTGAACCTGGTAAAAATTTGACTAAACCCTTAGTGTGATTCTCCGGACTAATTTTTCCTACACTCCCTACGTCCAAAAATAACTGTCTTAGGTTTGCTAGATTTGAATGTATCTAGACGTATTTTAGTGTATAATTATATTTATATATAGATAAACTGAAATCAGTTATTTCTAGACGGAGGGAGTAGTTGCTAATAGTACCCGTCTCCTTGTTTGCAGATGGGAAGATTTTATACTCTACGGGCATCATTATCAAAAGGTAACAAACTGCACATGTTAGTTCTTTCATGCCTTGTCCAGTTGTAAACCGAATCATTGAGTGTTTACCCCGTAGGTCAGAGGAGCTTGCGTTTTATATACTTCTTCTGACCCATATTAATTGACTCAAATTTGTCTAGATGTAATTAAAATTTGATTAGATACATTTATATCTAGATAAATCTAAGTCAACTAATATGGGTCGGAGGGAGTAGTTTATTATTACTAGTATATGGTACCCATGCTCTGCACGGAACAATAATGAAATATCTCCAGATATTGATCCAAAGATACTCCCTCCGTCTAGAAATAACTGACTTGGATTTGCGTCTAGATACATTTGAATATAGATAAATCCAAATCAATTATTTGTGGACGGAGGGAATAGTTCTATATCTCGAACATGAGCATCAAATATGGCTCTTCTCTGCCTCATGGAAAATACCAACCCAATGAGCTCTTGCTTCTACTACTTCTCTGCAACCGCACCTTTATCTTTGTCGCCACGCATATCTCCAATCCAAGTCGTTCTGAATTGCATGTTGTCTTCTCCAACCCAATGAACCCCAAGTGCGTTGCCGGCCCATTAGATGCCTCACCTTCATATGTCACTGAGAGGAAGACATTCAATATTCATCCCCGGAAAACGAAAGCAGGCACAACAGGTTTTCACAGGGCGACTTTGCTTCTGACGCTGCTCTGCCAGCTGCCATTGCGAGATGGTCGTGCTCCAGCAGATGTTAGTGACCATGGTTCTTTGACTTGTTTCTAGATTTGAGCTCCTGTAGAAAAGTTACAGGGAGAAGCCTCTATTTCGTTTTCAAGAACTAATACATCATAATGGAAAAACAAAATTATAAGATCAAAATTGTCTATGGGAAAGAAGAAAATTGACACCCTGGAAATAGCAGTTTGGACTTTAGACCATGTTTCAGATGTATACTTCAGTGCAAATGCATGGTTCAGATTTTTGGTCCTTCGGATCCCAGGTTTTTGCTCACTAAATTGTCAACATATATAGAGAAGTGGTAATCGTATTACACTTTTTTAGTAGGTACTGTTATTACACTAAAATTAGACGTTCCAAGTTTGAATGGAAATTTATTTCGATTTTACACTTTACTCAATTCTGCAGAAACGTTTTTCCAAATACCTCTTGGTCATTGACTAATTTGATAAGCAATAGCTCATTTTTTTTGCTCGAAAAGTTCCTCGTAGCAGGACCCTGAAAGCTTCATCGTATTTGGATATCCAACAACCTTCACAAAAATGTTTCTCCGGTTGCAATATAAGTAATAAAGAAGTTATATATTCAGGAACTCCCATAGGATGAACCAACAACAACATGAGGTTGGTGTGTGCGCACAAAGTTAAGATAAATACATAAATGTTAAGCCACATGATTCGCTCATGCAATAATTAGAAGCAATATAATTTGTTTTCTGATTCAACGAATCATATTCTAGATTATGGCCAAAATATTATGAACTGATTGATGGAAATTCTCCCAATCAACTTGCTAGCAAGATCTATTCCTCAAGGACACAAATCTGTCTTTCCTAATGTTTGACGGACAAGAATTGAGACCCATGCTGAGATTCCCAACAAACCTCTTAACAAGAAAAACTTCTATTACAATTACAAACCCTATGACACGTAGAGGCATATAATTTCCATACAATAGTACACAAGTGAATGGTGTACTGAGCATTCCATGGACACAAAATGTGATAGCTGATATTTCATAACAGAAATGCAGGCATTTACTGTATCCAGACAAGTTCCGTTTATAATTCCTTAGCCTATGTAGTGCCAAACAAACTTTTGCTACAACCCTTGCCTCTTCCTTCACACACAAACACTATGTGAAGACAAACTGGATGACAAATAACATTAACTCTAACCGATTATTAAAAAAGGGAAATTGGTTATTTACTCAAAAGTCCACCAGCCTTGGATCATCTACCCAAAGTTGGCTGTATATTGGTAAAATACCCAATAGGGACTTGAAATTAAAGCACAATTATAGCAGGATCCTTTTCTTTTCGAGAATGACGGGGGGAAGAGGATTCCCCACTGTTTGTGTATAACTCGAGGCGCCCCAACGAGTGGGCAAGATAATTGTTCTTTTACATCAAACAGAGAGGTACAGGGGGGGGGGGGGGGGGGTGTTAGAGAGGAGAGAAAGCAAAGGAAAATTACATAGAGCACTGAATTAAGTAGATACGAGCATCATCAACTTGCATGTGATCAGCAGCCTTGAGTCGGTGGCTCCCAAGAGTAAGGTCGTCAATGGCTTTGCGCAGCACATCAGAGGCGGTGGAGGTTTTGGCGTTGAAGACGACATCGTTCCGGGCTTTCCACGGGTGCCAGAGAACAGCGGCAATACCAACATGCCAAGCACCATCATCACAAGAGATGGGGGATGGAATGCCCCAGATTGTGTCCCAGGAGGTTGTGGTTCTGATGCTGGTCATGAAAGGACCCTAATGAGATCTGGTCATTAAAGGATCGATGGGTCAACTTTGTTAGATGTATATATATGTATATTGTATTTCCCCCATATGTTAGGGGGCTTCCTGCATATTTGCCTTGTATCTGTACTATATATTGTGGCCTTTGGCCCCCAGAGAAATACAAGTTGCATATTCCTGACATGGTATCAGAGCTAGGTTAGCCTCCTCCTACTTGCAACTTCGTCGCTCTAGCCGCCACCGTCTCTGTCGCCGACGGCCTTGCCGTCGTCGCCGCCGCCGGTTGCCGCCTGTCCACGTCCAGTTTCTGGCTGTCTGCAATCGTCATCTCTTCCAGATCCGATCCAGATTCGTTCCTGTTCGATCTCGATTGGGTCTACAGATTCGTTCTCGTTCTAGCGTGCAAGGTCCACGCGCGGTGTCTCTCTCCTGCTTCCTGACGCACGTCCACGCGTGGGACTCCTGCTAGACTCCTGCCTCCACGCGTGGGACTCCTGCTGGACTCCTGCCTCCACGCAAAGGGCTGCCTCACTCCTGCCTCCCTCCTGCCACGTAAAGGGCTGCTGCACTCCTGCCTCCTGCCTGCCAGGTACAAGCGTGGGACTCCTGACTGCCTCCTGTCGAGCCTGGGACTCGCGTGCTACACGTCGCCGAGTACGCGGGATCCAGACGCGCGACGCCCTGCTGCTAGACGCGCGACGCCTGCCTGACCGCCCCCTGCATTCATCAGATTTCGTCTGCTTTCATCAGATTTCATCGGATTTCGTCTGCATTCATCAGATTTCGTCTGCTTTCATCAGATTTTGTCGGATTTTGTCTGCTTTCATCAGATTTCGTCGGATCAATCAGATCTGTGTCTAAAAAAGAGAGAGAGAGAGAGATGTCTACTTCAACGGGTTATGTTGCGATTCCTCGCTGCCCGGTGGTCTTTGATGGCGCGAATTACCCTGATTTCGCTGCCTTTATGCGCGTTCACATGCGCGGTCTCCGTCTTTGGGGTGTGCTCTCCGGCGAGGTCTCCTGTCCGCCGTGTCCCCCTGCTCCTGTGGCTCCTATTCCGCCGACGCCGATTGTTCTTGGTGCTGATGCTTCTCAGGAGGCCAAGGATGCTGCTCAGAGTGCTGATGATAGTGCCGTTGCTGCTTATGACCTGAAGTTCAAGCAGTACTCTTCTGATCTCGAGGCCTATCGACACGCTCTGACTGCTTACACTTAGTGGGTTGATGAGGATGCTCGTGCTGCTGCTGTTCTCACCTCCAGTGTTCTGCCTTAGTATGCTGCTGAGTTCATGAGTCTCCCTACTGTTGCCGCTCAGTGGGCTCATCTTCGTCAGCGCTATCAGCCGTCTGGGGATGCCCTTTACCTGTCTGTGGTTCGCCAGGAGCATGCTCTCTAGCAGGGTGATTCTACTATTGATGAGTTCTATACTCAGAGTGCTGCTATCTGGCGTCAGCTTGACTCTCTTCGTACTGCTGTTTGTGGCACATGCTCGTGTTGCCAGATTGTGCGCTCGGATTTGGAGTTTCACCGCATCTATGAGTTTCTGTCTCGGCTCCGCCAGGAGTTTGAGCCCCGGCGTGCTCAGCTGAATGCCCGTGGTCGTGTTCCGCTCTCTGAGGTGTTGTCTGAGCTTCGGGCTGAGGAGACCCGTCTCCGTGGTGCTGGTCTTCTTGCGGTTCCATCCGTGCTTGCTACTCGTGGTCCTCCTATGCCGTCTGGTCCCTCCACTCAGCCGCGGTCCTCTGTGCCGCCGCCGATACTACCCACTCCTCCAGGTCAGGGTCAGAGTCATCACCAGCAGTTTCAGGGCCAGAGTCAGCCCCAGCAGGCTCGTGGTCAGGGTCGCCGTGGTTCTCTTCGTCACTGCTCTTACTGCAACAAGGATGGACACACTTGGACCACCTGTTATACACGGGATCCCAGTTTACGTCAGCAGCACCAGGCTCGTGGGCAGTCGGCTCCTTCTGGATCTTCAGCAATTGCTCTCTCCGATCAGGACATTATCAGGAGTCTTCGCGGTCTGCTTGCTGCTACAGGCTCTTCTTCGACAGGCACTGCTGGTTCTGTGACTGATTCTTCTGGCCCTGTGCGACCACCACCTTCTACACAGTCAGATACGTCCCCATGGTATCTGGATTCTGGAGCCTCTTTTCATATGACCTCTGAGTCTTCTTTTCTGTCCGCTCTTCGTTCTCTCCCTTCTCCTGTCCGTGTTTTCACAGCTGATGGTACCTCTCTTCCTGTTTCTAGTCGGGGCACCCTTTCTACTTCTTATTTTTCTGTTCCTGATATTTCTCATGTCCCTCTTCTTAAGATGAATCTGTTCTCTACTAGCCAGCTTACTGACTCTGGTTGTCGCGTCATTCTTGATGCTGATTCTTGTGTTGTCCAGGACCGTCGCACACAGGCCCTGGTTGGAGCTGGCCCTCGCAGCCGTGACTCTTCAGGTCTTTGGGAGTTAGACTGGCTTCGTATTCCTTCCGCTACCACTTCATCTGCCAGTTCTTTTCTGGTCGTCGCCTCTACTACCAGCTCCTTTCAGCAGTGGCATCATCGTCTTGGTCACCTCTGTGACTCTCGCCTGTCGTCATTAGTTCATCGTGGTCTTCTGGGGTCTGTCTCAGGAGATGGGTCTTTGCATTGTCAGGGCTGTAGGTTGGGTAAACAGATTCAGCTTCCCTATCCTACTAGCGCGTCTGTATCTCAGCGACCTTTTGATTTAGTTCATTCCGATGTTTGGGGTCCGGCTCCCTTCGCTTCGAAAGGGGGCCATCGCTACTATATTTTATTCATCGATGATTTTTCTCGGTACACTTGGTTGTATTTTATGCGCTCTCGTAGTGAGGTGCTCTCCATATATCAGCGTTTTGCGGCCATGGTTCGTACTCAATATTCTACCCCCATCCGTGTGTTTCGTGCTGATTCTGCTGGTGAGTATATCTCCCAGATGTTGCGAGGTGTTCTTGCTGAGCAGGGCACTCTTGCTCAATTCTCCTGTCCTGGCGCACATGCCCAGAATGGCGTTGCTGAGCGTAAGCATCGCCATCTTCTTGAGACCACTCGCTCTATGATGATTGCTTCTTCTCTCCCGCCGCATTTCTGGGCTGAGGCTGTCGCTACGTCGGCTTACCTCATCAATATTCAGCCTTCTGCTGCCTTGCAGGGTGGTATCCCTCTTGAGCGCCTCTCTGGACAGTCTCCAGATTACTCCATGCTTCGCTTGTTTGGTTGTGTTTGCTATGTTCTCCTTGCTCCTCGCGAACGCACCAAACTGACCGCTCAGTCTGTTGAGTGTGTCTTCCTCGGATACAGTGATGAGCACAAGGGCTATCGCTGTTGGGACCCTGTTGGTCGTCGGATGCGTATCTCTCGTGATGTTACTTTTGATGAGACGCGTCCTTTCTATCCTCGTCCCACCGCTGGTACTTACCCGGTGGAAGATATCTCTTTTCTTCTCTTTCCTGACACACCTCCTTCTACCCCTATTGTGTCTTCTTCAGGATCTCCTACCCTTGATGTCTCTTTTTCGACACCGTCTTCTTCTGCTCCATCTAGTTCTCCTAGTTCTCCTCGTTCTCCGGAGTCTTCCTCTACTATTCCCTCTTCTTCATCGTCGTCTCCTGCGTCGTCTTCCTCTGATGATCTTCCCTCTACTCGTCCTGTTCGTCAGCGTCGTGCTCCCAACCGTTACTCTCCTAGTCAGTATGGTCTTTCTGTTGCCTCCGAGCCGACTTCTTATCGGGATGCTGAGCATCATCCTGAATGGCTGCTGGCCATGGCTAAGGAGATTGCTGCGCTTGAGCGCACTGGCACCTGGGATCTTGTTTCTCCCCCTCCCGGTGTTCGTCCTATCACGTGTAAGTGGGTCTATAAGATTAAGACCCGCTCTGATGGATCTCTTGAGCGCTATAAGGCGCGTCTTGTGGCTCGTGGTTTTCAGCAGGAGCATGGTCGTGACTATGATGAGACCTTTGCTCCTGTAGCCCATATGACCACTGTGCGTACTCTTCTTGCTGTTGCTTCTGTTCGTCACTGGTCTGTGTCTCAGCTTGATGTTCAAAACGCCTTTCTCAATGGTGAGTTGAATGAAGAGGTTTATATGCAGCCTCCTCCTGGGTATTATGTTCCCGAGGGGATGGTTTGTCGTCTTCGACGGTCTCTTTATGACCTCAAACAGGCTCCTCGTGCCTGGTTTGAGCGCTTTGCTTCTGTAGTGACTGCTGCTGGTTTCTCCCCTAGTGTTCATGATCCAGCGCTATTTGTTCACACTTCTCCTCGTGGACGCACTCTTCTTCTTCTCTATGTTGATGACATGATCATTACTGGTGATGATCCTGAGTATATCGCCTTTGTTAAGGCTCGTCTTCGTGATCAGTTTCTTATGACTGATCTTGGTCCTCTTCGATACTTTCTTGGGATTGAGGTTTCCTCCACTTATGATGGCTTTTACATCTCTCAGGAAAAGTATATTCAGGATCTTCTTGCTCGTGCTGCTCTTGGGGATGAGCGCACTGTTGAGACCCCTATGGAGCTTAATGTTAAGCTTCAACCTACTGATGGTGATCCCCTTTCTGATCCGACGCGTTATCGTCATCTTGTTGGGAGTCTAGTTTATCTTGCTGTCACTCGTCCTGACATCTCTTATCCTGTTCATATTCTGAGTCAGTTTGTCTCTGCTCCCACCACTGTTCACTATAGTCATCTTCTCCGTGTTCTTCGTTATCTTCGTGGTACGATCACTCGTCGCCTTTTCTTTCCTCGTTCCAGCTCTCTCCAGCTCCAGTGCTATTCGGACGCTACGTGGGCGAGTGATCCTTCGGATCGTCGTTCACTTTCTGCTTACTGTGTGTTTCTTGGTGGTTCGCTCATTGCTTGGAAGACGAAGAAACAGACAGCGGTTTCCCGTTCGAGTGTTGAGGCTGAGTTGCGTGCTATGGCCTTGTTGACTGCTGAGGTGACCTGGTTACGGTGGTTACTTGCGGATTTTGGGGTCTCTATTACCACACCCACTCTGGTTTTGTCTGACAGTATATGTGCTATTAGTGTTGCACGTGATCCGGTCAAGCATGAGCTTACCAAGCATATTGGTGTTGATGCTTTCTATACACGTGCTCAGGTGCAGGCTCAGGTTGTTGCGCTTCAGTATGTGCCTTCAGACTTACAGTTGGCGGATCTCTTTACGAAGACACAGACCAGAGCGCAGCATGATTTCTTACTCTTCAAACTCAGTGTTGTGGATCCACCATGAGTTTGAGGGGGGGGGGTGGTGTTAGATGTATATATATGTATATTGTATTTCTCACATATGTTAGGGGGCTTCCTGCATATTTGCCCTGTACCTGTACTATATATTGTGGCCTTTGGCCCCCAGAGAAATACAAGTTGCATATTCCTGACAAACTTCATCATAGATTAGATCGAAACCCTCATCGCCAGTTTCACACATGCGCGTGCACCTCCATCCGTCGCTGCTCCTGACAGGAGATCAACCACCGTAGCATCAACCTGTGAGCTACCCCATCTGTCTTCGTCAGCGTATCCCTCTCGGGACCGCTGCACCGTTTCCGCCGACCACCGGCCGCATGTACGTCTTGTGCCTGATCTATCCATCTTACCTCCTCCAGCCAATATCTCCTAATAGTCTTGCATGTTGTTCCGTACAAGTGAGCACTTGATCAGTATTGCTCCAGCTTGAGGTAGTTACTATTTAATAATTCATATAAAAAGGCATCACAGACTTAAATAATCTGGAGCAGAACAACTGGATCAAGAAACTACTAGTGCATTGTACTACTCTAGCGGTAATGAATGGCAAGAACCGACCGGGTTTTTTATCTAATCGGTGATGAAGATGACCCATTGATCCTTTCACGATCAGCATTAATTAGGACCCCTGCTATAATTGCGTTTTAGTTTCAGGTTCCTATTGGGTATTTTACAGATGTGAAGCCAATTTTCGGTAGATGATCTAAGGCTGACTAAGTTTTCGGTAAATAACCAATTTTCCCATTAAAATAATATGGATCGCACGGACCTGTAATTAGTTAATATCTCAAGTCTAGCTTAACAACAAGCCATAATGCCATGTGTATAACGAGAAGGCCATAATAATTTAAGGAGCTCATATTCATCAACAATTTAACCTGCACATGCGGATCAAATATTTAAATAGCCATGACATAGAAAAAAATGCTTTCCTAGAGAGAAGAAACAAGTAAAACCTCCATTGGTACTATAATTATTTCTCATGCCTAATAACTCTACCAAGTTAACCCAAATAGGGTAACATTGAACAATGAAAATAAACATTAGTTTTTTAAGGCAGATGACTGCATTTGCTAGTATTAAGTACTTTAGATAAGTTGTTGACATAACAATTAAGCTAGCCATGCAATAGTGCTTCTACAACTTAGTCATTACTTCAAACACATCATGCATAACATGCATATACAATAATTTATAATGCTAATAGATCGAGATGGAAAGAAAAGAATAGCTAAAGAAGGTGTAAAACCGGGAGGTTATAGACCTTAATATATGATAGTTTCAATAAAGAAGATACATATCTATACCTCAATTAGTCGTGAGCACAGTAATCTCATCAGGGTATGCAGCTACCATCATACATTTCCATCATTTTCTTGGTACCATAGCTGACGTTATATCTACATATAAAAAGAGGAGATGTGTAATTAGGAGAGGGATTCTAGTTTCTACAATCAACAAACAGGGTCAGCAAACAAGAGAGTAGCCATACGCGACGAGTAAGTTTTTCTCACTAGCCCACTGCAATCAGCTGAGCCACCTTCCTCGAGTGTGGATTCGACAAGTGAGCCACCAGAGTGGGTTGGCGCTTGTGGAACACTGTTGTTGCAAGTTCTACATCACCTTACCGCTGTGAAGGGAGTGAATTGGCAGGGTTGGAGCATTATGGCTAGGGTTTGATTGCAAACAAAGAGGTTTTATTTGACTTTGGCCAGGAACGACTGATGAGACGGGAATCGTCCGTTTGGTGGGTGCCTGAAAGTTGTCCAGGGTTATTTATCCACCCAACCCTGGACACGCACTCACGAATATACTAGCTTCTTATATGTGTGCTTTTTCTTAGAAGTAATCTGTTAAATGATTTAAATATGTAGTGTCAAAGTCTTGTCATGTAACTTATCATTAGATAATAATTATAACAAGTATTTCCTTCGATTTGAAGTCTTAAGTATTTTTATGTTCTTGTGATCAAAGAATTGGCAGGGTTGGAGCATTATCATGTAACTATCATTAGCAACTATAAAGTATAGTCGGATTATGATTAATCTAGAAAATGCAAAGCTAATCCATGTAGCAGTGGCCAAGTTGAGTTTGTGGTAAACAATGTTATTGTTGCTAATCTACTGAAAATTTCCCCTTTTAGGTATCAGTTCTATCAAAGGATACTGTTGTGGATGCACGGGTGATATTCTTCAACGGCCATTATGGAATATCGCTTTTGGAAATCAGTGCAGTGTTCTCTTTGGTTCCAGCTTCTTTGGGATCTGCACCGTGTTATGGAAAGAATGTATCTGTATTGGATAGAGAAGTAGACTATGCACTGGTTGTTAGCCATGGCTCGATACAGTGCTTAGAGTATCCTTTTTTCGAGAGGAATCATTATATGTTTGCGAGCTACTTTAGCCACCTGGTAAAAAACACATTCCAATGTTATGTATTTCAGTATTTCATAGTTTTGTTTCGTTATCATATTCAATTCACTTATATTTCTTATGCAGATTTGCACAGGTGGGCCAGTAATTAACAGCAGTGGCGAGGTCATCGGCCTGGTTGTCAAACATATCCCGCAAGCCGCTATTGTGTCGACATCTATAGTGAGAAAGTGTATTCAGATGTGGAATGAATTTGGGTAGGTTTTCTACATTTTTATTGTTTATATTAAAATCCTATATTTAGGAAATACTTTTAGTTAGATAAACATGGTAATTATTGTTTGAGAGTTCCTTGGCGCTAGTAGGTTGATTGGTCTGTGGAACTGGGTGAAAGGTAGAAGGATATTGATTTGGTTAGGTTGCTTACTACGTATACCATGTGATAAAGGTAGAAGGATATGTTCAAAGCATGGATGCAAAGAATCGCCCCCCTAGACTTTGGTTTGGCTTATCCTGTCTAGAACAGGGAGGTTCTAATCTTTTTCTTACTTTTATTGTCTGTTGGAATTATGTGCTAGACTGTTGTGGCGTCAATGGTATAGATGGTAGCAGTTGGCACCAGTAGCTTCCATAATTAGAGTCCAGGTCCATTGCTACAGCAGTCTAGCCGGATTGAATAGGGTAATATGAGTTATTTTGTGTCAGAGTCAGAGGTGAGTCCTAGTTCAATACTGCTACTAGTCCCGGTAGGTTTGCATCAGGCCTACTGGCATTGGTCCTCCTATAAGAGGATGTGTATCCCGTGTGTTTTGGGTCAAGCAGTAATAACCCTCAATCTTCCAATTGCTAATCCCTACGTCTCTAGTTTCTCTCATATATCCCTGTTATATTCTCAACATGCCGGTCACGGCACCAAACCACAGGCGACGCTCTCTCCCGACAGTGAACCATCTCTATAATCTACGCAGCAGAGGCGTTCACAACATAGCCCTACAGACCAAGCATATTGGCAACTTGACTAGTACATATACTAGACTAGATGCTGGCTAGAAACATGACTCAGACTGCAATATTGACGCTTGATGGGGACCCAACTAGTTCTAAGCCTATTCGGGTGTTACATGATTCCTAGTCCTTCTCTGATACATGTTCGCCCCAAAGGAATTGACGACAACCTAGGACTGCAAGGAAAAATATTGGTCCGATAACACTTCAAAATTGAGCAAAAATTGAACGGATGAACAATTTGGAGCGTTTACCTGCAAACTGGTGGTAATTTTAAGTTTGATCATTTGAAAATGTATGAATCTACAATATGTAAAACATTTGACCTGTGTAGCCGGATCGCTCATCCTATTCATCACCTTGAGTTGACGACGGTGCGAATGCTGGAGATGGTTTATCGAGATGAGCTTTGGGCCCGCCATGATATCAGTAGTGGTTTTATTGTAGCTGAGGTATCCTCAAACACACATATCTTTTTCATAATTGTGAATCTTTTTCCTTACCAAATTTCTTCCATTTCTCGAAAACTAGATACAAAATAGAATTCTAACTTTTTAATCTGCTTAGGTGTCTCCTGACTCTACAGCTGAGAAGATTGGCATTCGAAGAGGAGATGTGATTGAATTGATCGACTTGGATCATATTTCTACTGTAGTTGAGGTGCTAAATTATTGGCATTGTAGGTAAGTTAGTTTAGTTGTATTCAGAGCTAATGTGGCCAAATTTGCGTTGTAGCTTGAAGAGTTTCTTCTTGGTCTTGCTTCAGACTTTTTGGAGAAAAAACTTGACTTGTCCTCGACGGTAGATATTAAGGTATATTAACAAAGAATCCAAGTTTTAGTTTGTGAAAAAAAAACATATCATATCCCAAATTTTTTTGTTTGTCTGTTGCAGATACGAGTTCATGACATTCGTGCAAAAACAAGTGTCTGCACTATTTTGCCCATGGGATTCAGCGATGCTGCAGTGCGATCTTACTATTAACCAGATGGGTGGCCCAATAGTAAGTTGTCTACCTGGGATACTTCAGAACTTAATATGTTTGTTGCTTTTTTCTTTTAAAAATGAATCTATTGGGTTTGTGCACTCATATAAGAAGTTGATGTATATGAATTTATCTCTGGTTATTTTGTCATCTAACGTACAAAATGGTGAAACTTACACAATATTTTTCATCATGTAGTAAACTAGGCTTAAACCTGTCAGTAAGTGACCAGCAAATGTTTACCTAAAATGCTCTCCCTTACTTTGGTTTGTTTGTACTGCAGCCGCTTTCAAGTCCATGACGAAGTGCATTGGGGGTATTGAGGATCTCAGTCATGACAAAGACAAATCTACTTTCTGGCTCCATGCTGGTCTCGTTGTAAACATCATCAAAAGATATAGTAGGCAGGACCCGTCCCTTCTCAGAATAAAATTTTCTCTTGCTGGTCTACTTTCTGGCCCCATGCCTTTTAGTTTTCTCTTGCTGCTAACTTAGACGATTCCATACTTATCATGTCTTAATCTCTGGAAGTTTCTTCTCAAGGGCATATTAACATGTTGAGAAAGGATATCCCTTCAGTGCAGATTTTTGCTACATTACACCCGATAACTGGTTTCATGCATTTGCCTCTACCTAAGCTGGCCTCACAAATAAAATTAGCATGGGAAGTTCGATAGAAGGTTCCACTTCTACTTGCAGAGAATGCATCCTTCTCCTGGAGGGAAGGAAGATTATACAGGATGATGCTGAACAATTCGACTTGTAAGCAGGAAATTGTACTTCTGCGAGATACGCTGGAATCAAGCAAGTTGGTAAAAGTCTCACAAATTATCTGCCGCACCAAATAAACTGGATGGCCGACCAATCAGAGAAGGGCATTGAAGAAAATAAAGGTACCAGGGTCATCTGTACAGGTTAGAGTGTAGAAGGGTTTACACTGGCTTATTCGTTTAGAACTTAGTAGCTTCCCTTTCTGTCGAGTGTTAGCTTTCGAGCGGCACTCAGTAGTGAACCCTTTCCCTTTTGTTGCACCTGGATGCTGTCTGCTCTGTATTTCGTTATCTTGATGATAATGAAATTCCATCCTGTGAATCGCTTGGAAAAAAAAGGTATATACATAAAAAAAACAGGGTATATACATACTAGCATACGTCACCTAGCCTCTCCTAACAAGTTGAGGTAGTTTTATGTTTGGCTAATTCCTCACTGAGTGAAACAGGCAGATATATGAGATGCAGGTGCAGTTGCTTCACAATGACACATGGCTTATATGTGAATGTTTGATACGTATAATAAATGGAGATGTTTTACAACGTTAGGATATACTCCCTTCGTTTCAAAATATAAAATGTTTTAGTTTTATGAAGCAAATGTATCTAGACTTGTTTTAGCACATAGGTTCACTCAGGTTTAGAGTGAATCTACACACTAAGAAAAGTCTAGATACATTTTCTTCACAAACCTAAAACATCTTATATTTTAAAAAGGAGGGAGTACACCTCTTCCGGGCTTATTGTGGACATTACTCGGACATGTTTAATTTTGTAGTGTATGTTCATGTTCTGCATATACTTTCTAAAAGCCTCGAAATGGGTAGGAACTGATGATTCTGATTAGATCTTCATCCCTCGTGTATTTGCAATCGTAGTACTCCTGGTCCATATTAGTTGACTTGGATTTGTAAAAATTTGGATAAACCTATATTCTAAATAGTGTTTAGATTCATCTAAATTTAGACAAATTTGAGTATGGGTCGGAGGGAGTAGAAAAATCAACATGTACTCCCCTCCGTTTCAAAATAGATTTATCCAAATTTTGACAAATCTAAGACATATATTTTGGGACAAAAGGAGTACTATGTAACAGTTTCACGCTTAAGAGAGTAGAGTTTGTGGCTGGCTGGTCATCGCTCCTCCGTCCCGAGCACTTCAGCCCCACTGGCCACTGGACATGTCTTGTTGCCGCCCTACTTTGTGATGTCCATCTAGTCGCAACGACGCTTACACTCACCGTCGCCACACACTAACAACCGGACCACACCTCTTCATGCCATTGCTACCTGTGCAAATTTCATCGAGGCACCAAGCGCAAGTCGATAACCACACATAGAGTTGCATATGAAGCTCTATGTAAAGTGAAACATGTAAAACAACAACTAGACACTTGAACATGGTGTTCTATTCCCTCCGTCTAGAAATAACTGACTTAGGTTTGTCTAAATTTAAATGTATCTAGACATGTTTTAGGTGTAGATACATTTGTATCTAGACAAGATCAAGTAAGTGATTTCTTTATGGAGGGAGTACCTTCTGATAACCTGTTCGGCGAACAATCTTTTTACTGGCCCCATGCAGGCCTGATGTTGCTATGGAACGCCTCTTCGAGAGTGATAATTACTTCAGTTTTGGGTATGGAAGAGATACAATATAAATAAATTAGTGATGCACAGTGGTCAGGCGTGATGTTGCCCCTCTAGAAGGCATTTCTTTGACATTACATTGGACATCTTTTACAGTACCGGCACACTCAACCACTGCTTATTGAAATTGAATGTTTGGAGAGTTTTGGAGAATAGAGATATGGATCGTTCAGTCCATTCAATATTGATAGAAGAGAACAAATTTTTGATAAAGTTTTGTCGGACTTGTATTACCATATTAGAAGAAGTCAGAACATTAGTAGCTATTTTATGGCAAATTTTTCTAAAACTAATGCTTGTACAACAGTATGGCTCGGATCCGGTCCTGAGGATTTAGTGAGCATATGCGGTAAAGAATGTAATTTCTGATTTCTCTGAGTAATACAAGTTTTATCGCAAAAAAAATCCTCCATTCCTAACTTTCAATCATATTTTGGCTCATTAGCTAATCACTGATATTAGTGGTGATGCATCATGATATCCTCATTAATATAACGTTCAAAGCCAACTTCTTTTGTGATGTAAGCAAGATTTTCTTATTTATCATATGATATGCTTAGGAAATTGCTCATATAGTAAGTTTGCACGTGCAATGCACCTAAGAACTAATATGTATTTAGTTAAAGATGCCACAAAATCAATGAAGCAAACAGTTGCATGTCATGAATCAACATGTCTAATGTGTCGAGTTATAACAACAATGTTGGAGGTCCTTACTTGTAATAGGTAAAATAGTATAGGGCTGTAACCAGTAAAATAGTAAAGGGGCTTCTATGTAACTTGTAAACTTTATATATTCAGGTAATAGAAGGATGGATAAGCTGTAGGAACAATCCATCCCTTCACACCAGATTCCTCTCGATGAACATGGTATCAGAGCCGGAGGCGGCGCTCGGCCCTCGCCGGTGGTGAAATCTTCCCTGTGCTGGAGCTTCCTTCTAGGAGAAGTGGAGAGAAGGATCTTGACTAACCTCGGCAATGCCTATGGTTATGGACTTAGATTTTCGTGGAAAAGAGAGTGTTAGGGATTTCGTCGGCTGATCAGACAAATAAGGAAGTTGATGTAGTCTGATTATTGAGAAAGCTCGATTACAAAGTCGTCGTTTCGCTAGTTGCGGTCTAGCTCACGGCGGATTGCTGAAAAACTAAGGTGCCCTCTCCATCGGGTCCTCCCAGCCTTTATATGAGAGGCTGGGTCGTGGATCCGTAGCCGGAGACGTTACAAGCTTTATGTTTATAATGCAAACTCTATGTCGGTTCATGACTATTCCTTAATCAATAAGGCAAATTTTTATTCCATCGGGTGCTTCTTGGAATTCGTTGGGACTTTGTGGGCCATAAGCTTTTATGCGCCTAGGGTAATTAATCATAGGGACCTGATAGGTCATACCCATATCAGAGCTACTGCGTCTGCTGGATTGGAAAAGATAATGAAGAGATCTTGTGTCTTATGGTTGGCGGCGAGTTCCAAGAGGAGGGAGCACTGCTGGTGGTGGATTGGAGCAGAGAAGAAAGGGGAGTAAGTCCTGGAGTGCCAGAGTTGCGCTGAGATCTATTGGGAGCAGAGCTATAACAAGAGATTTGAAGAGGACAAAGTGTGGTCGTGGCTGTAGCTGAACTGGAGTTTTCAGGTGAGGACTAAAGTTGTAGTCCTCTTCTGAGATTGTTTATAGCAAGGTTACAGGAGGTGGATTCAAGGTTCTTAAAGCTACTGTTGCCTGATTTGGTCTCATATTACAGAACATTTTGGGAGTTTTCTGGATGATTGTTCATTGGAAGATTTGTGAGGAGTAATTGGTTAAAATGTGAGAGAATTCATCGGCTGTCATGACGGGGAGGTTTCTGCACTCCTGTAAGCAATGGATGATAAATAAAAATCCTTGTTTGATGCACTAAGCAAGCAGGCAGGAAGTTCAAGGTCAGAGAGTGAGTCAAAAAAGAGATTCATCCTTTGCAGATGCCTCATGTCAAGTTGGAAGGATATGAAAGTTATGCAAGCTGGGCAGAGCATGCCAAGACAATCCTAGTCTCAAGAAAGCTCGAAGGATACATATTGGACACAGTTGAAAAACCAATAGAAGAAGATTCAAAGGACGGACATAAGTGGAGGATGACTAATGCATTGGTAAGAGCATGGCTGTTGAGTTTAGTGTCACCTCAAATTGCCAAGCAGGTTGAGAGAATTAAAGAAGCATCGGAAATTTGGCCGCTTTTGAAAGGTACCTTTTTTGGGGTTGGAAATGAAATGCTTACTTGCAAAATTCAGCGGGGGTTGTAGGAGCTGCACCAAAATGAGAAATCTATGGTTTAATATGTGTCTGAGCTTAAGAGGTTGTGGAGTGATTTGGATTATTATGATCCGGTGAATTTGGAGTGTAGAAAGTGCATTCAGAAGTTCAACAAATGGGCAGAGAGAAGACGTGTGAGAGACTTCCTGAGTGGGATCATCTCAAAATTTAAAAACAGGAGAGCTGCATTGTATGGCAATGAGAAATTACCTAGTCTCGAAGAAGCAATCTGTAACACCCTTAGAATCGACCCTGTGCAAGTTTCAGCGCTTCTCGCTAAACCCGCATAGAAACGATTCAAAGGTGCCCACCAGGCACTTTCGTGCGGGTGGAAAACGAAGTAATAACATTACACAACAGTCCTCGATGGGACCCACAGAACAGATATATATACAACATGACTCCATGAGTCAAGAATACAGATATACAGAACAAAGATCCAAATCACCTTGGAAACGATAGAGCGTCCAGCTACGGACAAGATGCAAATGGGGCTAAGAGCCCTGAAGAATAACCAATGGCGTCCATAACCCTGCCCAGGCCAAGCCGGTAGGGTAACCCTGCTAACGACGTCGATCTCAAAACCTGCTTTAACAAAAGGGGTGCCGACAAAGGGCAAAGGAAAAAGAGAGAGCGGTCAGTACTGAGGCCAGTACACGGCGAGGCTAGAATTCGGCGGTCCTCGCCTACATAGGTATGGTGGACTGAGCGGCAGCGCAACATGCACTAAACAACCTATAGAGACTTGATATAACTGTCGGCTATCAGAAAGGGATAAGAAAGACCTATTCGGAACCAACCTGATACTACCACCAAACATACCCATCCTGGTATTTCCCCCTCGAGACCAAACGAGGAAGTCAACCGAGGAACTCACACCGTTGGCAGTTTTATTTGTTCAGTTATCGTTGCAGCAATTACTAGTCAGGTATAGATAGTTATCCTGGTATAATAAGCAGTTGGCACTTTTAGTTAACCATTCCGTTGTAATTGCAACACTTACTAGTCAGATACAAATAGCATGAGATATCCCCAAAACCCAGCAGTTGTTGGTACTTTTATTTAGCCATTCCGTTATAGTTGCAATACTTACTAGTCAGATACAATGGTAGCAAGCGTCAACCCAAACAAGCAATTGTTGGCAGTTTTATTTAGCCATTCCATTATAGTGAAGCTGATTACTAGTCATTATAAAGTCAAATTTATAGCACTACTTTAGTTATAGTTGTCTATGATCGAGATACTGTGCTCCAAGTCGTCCATAACCGCGGACACGGCTTTCAGAAAGTTTTACCCTGCAGGGGTGCACAAATAGCAACACACACTCGATCAACCTCGGAAAAACCAAATCAAAACCCAACGAGGCTTTCACGACAAAGCAATCACAGGATTCAGAAATATTCCAGGGGGCCACCCCATTGAGTACACCCGCAACAAAGTTAGCTGACTCCGAGACGGACTCAAGGTTTGCGTCAATGGCTGTAAACGACTGGGAACCCGAAAATGTGACTGGGCTTGTCGATACCGCGAAAACACTCCGCTTACCTAAACAGTACAGGTGCTCCTCGCACAATCGTAAATAAAGCAGTAAAGCATGGCATAAGTACAGGATAGTAAATAAAACCTCAAACTAGTTTGTGGCCCCAAGAAATAAGAATGAATCAAGCTCTGGCTCAGGGGGGGTCCCATAATCCTCCCGGATGTGGATAGCGCGAATATTCAAGGAACAGGTATCAAGTACTCGGGGTCCTACGGGACACAAGTGGACGGTTAACAACCAAATAACATCTATTGCCCACCTGTGCCTCTGCATTTACCTGTAGGGGTTCGTAGCATGGAAAACAAAAATTTTCTATCGCATACAAACAAACAAGCCAAGATCTATCTACTAGATTGTAGCAACGAGTTGATAGGGGAACTTACCCTCGAAGATTCCAAAGCGGTTAACGAGAGCAGATTCTCGTGGGTGATGTAGTCGTACTCTTTCCGATCTCAAGATCGCGTAGACGATCCTTCCGGCGCCATGTTCCGGCAGCGCTCCCGCAGTCGGTCACACGTTCGGTACTCGACGAAGACCTTCCTCTCCCTTGTTCCAGCAGGCAACGGAGGTTGTAGCACTCTCCTCGCAATTCCGGCAGCACAACGGCGTGGTACCGGAAGTAGAGGGGAGATCTCGCAGGGCTTCGCCTTAAGCCGGAGCGAGTATGGTGGAGTATGAGAGAGCTATTAGTGGTGTAGGGTTTAGACACACCAATTAGAAGGCTCTAACCGAAGGCTAGGGCAATTAGAAGCTCTAAACCAAAACGGCTCTAAACCGGAGATTAGAGGATAGGAACTTGTGTGTCTAGAGGAGGAGGCCCTGCCCCTCCTTTTATGGGTGAAGAAGGCCGGAGGCCAAGGGGAGGGAGGGGAGTCCCTCCCCAACTCGGCCTAGGTGGTGCTCCGGCTTGGAGAGGAGGGACTCCTCCCCCAAGTCGGTTTCAACCTCCTCTTGCTTGTTTCCCACAGTTTCCTGTTTTAGCCGTTTGACTTTCAAACTGGCCATTTGACTTTTCAGTTTTAGGATTCAATTTAATCCTTTATTTGGAACAGCGAGAACACTTAGTACATGATGCAATCATTCCAATATGTAATGACACATTCATGTACCCCTTCCCCCCCGGAGTGCCGGACATTCCAGAACCTTCTAGAACATTCCCGATGAAAACACCGGAAACATTTCCGAACTCCGAAACGGGACTTTCCTTATATGAATCTTATTCTCCGGACCATTCCGGATCACCTCGTGATATCCCGGATCCCATCCGAGACTCCGAACAACATTCGGTCTCTTTCTCATAATACCATAACTACTCAAACAACGTCGAATCCTTAAGTGTGTCTCCCTACGGTTCGTGAATTATGCGGACATGATCGAGACACTTCTCCGAACAATAACCAATAGAGGAATCTGGAAATTCATATGGCTCCCACATATTTCTACGATTACTTTGCGATCGAATGAACCACTTACATACGATACCAATTTCCCTTTGTCTCACGATAGTTTACTTATCCGAGGTCATGATCGTCGGTATCTCTGCATACCTAGTTCAACCTCGTTACCGATAAGTACTCTTTTCTCGTTCCCGTGATATGTGATCCCTTGTGAGCCAGTCACATGCTTGCAAGCGAATTGGATGACATTCCATCGAGAGGGCCCAGAGTATATCTATCCGTCATATGGATGGACAAATCCCACTCTTGATCCATGTGTTTCAACCAATACTTTCTGAACACTCAATGCCACCTTTATAGCCACCCTGTTACGGTGTGGTGTTTGATGACATCAAAGCATCCATCCGAAAAAGGTGATATGCATGATGTCATGGTCGAAGGAATTAGGTTACTATGTATCAGAAAGCATATAGCAATTGAACTATTGAAATGACTTGATCTTTATGCTACGCTTATCTATAGGAGTATGTCCATCACATCATTCTCCTAATGATATGATCCTGTTGTTAATAACATCTCTATGTTCATGATCAGGAAACCATGATCATATATTAACCAACAAGCTAGTTTAACAAGAGGCTTTACTAGGGACTCTTATTTTAGTTTACAAATCACACAAGTATTAATGTTTCTGGTTAATACAATTATAGCATGGTATGTAAACATTTATCATAAGTGTGAAGATATGATAATAACCACTTTATTATTGCCTCTTGGGCATATCTCCAACAGTCTCCCACTTGCACTAGAGTCAATAATCTAGTTTCAAACCTTTGTGTATTCAACACCTATGGCTTTCCGGTGTTGTATGTACACGATTGCTAGTGGTCAACTGATCTCCGGATCTGACACTTTCAGGTCCGTGTGTAATTGCATGTCTTTGCGTCTCTACGCATCACTTATTCTCTAATGAGATGGCTTTGTATAAATTTGGTCTTTTGGTGTGACCTTTAGCTCTTTGGGGTTAAAACATGTTGATAATATTGTCGCACAATATATCTTCATAGTATTATCCCACTGTGAACTACACCTAGTTTGATAACAAACTACTTGACACAAATGCCCTCTTTTGCTGCTAAAATAGCAGTCATATACTTAGCCTTTTGTTGTAGTATCTGTCACAATGTCTTAACTTTGGAACTCATCCAAATCCATTATGGAACTCACTTTCCATTATATTGTGCCACCCTTAGTTTAGATTGAGATAAACTTAATTTGTACTTTGTGACAAAGCTAGTATCAATGTAGTACTTTTACAATGAACTAACCATCTATTTGTCACTTCTACAAATATTATACTCTTAGTTCTTCCAAAAGATCATAAGAATATCCTTACTATTGTCCAATGATCATCTTACGAATCATTCTGGTATATGCTCACAACATTTAGAGCATAGGACATATCTGGATTTGTACATATCACAGTATGATTGATATAAATACTCTTTGTGATTTCATACATCAAGTATCAATCTATACTTGATTATTTGTTTCACTTTACCAAATGTCAATACACTTGAATATATCATCAACATTGAACTCATTCAATCCTTTCTGTGCGACAAGAACCTCTCTTGTAGTTTCTATATTGAACTCATTCAATATCTTGTCTATGTACTTCTGGCACAACCATATTAGCGTCTATTGATGCCAAATATTTGGGTTTTGCCTAAGTCTTTCATCGGGATGAAATTCTTAATATGTGTTAATAAAAGATACATTATTTCCAATCAACAATATGTCTTCCACATAATGTATTAGAAACATGTCTTAGCGCTCCCACTTAATTTCTTGCAAATGCAAGCATCTTCATCGTTTCTAATGAACTTTTAAACTCTTTTAACAGTTTCATCACAGTGAAGATTCCAACTCCGCGATGCTCACTTTAACCATTGAAGTTTGCATATGCTTTTAGCATCCTTTGAATTAACAAAACCCTATGGACCGTGTTATGCACATGTCCTAGGTAACGATTCTATTAGAAGAACTTGTTTTGTTTATTCAACTACCATATAACAAATTATATGTAGTGGTTGCTACATTAATCCGTCTAGACTAAATATCACTATGAAAGATCAAATCTTGTCATAGTCAACCTTTGAACATTGTTGTGAACTCTTTCCCAATATGTCGACTACTTCATAGATGTGAAACATCCATGTCTATTTCTTTATAGATCCAAACACAACTGTAAGGTCTTACACCTTTCTCGAGGGTCCTTCAAGTTCAAAACTTTATTTCTCGTGCATGGAACTATCACGGATTTTATGGCTTCAAGCCATTTGACGGAGTCAGGGCTCATCATCGCTTCTTTGCATGTAGTCGGATCATTATTGTTAAATAATGATTTAACTCTCAAATCTTGGTATTTGATTGTTCATCCGACCTACTTGTTTCAATAGGAACTTAGATCTCCGTGACCACAACATTTGAAGTACGCGAGCCATGAGCATTGTTTGCTAACTCCGGAACACTTTTCGGCGCTGCGCAACTTTGCACATATAGCTAAGGTTCTTTTAACCTTATCAAAGTTCTATTGTCCTCCCACTTAACTTTTCACGAAAAATTCCTTCTCAAAGAAACTTAATGTTCTAAGCAACAAACACTTTTGTCTCCGGTGTTTATGGAGGAATACTTAACAGTTATACAAAGACAGGTTCATCCGTCTTTGGTTGCACACATCTTTCTTATGCATAGCATACCAATGTTTTAAGAAAGGACTACTTGGGTTTTATCCCAAACCATAACTTGATATGGTGTCATTTCAACGGATTATGATGGAGCTCTTTTCAGTGGAAAAAACGGTAATCTCTAAAGCTTTTAATCTTTAAAATATAATGGCAGTTTTATGAATTATACCTTTGATCTAACCATGTCAAACAAGGTTTAATTACATATCTCGAACGTTCCATACTCTTATGGTGTTTCGGAAATGCAAATCCACGGAACGATTCCTTAAATCTTAGGTATTATGCTAAACTTGTAACTTAAATATCTTCCTTTATGATCTTATCATAAACTATTCATATTCTTGTTACAATGATTTTGCACTTCATCTTTGAAAGTCTTTGAACTTTTCAAGTGTTTCATACTTTATCCTTATTAAGTAAATATTCATATATTCACTCAAATTTTCGGAGAAAGCATATGAAGTTGAAATTCATCGCTCTTGACTACACATAATGGACTTTGTACAACAATATGTACAAGTTCAAATAAGCTAGTCATTCATTCCCTTTTGGCCTATGAACGAAGTTTTAATTATTCTAGGAAAGTTTCACAAGCGTTATTTGATCAAAATCAAAAGACTCCAAAATTCCATCAACATGGAGTTTCTTCATGTTTTCTTTCCAATATAATTTAAACGGCGATATCACTTCCTAAGTGATATTTCAATCAATTTGTCTTTCGACATTTTTAGCACTAGTTTTATGGATGTGATTTCTCCAACGAGATTTGTGAATCATCCATCTTTTATGAATTACGGAAATTATTTGAACAACCCTTTTGTTCTCATAATACCTGATAAAACAAATCTTGAAGGCAAGCTTTGATGTTTAACGAGCAACACAATAACCCTTTATTTGTTCTCGATGAACATCATCACATATTCTTTTGCTAGTTACTTAGGCCATTGTAGTTCATGAATTGTGTTGTTTCGTATGACGATTCACACCAACAAATTCAGTATCAAATACTTGAGAACCACATTGTTTAATAAGCAAAGAATATAGCCATAACATGTATATCATCTATATACTTAAGCTGAACAATTCTAGTCTTTTCCTTTCTGCCATATACTTATGAGATTTTCTTTCAATATTTCCTTTTCTGTTTGAAAGAATCTATCAACATCAATAGTGGAGTCATACATATGACACATAGTCCAAAACATGTATAGTTCAATACCAATGTCTTTGGACTTGCACTTTGAAGTAGATCACCATCATCAAATGTTTGGTGTTCTTTCAAATTCCTTTATTTAGTAATCTCTTGGTGTAGTAAACATTTTACCTACATCAAATATTCATCCTTATCATGGAATCGTCCATGATCAAACTACCTTTAGCTTATAACGATGAATTACGAGTATAATGTTGCTATCCAAAACCTTTTGGAGGATTAGGACAACAAGTGTCTACAACCCTTTGCAAATTCTCAAAAAAAAATATGAGAACATGAACTTTGCCATATTATACTCTATCATGTTGCAACCAAAACTTCGTTTCAGATATCACAATATCTTCCACACATCATGGTTTCTGAAACAACTCTTTCAGATCCTAGATAACCTTGATATTAAGAGAATCCTTTGAATATCAAGAATCATGGAGACAAACATGATACTTATATACTAACACTTGGAATTGTTACTCTTGATTTAATACTAATTATTAAACTTCATGGAGTAACCGGAACTTACTGAAAGTTTGCAATAGGACTTTTAAACTTTAGATTAACACTTCAAAACAATACGATACCAGTTCGTAAAGTAACTAACCAGAATTCTATAGTTCTATCATCTCAATTATAACTAAGCGCAAGGTGGTAAACGGATGCCAATGACTACAACAACTATGAAAATTCACTTTGATTTAGTTTATGATAAATTGAGTTCTAATTAATAATTAAATTAATCTAGGTGAACTCCCACTCAAAACAATATCCCTCTCATTGTTTTAGTGATCACACGAACCAAATCCACCATATCAAAACCGATCATCACGAGAGTTGATATAGTTTCAATGGTGAACAATCGACATGTTCATCATATCTACTATATGATTCATGCTCTACCTTTCGGTATTCCGTGTTCCGAGACCATGTCTATACATGCTAGGCTCGTCAAGATCAAACCTTAGTTTCCGCATGAGCAAATCTGGCTTACTCACGTTGTATATACTTGCAGAATCTAACACACCCGATCATCACGTGGTGCTTCGAAACAACAAGCTTTAGCAACGGTGCTAACTAAGGGTGAACACTTTATGACTTGAAATTCATGTGCATGAGGGATCATCTTATAATGCTACCGTCGTCTACTAAGCAATACAAGATGCATAAAGGATTAACATCACATGCAATTCATAATATGTGATATGATATGGCCTTTCTTATTTGTGCTTCCGATCTCCATCTTCAAGCACGAACATGATCTCCATCATTACCGGCATTGCATCAAGGTCAATGACGCTGCTCCATGGTTGTCGTCCACCGGCTTCAACTATTACAACTACTTTGAATAGACACGCGGGTCTTAACAGAAAATAAAGACAACCATATGGCTCCTGCCGGTTGCCGACTTACAATAAGGAACATTGCATACATTATATAATCACAATCATGGCCATATCACATCACTGCACACCCCTGCAAAACAAAGTTAGACGCCTCTACTTTCTTTGCATATTTTACGTGGTTTGGGGCTTTCAATAAGTGTCGTTCTAACTTACGAACAAGAACCACAACATTGATACTAGTATTGTTAATCACCCGTTGTAAATTGGATCTTAACTATGCTAGGAGAAACAGGCACCCGCAAAGCCACTTATGCAATACAAGTTGCATGTCAAGCGTGGAGCAAGTCTCATGAACGATGTCATGTAAGGTTAGCCCGGGCCGCTTCATCCCAACATACCGCAAGATGCAAAGTACACAAGAAGCAATCAACAATAAAAACATCAACGCCCACAATGACCATTGTGTTCTACTCGTGCAACAGATCTACATATAGACACGGCTCTGATACCACTGTAGGGGTTCGTAGCATGGAAAACAAAAATTTTCTATCGCATACAAACAAACAAGCCAAGATCTATCTACTAGATTGTAGCAACGAGTTGATAGGGGAACTTACCCTCGAAGATTCCAAAGCGGTTAACGAGAGCAGATTCTCGTGGGTGATGTAGTCGTACTCTTTCCGATCTCAAGATCGCGTAGACGATCCTTCCGGCGCCACGTTCCTGCAGCGCTCCCGCAGTCGGTCACACGTTCGGTACTCGACGAAGACCTTCCTCTCCCTTGTTCCAGCAGGCAGCGGAGGTTGTAGCACTCTCCTCGCAATTCCGGCAGCACAACGGCGTGGTACCGGAAGTAGAGGGGAGATCTCGCAGGGCTTCGCCTTAAGCCGGAGCGAGTATGGTGGAGTATGAGAGAGCTATTAGTGGTCTAGGGTTTAGACACACCAATTAGAAGGCTCTAAACCGAAGGCTAGGGCAATTAGAAGCTCTAAACCAAAACGGCTCTAAACCGGAGATTAGAGGATAGGAACTTGTGTGTCTAGAGGAGGAGGCCCTGCCCCTCCTTTTATGGGTGGAGAGGGCCGGCGGCCAAGGGGAGGGAGGGGAGTCCCTCCCCAACTCGGCCTAGGTGGTGCGCCGGCTTGGAGAGGAGGGACTCCTCCCCCAAGTCGGTTTCAACCTCCTCTTGCTTGTTTCCCACAGTTTCCTGTTTTAGCCGTTTGACTTTCAAACTGGCCATTTGACTTTTCAGTTTTAGGATTCAATTTAATCCTTTATTTGGAACAGCGAGAACACTTAGTACATGATGCAATCATTCCAATATGTAATGACACATTCATGTACCCCTTCCCCCCCGGAGTGCCAGACATTCCGGAACCTTCTAGAACATTCCCGATGAAAGCACCGGAAACATTTTCGAACTCCGAAACGGGACTTTCCTTATATGAATCTTATTCTCCGGACCATTCCGGATCACCTCGTGATATCCCGGATCCCATCCGAGACTCCGAACAACATTCGGTCTCTTTCTCATAATACCATAACTACTCAAACAACGTCGAATCCTTAAGTGTGTCTCCCTACGGTTCGTGAATTATGCGGACATGATCGAGACACTTCTCCGAACAATAACCAATAGAGGAATCTGGAAATTCATATGGCTCCCACATATTTCTACGATTACTTTGCGATCGAATGAACCACTTACATACGATACCAATTTCCCTTTGTCTCACGATAGTTTACTTATCCGAGGTCATGATCGTCGGTATCTCTGCATACCTAGTTCAACCTCGTTACCGATAAGTACTCTTTTCTCGTTCCCGTGATATGTGATCCCTTGTGAGCCAGTCACATGCTTGCAAGCTAATTGGATGACATTCCACCGAGAGGGCCCAGAGTATATCTATCCGTCATATGGATGGACAAATCCCACTCTTGATCCATGTGTTTCAACCAATACTTTCTTAACACTCAATGCCACCTTTATAGCCACCCTGTTACGGTGTGGTGTTTGATGACATCAAAGCATCCATCCGGAAAAGGTGATATGCATGATCTCATGGTCGAAGGAATTAGGTTACTATGTATCAGAAAGCATATAGCAATTGAACTATTGAAATGACTTGATCTTTATGCTACGCTTATCTATAGGAGTATGTCCATCACATCATTCTCCTAATGATATGATCCTGTTGTTAATAACATCTCTATGTTCATGATCAGGAAACCATGATCATATATTAACCAACAAGCTAGTTTAACAAGAGGCTTTACTAGGGACTCTTATTTTAGTTTACAAATCACACAAGTATTAATGTTTCCGGTTAATACAATTATAGCATGGTATGTAAACATTTATCATAAGTGTGAAGATATGATAATAACCACTTTATTATTGCCTCTTGGGCATATCTCCAACATTACCTACTTCAATTTTAGTTATTAAACGATAATTGAATTAAACGATAATTAAAGCCATGGTCATCTCCAACATTAAACATGCGGCAATACTCCAACAACTATGGTACTGGACGACACGCAACAGCACTTGAGCAAGCGACTACGACGCGCAATTCCAACTATCTACCAATCAACAGGTAATAGGAGGTGTCCAAGGCAATATAAGGCTGCAAGGGATATCACGGGTACGAAAACTAGAGCAACGCATCACAGATAGCAATAGGTCAACAGGAGGGAATAAATGCTATAAAAGTAAGATAGGTAGAAAGGGGGAGGTGCTCGCCTTAAAACATTGCCGAAGGTTCATCCGAAGATCGGGTCGACACTCGCATCAACTCAACGGCCTTATCCGCGAAGAACCAAAACACTAGAATAAACACCGGATGCAATATTTAAGATTACGGCAGAAGATCGGGCATGATGCATGTATGATGTAAGACATGGCAAAGGTGCGATGCGATTAGGCAATATTAAGCGGAACCGGGGTCCGACAACTAATTGATAGGTTCATGTTGTTTATCTACCCTGCAATTTAAATGTTGTCTTAACATGGCAAAATATGACAACGGTTCGATGCACAAATTTAAATGGGGCCAATATAAGACTAGAATTGCCCGCATATGGGCCCCATATTTAATTATAAGGTGAATCGGCATAATGCCCCCAAACCACACAAATATGCATGCGAGATGAATGATTTAATGCAACACGTTATATTATTTATAAAATATAGGTCACGGAAAAGAGGTCACACTTTGGGGTTCGGCGAACTTGGGCTCCGGGGGTTCAGGGTCGGTTCTCAGGGTCCGGATCTGGGGTTCGGGATGAAGATCTTGGCATCCTCGAGGAAGTACTTGTCGTATCCGGGATGTAGACCTTGGGGTCCGGGTTCTCGGCGAACTTGGCGTCCGGGAAGGAGTACTTGTCGCATCTGTGTCCTTCGGGTCGAAGAATTTGGCATGCCCGGGTTCGGTCTTGGCAAGATTGGTCTTCGGATCCGTGAGGTAGTTCCTGGCATTCCGAGATGGAGGTCTTGAAGTTCCGCTTGAACGACATTGGCGATTTGAGGCCGGTGTCGAGTCTTGACAAGGACGGAACTAGAGACAATGCTTGCGTGTAGATGAAGCCTCGGAAGATCTTGGTGAGTCCCTCGCGGCAGCATCGCAAACACACGAACACCGTCACCGGATGAAGGCAAAACAATCGAGACGAATACCGGTGTTCACGGCTTGCCAGCAAACTGGCCATGTGCAGGTCTTGTTTCATCTGAACATAGGCCCGAACGCCTTGGGGGCATAACAGAAAGCCAAAGAACTCGTTTGTGTGGCCTCCAAACATCAGGGACGGGAGACGAGCTGGTCGGGCACGCTCTGCAGGAAGGAGAGACAGCAGAGGAGGTCAGCGACGGGGAGGATGCGGCACTCACGGAGCAGTGGTAGGATCGGCGTCAGGCGCACGACAGCCGAGGGCGGCGAGGTGAGCACCTCACGCGCGCGGGGCACGAGACAGGACGCGGTCGGGGCTGCGGCTCTGAGGAGGTCGACGCGGAGGCGACACAGGCGGCCAGAGAGGCGCAGTCCTACACGCATGGAGGAGTTCCAAACATGTCCATGGCGGCCTAAGGGGTGGTCGGCGACAGGCCATGGCGGAGACGGAGGCGGGGCCGCGGGCTCGCTCGCGGGCAGGGAGACTCGCGCGGCGGCGGCAAGACTCCGGGGAGAGGGCGGCTGGTGGCTCGGCTTGCTGGAGGAGGGTGGTGGTTGAGGCAGAGGCGGTGGGAGCCTCGCGCGACGCAGGCAGCGCGCTGGCGCGGGATTGCGGTGGGCGGAGGGCCGGAGATGCAGAGGGGGTCAGCGCAGGGCGGAGCCGCGTGAGGGAGAGGAGGCGGCTGGCGGCCGGAAGCTGTACTGGCGGAGGAGGTCGAGGCCGAGGAGGGCCCGGGCGGAGAGGCGGCCGCAAGGTGCAGGGCGAGGGGCGAGGCGCGCCAGCGGGAGGAGCAGCGTCGCGGCGACCCAGGGGAGGGATACAGGCGGTGGCGAGGACGTCGACGAGGCGCAGGGCGGCGGAGGAAGCTTCTGGTAGCGGGGCCACGACGAGCAGGGGAAGGGGCACTGCAGGGCCTCGCGGGAGGAGGTAGCTATGGCGGAGGCGCGTCGGTCGGGGCAGGCCTGGGTGCTCCTAGAGAAGAAGGTGGCCGAGACGGCTTGGCGATCGGGAAAGGGGAGCACGGCGGCGGGATGGGGAAAAAATAGAGGAGGGAGGCGACGGGGGTTGCAGGAGGAATCGGGCGAGAGGTGCGCGGCTTGGGGTTCGATCGGGGCGTGGTGGGACCAGGGAATCGGGGAGGTGGGGTTGGTGGTGTCGGTGGGGACTGAGGAGAGGCCAGGCAAGGGTGGGTTCAGTTCGGTGTAGCGTGTAGGGGTGCGTGTGGGGCTTGGTTTAGCCGGGGGTGGTGGGGTGCAACCGGGTGGGTGGCGGCGGCAGGGTGGGTAGGTCTAGGTGGTCTAGGGTTTGGTAGCTAGGGTGTTAGGGTTAGGGTTCAGCCGGTTGGGCCTTTTGGGCCTGGCCGGTTTAGGTCTAGATTTAGGTTTATTATTTGTTTATAAAAATATTCTATTTGTTTTGTTTTGTTTTAAATCTTTTTAGCAAATAGTTTAACAGATAACTATAAGACTTGTTTTGAAATAAGAGAAGAGGTATTGCTTCGGACAAAATAGTTTTTAGTTAAAATATTCTGAGAGCCAAAGATGCATGATGCCATGATGATGCACAAAGTTTTATTTAACATGCGATTTTCTAGTAGTGGTTTTGCGGGGCGCCACAATTCGACACCACTAACAATGGATCTCGCCCTCGAGATCCGCCTCATGGTACCGGGAAGAAGGGCGGCGATCTAAATCTTCTCGCATCGTGTAGATCCTCGCGACACCACTAACAAGGATTGTTGTCCGTGATCGTCGAGAGAACACTCCGGGAACAAAAGGTCGAAGGTAGAGGTATCAACAAATAAAGCCACCTCTAGCTTCGATAGAAAGAGATAATCGATGCATTCTCATCCACTTCAATGTACACAAGCGAATAGAGTGAGTAGTCGGCATGGGGGCCAATCCATCACGCACCCAAACTATTACTCTGCACCATCAGTAGAAAAGCGTGCAACCATTCTCGGAGTCAGACTGAAGATCTCGACAATCGAGGTTCAGAAACAAAGGAGTGATGCAGATTCTGCATCGGATCTGGCATAGATGATGTCGTCGCGTCGGAAAACACCGGAAGGCACGAGAAGGAACAAAGAGAAGTCCACCAGACGAAGGGTTCCTCGGATAGCATGAAGACCAGATGTAGCAACACCATTACCAAAGGAGGAAGCGAAACCCTGAAGGTACGATGGAACCCAACCACGAGAAATCCTGGACTCGAAGAAAGATAAGAGAGTAGATTCAAAACACGCAGAGGTGAGAGGAGAGCAACAGAGGGGTAAGGAGTAAAATCAGACCTAATCAGAACTATCCAACCGATTTTGCAAAAATAGTTTTGACACTCTACTTCGGCCGTTAGCTAGGTTATCCTACAGGCTGGACTTGTGGGGTATCGTAACTGCTGAGCTCTGATACCACTCTGTAACACCCTCAGAATCGACCCTGTGCAAGTTTCAGCGCTTCCCGCTAAACCCGCATAGAAACGATTCAAAGGTGCCCACCAGGCACTTTCGTGCGGGTGGAAAACGAAGTAATAACATTACACGACAGTCCTCGATGGGACCCACAGAACATATATATATATACAACACGACTCCATGAGTCAAGAATACAGATATACAGAACAAAGATCCAAATCACCTTGGAAACGATAGAGCGTCCAGCTACGGACAAGATGCAAATGGGGCTAAGAGCCCTGAAGAATAACCAATGGCGTCCATAACCCTGCCCAGGCCAAGCCGGTAGGGTAACCCTGCTAACGACGTCGATCTCAAAACCTGCTTTAACAAAAGGGGTGCCAACAAAGGGCAAAGGAAAAAGAGAGAGCAAGTGGGAGACTATTGGAGATATGCCCTAGAGGCAATAATAAATGTAGTTATTATTATATCTTTGTGTTTATGATAAATGTTTACATTCATGCTATAACAGTATTAACCAGAAACATCAATACTTGTGTGATTTGTAAAATAATTAGAGTCCTTGGTAAAGCCTCTTTATAATACTAGCTTGTTGATTAAAAGATGATCATGGTTTCTTGATCATGAACATTTGAGATGTTGTTAATAACAAGGTCATATCATTAGGACAATGGTATGATGGACATACTCCTATAGATAAGCGTAGCATAAAGATCAAGTTATTTTAATAGTTCAATTGCTATAAGCTTTCTGATACATAGTAACCTAATTCCTTCGACCATGAGATCATGCTAATCACCATCACCGGAAGGATGCTTTGATGACATCAAACACCACACCGTAACTGGGTGGCTATAAAGGTGGCATTGAGTGTTCGGAAAGTATGGGTTGAGGCACATGGATCAAGGGTGGGATTTGTCCATCCATATAACGGATAGATATACTCTGGGCCCTCTCGGTGGAATGTCATCCAATTGGCTTGCAAGCATGTGACTGGATCACAAGGGATCACATACCATGGGAACAAGAAAAGAGTACTTATCAGTAACGAGGTTGAACTAGGTATGCAGAGATACCGACAATCAAAACCTCGGATAAGTAAACTATCGTGAGACAAAGGGAAATTGGTATCGTATGTAAGTGGTTCATTCGATCGCAAAGTAATCATAGAAATATGTGGGAGCCATATGAATTTCCAGATTCCTCTATTGGTTATTGATCGGAGAAGTGTCTCGGTCATGTCCGCATAATTCACGAACCGTAGGGAGACACACTTAAGGATTCGATGTTGTTAAGTAGTTATGGAATGATAAGTAAGAGACCGAATGTTGTTCGGAGTTTCGGATGGGATCCAGGATATCACGAGGAGATCCGGAATGGTCCGGAGAATAAGATTCATATAAGGAAAGTCCTGTTTTGGAGTTGGGGAATGATTCCGGTGTTTTCACCAGGAATGTTCTAGAAGGGTCCGGAAGGTCCGGCACTCCGAAGGGGAAGGGTACATGAATGTGTCATGACAATATGGAATGGTTGCATCATGTACTAGGTCACTTTGCTGGACAAAATAAAGGGAGAAATCAAATCCTAGTTTGAAAGTCAAATGCAAATTTGAAAAAGTCAAACGGCAAGTTTGCTTGGTGGAGGGAGAGTAGGAAACCTACTTGGGGAGGAGTTCCCCTCCCTCCACCCGCTGTCCAAGGAGGCCGAGTTGGGGGAGGACTCCCTCCTCCCAACCGGCCACCCTCCTCCCAACCGGCCACCCTCCACCTATATAAGGAGGGGTAGGGCGCCCCCTACCCCTCACACCCAAAACCCTAACCCCAAGCCGCCGGCGCCACCACCTCCTTGAGCCGCCGCCTAGCGAACCACCAACTCGGCGAGTTGGGGGTTTCCCCAAACCCTATCCGCCGGCCAAGCCCTCCCCTTGGTGCTTCTAAACCCTAGATCGCCAAGGCATCTCTCTTGCTCCACCATACTCGCACCGGCTTAAGGCGAAGCCCTGCGGGATCTCCCCTCTACTTCCGACACCACGCCGTCGTGCTGGCGGAATCGCGAGGAGAGCACTACAACCTCCGCTGCTTGCTGGAACAAGGGAGAGTAAGGTCTTCATCGAGTACCGAACGTGTGACCGACTGCGGAAGCGCTGCCGGAACGCAGCGCCGGAAGGATCGTCTACACGATCTTGAGATCGGCAAGAGTACGACTACATCACCCACGAGAATCTGCTCTCGTTAACCACTTTGGAATCTTCGAGGGTGAGTTCCTCTATCGACTCGTTGCTACAATCTAGTAGATAGATCTTGGCTTGTTTGTTTGCATGCGGTAGAAATTTTTTGTTTTCCATGCTACGAACCACTACACCTACTACCGCTGGAAAATTACCACCAAATTTGTCTCCATATGATCTTTATAATTATGTTTCATACTCATGACTGGATTCTCATTATAGATCATTTATAGCCACACTAGATTCCACTTTACCTTACCACGTGTTTGGCAGGAAGCCAAACAATATCTGGAATGGAGAGCAGCTGTGATGGAGGAGATGGCAGCACTTGACAAGAACAATACATGGGTACTTCCTACTCTCCCTCCTAATAAAAAGGTTGTTGGTTGTAAGTGGGTGTTTTCTGTGAAAAAAAATGTGGATGGTAAAGTAGAAAGGTATAAATCTATATTAGTGGAAAAGGGTTATAGTCAAACTTATGGAGTCGATTATGACGAGACCTTCACACCAATAGCAAAAATGAACACCATCAGGACCCTCATATGGATACGTCGGAAACGTATCTATAATTTTTGATGCTCCATGCTTGTTTAGTATCTACTTTGCTTTGCTTGTCTACACTTTGAGGTGATTTTTACATGTTTTCTGGTACTAAACTACTAACAAGTTGCAACAGTGCCAGATCCCTGTTTTCTGCTGTTTTTGGTTTCCGAAAAGTTAGTAAAGAAATATTCTCGGAATTGGACAGGACAAACGTCAAAGTCAAGTACTTTCGGTGGGAAACAAGAAGTCCATAGGGGAGACGGAGAGGCCGGCCAGGGCAGCAAGACCCATCCTAGGCGCGGGTGGGCCCTGCCCCATGCCTGGGAGGGGTGTGGGGCCCCTGGCCGCCGCCTCGGCCTCCCCCTTCGCCTATAAGAAGCCCCCGATGCAGAAACCCTGAGTACCCTACCAAATCTCCACGAAACCGTCTGTAGCCGCCGCCACCATCGTCCCTAGATCGAGGGGATCTGAAGTTCTTCTCGGCACCCTGCCGGAGGGGAGATCATCCCGGAGGCCTTCTCTCCGATATGATGTGTGAGTAGTTCCACCTTGGACTATGGGTCCATGTAGTAGCTAGAAGGTTGTATCTCCTCCTTTGTGCTTTCATGTATAGATCTTGTGAGCTCCGTTCATGATCAAGATCCAATCTATTTGTAATCATGCATGTTGTGTTTGAGGGGATCTGATGGATATTGAGATTATTATGTTGGTTTGATTAATGGTTTTGTCTTTATGATTCTATCATGTATGTGTTGTTTGTGATCTTGCATGCTCTCTGTTGTTAGTAGCTATCTTGGCCAAGTAGTTGCTAGTGACTCCAAGAGGGGGTATTTATGCTCCATAGTGGGTTCATGCCTCTAGTTTCCAAGGGAAGTGACAGAAATCTCTTCGTTTGTAGATGTGTTGTTGCCACTAGGGAGAAAACAACGGTCTCTTGTTCATGGAACATGTGGACTGTTTACCTTACACACTTTGCTTAAAGTAGTTGTCTGTTGCTTGCAACTTAATACCGGAGGGGGTTCGGATGATAACCTGAAGGTGGACTTCTAGTCATAGATGCAGTTGGATGGCGGTCTATGTATCTTGTTGTATTGCCCAATCGAATCTCATAGGATCTTTCTAACTAGTAATTGCATTGTATGCATTGCTCAGTTCCTGTCAATTGCCCTGCTGTAATTTTTTTACCCTTCATGCCATGTTGTTTATCTAAGGAGAGCACCTCTAGTGAACTATGGACCCCGGTCCAATATTTACCATTGATACATCTTCCACTGTTACTTGTTTACTTGCTGCAAACCATTACCTTCCACACCATACGTTTAAACCTTTATTACAGCAAACCGGTGAGCTTGCAACCTCACTGATTCGTTGGGGCAAAGTCTTGAGTTTGTGTTGTGCAGGTCTCCGTGTTGCTTGCAACACCTGTGTGACGTTTCCTTCCTCCTTCTGGTTCGATAACCTCGGTCTCAACTGAGGAAAAACTTGTTGCTTGCTCTTCACACCCTACACTTGGGGTTACCAACGAAGTGCCACGTCGAGCATCATCAAGATTTTCTAGCGCCGTTGCCGGGGAGGCTAAGGACGTCTTCATATGGGGAGTCCTTCACTTCCTTTCTCTTTACTTTGTTTTTAGTTTGCTTTGTTTCTTTTGCTTGGTTTTATTTGCCTCTTTTCAAAAAACACAAAAAAATTAGTTCCTGCTCTAGTTGCTACCATCTATGGTTTTGGACCAACCTTTGTTTCCCCTATGGTAGAAATCTCCACTTTTAAGCAAAAAAGTGAAGAAAGTTTTAAAGAAGCTTGGTCTATAATCTCTGCTTTACAGAGGGAAACTGAGCCTAAGGTGAGCCTTAGCTTGGTTATTGATAGTTTCTACTGCGGTATTGCTCTTCGTTATAGATATGCTTTGGATGTTGTGGCTGAGAAAGATTTCTTGCTATGTACTGAGGATGAAGCTTTTAATGCCATAAATAACTAATCATGATTTATGGTACACCTGGCAAGTCTGATTCCTCTTTCACAAATATTTTTGCTAGGTTGAGCACTCTTAAGACTAGTATTGTTGCTATGTATATTTGCTATCACACGCTTAGGGCTTACCATGATTATGTTCTCATAAATTTTGAGCCTTCAAAGTGGTTTCCCACAATCAAAGTCTCAAAAAACACTACACTTTTCGATGCTCGCTGTGATATCATGTCTGAATTTTGCCTCATGCCTAAAGATATTTATGATTCCTTGAGTCTTTCGGAGCTAACTGAAGGAGGAGAGGAAATCTCTCTTACCAACAATGCCACTATATTGCCCATTGGAATATCTGAAGGTGTGTTTACAAAAAATCTCAGGCAAAATGGTGTCTACTGATTATCTTGTTATTGAATATGTAGGCAAGGGACAGATTACACTTGAAAGATCGATACTGAAACACTTTGGAGCGGTAATAGATGTGGGAAAAGGCATTATACACTTTGCTCCTCCGGTAAGCAATCATATCTTCCCTAAAAATAAGAAGAAAGGTAAGAAAGGTAAGAATAAGAGGGGCAAATCTTCATTTAAAAATACTTGATTTTTTCTTGCTTCTTGTGCCTAACTTAAAGGCGTTAAAGAAAAGTACTTGTTGGGAGATAACCCAAGAGTTTTCTTGATTCTTGGAAGTTATTACTTCAGTAATTACCTCTCCTTATCCTTTTTTGTTTGCTTTTTGTGCCAAGAATGACCTCTAATGAGAGGGAAGTAAGATTTGGGGAGTTGCTGTCCCGAAACAGATTTCTGTCCTCCACCAAAAAAATTCGTGAAGAGTCTCTGTAACTCGGACTGAGCTCAATATTTACGAATAAATCCCCCAGTATGTTAGATAACTTTCGTTAGTTCAACACTTTTTGATTTTAGCAACAGAAGATATTCGAAAAAATTGGTTTCTACCTGCTGGTCTGTTTTGACAGATTTCTGCCATTATTTGCATTTGCTTCTTATTGATTCCTTTTTAAGTTCTCTTTAGGTGAATTGAGATTTTTGAAGGAGTTACTACAGTATCTTGTGTTTTTAGTGAAAATCCTTGCTGTTCCAAAGCTTTGCCAGGGGTCTAATATCTTTTGAATAAGCTAATGTTGCTAATGAAGATTGTGTGAAGTTTTGTATGAAGGAAAAATTTCAGGTGTAAAGAGAGAATGATGCAATGAGATGAAGAATTGACAAAAGCTCAAGCTTGGAGATGCCACCATGGTTTCACCCCAATAAATATCCAAGAGGTACAAGCGTCAAAGCTTGGGGATGCCCAAGGCATCCCCTTCTTCATCAATAAAAAGCTCAGGTCTGTCTAGACACTTCGTTTTTATTGTTTCATGCTCAGTTGTGTTGTTGTTGGATCGTCTTAGTTTTCGTTTGCTTTGCTTAGGTTGTTTAGTTTGCTTGAATAAAGTAGTTTGGACCCCCGTTCTCGATGTGTTGTTTTGCAAATAAGTTGCTTGGTGTTGGAAAGGAGTAGTAAGTTCTTGCTTGAAGTGCAAGAGGAGCTTGCATTGACTGCGACTTAGACTTTAGAATGACATGCTAGGTGTTTTTTAGCATTATGCTTAGTGATTATTGCTATATCATGTCTTGTTCCAAACAATTGGGATTGCTTAGTGTGCCTTTAAGAAATTATGCGTTGTTTTAGCATGCAAAAGCATAGTATTGTGGTATTCTCCTTTGATGCTTTACTTGGGTTGACTTGGCACATGCTCACACCATGTTATGACTATGACAAGTTACCATTAGCCTCTATGATCATTTAGTCCTTGACTTGTAGTACCACTCTTTGCTTTGATTAGTATGCTTTGTTGCACTGCATGATTATGGCCATTATGCTCTCTTAGTTGGTTGCTCCCAGTCTTTTGCTAGCCTCCACTTATATGAGTAAGTTCTACTCATGCTTCCAACTCCCAAGAAACCAAGTTATTCCAAAGTATCCACTATAAATTCCTAAGCATGGTGTGTTACACCATTCCAAGTATATTCATGTTTTCAACTATCTTCCAATTAAAAACTATTTTGCTATGTGAAAACTTAGTGATTAAAGCCCTCATGAACTTGATGGCACACTTTATATTATTTGCCCCTAATAAACTTGAACCATTGTGACAACTTTGTTGTATATGCTTGCACTTATAAGTTGGAATTAGCAGAACCGTGGGGAACATTTTTAACATTGCACTTGTACTTTGTACTCAGTTGATATCATGCTCTTTTGTATATGGATGTCACTGGTGTGAAATAAATAGGGAACTTGTAAGTCCATGGAATTTGTATCCTGTGTTAGAGAAACGTCTGGGCCGCTAGCCTAAGACATGCCTAATCATGGTGGAAACTTGCATCATCACCATAGTGAGCTATCTATGAAGCATCCTCAATAAAAAGCTATGCATATGGTAAATAAAAAGATTGCTGAGATGCTCATTGTCTGGTTGCCTTGTCATTTTGGTTATGGGAAAGCTCCTGTACCATGTGCAAGGGGTACCCCGTTGGCGGTTCTCAATGATATGCAAATACTTATAATGATAAGAACTTATCTAGGCCCAAAGTTGAGTATGCATGAGGTGTGGCCCTCATATTCAAGGGACTTGAGATTGCCAACTTATACTTCGTCAAGCATATACTCCATCTTTGCCACTTTAACCTTGACCACTTCAATATGCTTATGATAGGGGCAATGAGGGCTAAAAGCTAACAAGTACCATAATTTTTGGAAGCACTTTTTGAAACTTGTAATCCCTGCTTCCTTTACAAAAGGCCTTTCTTCCATCATTATTGAGTCTCCACCTTCTACCTTTAGGCACCATTAAGAGATCATAGTTGTCATTCTGTGTGTAGTGTTCCAAAGCTTATTAATTGATGCATATTGTGATATTACTTGTTCTTGTGCTATTTGTTTCTAGTCATCCTTGTGAACTTTGAAGGTGTCATATGCATCTATGTTGCTACTCTATGAGGGACAAGCTGATTGCCACTATGCTATGTTTTCTGTATGTGAAACAAACAAACATTTTTCATTGCATATTATTCATGATCTTTTTTGTAGCTTGTCATGTTGCATGCATAGTTACTATGTCCTATTGTTAGAACTCCATCTTTCACGCACATGTTTAGAGTTCTTTGATCCCAGCTTTCAATGCTTGCAAATGGTTGGACCTTTGTTGTGAGGGTGCATGTCACCTCAAAAATTATTCTTTTATCACTTACCTACTCGAGTACGAGCAGGAGTTAAGCTTGGGGATGTTGATACGTCGGAAACGTATCTATAATTTTTGATGCTTCATGCTTGTTTACTATCTACTTTGCTTGTCTAAACTTTGAGGTGCTTTTTACATGTTTTCTGGTACTAACCTACTGACAAGTTGCAACAGTGCCAGATGTCTGTCTTCTGCTGGTTTTGGTTTCAGAAAAGTTAGTAAAGAGATATTCTCGGAATTGGACGGGACAAATGTCAAAGTCAATTACTTTCCGTGGGGAACAAGAAGTCCAGAGGGGAGCCGGAGAGGTCGACTAGGGCGGCCAGACCCACCCTAGGCGCGGGTGGGCCCTGCCCCGCACCTGGGTGGGGTGTGGGGCCCCTGGCTGCCGCCTCGGCCTCCCCCTTCTCCGATAAGAATCCCTCGATGCAGAAACCTAAGTACCCGATCAAATCTCCACGAAACCGTCTGTAGCTGCCGCCACCATCGTCCCTAGATCAAGGGGATATGAAGTTCTTCCCGGCACACTGCCGAAGGGGAGATCATCCCAGAGGCCTTCTCTCTGGTATGATGTGTGAGTTGTTCCACCTTGGACTATTGGTCCATGTAGTAGCTAGATGGTTGTATCTCCTCCTTTGTGCTTTCATGTATAGATCTTGTGAGCTCCATTCATGATCAAGATCCAATCTATTTGTAATCATGCATGTTGTGTTTGAGGGGATTCGATGGATATTGAGATTATTATGTTGGTTTGATTAATGGTTTTGTCTTTATGATTCTATCATGTATGTGTTGTTTGTGATCTTGCATGCTCTCCGTTGTTAGTAGCTATCTTGGCCAAGTAGTTTCTAGTGACTCCAAGAGGGGGTATTTATGCTCCATAGTGGGTTCATGACTCTAGTTTCCAAGGGAAGTGACATAAATCTCTTCGTTTGTAGATGTGTTGTTGCCACTAGGGAGAAAACAACGGTCTCTTGTTCATGGAACATGTGGACTGTTTACCTTACACACTTTGCTTAAAGTAGTTGTCTGTTGCTTGCAACTTAATACTGGAGGGGGTTTGGATGATAACCTGAAGGTGGACTTCTAGTCATAGATGCAGTTGGATGGCGGTCTATGTATCTTGTTGTATTGCCCAATCGAATCTCATAGGATCTTTCTGACTAGTAATTGAATTGTTATGCATTGCTCAGTTCCTTTCAATTGCCCTGCTGTAATTTGTTTACCCTTCATGCCATGTTGTTTATCTAAGGAGAGAACCTCTAGTGAACTATGGACCCCGGTCCAATCTTTACCATTGATACATCTTCCACTATTACTTGTTTACTTGCTGCAAACCATTACCTTCCACACCATATGTTTAATCCTTTGCTACAGCAAACCGGTGAGCTTGACAACCTCACTGATTCGTTGGGGCAAAGTCTTGAGTTTGTGTTGTGTAGGTCTCCGTGTTGCTTGCAACACCTGTGTGACGTTTCCTTCCTCCTTCTGGTTCGATAACCTCGGTCTCAACTGAGGGAAAACTTGCTTCTTGCTCTTCACACCCTACACTTGGGGTTACCAACGAAGTGCCACGTCGAGCATCATCACATATATATAGCAGCAAAAAATAAATGGAAATTGTTTCATATGGATGTAAAAATTCCTTTCTTCATGAAGATTTGCACGAAGAGGTTTATATGGATATGCCCCCCTAGGTCTAGTACACAAGAGACTAAGGGTAAAGTATGCAGGCTTAAAAAGTCGCTCTATGGGTTAAAACGGTCACCTAGAGCATGGTTTGGACGATTCCAGAATGAGATTTGTTCTATGGGGTTTAAACAAAGCAATGTTGATCATACCCTGTTTTATAAGCGCAACCATGATAAAATTATTGTGCTTATTGTATATGTTGATGATATAGTTATTACAGGTAATGATGGTGGAGAGGTCACTTTGTTGAAGAAGGCATTGTCAAGATCCTTTGAAGTTAAAGATCTGCTACCTTCACTATTTCCTTGGCATTGAAGTTGCATATGGTGTTCAAGGTATTTATCTCTCACAAAGGAAATATGTGATGGATTTGTTTACTGAAACTGGAATGCTATATTGCAAGTCAACAGCCACATCGGTTGAATCAAATCATCGCATAACCGCTGACTTTGGGGATTATGTGGATAAACAACAGTACCAACGATTAGTTTGGAGACTCATATATTTATCACATACTAGACCAGACATAGCATATGCTATAAGTGTGGTGAGGAGATATATTCATAATCCTCGTTCTGGTTATATGGATGTCGTGAACAGAATTCTTAGATATCTTAAGGGTTGCCCTGGGAAAGGAACATTGTTTTCTACTCATGGACATCTGAACATTGAGAGGTATACTAATGTTGATTGGGCCGGTTGTTTAGATGACCGAAGGTCTACATCAAGTTACTGCATGTTTGTCGGTGGTAATTTAATTAGCTGAAGGAGTAAAATGCAGAGTGTAGTTGCAAAGTCTACAACTGAGGCTGAGTTTAGAGCAATGGCATCTAGGTTATGTGAGTTGATGTGGATAAAAATGTTATTAACAGAACTGCACTTGTACAGGAGTATGCCTCTCCAGTTATATTGTGATAATCAAGCTGCAATTAATATTATACACAATACAGTTCACCATGATAGGACTAAGCACGTCGAAATAGATAGACACTTTATCAAAGAAAAACTAGATGAGGGTGCCCTTCAAGTTACTTATGTCAAATCTGTAGATCAATTAGCTGATGTTTTGACCAAGGGAATGAGTGTTGTATCCTTTGCAAGAACTTGTAACAAGATGGGTCCCATTGATATCTTTGCCCCATATTGAGGGGGAGTGTTGGAGGTCCTTACTTGTAATAGGTAAAATAGTATAGGGCTAGAACCAGTAAAATGGTAGAGGGGCTTCTCTATAACTTGTAAACTTTATATATTCAGGTAATAGAAGGATGGAGAAGCTGTAGGAACAATTCATACCTTCACACCATATTCCTCTCAATGAACAAACAACAAAATACTTAACAATTATACATATATTATTCCAAACTATATATGTGTCGATTTCCATGTTAAAGCTAAATAATCCCTTTATTTAGGTTAGCGTAGTTGAGTTTGTCCCTTGATTTATCAGTTACCCCTGTAGTGAGTTTTTAGTGGTGAAAAATTGTCTTACATAAATAGTGACAGAACATTTGTTTACTCACATGCATTTATTTTAACTAAAGAACTAAACCGTTTAGGGTAGAGAATATATCATGATATATTGTGCTATTTTGTGATCATAATAGCAATGGGATACATACATGGTTGGTGAACATTTTAAACCGCCTAGGCTGTTGTGTGTGGTATCAGGCTGAGCTACACTCCCCTCTGGCCATGAAGATGATTACCGAATGCAAAACTGAATAACCATCATTATGCAACAAAAAATAAGTAGTAGCAATTCAACCTGCAATCTGAGCAATGGTCGAGAATACTATTTCATACAATGGTTGAATGTGTTGACCCGTTGACCTAATCCATTGTGTACCACAATACTATTGTGTATTTTGTAATATTAATTGCCAAGATTCATGAAGTAAAATAGAGTTGGTAACACAATAAAGTAGCCCTTTAGAACATGAACCGACAGTAACCCCGACAAGTTTTGTTTGCTCTAATACAAGTGCTCTTCATATTACCTGTTATCACTACCGGAAAAAATGTCATTGCCGTGTCTTTGGACCTTTGCCGTGTGTCCACGGCAAAGAAAGTCTTTGCCGAGTAATACACGTAAAACCCACGGCAATATTAAGTACATAACATATTTTAAGAAAAACACACGACAAAATAACAAAAAAAACACGACAAAGATATACACACGGCAAAGATTAAATAATACACACGGCAAAGAATCAATCATAGCAAACCTGCGTGACACGTGTACATCCTCAACACCTTTCACGGAGCCATTAGGATGGTCAGACTTTGCCGTGTGTATAGAAAATAAACACGGCAAAGACACTTTTTCATGTGTCTAGGTTCAACACACGACAAAGTCTATGTCTTCTCATTGGTTGGAAAATATTTGACACGGATCGATGACATGGCATACCGGCATGCGCGCGCAACTTCTCTCTCTCTCTCCTCACGGGCAGCTGCTCACCCTCTCTTCTATCCTCACTCTCACCCGCAGCTTGCATGCACGTGCAGCTGCTCTCTCTCTCACACACACACATGCAGCTCGCTATTTTGCTGGTCCAGGCAACCACCGCATGCACGCGCAGCTCGACGGATGGCCAGCGCTCGTCTACAACCGCGCATGAGCTCTCCGTCGGCACGCGGAGAAGGCAGTAAAGGCAAGCTGCGGCAGCGGTGATGTCTACGCACTTCTATTCTTGTAGACAGTTGTTGGGCCTCCAAGTGTAGAGGTTTGTAGAACAACAACAAGTTTCCCTTAAGTGGATTACCCAAGGTTTATCGAACTCAGGAAGGAAGTGGTCAAAGGTATTCCCTCTCAAGCAACCCAGCAATCAAGATACAAGAAGTCTCTTGTGTCCCCAACACACCCAATAGACTTGTCAGGTGTATAGGTGCACTAGTTCGTCGAAGAGATAGTGAAATACAAGTGGTAACGGTGCCAGAAAATAGCTTGACGGTGAGGTAAATACTAAAGCAAGCAAACATGCAACAGATCTAGATGCAAACGGTGTTTCAATGTTTAGAAACAAGGCCCAGGGATCATACTTTCACTAGTGAACACTCTCTCATATAAATATCCTCTCTTCATGATACTACTCTCTGGTTGGACACTCTAATCATCGGTAGGGCTATAACAACACTCCTCAAAGTCCGCCTTCCCCAATCTAGATAACCCCACACTATCACCTTGAGCGCTAGATGGTTCCAACAAACACTACAATTTCATAGAGACATCCAACTCCAAATATAACTCATAACAAATATTCAATCTAGCCAAAGTGCTACACACGGTATGCACGCTGTCACTTTCACACACGTGGGGAAAAGCATAGATCTATTAAAGCACAAAGAGTATTTATGTAGACTCAAACCTAAGTGCCACCATGGCGTGCACGCTGTCACTTAAACACACATGGGGAGAACAGAGATCTAATGAAGCACTTGAGTAGCAAGGTAGATCTACTTGATTGCAAAGCTCATGACCACAAGATCATGCATAGAGAGAGAGAGATGAACACATAGCTACCGGTAGAGCCCTTAGCCCTGAGGAAGAACTACTCCCTCCTCATCATGGGAATCAGCAACGGTGATGAAAATGGAGATCAATGGAGATGGCTCTGGGGGCACTTCCCCGTCCTGGCAGGGTGCCGGAATAGAGAGTTTCTGTCCCCCAAATCTCCCCTTCGGTGGCGGCAGCGCAGCAGAGGTTTTCGTGGATTTCTTCTGGATGCCCTAGGGTTTTTGGGTCGGTGGCTTCTTATAGGCGCAGGAATCAAGGTCGGTGGGGGTGATACGTTGGAAACGTATCTATAATTTTTGATGCTCCATGCTTGTTTAGTATCTACTTTGCTTTACTTGTCCATACTTTGAGGTGCTTTTTACATGTTTTCTGGTACTAACCAATTAACAAGTTGCAACAGTGTCAGATGCCTGTTTTCTGCTGTTTTTGGTTTCAGAAAAGTTAGTAAAGAAATATTCTCGGAATTGGACGGGACAAAGTCAATTACTTTCCGTGGGGAACAAGAAGTCCAAAGGAGAGCCGGAGGGGCCGACCAGGGGGGCCAGACCCACCCCAGGCACGGGTGGGCCCCACCCCGCGCCTGGCTAGGGTTTCGTGGCCCTGGCCGCCTCCTCGGTCTCCCCCTTCGCCTATAGGAAGCCCCCGATGCAGAAACCCTGAGTACCCGATCAGAAATCCACGAAACCGTCTGTAGCCGCCGCCACCATCGTCCCCAGATCGGGGGGATCTAAAGTTCTTCCCGGCACCCTGCCGGAGGGGAGATCATCCCGGAGGCCTTCTCTCTAGTATGATGCGTGAGTAGTTCCACCTTGGACTATGGGTCCATGTAGTAGCTATATGGTTGTATCTCCTCCTTTGTGATTTCATGTATAGATCTTGCGAGCTCCATTCATGATCAAGATCCAATCTATTTGTAATCATGCATGTTGTGTTTGAGGGGATCTGATGGATATTGAGATTATTATGTTGGTTTGATTAATGGTTTTGTCTTTATGATTCTATCATGTATGTGTTGTTTGTGATCTTGCATGCTCTCTGTTGTTAGTAGCTATCTTGGCCAAGTAGTTGCTAGTGACTCCAAGAGGGGGTATTTATGCTCCATAGTGGGTTCATGCCTCTAGTTTCCAAGGGAAGTGACAGAAATCTCTTCGTTTGTAGATGTGTTGTTGCCACTAGGGAGAAAACAACGGTCTCTTGTTCATGGAACATGTGGACTGTTTACCTTACACACTTTGCTTAAAGTAGTTGTCTGTTGCTTGCAACTTAATACCGGAGGGGGTTCGGATGATAACCTGAAGGTGGACTTCTAGTCATAGATGCAGTTGGATGGCGGTCTATGTATCTTGTTGTATTGCCCAATCGAATCTCATAGGATCTTTCTGACTAGTAATTGCATTGTATGCATTGCTCAGTTCCTGTCAATTGCCCTGCTGTAATTTTTTTACCCTTCATGCCATGTTGTTTATCTAAGGAGAGCACCTCTAGTGAACTATGGACCCCGGTCCAATCTTTACCATTGATACATCTTCCACTGTTACTGTTTACTTGCTGCAAACCATTACCTTCCACACCATACGTTTAATCCTTTGTTACAGCAAACTGGTGAGCTTGACAACCTCACTGATTCGTTGGGGCGAAGTCCTGAGTTTGTGTTGTGCAGGTCTCCGCATTGCTTGCAACACCTGTGTGACGTTTTCTTCCTCCTTCTGGTTTGATAACCTCAGTCTGTACTGAGGGAAAACTTGTTGCTTGCTGCTTCACACCTTGCTCTTGGGGTTTCCAACGAAGTGCTCCACGTCAGCACCATCAACAAGTTTTCTGGCGCCGTTGCCGGGGAGGCTGAGGACATCTTCACAAGGGGAGTCCTTCACTTCCTCTCTCTTTACTTTGTTTATAGTTTGCTTTGCTTATTTTGCTTGGTTTTATTTGCCTCTTTCCAAAATAAAACCAAAAAAATTAGTCTAGTTTGGTTTGCTTTCTTTATTCAAAAACACAAAAAATTTAGTTCCTGCTCTAGCTGCTGCTGTTTTGGCTTGCCCACCTTTGCCAAAATGAACTCTGCTGAGAACACCAAGTTGTGTGACTTCACTAGAACCAACAACAATGATTTCCTAAGCACTCCTATTGCTTCACCTACTCCTGATGCTACCTTTTATGAAATTAAGCCTGCTTTGTTGAATCTTGTGATGAGAGAGCAATTTTCTGGTGCTGGTTCTGATGATCCTGCTGCCCATCTTAATAGCTTTGTTGAACTTTGTGAGATGCAAAAGTATAAGGATGTATATGGAGATATTATTAAGCTCAAGCTTTTTTCCTTTCTCCTTGAGAGGAAAAGCTAAAGAATGGTTGATTTCTTTGCCTAAAAATATTATTGATTCTTGGACTAAGTGCAAAGATGCTTTTATTGGAAAGTACTATTCTCCTGCTAAGATTATATCTATGAGAAGTGACATTATGAAATTTAAATAGCTTGATAGTGAACATGTTGCTCCTGCTTGGGAAAGAATGAAATCTTTGGTTAAAAATTGCCCTACACATGGACTCACTGCTTGGATGATTATCCAGACTTTTTATGCAGGTTTGAACTTCTCCTCAAGAAACCTGTTGGATTCTGCTGCTGGAGGTACTTTTATGGACCTCACTTTGGGTGATGCAACAAGGCTCCTTGATAATATGATGGTTAACTACTCTGAATGGCATGTTGAGAGAGCTCCACATGGTAAGAAGGTAAATTCTGTTGAGGAAACCTCCTCTTTGAGTGAAAAGATTGATGTTATTATGGCTATGCTTGTTAATGGGAAAGCTCCTCTAGATCCTAATAGTGTTCCTTTAGCCTCTTTGGTTTCTCAAGAAGAGCAAGTTGATGTGAACTTTATTAGAAACAACAATTTCAACAACAATGCCTATAGGAATAATTTTGGTAGCAACAACAATTATATGCCTTATCCTCCTAATAATGGCAATTCCTATGGAAGCTCTTACAATAATGCTAGAAGTGCCCCCTCTGAACTTGAAGCCATGCTCAAGGACTTTATTAGTAAACAAGCCACTTTCAATAAGACTATAGAGGAAAAGCTTTTAACTGTTGAGAAAAATATATCCTCTTTGTCTGAAGCTCAAACTTCCTTAGTTAATAAAATGGCTGCTAAACCTGAAACTATGGAAAAGACCTTTGCTACTTCTCATGCCATACAAGTTACTATTAATGAAAATGTTAGGCTGTTAGCTCAACTTCATGCTAAGTGGGAAAGGGAAGCTGAAATTGATAGAAACAATAGTGTGTGCATTATCACCACTAAACCACAAGTAGTCCCTATTCCTACTCCTACTATGCCTAAGCCTATTGAGCCTACTACTAGTGATGCTAAGTTTGACTTCGATATTAATGGTTGCAATATTTTTGAAGTGATTATGTTCTTGCAAAATCTTGCTAGAAGCCCTGATGCTAGTGATATGCATGTTGCCTTTACCAAACACATTACAAATGCTCTTGTGAAAATTAAGGAAGAGAAGCTAAAACACAAAGCTTCTATTCCTAGGAAAGTAGAAGATAGTTGGGAAACCATTATTAATATGCAAGTGAATGACTTTGATCTCAAAGCTTCATGTGATCTTGGTTCTAGTGTCTCTATTATGCCTAGGAAGATTTATGAAATGCTTGATTTACCACCTTTGGAAGATTGTTATTTAGATGTCCCACTCAATGATAATGCTAAGAAGAAACTCATGGGGAGTATTAATGATGTTCTCATCATGGTTAATAATGATTATGTCCCTATTGATTTCTATGTTTTGGATGTTGAATACAATGCTTCTTGTCCTATTATTTTGGGAAGACCTTTTCTTAGAACAATTGGTGCCATCATTGATATGAAAAAAGGCACCATTAAATATCATTTTCCATTCAAGAAAGGTATTGAACACTTCCCCTTGAGGAGAGATAATTTGCTTTTTGCTCCTCATTTGAAAGCAAGATTTGATGTTAATGCCTCTTCATTTGAAAATACTTGATTCTTCTTGCTTCTTGTGCCTAACTTAAAGGCGTCAAAGAAAAGTACTTGTTGGAAAATAATCCAAGAGTTTCATTGAGTCTTGGAAGTTATTGCTTCAGTAATGACCTCTCCTTATCCTTTTTGTTTGCTTTTTGTGCCAAGAATGACCTCTAATGAGAGGGAAGTAAGATTTGGGGAGTTGCTGTCCCGAAACAGATTTCTATCCTCCACCATAAAAATTCGTGAGGAGTCTATGTAACTCTGGTTGAGCTCAAAATTTACGAATAAATCCCCCGGTATGTTAGATAACTTTTGGTAGTTCAACACTTTTTGATTTGAGCAACAGAAGATGTTCGAAAAAATCGGTTTCTACCTGCTGGTCTGTTTTGACAGATTTCTGCCATTATTTGCATTTGCTTCTTATTGATTCCTTTTTGAGTTCTCTTTAGGTGAATTGACCTTTTTGAGGGAGTTACTACAGTAGCTTGTGTTTTTATTGAAAAGCCTTGCTGTTCCAAAGATTTTCCAGAGGTCTAATATCTTTTGAATAAACTAATGTTGCTAATGAAGATTGTGTGAATTTTTGTATGAAGGAAAAAATTTCAGGTGTAGAGAGAGAATGATGAAATGAGATGAAGAATGGACAAAATCTCAAGCTTGGGGATTCCACCCCGGTGTCACCCCAAGAAATATCCAAGAGGTACGAGTGTCAAAGCTTGGGGATGCCCAAGGCATCCCCTTCTTCATCAATAAAAAGCTCAGGTCTGTCTAGACACTTTGTTTTTATTGTTTCATGCACAGTTGTGTTGTTCTTGGAGCGTCTTAGTTTTCATTTGCTTTGCTTAGGTTGTTTAGTTTTCTTGAATAAAGTGGTTTGGACCCCCGTTCTCGCTGTGTTATTTTGCAAATAAGTTGCTTGGTGTTGGAAAGGAGTAGTAAGTTCTTGCTTGAAGTGCAAGAGGAGCTTGCATTGACTGTGACTTAGACTTTAGCATGACATGCTAGGTGTTGTTTTAGCATTATGCTTAGTGATTATTGCTATATCATGTCTTGTTCCAAACAATTGGGATTTCTTAGTGTGTCTTGAAGAAATTATGCATTGTTTTAGCATGCAAAAGGCATAGTATTGTGGTATTCTCCTTTGATGCTTTGCTTGGGTTGACTTGGCACATGCTCACACCATGTTATGACTATGAAAAGTCACCATTAGCCTCTATGATCATTTAGTTCTTGACTTGTAGTACCACTCTTTGCTTTGATTAGTATGCTTTGTTGCACTGCATGATTTTGGCCATTATTGCTCTCTTAGTTGGTTGCTCCCAGTCTTTTGCTAGCCTCCACTTGTATGAATAAGTTTTACTCATGCTTCCAACTCCCAAGAAACCAAGTTATTCCAAAGTGTCCACCATAAATTCCTATTGTAACACACCAAGAAACCTAGTGCAATGTTGAAAACGTTCCCCGTGACAGCACGGTTCTGCTAATTCCAACGTATAAGTGCAAGCATAAACAACATATATGACACAATCGTTCACGTTTATTAGGGGAAAATAATATAAAGTGTGCCATCAAGTTTGTGAGGGATTTAATCACTAAGTTTTCACATAACAAAATAGTTTTTAATTGGAAGATAGTTGAAAACAATAATATACTTGGAATGGTGTAACACACCATGCATAGGATTTTATAGTGGACACTTTGGAAAAACTTGGTTTCTTGGGAGTTGGAAGCATGAGTAGAGCTTACTCATACAAGTGGAGGCTAGCAAAAGACCGGGAGCAACCAACTAAGAGAGCAATAATGGCCATAATCATGCAGTGCAACAAAGCATACTAATAAAAGCATAGAGTGATACTACAAGTCAAGGACTAAATGATCATAGAGGCTAATGGTGACTTGTGAGAGTCATAACATGGTGTGAGCATGTGCCAAGTCAACCCTAGCAAAGCATCAAATGAGAATACCATAATACTATGCTTTTGCATGCTAAAACAACGCATAATTTCTTCAAGGCACACTAAGAAATCTCAATTATTTGGAACAATAATGCTACAGCAATAATCACTAAGCATAAGGTCAAAACAAAACCTATCATGTCATGCTAAAGTCTAAGTCACAGTCAATGCAAGCTCCTCTTGCATTTACAAGCAAGAACTTACTACTCATTTCCAACACCAAGCAACTTATTTGGAAAACAACTCACAAAGATAATAATCAATAAAGATCAGTGAGCTTGTCTCACAAATCCACAAAGAAGAACTAAAAATTTCTAAGCTGAAAGCACAAGAAAACTAAGGCTGAACGCAGTGCTAGCAAAAGTGAACACTCACAAAACAATAAGAGTGAAAACTAGAGTGTTCTAGGCAATGAAAACAGAGTGTGTCTCTCTCCAAAAGAAGTGTGGTGTAACCAACCAACTTACTCAAGAAAACTAAGCAAACGAAAACCAAAAACGAAAACTAAGACGCTCCAAGAACAATAGAACAATGCATGAAACAATAAAAACGAAGTGTCTAGACAGACCTGAGCTTTTTATTGATGAAGGGCATCCCCAAGCTTTGACACTCGTACCTCTTGGATATTTATTGGGGTGACACCGGGGTGGAATCCCCAAGCTTGAGCTTTTGTCCATTCTTCATCTCATTGCATCATTCTCTCTCTACACCTGAAATTTTTTCCTTCATACAAAACTTCACACTTCAAAAGATATTAGACCTCTGGAAAAGCTTTGGAACAGCAAGGCTTTTCAATAAAAACACAAGCTACTGTAGTAACTCCCTCAAAAAGGTCAATTCACCTAAAGAGAACTCAAAAAGGAATCAATAAGAAGCAAATGCAAATAATGGCAGAAATCTGTCAAAACAGACCAGCAGGTAGAAACCGATTTTTTCGAACATCTTATGTTGCTCAAATCAAAAAGTGTTGAACTACCAAAAGTTATCTAACATACCGGGGGATTTATTCGTAAATTTTGAGCTCAATCCGAGTTACAGAGACTCCTCACGAATTTTTATGATGGAGGACAGAAATCTGTTTCGGGACAGCAACTCCCCAAATCTTACTTCCCTCTCATTAGAGGTCATTCTTGGCACAAAAAGAAAACAAAAAGGATAAGGAGAGGTCATTACTAAAGTAATAACTTCCAAGACTCAAGGAAACTCTTGGGTTATCTCCGAACAAGTACTTTTCTTTAACGCCTTTAAGTTAGACATGAAAGTTTGAGAAGATGCTCACATAAGAAATATCAATTGAAGTAAAAGAGAGCATCAAAAAGCAAATTCAAAACACATTTAAGTCTAACTCACTTTCTATGCATAGGAATCTTGTAAAGAAACAAGTCATGAAAGCACAAAGCAACAAGCATAGGAAAGCAAAATAAGTGCAACTTCAAGATTTTCAACATAAAGAGGGGAAACTTAATATTATTGAGATGCATAAGACCATGTTTACCTCTCTCATAATAACTTTCATTAGCATCATGAATAAAATTAACAATATAACTATCACATAAAACACTCTTATCATGAGCCACATGCATATAATAATTAGTACTCTCCATATAAGCATAGTCCTTCTTATTAATTGTAGTGGGAGCAAATTCAACAAAATAGCTATCATTATTATTCTCATCACCATAGTCATCAAATATAGGAGGCATGTTGTAATCACAATCAATTTTCTCCTCAATAGTAGGTGGACTGAAAATATCATACTCATCATTGTAATCATCTATATTGGAGGTTTGGTATCATCATAAGCAATAGAATAGCTATCTTCCAAAGCCGGGGGACTAAAAAGATCATTTTCATCAAAACTAGCTTCCCCAAGCTTAGACGTTTCCATGGCATTAGCAATAATGGTGTCCAAAGAATTCATACTAATAACATTGCTATTAGCATGCAAATAAAGTTCCATAGGTTTTTTAATTTTCTCTTCAAACACTTCATGTCCTAACTCAAGATAAACACTATAAAGCTCTCTAATTTTGTTGTTGTTTTCCATTAAGCCTAACTAGTGAAAACAAGAAACAAAAAGACAAAACTGTAGAATCTAAAGGAAATAACTTCGAGCACTCACACCGGAGGATGTGAGTACCTTATACCTTACCTTCCCGGCAACGGCGCCAGAAAACTTGATGGCGTGTTGTCGTGGGAGCTTCTTCTTCTTTAAGTCCCCAGCAACGGCGCCAGAAAAGAGCTTTCTGGCTTGCTGTTGCCATGGGGTAACGTGTGTGAGTGCCTTTTACCTTTCATCCCTGGCAACGACGCCAGAAAAGAGCTTGATGTCTACGCACTTCTATTATTGTAGACAGTTGTTGGGCCTCCAAGTGCAGAGGTTTGTAGAACAGTAGCAAGTTTCCCTTAAGTGGATTACCCAAGGTTTATCGAACTCAGGGAGGAAGTGGTCAAAGGTATTCCCTGTCAAGCAACCCTGCAATCAAGATACAAGAAGTCTCTTGTGTCCCCAACACACCCAATACACTTGTTAGGTGTATAGGTGCACTAGTTCGTCGAAGAGATAGTGAAATACAAGTGGTAACGGTGCCAGAAAATAGCTTGAAGGTGAGGTACAGACTAAAGCAAGCAAACATGCAACAGATCTAGATGCAAACGGTGTTTCAATGTTTAGAAACAAGGCCTATGGATCATACTTTCACTAGTGAACACTCTCTCATATAAATATCCTCTCTTTATGATACTACTCTTAACTACTCTCCGGTTGGACACTCTAATCATCGGTAGGGCTAATAACATCACTCCTCAAAGTCCGCCTTCCCCAATCTAGATAACCCCACACTGTCACCTTGAGCGCTAGATGATTCCAACAAACACCACAATTTCATAGAGACATCCAACTCCAAATATAACTCATAACAAATATTCAATCTAGCCAAAGTGCCACATACGGTATGCACGCTGTCACTTTCACACACGTGGGGAAAAGCATAGATCTATTAAAGAACAAAGAGTATTTATGTAGACTCAAACCTAAGTGCCACCATGGCATGCACGTTGTCACTTTCACACACATGGAGAGAGCAGAAATCTAATGAAGCACTTGAGTATCAAGGTAGATCTACTTTATTACAAAGCTCATGACCACAAGATCATGCATAGAGAGAGAGATGAACACATAGGTACCGGTAGAGCCCTTAGCCCTGAGGAAGAACTACTCCCTCCTCATCATGGGAATCAGCAACGGTGATGAAGATGGCGATGGAGATCGATGGAGATGGCTCCAGGGGCACTTCCCCATCCCGGCACGGTGCCGGAACAGAGACTTTCTGTCCCCCGAATCTCCCCTTCAGTGGCGGCGGCGCAGTAGAGGTTTTCGTGGATTTCCTCTGAATGCCCTAGGGTTTTTGGGTCGGAGGCTTCTTATAGGCGCAGGAATCAAGGTCGGTGGGGGTCCAGGGGGCCCACACCCCCTATGGGCGCCTCCAGGGCTCAGGGCCGGCCCTTGGGGAGACCGGAGGGGCAGCCGCCCAGGGCCCAAAATTTTTGGGGGCCCTCCCCAGATATGTGCTCCATATATAAACTATAATAGATCTTTAAAAAGATAAAAAAAGTAGCAGTTTTGAGTTTCCTATTAGGCTTGATTGGGCCATTTACTTTGCTAGACATACACATACGTTTCAGATTTTGAGTCCATCACGGCGGCACATACTTAACCTACGATTAGACAAGTTATCCTCTTTGATCGTATCGTATGAAGGCACGCCGCATGCCGGTTCCTGTCTTGACCTCGACTCAATGTTGCGTCGTCGATCGTAGGAAGGCCCGCACGCGGCAAGTAGCAAGCCGCCGCCTGGTCGGCCGATTGTCGCCTATCGCCTCGCCCCCTTGCCCTCTGCCTATGCCTGTGACCTGTCTCTCGTCTCGCTTTGGTCGTTCAACGTCTGCAAGTCCGAATTCTGAATTTATGATCTCTGTCTTCTACAATCTAACGTTGCCCTAATTTTTGCTCTAATTAGTAGTTCATATTTATATTTTTTGTGTGGTTAATTGGTTATGGCACCTTATTCCGGTGCTAAGAAAAGTAAAAAAGAGGAAGGAAGAGAAGAAGTTGATTGACTCACATAGAGGATCCCTTCATAAATTTTTAACATGAGCACTTTGAGAAATCCAGTTGAGTTAACACTAGTAGTTCTCGTTGAGGAACATAGTAATATTGATCTAGAGGACGAGATCGGTACATAGGAGAACGATGACATCAATGCGGGTAATAAAAATGTAAGTGATCATGATATCGCATTTGATTCGTCTCCAACAAAATCTGCTAGTGTTGATGAGGAACCAATTAGTGTGGTTATTTATGATTCAACATCGAAAAGAAGTTGTTGGACGAGATTGATATTGATTTCATTATCACCCACTTCGCTTCTAGGAATACATGGAGAAAATTTGAAGGTAATATGTAAACATTGTCATTTTTATATGAATATTGCAAATGGGTATACTTGAAGTATTTATTCTTCATCATTTCATTCTTGTACATAAAAAAAAATAGAAAGGGGCCCGAAATTTCAGTTTCGCCCTGGGCCCCTGAAATCTCAGGACCGGCCCTGCCAGGGCTTGCCCGTGCCTAGGAGGGTGCGGCCACCCTGTGGCCCCCCTCCGGCTCTGCTTCGTGGTTCCGTATTTCTCCAGGAAAAATAATGACTTTGGCTTTGTCCCGTCCAATTCCAAGAATATTGATTTTCTGCCTTTCTGGAACCAAAAACAGAAAAATAGGCAACTGGCATTGTGGCAACTTGTTAATAGGTTAGTTCCAGAAAAGATATAAAAACACCTCAAAGTAAATACAAAGCAAAGCAAAGTAGATACAAAACAAGCATGAAGCATCAAAAATTATAGATACGTTTCCGACGTATCAGGCGGTAGCCAGCGGTGACGTCAAGCAGCGGAGGCGGCCAACAGTGGCGACGGAAATCAACAACCCCTGCTCGTGCTTCTCTCCGGCCCTTTCCACGCGGCGCTCAGGCCCTTCCCGTCCTTGATGACGGCGATGGCCGGCGTGCTTGACGACGACGACGGGCTTGAGGACGACGGCGGCGGCGGTGGGCTTGAAGACGATGACGGTCGCAGACGTGCTTGACAACCGCGGCAGCGGGCTTGAGGACGACGACAGCAGGTCAAGGACGACGGGGATGACGACGACGGCGGCAAAGCGCTTGAGGACGGCACCGGGTTTGAGGACGATGCTGGCAGCGGTAGGCTTGAGGACGACGACGGCAGCAGACAATATTTTTCTATTTTGGAATTTAGCCTTTTCCAAGTGTGTTAGAAAACACACGGGAAACATTTGCCCTCCATTTTCGTCCACCGAATTGCCGAGTTACACGAAAAATACACGACAAAGTCTTTGTCGTGTCTATTTTAAAAGACGCATGGCAAAGGCTATTTGTCGTTGCTGTCGTTGTCGTGTGGTGTTTGCCGTGTGTCAACACATGACAAAGGCTTTGCCGTGTTCCGCCCAGCCTTTGCTGAGTCTTTTGCCTACACGGCAAAGAATATTTATCCTGTAGTGTATTTTCCGACTAAATACAACTTAATTCAAAAGCAAAGGAGATACTTTGCACACCTAAAATAGCATGCGTTCAAGCAACCAGTTGTTGAAAACAAGCATGAGAACTTTATTGTTTGCCACTCCACGACACAAAAACAAGATTGACTTGGCTGGAGGAGAACACCCGCACAGAATGCCCATTACCTTCGAGCATCGGGTGTTCTGACCATCCAGTGTTCACCTGACAACACATTTGTTTCAAGATAAAGGGATCAAACATTAAAATGAATGTCTTCTTCATCGTGCGTCACACGAGTGAAAGGAATGATATTATTATAGTAGAATGCACTGCATGAACTTAATGTTCTTGTATATACATGAAGAGTGGTATTAGATTCATAATATATTTGTATGCAAGTCCGCATCTTCTCTAGCGTACTGTACTTTTCTTTTCCTAAGAAAAAGCAGTTTCATAAATGATACAAACTCGAAAGGAAAACAAATAAACCACATTCATGATAAGATAGATGGTTTGGAAGACCATACATGCATACCCCTAGAGATATCACCAAATTATACTACCTATTTCAATTTGAAGAAGCAAGCATCACCTACAAACTTCGACAATATATCTACAAGTAGCAAGAGAGGTATGTAAGAGCACATTTAGCTAAACCTTGACAATGTCACCCTACAATAAAATACATGAATGTTTCGAGATAAATCCAGTCATCCTTTTTGTAGCATCTCATTTCTTATAAATAAATTTAACCTTGTAGTAGATCTCAACGCATCTAGAGAAATTTACTAGTGTCTCACATTAATACCTCGATTCTTGAACATAATAGGAGTCCTTGCAGCAGTGTTGAGCTCCATGGCACGGTGTGAGAAGAATAAACATGGTACTATAGAAAAGGAGGCCTATTGTTCTACTTGGTGACAATACCAGCTACAAAACCATATCAAGCAGAACAAACATATTTAGCAGTTTGCGAACAAAACTATTCCTCTATCTCAAAATAGATGTCAATTTTTTGTCTAAGTTTGGATGTATAAAGACTACATAGTGTCTATATACATTCAAAAAAAATTGTGACATCTATTTTGAGAAGGAGGGAGTATTAATGATTAAAAAAGGTAATAGCACAGCCTTCAAATGGTTGCTCTGCTCAATTCTAAAAATAATAATTACATGGGTATTGGAGGACGAATATCCGTTGTTAAGGGCATGGGAGGTTGACGACCTGGTGGTAGTGGCCCGTCAGAACTCAGGGTTGTGTCCTACTGGTGGCGACATGCCACAACCGAGGGAAAAAATGAGACATTATAAGGAATCTTGAAACATGTGCACTCTAATTGCAAACAACGGTAAATAGTATTCGTACTACATAAGTTTCTACAGTTTAAATCTTTTTTTACTATAAAAACTATACATGCCAAGGTCCTCGATATGCTGCATTATAAATTCTATATGAACAATAAAACTGGATTCAATTCCTACTGAGAATTACTTTATTTTTGAAGAATATATTAGTTGTTCCATGTGAAACATTTCTTAAATATGACGCTTGTATTGTATGTCAAGCTTCATGCACTAGCCAACGCAACCAAAAATCCAAACTTAAGGAAAGGGCTAGTATAATTCACTTATACACTTCAACACCTCCTCTCAAGTGTGACAGAGAGAATTCAACACATGCAACCGGAAGAGAGCGATAGCACTCTAAACTCACATATGACTCAAGAGACCTATACATGGACATAGAGGGGGCCATAACAATTTTAGGATAAATTGCGAAAGCCAAGACTTGAACTCGAGACCTTAGGCTCTGATACCATGTCAAGATTCATGCACTAGCCAACACAACTAAAAGTACAAACTGATGGAAAGTTCTAGTGCCTTATACACTTCAACACCCCCTCTCATGAGTTCAAGTACTAGCTTCCCATGAAGAGTAAACAATTTGCTTCCGGTGTCATATATGTTTTCAGAAAAGTAAGTGGCATCGAAATCTCATGTCTCGAGTACAATGTCCTACAGAAACGGTAAGCAAACATTACAAAGAGGTCATCATATATGTAAAACGTTAAATTGAACTAACCATGGTGTTTAGTGAGAATTTTTTAAGAACAAAACGGCCATATCCGCCATTCGATTAGACATAAGAGGGTGACCCAGTTTATAAGGGAAACCGGTTCAAAAACCATACAAGCTATACGTGTCCGGTTTATGAGGAAAACCGAGACGGAAAACCTCACATGCGAGGAGGCTCGTCGTCCACATGACGCAGCCACCCACCGCAACAAACACACTCCTCTAAATCTGGGGCCGCTGCCCTGACATACACAGCTCGGCATCGAAGCCGCACACGAGCCGCACCGCCACACGACCTAGCCATCTCGTAGCCCTGACTACCCAGACAGCCGCCCGTAGACCTCGGACGTCACGCCAAATTCGGGGCCGCCGCCCCGACGTAGCAGCCAGATCGACCTTTGCATAGCCAGAAGACGAACCTTTGCAAATGGCATCTAGGCACCGAGCACAAGTCACCTTAGAAGCTTGCTAAACGATAGCCACAAATAGAGTCGCACATGAAGCTCTATATAAAGAGAAACATGTACACGACAACTAGACAATTGAACATGGTGTTCTACCTTCTAATAAATGCATCTCAATGCACCTATTCAAGCGAACAATATTTTTAGTGGTTCCATGCAGGCTTGATGTTGCCTCCTCTAGAACGCCTCCTCAAGAGTGATAATTAATGCAACTTTTGGGTATGGAAGAGATACAATAAAAATAAATTAGTGATGCACAGTGGTCTATCTCCAGGCTTGATGTTGCCCCTCTGGAAGGCATTTCTTTGGCATTATATTGGTGCATTCAACCATTGCTTATTGAAGTTGATTGTTTGGAGATAGTCAAAGCTTTGGGGAATAGAGATGTGGATCGTTCTGTCCATTCGACATTGGTAGAAGAGATTAAAACTTTAATGAAGTTTCGCCAGGCTTGTTTAACCATATTAGGAGAAGTCAGAACAATAGTAGTCATTTTATGGCAAATTCTGCTGGAACTAATGCTCGTACAACAGTATGGCTCGGATCCGGTCCTAAGGATTTAGTGAGCATATGTTGTAAAGAATGTAATTCCTGATTTCTCCGAGTAATACAAGTTTTATTGCAAAATTGTATATTCTCCATTCCTAACTTTCAATCATATTTTCGTTCATTAGCTAGTCATACTGTCATTCCTAATGATGCATCATGATATCCTCGCTAATATAACGTTCAAAGCCAACTTTTTTTGTGATGTAAGCATGATTTTCTTATTTATCATATGACATGCTTAGGAAATTGCTCATATGTATATGTTGTGTTGCCCCCGTACTAATTCTGTGCAGACTACGGACGGGAATTCATCTGTGTAGGGTATATGTATGTTATATCAACTTATCATTGTAACTTTACTTGTTTTCTTACTAGCACTTATTTCATGTTTAAATAAAAAATGTGAGCACTTATTTGATTGACTTAGGAGAGAAGTAAACAGAGGCATAGGCATCGTAAACTCTGAAGAGCCGTTATACTGAAACATCAATTCAGTCCATGTCTTCGGCAAGAGTGCAAGATTAGCTGGGGTGTTAAGCTGTTTGTTACACACGTATTATTGGGAATTCTTATTTTCCACACTGTCATGTGCGGATGATGACGGGCTTTGGCGCCGATGGGTCACAGAGATGCATCGGGATCCCCACGCCCAACAGCGCGCGCTCCTCCGGCAGCCGCTGGTACATCTCGGAATCAGAATGCGCCATGTTCTCGTGGTCAAAGCCCGGGGGACCGACCGATTCGCGGAGGAACCACCTGGGTGGCACGGGAACCCTGTTTGGGTTCAAGTGCCACCCCTCCAACATCTTCACGTCCGGCGGCATGCGGGCGTAAGTCCTAGTGAGGCGCTGCTCCTCGCTCTCAGTGATGGGGTGGCGCTCCTTCTCCGCCCTCGGCTCTGTGGACCGCGGATTGATGAAGTGGAAGACGACATGCGGGAGGCTATGCAAGGACAAGCCGCTGGTTGTGCTTCGCAAGCCATTTTGCAATGACGTGAGGACAATGAGCCCGGTGGCGGTGAACCTCGCGCCCAAAGGAAAATACACATGATCCAAAATAAGGTTATTTTCAGCTGACTGCATCATTGCTTTAATTTTAATTTTTTTGCGAAATATTGCTTTATTATTTTTAGTAAAGTGAATCTCCATACATGACAGAACTCATCTGGTATTATAAGAAGTCTAGTTAGATCAGCATTGCAAACAATCATTTTTGGCTTGAAAATGGGGTTCTTTTTTCTCCCCGATATCTGCTCCCGATCACTGTCTTTTGTGCAGAGCATGGACAGATACAAAAGAGAAGTAACAATTTTGTGCATATTTTTGCATGTACTTTTTACCTTATATATTTATACTAGCTCTGGTATCCAAGAACTATAAGTTGTATATTTCCTGGAAGTTCTACAACTGAAATATAGTATCACGAATTTCTTCTCTCTGCTGCATCAACTATTGCTCATATAATAATTCTGTTTCCCTTCCTTCGAACAAAAAGGAGCACAGAGACCAGACCAACCTCTGGCCACGAGCCCACGAGCATCATTGGATACATACTCAAAGTTTAGACCAAATACAAATAATAAACAAAATTGCAATGTTAAAAAAAATACTTCACCGTGCGAAGCACTCATCAACAAGCTAAAAGTCATCCAAGTTAGAGTCAAGTGATATACCTAACAGGCATAGTGCGCCGAGACGAGGAGCCACCGGTCCTAATAAGGTGTATCATGAGATGATATCTACAATGAGACTATCATGGAGCCACAAAGCTGGTAACCATGCATCAACCTATCTAGTCTTTGTCGTGAAAAGATCCTCGGTCCGCTTGGTCAGACTTCAGTGAGGCTGCGGTACACACAAACCCAAGTAAGAGAGGCCAAACCTTTTCTAGTCGCGACAAATATGTTTAAGCCTAGTTTACTCAACTTTGCATGTATGCTAAACCATTGTGCACGTCAGACAACTGTATAAACAGAGAGTAAATTCATATACATCAACACTAGCACAACCGAACAGATTCATTTATTTTATAGAAACAGCAAGACACTTCTTATCTAAAGTTATAAAGTATCCTGGGTAAGCAACTTATTATTGGGCTACTAACCGCTTAATAGTATGAGCGAACTGTAGCATCACTGACTTCCATAGGGTAAATAGTGCACACCCTTGTTTTGGCACGAATATCATGGACGCGTATCTGCAAAAACAAACAAAGCAAAGCATATGATGTATTGGTTATTTTTTTATCAATTATTCGAGATTTTTTTTACAATATACCTTGATATCTATAGTGGAGGCGGAATCAAGTTTCTTCTCCAACAAGTCCCAACAAAGAGTAAGAAGGAACTCTTCAAGCTAGAACACAAAATTTGATCATATTAGCTCTAAGTACAACTCAACTAACTTATCTACAATGCTAAGACTTTCGCACCTCAACTACAGTAGAACGATGATCCAAGTCAATCAAATCAATCACATCTCCTCTCCGAAGGTCAATCTTCTCAGCAATAGAGTAAGGACACACCTAAGCAAATTAAGGAGTTAATATTCTATTTTGTATTCCGGTTGCAAGAAATAGCAGAAATTTGGTTAAAAAAGCTTCACCGTGAATAGTCACAAGGAAAAAGATGAATGATATTTGAGGATACCTGATCTACAATAAAACCACTCCTGAAATTGTGGCTGACCCAAAGCTCATCTCGGTGAACCATATCCAACATTTGCACACTTTTCAACTCAAGGTCATGAAGAGGATGAGCGATGCAGCTGCAACAAGTTTTCTTAGTATCTAGCCAAGAACTATAAGTCTAACCACTTAAATTTACCACAAGTTTGTTATTCGAGATTCTGTTAACCACCAATTTGATCCATTAACGACACATAAAACGCTCCAAATTGTTCCCTCATTCAGCTTTTTGCTCGGTACATGTTGAAGTGTTCTCAGAACAATATTTTTCTACCATATAATTCCAAAATGCAATATAAAATTTAAAAGCGCAGCAAGATTCAGAGCCTCCATATTCTGGACAGGATAAGACCAATCAAAACCTAATGGGTTCATTCTTTTCATCCATGTTGTAAACATCTCCTTCTACCCCTGTACCCAGTTCCAATCGACCTACTAGCGGCAACTAACTCTTGAACATTACTTACCAAGTTTATTTACCTACAAGTATTTTCTTAACAGGATTTCATTAAAAGCAATAAAATAGAGAAACATACCCAAAATGATTCCACATCTGAACACATTTTCTCACTATAGATGTCGATACAATGGCGGCTTGTGGGATATGCTTGACAATCAGGCCGATGACCTCGCCATTGTTGTTAATTACTGGACCACTTATGCAAGTCTGCATAGGAAAAAACCGAATTGAACATAATAATGAGAGAATACAGAAATACAAATCACTAATTTTTTTACCAGACGAGTAGAACAGCTCGCAAACATGTAATGATTCCTCTCGAAAAATGGATTCTCTAAGAATTGGATCGAGCCATGGCTGACAACCAGAGCATACTTATTATTTCTATACAAGACAGACACATCCTGTCCATAACATGGTCTAGAACCCAAAGAAGCTGGCGACATAGGAAACCCTGGACTGACATCCAACAGAGAAATTCCATAGTGTACGTTGAAGAATATCAGACGTGCATCCACAACGGTATCTTTTGACAGCTGAATTGATACCTAAAAGGAGAAGTTTTTCATTAGATAAGCCACAATAACATTGTTTACCATTAAACTCAACTTCATAACAACTGCATGCATTAGATTTCGATGTTCTACTATTATGATTTATCATAATCTAGCTATAATTTGTAATTCAGAATGTCGCTTCAAATGACAAAAATATAAAAACTCTCAGACTTCAAACCTGCAGAGTATACATGTTAGAACTATAAAATCGAATGGTAAGTTACAATACTTTGACACTACATGTTTTGATCAGTTTCAACACATCACTTCTAGGAAAAACACACATATAAGAAACTAATATAATTGTGAGTGTGCATCCAGATCGGGTGGATAAATAACCATGAACAACTTTTTAGGCATTGGTAAGAGTTTTAACTGGGCATGCCCCACTGTCTTTGGATATTGGTGGAGAACTGAAAGAAAATGAATAACAAAACTGCTCATGAAGAATAGAATTCTCCACCTGGGTATGGGTGGTATGTTTATCTTTACTTATTAATATTTAGAACTCTCCACAATCCATCTCTCTCCCCTGTTTCGAAATAAGGAACCCAAGTGCAGCTCTCTATATTCTGAGCGCTGACAGGTGAGCCTTCCACTAAACACACGACTCCCGCCTCGACAGTCGTTACTAGCCAAAGCAAACAAAACCGCTTTCTTTGCAATTAAACCCTAGCCAAGATGCTTCAATCCCATCAATTCACTCCCTTCACAGATGTAAGATGATGTAGCACTTGCAACAAGTGTACTGTCCGGCAAGGGCCACCCCCACTCTGGTGGCTCACGTGTGGAATCCACGCTCAAGGAGGAAGGTCGGTCAACTGATTGCAGTGGCCCAGCAAGCAAAACTTACTCATCGAGTATGGCTACTCTCCTATTTCCTGGCCCTGCTTGTTGATTGTAGAATCCATCTCCTAATTACACATTCCCTCATTTATATGTAGATACCACGTCAGCCACGGTACCACGAACAGGATGGAATCGTATTGACGGTAGTTGCATGGCTTTATGACTTGAGTGATTACTGTGTTCATGGCCAATTGAGAAGTTATATATACACGCATATCCTTTGTTCAAACTATCATACAATTATATTAAATTCTATAACCTCCAATTGTGTACCTTCTTTAGCTATACATTTATTTTGATCTCATTCTGTTAGTAATTATAAATCCACGGATATGCATGTTACAGATGATGTGCTCGAAATAATGACTAAGTTGTAGCAGCACTATTGCATGGCTAGATGTCAACTACTTAGCTGAAGTACTAAATACTAAGCAAATGCAGTCATTTTAACACCGTGTGCAGGATAAACTGTTGATTAATATGATATGAGTTCCTTTAATGATTGTGGCTTTCTTGTTGTACACATGGCATTTCGTCTATTATGTCTTGTTGTTTAGCGGAACTTGAGGTAATAACTAAATGCAGGGCACGACCTATATGGTTCTAATAGTCGTTTACAATTAATGTTATTTATCAAATAGTTTTTATTTATATTGTGTATCTGTGTGAAGGAAGAGGCAAGGGTTGTAGCAAAAGTTTGTTTTGTTCATGGCTATAAGGTGGATAGGAGTGCACACTGCTGATGAGCTTTGTGAATTTGCCTGTTTACTTAACTGTTACTTTTGTTTTAGACATTATTTTTATTACGACATAGGAGTCAAGGGTCTGCATTCTGCACAAGCTAAGCATCACGAACATGAAGAACATGTGGAGGCAAATATCGACTTTGTGTGGCAACATGTTGGATGGAGCAGAGTAACTACTGTGAGGTCGAACAGCGACCAATTGTGCAGCCAAGGCAACGAAGCAGCTGTCGAAGGTAAATAAGTACGTCTTTGCATGCTTCTATATTATTATCTTATATTTGCATCATGTTGCTTCCAGCAGTTTATGGCATATAATAAATTAATAATGATTAAGAGGGATGGGAAATGAGGTCGCCAATTGTTCCTTCTTGGGTGCAAATTTCTCGTTGGAAAACTTGGGTTTTTTGTTTGTAACTTCTCTGTAACAGAAATTCAGGCCATTCTCCTTGCAGCGTGTTTGGCTGGGCGGAATTAAGACTAGGGAATGGGAAATAAATGGGGAGGAGACTAAAAGTCCCTAGTTGGTATTGGCGACATAGGAGTTTAGGAGGACATAGGAAAGGGAATTCATAGTGCTAATTTCCGCATATCTCATCCCTGGGGGATCCCTGGTAATTTAGCTGGGGATAGGGAATGGGTCTAATAATCGACTTCCCAAAACAAATCCCTCAGCAAAGTCCCACCTCTAAACTCCCTTTCCCATTCCCTAAAGCTACCAAACACACTGTTGGTAATAGGATCATGGAAAGAGTATTTGGACTGGATTTTCATATTAGGCATTTCTTAGATGTTAGATGATGTCTTAATTTAATGTATATGCACTGTTCTATTTAGGCCTCATTGTATGAGCTTCGTCTTATATCACAAATCAGAAAACAAAGTGAACTGTATTGTTTCTGAGGCTTTAAATATATGTACTTATGTTAACTTTGTGCATACACCAACCTCATGTTGTCGATGGTTCATCCTATAGAAGTTTCTGAATATATAGCTTCTGTATTACTTACGATGCTGCCAGAGTAACATTTTTGTGAAGGTTGTTGGATCCAAATGTGGTGAAGCTTTCAAGGTACAGCTAGGAGGAGCTTTTCACAGAAAAAAAGAGTTATTGCTTGCGATTAGTTAATGGCCAAGAGGTGTTTTAGAAAAAAAAACTGCAGAAGTAAGTAAAGTGTAAAACGCAGAACTCATTTCCAACTGAACTTCTATATGTTCAAATTTCAGTGCAATAAAATTAGCTACTCGAAAAAAGTGTAATAAAATTATCACTTCTCTATGTTGACAGTTGAGTGAGCAAAAACCTGGGATCTGAAGGACCAATAATCTGAACTGCTATTTCCAGAGTGTCGGTTTTTCTTCTTTCCCATAGGCAATTTTGATCTTCTATATTATTATTAGTATTTTCAATTATGAAGTTTTTAGTTCTTGAAAACAAAAAAGAGTCTTCTCCCTCTAACTTCTGTACAATGATGGGGCTCAAATCTAGAAATAAGTCAAAGAACCATGGTCACTAATCCAATGTGAAAAAATCCATCTTCCGCGTGTAGGAGCCATTTTAAGCAGTAAGGCAATGACAAGTTGACAACACCTCTTGGATCTAGAGATTATCACAATGGCAGCTGGCAGAGTGGCGTGAGAAGCAAATTCAGCCCATGAAAAGCTGTTGTGGCTGCTTTGTTTGCAGGGGATGAATGCTGAATGTCTTTCTCAGTGACATATGAAGGTGGGGCGTTCCAGCCTTTTCTTAGGCTTGTATTTTAAACTCCTTTTTCTATCAATGAATCGCAACGCAAAGCTTTTTGTGTTTTTCGAGAAAAAAAGGTGGGGCATCTAATGGGCTGACAACCGGCATGGGATTCACTGGGTTTGGAGAAGACAACATGCAACTGAGAACAAATTGGATTGGAGACAGAAATGATGATGTGGTTGCAGAGAAGGACAAGCAAGAGCAAGACGTTGGTATTTCCCATGAGGCTTCATGCTCATGTTCGAGATACAGAACTACCTTTGGAAATTGGATCCATATCTAGAGATATTCCGTCGTTGGTCTGTAGCAGAGCAGGGCTAGCATACTAACAATAAGAAACTAAAAGGTGAGCTCATCTGACCTGCCGGCTAAACATCCAGTGATTTGGTTTACAACAGAACAGAGAATAATAAACGAACAAAAAGGTGCAATTTGTTACCTTTTGATTTGGGTGCCGCAGCTTGCCCTCCTTGGTGCACATGATACTGGAAGAAGACAGGATCTTGGTGCACTTACCAACGTCATCATACTCAATGATGATGCCCGTGGAATATAAAACCTTTCCATCTGCACACAAGGAGACGGGCACTATAAGCAGCTAGGAAAAAAAATAGTCTGGAAGAATCACATCAAGTGTTTACTCAAATTTACCAGGTTCAGTGGCTAATACATTCACAACGGAGCAGGCCACGTCCATTATCATATTTCTAGCATCCAAGCTCAGTGCAGATGCCACGGGTTTAGTGTCACCGACCTTTCTTCTCCTAAGGGTCGGAAGAGAATCTTAAGAAAGGAGAAAACATGCGTCATTAGAAATCAACGTTTGTCGTTCATTCAATCATCAAGGATCAGAAGGTAGAGAGGGAGCTGGTAAGTAGAACAGGAGGTTCCTCACCATCATCTCCAATGTTCTCGTTGTGATGCAGCGCATCGCTCGCATGCATCCAGGCCACCACCTCATTGTGATCGCCAGATTTGGGGTAGGGAATCTCCCGGGGAGGGAGTGGCCGGGCAGCTAAGGCGGCTTCCTCCGCGGTCAGCACCCTTTCACCGCCCTCCGCCGCTCTCTCCTTCCCCACACTGATACCCTCTAACCTCCGCCGTTTGCCTTGAGAATCTCCGACTGACTGCGCCTCCTCTGTAGGCCCAGTTTCCTCCACTGCCAGCAAAATTCCTCTGGAGCGAGTCACCAAACTTCCTCTCGACTCCTCCCCGGTCGGCAACGCCGGAGTCCTCGTTTCCCCTGAATCGGGACCATCTCCAGCCGCCGAGCTCATCGTCAGTCTGGGCGGCGTTCACCTCTCGACGGAGAGGGGGTGTACAACTTGGAGTCCGTACGACTTAACCGGACCGAGAAAATTTAAACCCAGTACAAAACAACACGCCCACACATATGGTGCACCACCCACTCGCACACCCTATGTATCAGCTAATTTTTTTAAATAATACATTTTTTTATTGAATTTCACAAATAATACACAAAACGGACAAATTGCAAATCTGTTAGTCGGTCGGCCGTTCAACAGACGAAACACTGCCTTCGTCCGTTCAACGGACGAAACACTGCCTTCGTCCGTTGGGTGTGTCGTCCGTTGAACGGACGAAGACAGTGTTTTGTCCGTTGAACGGACGAAACGAGTCTGTCGACTGTCGAACGGCCGACCGACCAACAGATTTGCAATTTGTCCGTTTTGTGTATTATTTGTGCAATTCAATAAAAAAATGTATTATTTTAAAAAAATTAGCTATGTATCACCTGCTATGATTGTTGACAGGAGGGATGATCTTCTTGATAAAGAAGTACCCAAACGCTAAAAAGTGCTTGGATGATGGTTAGTCCATCCGAGCCTTCGTTTGTGAGCCATCCGATGGCAGATCTTGGCTCGGTCGTGCGCCTCGTTTGAGGAGTGTCCTGATGAGATAACACCTAAGTCCTGACGCTTATCGCTCACACTAAACGTAATCCTTGCCGCCCACCCTCCACCTTCTCCCGCACCGGCGTCCGACGGCATGCACACCCTCGGCGACCCACCTTGGCAGCTCACCCTCCGGCGCCCCTCCCAACCATACTACTCGCCGATGCGGCTCACCGCGCACCGGCCCCGCTCGCCGGCGCCCTCGCCCCGCTCGTCGACGTCCCCGTCCCACTCGCCGGAGCCCCCGTGCTGCTGGCCGACGCTGGACTGCTCCGCGCTGTAATTTCTCGACCAACCGCGACCCTCCACTGGAATCCAAAAGATGGGCGACATGGACGTGGAGATCCAGCTGCTACAGAAGGTACGGTGGTCAAATCCAGGTCCTGACGGTGGAGAAGGAGGATGCGTGTGATCTGTTCACCGCCGAAGCCAGCAACGAAGGCCGCACAGTGTGTTGGTTCATTCATTCCCTATTCCCCTTATCTTGTCTAATTTCCACTGTTCTTGTTGACACTATGTCCTTCAGATTCCTACATAATGTTAACCATCTTTTGTTTTCCATACCACAGGAATTGACTGCAAAATGCAAATAGCATTAAGTCATGTATAGTATCTGGGAATCTTATCAAGCATTACTCCAGCACCGGTTCTAAGTAAGAGAAAATTTCCCAACATCAGTACTTTAGTTCTAATTTTATATTTGCATATGGAGGATACTACTATGGTTATACTAACATTATACTCCTCCAACCCATATTAGTTGACTCAAATTTGTCTAAATACGGATCTAGCACTAAAACTTGACTAGATACATTCGTATTTGGATGAATCTAAGTCAATTAATATGGGTCGGAGGGAGTATATTTTCTTACAGATGAACGACTGATGACACCGGGGGTATGCGAGTGCACAGAACCCCTAATTTAAGAACCCACAGTACTAGAAATTAAACTAATGATTATTACATCATGCACTATTTGGTTGACAAATGAATTCCATATGCTGATATGCAAGTACGACACGTTCTAGACTTCCCTATTGTGGGTTATTGCCACTTTCTGGATTTTTTTTGCACTCTAGTTCTTGTATATATGCATTTATGTTCATTGGATGGAAATTGTATAGTGAAATTGGACATTCTATATTCTGACTGTTGCATGCTGCTGCAGCTCTTACAGCACCACGAGCTTCAACTGGCTGCTGACGAGCAGCTTGCCATTAGGAACTGCAACAGCTTTAGCAACTTGTGTCATCGGACCTGCAGAGGAGGCGACGGCCGGGGAGCTGCAACAGCTCTCCATGATGGCGATGACGCCCATGGTGGGGATCTCTTAATCAGTTAAGTTTCTTTTGACAACATGATTAAGTTACTTTTATCATCTAAATTCAGTTGGTTACAGAAAGATGATCCTAGTTTACGTATTAAGTTGTTTTTTTGCCAACATGCTTAAGGTTGTCTAATGGTTTAACTAGGCTAGCTTTTGTCATTTGGATAAGTTGTTTTTCCATCATCTAAACTAATTATAACTTACAACCAAATGCTCCTCTGTTGTATATTAATTCTAGTTAAGTTGCTTTAATCAGCATACTTAAGTTGTTTCCATCACCTAACCTAAGTTTGATTTTACAAGCAATGACATCTAGTGGCATACTGATTTAATTAATTTGCTTTTGTCACATGATAAAATTGTTTCCCATCATCTAATCTCATTTTTGTCCACACTTTTATACCTTCATCTCTGAAAAAATTGCAGAATGGGAATTTTGGTGCATACTGATTTGTTTATCTAGTGGCTACTAGGTTCGATCGGCAATTGTTTTGCTTGTCTCTAGTTCATGAGAAGATATACTAGATTAATGGATCATAGATGAAAAACAGTATCCTATTCTTGATTGTTTCTGTCAATGTTGCTAGTGACAACACGTTCAATATGTCTCAGTTTCAGGCTTGTTTTCTGACCTTGTACTTGTATGCATCTCTGGTTGACCTCTCTCATGTCTGTCTACCGACGTACACTCGCTGGACTCCTGATCTGGCGCCATCCACATGGAGTAGCAGCGTGCATCAGTTTGGCATCCCTGCTATTTGCGGGGAGACGGCGAATCGGTGGTCGTTCTACCAAGCCACCGGAACAAGTAGAGATGGTGATGGCCATCATCAGGCAAGGAAGGATGTTGTCATCAACTTTCCGCCTAGGCTCCAGCGTATCTCCACCTATATCCATTTATGGAACCACGTTGGATCCCTTTGCTTAATTGGTAGCACCACCGTAAGTGGATGAAGAATAGTACTAGGATCGATGTAGAGAAATAAATATGCCTAATGCTTATGTGATGTGATAGAGTGATCTACCAACCCGCCTCCTCTTGTTTGATCTAGTGACCTATTATGGAGCTGCGACCGACATGGTGCTTGCCCATCATACTTTTCTGGGTTCGTCTTTTTTTATCATCTAGGGTAGTAGTCATATTGCAGCATGCTTAACTTGATTACTGATGTTAACGGTGTTGCTTTGTTCAACAAGCTTAAGTTGTGCACTATATATAGTAAGTTTGATTTTCAGATCATGTTTTTTTAGGTTGATCTTTTTATCCTCTAGGGAAGTGTTGATGTCGCAGCATGCTTAAGTTGGTTACTAATTTTAACTAGGTTGCTTTGTTCAACAAGCTTAAGTTGTGCACCATATATAGCTAAGTTTGATTTTCAGATCATGCTTTTTTTAGGTTGATCTTTTTATCCTTTAGGGAATCTACCAATCTCTGCCCAAAACCCACCAATAAACGGGTGAATCGTAACATACAAGGGGCAATCGACCTCACGCCGGTAAATTTCTATGGCATGAATTAGCACCAAATTTAATGGCTTATTAATCCCATTGTTTCATGTGGTGAATATCATTCGATTAATTCCTGTGTTATCGTGTGGATTATGGATGCCAGTTTTTTGGTGTGTTATCCCTTAGATTGTTTTAGTGGCACTCCCTGCCTAGTTAGCAAGCTATTGCGCGTCGGTAGCAAGATAGATATCCCGGATCGAGCATTATTTTTTTGTTTGAAGTGCATGAAGTGGTACATATCATTAGGGGAGGGCAATTCATCGGTGTTGCTTTTTTTGTCTAAATGATTTAGTTGCTAACATATCTCCATTAAGTAGATTGTTCATCATGCCTATCTTGGGTACTTATGATAACTAAGTTGTGTTTGGGGGTTTTATATGTTTTTACCATGCCTAAGTTGCATACCCACTCTTAACTTAGTTGTTTATATATCATTCCTAAGTTGTTTACTTGAGTATAATTAAGTTGATTTTTGTGTTGGCTTTTTTATTATGGTTCAACATATTTTTTTAAGTAGGATACCCACTCTCGGCTTAGTTGTTTATCCATCATGCCTAAGTTGTTTACTTGAGTATAATTAAGTTGTTTTTTGTGCTGGCTTTTTTATTATGGTTTAACATGCTTAAGTTTTAGTTCCTCTGCTCGATGGCATGATTTTTTCATGTTGTTTCCTTTTTGAGCTATATGGACAAAAGTTGGTTATTGGTTTACTTGGGTTGTTTTATACTATGCTTAAGTTGTGTACTGAAAGAAATTACGTTAATTTCTAAGTTGTTTAAGCATGTTTTTACTAAGTTGGCTACTTGATTTGTTAAGTTTGTATTGTCAATATGTGTAAGTTGGATACTGAAATTAATTAAGTTGGTTCCACCAGTGGTTTAAGTTGTGTTTTATAGACTAGTTAGTTTCCTTTTTCTTTTTAAGCAACATCCATAAGTTGGATACTTTGAATTAATTAATGTGTATTTTCAATATGCCCAAGTTTGGTGCTAAATGAGTTAAGTTGGTTCCACCAGCATGTTTAAACTGTGTTTTATACTCTAGTTTCCTTTTTCCTGTTTGGAGCAACATCCATAAGTTGACTACTTTGGGTTCACTAAGTTATATTATCAACATGCCTAAGTTGGATACCGAAATAAACTAAGTTGGTTCTACCAACATTGTTAAGTTGTATTTTATTGTCTAGTTGGTCTCGTTTTTCTATTTTGGAGCAACGTGCACAAGTTGGCCACTCAGGGTTAAGTAAGTTGTATTTTCAATATGCCTAAGTTTGATACTGAAATGAACTAAGTTGTTTTCACATGCTAAAGTTGCTTTCCCTACTATCAGTCCTAGCTTGGATTTACTACAATTATATTTTAAGTTACTTAAGCATCTTTTTACCAAGTTGCTCAATCAACAAGTCTAAATTGTTTGATAATGGTTCCTATAGTTGGTATTAACATATGAAACCCTATTGACGTTACAGTTCCAGTTGATTCTCAACACTAGGTTAAGTTGCATTAGTACCTTTTTATAAAGTTGCCTTTTTTAATCATAAAACCCTGGTCATGCAAGAAAAATAAAAATTAACTTAAGCATGTTTCCATGTACGGCCCAATACCACTATTCTTATGTGATTACAACTCTTTTAGGTTTCTGCGACAAGAACTAGTGACCGGAGTCTCGGCATGATCAACAAAGGGAAGATGTTATCACTTACATCAACTCTAGGACACTGCACACAATAAAATATAAAATGTGGTCTACCGCATATCTACTAGGTGTTAAGTGTTTAAAATTATTAGGTGTCGCTGATAGTGACCTTCCAAACAGATTAATTTTCTGGCTTGTCGTTTTGGAGAAACATGTTCCTATAGGGTTTAGGGGAATCTACTCCCAACGATCTGGTCTATATTAATGACTTCAACTTTACATAGATTTAAATGTATCTAGTTAAGTATTTAGACTAGATGCATTCATATCTAGACAAATTTGAGTCCATTAATATGAACCATAGAGAGTAGCGAAATTGCAGGTTTCGGTCCACAGAGTTGCAGGCTACTATATATTTTGATGCATGATGTCTGCTCATCCAAAGTTGTGTTGCTTTTTAGGCTTGTGCATACAATTTTTGTAGATAGGGAACACGCATGTTGCTTCCTGTTTTAGGCTGCATTGCTGTTTCTAAAACCCCATCAGAGGTTCCTGTTGTTTTTTGCAACCTCTAGTCTAGGATCTAACAAAAGGTCTCTGGGTATTTAACTAAATTGTAGGTATAAACCCTTTGTTGTTTCAGGATCAATGGTAATTGCAGTTTTCTATGCACTAAGTTGTTGTAGGGGAAGCCTCCAAAACTAGTGTTTTTGTTTTGGATCCAATCTAAGTTGTTGTGTTTCTACATATTTTTGTTCATAAATTTTGTCTGTTCTCACACGATCTGTGAGATGTACTACCTCCTCCCTTTGTTTTCCTACTTGACTTGAGCCTTTTGATTCATGGAAAATCTAAAGAAAATTGTAGGTTTTAATGGAGATCTGCAAGAGAGGAAGAAAGAGGTTGTCTTGTAGAGGAAGAAGAAGAAGAAAAAGAGGGCAGGGACGTAATGTGGGAGCTGGGAGTTTTTGGAGGACGTGGTTGGCTTGGAAAGCGCGCAACTGGGAGGCAACCTGGTGAAGGAGCCACACGGGCGTGCCTTTCCTTTTTTTTGGGTTTGAGTTGGCCGGTGTGGCATCCCGCAAAACCACAACTAGAAAACCGCGTTGATTTTGTGCATTGCATCATCATGACCGCATGCTCATGTCATCATGCCGCATTGCATTTGAACATCGCCATCATCTTGCATTTGTTCGCTTAAAACTATTTTCGAAAAGCCCTTCTTTGTTTTCTAGATTTTCCCCATCTTCATTTCAAATGTAAAACCTCGGTCTTTTCTAGATCTAGTATTTATCTAAAACTATGTTTTAAAATGTCTTATTTTATAAAGATAATAAAAATATTTTGTCGGGGAGACCGCCAGCCTGCCAGGCCAAAAGCCCGACAAGCCAGCAGTCTACGACCCGGCCCAACTAAACTCTAAAATATCTAAACCTAACCCTAACCCTAGAACCACACCTACCCCCACCTCTCTCACCCCCTCACCCCCCCTCCTGCGTCGGCCGCCTTGCATGCTTCTTTGTGTTGGTGCCCTGTTGGGGATTCAGTGCAGCAGGTTCCCAAGTGCCGCTTTGCAAGTTGCCCAATCGCGTCATTGGCTTGTGACCTGATGACTAGGGGTGTGGATGTTGGAAGATTGGAGTTGTGATGGAGGTGACCGAGTAAAGATGGTGATGTGCCGACAAGGTGTGTTGACGGTGTGGTGCTACAACCAGGACCTCCTTTGACTCGAGTCGGCGAGGTCGGCAAGTGACGTTGAGACCCGAAGAATCACCGACGAGGACCGTCCCTACACCAAGAGCTGCTTCCGAACACTTCGACCGAAGCCGAATCAAGATCTCCCCGGATACGCCAAGTACGTCCTCAAGGACGCCAAGATCTTCATCCCGAACGACAAGACCGATGACATGGCCCGATGACCCGACAAGACCTTCGTGACAACAAGATCGGCACCGACCAGGGCGGATCCGATGCGCCCCCGACGCCACACCAAGTCCTTCTTCCCGGAACGCCAAGCTCTTCATCTCGTATCCGACCTTCGAAGGCCCGATCCCGTCGAACCCTGAACCCTGAGACCGAACCCCGAACCCCTCGGAACCAAGATCGCCCGAACCCCTAAAGTGATTCCCTATCCGAGACCCCATTATTTTTATAATATGACATTAACAACTTGTTGCATATTAAATCATTCATGCATGCATACTTGTCTGTGGTTTGGGGGCATTATGCCGATTCACCTTATAATTAAATATGGGGCCCATATGCGGGCTATTCTAGTCTTAGTTCGTCTCCATTTAAATTTGTGTAGCGAACCGGTGCTATCTTTTGCCATGTTAAGACAACATTTAAATTGCGGGGTATCTAAACAACATGAACCACCTAAATATTTGTCGGGACCCCGGTTCCGCTTAATCTGGCCTAATTGCACCGCATATTTACCATGCCATGCATCATACATGCATCATGCCAGATCTTTTGCCGTAGTATTAAATATTGCATCCGGTGTTTATTCTAGTGTTTTGGTTCTTCGCGGATAAGGCCGTTGAGTTGATGCGAGTGTCGACCCGATCTTCGGTTGAATCTTCGGCAATGTTTTCAGGCAAGCATCCCTTCCCCTTCTACCTATTTGGCATTTATAGTCTTTATTCCCTCCTGTTGATCTATTGCTATCTGTGTTGCGTTGCTCTAGTTTTCGTACCCGTGATATCCCTTGCAGCCTTATATTGCCTTGGACACATCCTATTACCTGTTGCTTGGTAGATAGTTGGACTTGCACGTCGTAGTCGCTTGCTCAAGCGCTGTTGCGTGTCGTCCAGTACCACAGTTGTTGGAGTGTTGCCGCATGTTTAAGGTTGGAGATGATCATGGCTTTCATTATCGTTTACTTTAATTACTGTTTAACAACTAAAATTGAAGTAGGTAAGCAGAGGCACAGGTGGGCAATAGATGTTATTTGGTTGTTAACCGTCCACTTGTGTCCCGTAGGACCCCGAGTACTTGATACCTGTTCCTTGAATATTCGCGCTATCCACATCCGGGAGGATTATGGGACCCCCCTGAGCCAGAGCTTGATTCATTCTTATTTCTTGGGGCCACAAACTAGTTTGAGGTTTTATTTACTATCCTGTACCTATGCCATGCTTTACTGCTTTATTACGATTGTGCGAGGAGCACCTGTACTGTTCAGGATCGGGACACGTTTTCGCGGTATCGACAAGCCCGAGTTTTCAGGTTCCCAGTCGTTTACAGCCGTCCACCCAAACCTCGGGTCCGTCTCGGAGTCAGCCAACTTCGTTGCGGGTGTACTCCAAGGGGTGGCCCCCTGAAATATTTCTGAATCCTGTGATTGCTTTGTCGTGAAAGCCTCGTTGGGTTTTGATTTGGTTTTTCCGAGGTTGATCGAGTGTGTGTTGCTATTTGTACACCCCTGCAGGGTAAAACTTTCTGAAACCGTGTCCACGGTTATGGACGACTTGGAGCACAGTATCTCGATCATAGACAACTATAACTAAAGTAGTGCTATAAATTTGACTTTATAATGACTTGTAATCAGCTTCACTATAATGGAATGGCTAAATAAAACTGCCAACAATTGCTTGTTTGGGGTGTCGCTTGCGACCATTGTATCTGACTAGTAAGTATTGCAACTATAACGGAATGGATAAATAAAAGTACCAACAACTGCTGGGTTTTGGGTTATCTCATGCTAATTGTATTTGACTAGTAAGTGTCGCCACTACAACGGAATGGTTAACTAAAATTGCCCACTGTTTATTATATCAGGATGACTATCTATACCTGACTAGTAATTGCTGCAACGATAACTGTATAAATAAAACTGCCAACTGTGTGAGTTCCTCGGTTGACTTCTTCGTTTGGTCTCGAGGGGGAAACACCAGGATGGGTATGTTTGGTGGTAGTATCAGGTTGGATCCGGATAGGTCTTTCTTATCCCTCTCTGATAGCCGACAGTTATATCGAGTCTCTATAGGTTGTTTAGTGCATGCTGCGCTGCCGCTTCAGTCCACCATACCTATGTAGGCGAGGACCGCCGAATTCTAGCCTCGCCGTGTACTGGCCTCAGTACTGACGCTCCTCTTTTTCCTTTGCCCTTTGTCGGCACCCCTTTTGTTTAAGCAGGTTTTGAGATCGACGTTGTTAGCAGGGTTACCCTTCCGGCTTGGCCTGGGCAGGGTTATGGACGCCATTGGTTGTTCTTCAGGGCTCTTAGCTCAATTTGCATCTTGTCCGTAGTCGGACGCTCTATCATTTTCATGGTGATTTGGATCTTTGTATATTATATCTGTATTCTTGACTCATGGAGTCATGTTGTATATATATATATCTGTTCTGTGGGTCCCATCGAGGACTGTTGTGTAATGTTATTACTTCGTTTTCCACCCGCACGCAAGTGCCTGGTGGGCACCTTTGAATCGTTTCTATGCGGGTTTGGCGGGAAGCGCTGAAACTTGCATAGGGACGATTCTGAGGGTGTTACAGCCGGGGGGACTTTACTTATCCGAGGGCTGGTTGGCACTAACGAGCCCTCGAGTGCTCCCTAGCCCTGTCCAAGAAGTAAGAACGAGAAGGAAAAGGGCGAGAAAGAAAAACGCTCTCACGTTTCTTTCGTCACTCGGATCATGTCTGCTTCGATTACAACTTCTAGGTTTTATACACGACACACACTCGCTAGACTCAGGCACATGGGCCCACCTGTCACTGCACATAACCCACACAATACACTGGATCAACTATGTGGCCACGTCAGGCGTGACAATACCCCCTGGAGGAAAATTTGCTTGTCCCCAAGCAAGCATTGATGGAAAACGAGTAGTGAGAACATTTCAGTCTTCCCAGGTCGCGGAGTCTTCGAGGATCCCTGTCCACTTGATCAACACCTGTGTCACAGCTGCATTTTCTTTCTTCACCATATGACGATCAAGGATTCGTTCTGGCATGGTGTCCACTGTATCCAGAGACAGAATATCTGGCAGGTCCGAGAAAGTGGGCGTGTAATCTGGATGATACTCTTTGATTTGAGAAACATGAAATACCGGATGGATCAGGCTGCCCTCCGGCAACTGAAGCTTGTACGCCACCTTTCCCACACTCTCTAGGATTTCAAAAGGACCGAAATATTTGTAGGCTAGTTTAGGAAAGGGACGATGTACCACTGACTTCTGAGGATATGGTTGGAGTTTCAACAGCACTCGATCTCCCACCTGAAACTCGTTTTTAGTTTGATTGCGATCGGCCTTAAGCTTCATCCTGTTTTGAGCTGTTGCCAGATGTTGCTTGAAAGACGCCAACTGGGCAGCTATGTCTAACAGAATATCTGAAGCCAGCGAATTGGGATCAGGGGAATCTGGTGGCATGGCATCCATATTTGCCTCATGGCCATGAAGAGTTTTGAAAGGAGAACCACCCAGAGCACTATGAAATGAGGATTTGTACCATAATTCTGCCAGAGGTAGCCAAGATTTCCATTGTTTGGGTTGGTCTTGGATGCTGCAACGAAGGAACATCTCTAAACTTTGATTCAACCTATTCACTTTGCCCATCAGTCTGAGGGTGATATGCAGTTGTAAACTTTATCTTGATGCTCAGTTTGGCAAACAGAAACCTCCAAAAATAACTAGTAAAAATTCGATCTCGATTAGACACAATGGAGTGAGGCATCCCGTGAAGCTTGACCACCGAATCCACAAACACATGCGCCACTTGCTGAGCCATGAATGGATGTTTGAGAGGCGGAAAATGGGCGTACTTAGTGAACCGTTCGACGATGACCAAGATAGTATTGGCTCCTTCCGACATCGGTAATCCTTCGATAAAATCCATTGTCAGATCTTGTCAGGCACCAGCTGGGATGGGTAAAGGTTGAGGCAACCCTTGGCGGTGTTGATTAGAATGCTTGGCATGCTGACATACATCACACAGGCGCACAAATTCAGCAACCGCAAGCTTCATCCCCGACCAGACAAACAAGCTTTTGAGTCTGGATACGTGGCTTGAACCCCGGAGTGGCCACCCACAACACTAGAATGAAATGTTGTAATTAATTTGGTCTGAAGCACCGAGTTTGCACCCAGCCACACACACCCATGAAGACGAATTAGGCCCTACTGCAGTTCGTATCCTTGAGCATCAAGACTGACCAGGGCAAGCTCCATCAGTCGATGTTGAGCCTCTGGATATGTGGCATAGTAATTGACAATTTCCTGAAGCCACGCAGGTTGCACTTCCGTACACGCTTGAATTGCCATGAGATGCCCAACACGAGACAAGGAATCAGCTGCCACATTTTCCGAACCTTTGCGACATGTAATCTTGAATTGTAATCCCATCAAACGAGCCATAGCCTTGTGCTGCAACGGTGACTGTAGGTGCTGATCTTCTAGATAAAAAAGGCTCAGGTGGTCAGTTTTAATGATGAATTCTCTCCTTTGTAGATACGGACGCCATCGTTTGACAACCATCAACAAGGCCAGAAATTCCTTGTCGTAAATTGGCAGCTGTTGATGCAAAGTGCTCAGAGGTTTACTCAGAAATGCTAAAGGATGATGGTCTTGCATCAGTACTGCCCCAATCCCTGATGCACACGCATTTGTTTCAACGACAAATGGTTTGTCGAAATTTGGCAATTGAAGCATAGTAGTAGACGTCATGGCTGCCTTGAGTGCTAAGAAGGCTGTCGTGGCACTGTCTGTCCATAAGAAACTTTTCTTTTTTAAGAGATTCGTCAGAGGCCGAGCAATAATCGCATAATTCTTAATGAATTTGCGATAGTATCCTGTCAGACCCAGAAAACCGCGAAGCTCTGTAATCGTCGAAGGTTGGGGCCACTTTGCCATTGCTTCAGTTTTGCGAGGATCCGTGGCAAAGCCCTTTTCTGAGATAATGTGACCGAGATATTCCCAGACCGCTGCAGGCAAAAGAGCACTTGTTGTCTTTGACGAACAACTTGTTCTGACGGAGAAGGAGCAGGACGTCCTTCAAGTGTCGTACATGTTCCTCCACAGTAGTGCTGTAGACAAGGATGTCGTCCATAAAGACGAGGACAGACTTGCGCAGACACGGGCTCAGCACTCTATTCATAACACATTGAAAAGTTGCAGGCGCATTACATAGACCAAACGACATTACTCGAAATTGATAGTGCCCCTGGTGTGTCTTGAAAGCCGTCTTGTGTTCATCTGCTAGGAGCATGCGAATTTGATGATACCTAGCCCTTAAATCTAGCTTGGAGAAAATTGTGGATCCAGCCAATTCGTCCAATAGCTCATCAATCACTAGCATGGAAAAAGTGTTTTTGATGGTGAGTTCATTAAGCCTGCGGTAGTCAATGCAAAAATGCCACGAGCAATCCTTTTCTGTACCAGAAGCACAGAAGATGCATATGGTGACATACTAGGAACAATGGTTCCAGCATCAAGCATATTCTTTACTTGTTTCTTGATCTCGTCCTTGTGTGCAGGCGAGTAGCGATAAGGACGGGCATTGAAAGGCACTGCATCAGGTGTAAGAGATATGACATGGTCATATTCCCGCTCAGGAGGCAGCTCAGTAGGTGTGGCAAAAAAATCTGAGAATTCTGTCAAAACCTCTTGAATTTGCTCAAGCAAGGTAGCTTGTGTAGTATCCAAATTAGACTGAACAATTGCCATCGCCCAGATCTCATTGCCCTTATACCACTTGACCAGTTGTTTAACAGATAATTCTCTGACAGTATACTCTGCTGGTGCTGCTATGCCTTTTAACTGAACAAATCAATCTTTGTAAGGAAAAGCCAGACAATGGTTCTTCCAATCGGTTACCATAGATCCAAACTCTTGCATCCATTCCTAATATGGCATCATAAGCACCAAGAGGCAGCACTCGCATGTCTATAATAAATGTCTCCCCTTGACACCACCAAGACAATTGTGGCACTAGTTCAGAACAATGAAGGGAGGAGCCTTTTGCTATCTTTACAGACACAGGTGTAGTGGACATCCTCGCACAATGCAGTCTATCCACAATGTTGGCATTTACAAACTGTTACTACTGCCAGAATCCACCAGAATAATGAGGACTTGGTTTCCCACCATGGCCCTTAATTTCAAAGTTTCAGTTCCTTCAGTCCCAACCATTGCATGAAGAGATAGACTGAGTTGCTCAGCATGAGCGACCTCTTGCATTTCCAGAAGATTCATAACCTCTTTAGAGAGAATTTTTGCTTGTTCTTCGAGCTGAGTCACATGAAGTTCCACATCCTGTTTCTTGGCACATTGATGGCCCGGCTCAAATTTTGCTTCACATTTGAAACAGAGCCCATTGTTGCGTTGATACGTCGGAAACGTATCTATAATTTTTGATGTTCCATGCTTGTTTAATATCTACTTTGCTTTGCTCTGTCCACACTTTGAGGTGTTTTTATATGTTTTCTGGTACTAACCTATCAACAAGTCGCCACAGTGCCAGTTGCCTGTTTTCTTCTATTTTTGGTTCCAAAAAGGCAAAAAATCAATATTCTCGGAATTGGACGGGACAAAAGCCAAGTCAATATTTTACCATGGGGAACACGAAGCCGGAGTACGAGACGAAGGGGACCCACCAGGAGGTGCAGCGTATGGGGGTGCAGCCACCCTGGTGGCCCTCCAGCCTCGCCTCTTCGCCTATAAGAAGCCCCCGATGAAGAAACCTTAGGCACCCGATCAATATTCCACGAAACCGTCTGTAGCCTCCACCACCATCGTCCCTAGATCAGGGGGATCTAAAGCTCTTCTCGGCACCCTGCTAGAGGGGAGATCATCTCGGAGGCCTTCTTCTTCATCATACTAGCCTCCGGTATGAAGCGTGAGTAGTTCCACCTTGGACTACGGGTCCATGTAGTAGCTAGATGGTTGTATCTCCTCCTTGTGCTTTCATTTCTAGATCTTGTGAGCTCCGTTCATGATCAAGATCTCATCTATTTGTAATCATGCATGTTGTGTTTGCGGGGATCTGATGGATATTGAGATTACTATGTCAGATTGATTAATGGTTTTGTCTTATTAATTCTATCATGTCTGTGTTGTTTGTGATCTTGCATGCTCTCCGTTGTTAGTAGCTATCTTGGCTAAGTAGTTGCTAGTGACTCCAAGAGGGGGTATTTATGCTCGGTAGTGGGTTCATGCCTCTACTTAATCAAGGGAAGTGACAGAAATCTCTACGATTGTAGATGTGATGTTGCCACTAGGGAGAAAACAGTTGTATCTTGTTCATGGAACAAGTGGATTGTTTACCTTACACACTTTGCTTAAAGCAGTTTTCTGTTGCTTGCAACTTAATACTGGAGGGGGTTCGGATGATAACCCAAAGGTGGACTTCTAGTCATAGATGCAATTGGATGGCGGTCTATGTATTTTGTTGTACTTCCCAATCCAATCTCATAGGATATTTTTGTCTAGTATTGCATTGTTATGCCTTGCTCAATCATGTCAATTGCCCTGCTGTAATTTGTTTACCCAGCATGCCATGTTTGTTTATCTAAGGAGAACACCTCTAGTGAACTATGGACCCCGGTCCAATCTTTACAATTGATACATCTTCCACTGTTATTTTTTACTTCCTGCAAACCATCATCACCTTCCACACCATACAGTTAATCCTTTGTTACAGCAACCAGTGAGATTGACAACCTCACTGTTTGTTGGGGAAAAGTCTTGAGTTTGTGTTGAGCAGGTTTCCACGTTGCTTGCAACATCTTTGAGACTTTTCCTTCGTCCTAATGGTTCGATAACCTCGGTTTCTTACTGAGGAAAGACTTGATGTTGTGCTGCATCACACCTTGCTCTTGGGGTTTCCTGACGAAGCGCTCTCACGTTGACGCAGCGCCAACAAGCTTTTCTGGCGCCGTTGCCGGGGAGGCTAAGAACGTCTTCACAAGGGGAGGCCTCCTCAACCTTTCTCTTTACTTTGTTTTTAGTTTGCTTAGTTTCTTTTGCTTGGTTTTGTTTGCCTCTTTTTATCAAAAACTCCAAAAAAGAATAGGTTAGTTTGGTTTGCTTTCCCTTATCAAAAACACAAAAAATTTAGTTCCTGCTCTAGCCGCTGCTGCTGTTTTTGGCTTGCTCCAGTTTGGCCAAACTGAACTGTAACACCCCAGTTTTAGGTAAATTTCAATTAGGGTTTGTTTTGTGCATTCATGAGCATCATGTCTTAATTTGTGCATTGAAGAAACAAAGCCAAAAACCCTAAACCCTATTCTTCCTCTCTATTTGAAATCCATTCAAAATGGTTTGAATTTGAAAAGTACAAAATAATTGGAGCCCAAAAGGAATAAAAGGGCCCCACAATGTTTTATATATTTTATAAAGCTTTTGGTAATTTTGAAATGGATCAAAACCAATTTTGAATTCAAATATACAAAGAGAAATCAAAATAGAAAATGGAAAAGGTTTTCTATAAAAAAAATAAGGCAGAGAATATTCAGGCCGCAGCCCAGCTTCTTCCCTCTCGCTCTCAACCTTCTCCGCAGCCCACCCGTGGCCCAACTGCAGCCCAGTCGGCCCGTACCCCTTCGGCACCTTTCTATTTTCTTCTTCCTCGAGCAGCCGGATAAGCTGCTGCCTGGCAGCGCCGGCACCATCCAATTATGCGCTGCGATGATCGCCACCGCACCGCCGACCAGAAGAGGATAAGGAGAATCCGCACACCTCTCTCTCTCTCTCCAAGTCCTTCCTTATCTCTCGCGAGCTCTCTCCTTTGTGAATTCCCAATCGAGCTGCAACCCTAGCCACAGAAGCCTCGGGGCACCGTCGTTCTGGAGCATCTCGAGCCCCGCTAGGCATACCACGGTGACCGCCTTGCGCGCCTAGTTCGTTTGCCTCTATCATAGAAAGCCGGCGTGGTCCGAATCGTCCCAATTGCAACCTCGGTTTCCGACGCACTCCGCCGCCGTCCTCTTCGATTCTAGCCACCCCGTGCCTCGACGATCCTGCCATCATGCCTCTGGTGAGATTCTGGTCGTCTAGGACACCTCCTTTTTTCTCGTTCTGCTCTGGTTCGGTCTCGTGCCTTGTGCCACCGTCGACCGCCGCAGGAGATCGCCGCTGGAGATGCTCCGGTGACCTTTTTGGAGCGGCGCCACTATTCTGCTCAGCACACCCGCCTGCATCAAACGCAGCCTCTCGCGAAGCCTCACAAGCTCCCAATCGCCTTCCCCTTCATCCACCTTGGAGCCACCGGCGTGGTGACGTCGTTCTGATGTCAGCACGGGTGGGTCAGCTCTGGTCAAACCAGGGTGGGTTCCACCCTGCCCACGTGGAGGCTTAGGTGGCCAAGGCCCCACTGGTCAGTCACAGCAACTAGGCCCAGTAGCGGTGTAAAAAATTTAAACGCCTCTGCTGACATCATATTGACGCAGTAAATCAATTAAATTGGTTTAAATAATTCTAGAAAATGTAATAAACTTGTAAAATCAATATCTTTTAATTTATAAGTCAAAAAAATATGTGTAATATATCAACATGTTCAGAAAAATTAGCTCTATCTATCTAAGTTATAATCATGCATTGTTCAACAACTTAAATGACAAGTTTAATTTGAAGAACTTATTAACCCCTCATAGGTATTGCGGAGTTTCCCCGAGTTAGGGTTTTCACCCCTCAGAACCCCGATTAAACGGTCGAGCATGCCTTTGGGTTACTTTTCAGTACAACTTAACTTGTCATATCATCATACTTTCTTGAGCATTGCATCAATGCCATGTGTTGATTGTTTCCCCTTTCTTTCCGGTATTCGGTTCTTCCCGGTAGAATATCGAGATCGAGATCGAAGCCCGAGATCAATACCGTCGAAGTTTGAAGATCGACGAACAATACTTGACCAACTATAACCAAGTCAAGTACAAGGCTCCCGAATATCTGCTTTCTGATTATCAACAGGCAAAGGCAAACATAACCCCACCATGATATAATCCTATGATTTCAAAAGCATTTCAATTCCTGCCATGATGCATACGATTCTAATGTGGTATTTTATCGATAAATAGAGTATCATATCCGTTCATAAAGATCATGATACCATGCTATAATTGTATTAACAGGAAACATTAATACTTGTGTGATTTATAAACATAAAAGAGTCCCTAGTAAAGCCTCTTGTTAAACTAGCTTGTTGGTTAATATATGATCATGGTTTCCTAATCATGAACATAGAGATGTTATTAACAACAGGGTCATATCATTAGGATAATGATGTGATGGACATACTCCTATAGTTAAGTGTAGCATAAAGATCAAGTCATTTAATATAGTTCATTTGCTATAAGCTTTCTGATACATAGTAACCTAATTCCTTCGACCATGAGATCATGTTAATCACCATCACCGGAAGGATGCTTCACTTGAAGTTTTGAACTTGAAGGACCCTCGAGAAAGGTGTAAGACCTTACAGTTGTGTTTGGATCTATAAAGAAATAGACATGGATGTTTCACATCTATGAAATAGTCGACATGTTGGGAAAGAGTTCACAACAATGTCCAAAGGTTGACTATGACAAGATTTGATCTTTCATAGCGATATTTAGTCTAGACGGATTAATGTAGCAACCACTACATATAATTTTGTTATGTGGTAGTTGAATAAGCAAAACAAGTTCTTCTAATAGAATTGTTACCTAGGACATGTGCATAACACGGTCCATAGGGTTTTGTTAATTCAAAGGATGCTAAAAGCATATGCAAACTTCAATTGTTGAAATAAGCATTGCGGAGTTGGAATCTTCACTATGATGAAACTGTTAAAGGAGTTTAAATTCGTCGGAAATGATGAAGATGCTTGCATTTGCAAGAAATTAAGTGGGAGCGCTAAGACATGTTTCTAATACATTATGTGGAAGACATATTGTTCATTGGAAATGATATATCTTTTATTAACACATATTAATAATTTCATCCCGATGAAAGACTTAGGCAAAACCCAAATATTTGGCATCAATAGACGCTAATATGGTTGTGCCGAAAGTACATAGATGATATATTAAATGAGTTCAATATAGAAACTACAAGAAAGGTTCTTGTCACACAGAAAGGATTGAATGAGTTCAATATTGATGATATATTCAAGTGTATTGACACTTGGTAAGTGAAACAAAGATTCAAGTATAGATTGGTACTTGATGCATGAAATCACAAAGAGTATTTTATCAATCATGCTGTGATGTGTACAAATCCAGATATGTCCTATGCTCTAAATGTTATGAGCATATACCAGAATGATTCATAAGATGATTATTGGACAATAGTAAAGATATTCTTATGATCTTGTAAAAGAACTAAGAATATATCATTTTGTAGAAGTGACAAATAGATGGTTAGTTCATTTTAAATAGATTACATTGATACTAATTTTTTCACGAAGTACAAATTAAGTTTATCTCAATCTAAACTAAGGGTGGCACAATATGATGGAATGTGAGTTCCATAATGAATTTGGATGAGTTCCAAAGTTAATACATTGTGACAGATACTACAACAAAAGGCTAAGTATATAACTTCTATTATAGCAGCAAAAGAGGGCATTTGTGTCAAGTAGTTTGTTATCAAACTAGGTGTAGTTCACAGCAGGGATAATACTATGAAGATATATTGTACGACAATATTATCAACATGTTTTAACCCCAAAAGAACTAAAGGTCATACCAAAGGACAAAATTTGTACAAAGCCATCTCATTAAAGAATGAGTGATGCGTAGAGACGCAAAGACATGCAATTACACACGGACCTGGAAGTGTCAGATCCGGAGATCAGTTGACCACTAGAAATCGTGTACATACGACACCAGAAATCCATAGGTGTTGAATACACAAAGGTTTGAAACTAGATTATTGACTCTAGTGCAAGTGGGAGACTGTTGGAGATATGCCCAAGAGGCAATAATAAAGTAGGTTATTATCATATCTTCATACTTATGATAAATGTTTACATACCATGCTATAATTGTATTAACAGGAAACATTAATACTTGTGTGATTTGTAAACATAAAAGAGTCCTAGTAAAGCCTCTTGTTAAACTAGCTTGTTGGTTAATATATGATCGTGGTTTCCTGATCATGAACATAGAGATGTTATTAACAACATGGTCATACCATTAGGACATACTCCTATAGTTAAGCGTAGCATAAAGATCAAGTCATTTAATATAGTTCATTTTCTATAAGCTTTCTGATACATAGTAACCTAATTCCTTCGACCATGAGATCATGTTAATCACCATCACCGGAAGGATGCTTTGGTGACATCAAACACCACACTGTAACTGGGTGGCTATAAAGGTGGCATTGAGTGTTTGGAAAGTATGGGTTGAAGCACATGGATCAAGAGTGGGATTTGTACATCCATATGACGGATAGATATACTCTGGGCCCTCTCGGTGGAATGTCATCCGATTAGATTGCAAGCATGTGACTGGCTCACAAGGGATCACATATCACGGGAACGAGAAAAGAGTACTTATCGGTAACGAGGTTGAACTAGGTATGCAGAGATACCGACGATCAAAACCTCGGATAAGTAAACTATCGTGAGACAAAGGGAAATTGGTATCGTATGTAAGTGGTTCATTCGATCGCAAAGTAATCGTAGAAATATGTGGGAGCCATATGAATTTCTAGATTCCTCTATTGGTTATTGATCGGAGAAGTGTCTTGGTCATGTCCGCATAATTCACGAACCGTAGGGAGACACACTTAAGGATTCAATGTTGTTGAGTAGTTATGGAATGATGAGAAAGATACCGAATGTTTTTCAGAGTCTCGGATGGGATCCGGGATATCACAAGGAGATCTGGAATGGTCTGAAGAATAAGATTCATATAAGGAAAGTCCTGTTTCGGAGTTGGGGAATGATTCCGGTGTTTTCATTGGGAATGTTCTAGAAGGTTCCGAAAGGTCCGGCACTCCTTTGAGCTTATATCCTACTGTGGAAGACATATTGTTGATTGGAAATAATGTATCTTTTATTAACACATATTAAGAATTTCATCCTGATGAAAGACTTAGGCAAAACCCAAATATTTGGCATCAATAGACGCTAATATGGTTGTGCCAGAAGTACATAGACAAGATATTGAATGAGTTCAATATAGAAACTACAAGAGAGGTTCTTGTCACACAGAAAGGATTGAATAAGTTCAATGTTGATGATATATTCAAGTGTATTGACATTTGGTAAAGTGAAACAAATAATCAAGTATAGATTGATACTTGATGTATGAAATCACAAAGAGTATTTATATCAATCATACTGTGATATGTACAAATCCAGATATGTCCTATGCTCTAAATGTTGTGAGCATATACCAGAATGATTCGTAAGATGATCATTGGACAATAGTAAGATATTCTTATGATCTTTTGAAAGAACTAAGAGTATAATATTTGTAGAAGTGACAAATAGATGGTTAGTTCATTGTAAAAGTACTACATTGATACTAGCTTTGTCACAAAGTACAAATTAAGTTTATCTCAATCTAAACTAAGGGTGGCACAATATAATGGAAAGTGAGTTCCATAATGGATTTGGATGATTTCCAAAGTTAATACATTGTGACAGATACTACAACAAAAGGCTAAGTATATGACTGCTATTATAGCAGCAAAAAAAGGGCATTTGTGTCAAGAAGTTTGTTATCAAACTAGGTGTAGTTCACAGTGGGATAATACTATGAAGATATATTGTGCGACAATATTATCAACATGTTTTAACCCAAAGAGCTAAAGGTCACACCGAAAGACCAAATTTGTACAAAGCCATCTCATTAGAGAATGAGTGATGCGTAGAGACGCAAAGACATGCAATTACACACGGACCTGGAAGTGTCAGATCCGGAGATCAGTTGACCACTAGCAATCGTGTACATACAACACCGGAAAGCCATAGGTGTTATATACACAAAGGTTTGAAACTAGATTATTGACTCTAGTGCAAGTGGGAGACTGTTGGAGATATGCCCTAGAGGCAATAATAAATATAGTTATTATTATATCTTTGTGTTTATGATAAATGTTTATATTCATGCTATAATAGTATTAACAAGGAAACATTAATACTTGTGTGAATTGTAAACTTAAATTGAAGTCCCTAGTATAGCCTCTATATTTCACTAGCTTGTTGGTTGATTAAATGATTGTGGTTTCCATATCATGAACATTGAGATGTTATCAACAACAAGATCATATCGTTAGGAGAATGATATGGTGGACATACTCCTATTGATAAGCGTAGCATAAAGATCAAGTCATTTCAATAGTTCAATTGCTATATGCTTTCTGATACATAGTAACCTAATTCCTTCGACCATGAGATCATGCATATCACCTTTACCGGATGGATGCTTTGATGACATCAAACACCACACCGTAACTGGGTGGCTATAAAGGTGGCATTAAGTGTTCGGAAAGTATTGGTTGAAACACATGGATCAAGAGTGGGATTTGTCCATCCACATGACGGATAGATATACTCTGGGCCCTCTCGGTGGAATGTCATCCAATTGGCTTGCAAGCATGTGACTTGGTCACAAGGGATCACATATCACGGGAACGAGAAAAGAGTACTTATCGGTAACGAGGTTGAACTAGGTATGCAGAGATACCGACGATCATAACCTCGGATAAGTAACATATCGTGAGACAAAGGGAAATTGGTATCGTATGTAAGTGGTTCATTCGATCGCAAAGTAATCGTAGAAATATGTGGGAGCCATATGAATTTCCAGATTCCTCTATTGGTTATTGTTCGGAGAAGTGTCTCGATCATGTCCGCATAATTCACGAACCGTAGGGAGACACACTTAAGGATTCGACGTTGTTTTGAGTAGTTATGGTATTATGAGAAAGAGACCGAATGTTGTTCGGAGTCTCGGATGGGATCCGGGATATCACGAGGTGATCCGGAATGGTCCGGAGAATAATATTCATATAAGGAAAGTCCCGTTTCAGAGTTCGGGAATGATTCCGGTGTTTTCATCGGGAATGTTCTAGAAGGTTCCGGATTGTCCGACACTCCGGGGGGGGAGGTTACATGAGTGTGTCATTGAATGATTGCATCATGTACTAAGTGTTCTTGATGTTCCAAAAACATGAAAGTCAAATTGCCAGTTTGAAAGTCAAACGGCTAAAACAGGAAACTGTGGAAAACAGGAAACTGTGGGAAACAGGAAACTGTGGGAAACAAGCAAGAGGACGTTGAAACCAACTTGGAGGAGGAGTTCCTCTCCTCCTTGGCCGGCGCCCAGCCCTAGGCCGAGTTGGGGAGGGACTCCCTCCCTCCCTGGCGTGCCTAGCCCCTCCACCTATAAAAGGAGGGGCAGGGCTCCTCCTTGAGACACACAAGTTTCCACCTCTAATCTCAGGTTTAGAGCCGTTTGGTTTAGAGCTTCTAATTGCTTTAGCCTGCGGTTTAGAGCCTTCTAATTGGTGTGTCTAATCTCTAGACCACTAATAGCCCTCTCTCATAATCCACCATACTTGCTCCGGCTTAAAGGCGAAGCCCTGCGGGATCTCCCCTCTACTTCCGGTACCACGCCGTTGTGCTGCCGGAATCGCGAGGAGAGTGCTACAACCTCCGCTGCCTGCTGGAACAAGGGAGAGGAAGGTCTTCGTCGAGTACCGAACGTGTGACTGACTACGGGAGCGCTGCCGGAACGCAGCGCCGGAAGGATCGTCTACACGATCTTGAGATCAGAAAGAGTACGACTACATCACCCACGAGAATCTGCTCTCGTTAACCGCTTTGGAATCTTCGAGGGTAAGTTATTCCATCGACTCGTTGCTACAATCTAGTAGATAGATCTTGGCTTGTTTGTATGCGATAGAAATTTTTTGTTTTCCATGCTACGAACCCCTACAGTGGTATCAGAGCCGTGTCTATATGTAGATCTGTTGCACGAGTAGAACACAATGGTCATTGTGGGCATTGATGCTTTTATTGTTGATTGCTTCTTGTGTACTTTGCATCTTGCGGTATGTTGGGATGAAGCGGCCCGGGCTAACCTTACATGACATCGTTCATGAGACCTGCTCCACGCTTGACATGCAACTTGTATTGCATAAGTGGCTTTGCGGGTGCCTGTTTCTCCTAGCATAGTTAAGATCCAATTTACAACGGGTGATTAACAATACTAGTATCAATGTTGTGGTTCTTGTTCGTAAGTTAGAACGACACTTATTGAAAGCCCCAAACCATGTAAAATATGCAAAGAAAGTAGAGGCGTCTAACTTTGTTTTGCAGGGGTGTGCAGTGATGTGATATGGCCATGATTGTGATTATATATGATGTATGCAATGTTCCTTATTGTAAGTCGGCAACCGGCAGGAGCCATATGGTTGTCTTTAATTTCTGTTAAGACCCGCGTGTCTATTCAAAGTAGTTGTAATAGTTGAAGACGGTGGACGACAACCATGGAGAGGCGTCATTGACCTTGATGCAATGCCGGTGATGATGGAGATCATGTTCGTGCTGGAAGATGGAGATCAGAAGCACAAAGAAGAAAGGCCATATCATATCACAAATTATGAATTGCATGTGATGTTAATCCTTTATGCATCTTGTATTGCTTAGTAGACGACGGTAGCATTATAAGATGATCCCTCATGCACATGAATTTCAAGTTCGAAAGTGTTCACCCTTAGTATGCACCGTTGCTAATACTTGTTGTTTCGAAGCACCACGTGATGATCGGGTGTGTTAGATTCCGCAAGTGTATACAACGTAAGCAAGCCAGATTTGCTTATGCGGTAGCTAAGGTTTGATCTTGACGAGCCTAGCATGTACAGACATGGCCTCAGGAACACGGATTACCGAAAGGTAGAGCATGAGTCATATAGTAGATATGATGAACATGTTGATTGTTCGCCATTGAAGCTATATCAACTCTCGTGATGATCGGTTTTGATGTGGTGGATTTGGTTCGTGTGATCACTAAAACAATGTGAGGGATATTGTTTTGAGTGGGAGTTCACCTAGATTAATTTAATTATTAATTAGAACTCAATTTATCATAAACTAAATCAAAGTGAATTTGCATAGTTGTTGTAGTCATTGGCATCCGTTTACCACCTTGCGCTTAGTTATAATTGAGATGATAGAACTATAGAATTCTGGTTAGTTACTTTACGAACTGGTATCGTATTGTTTTCAAGTGTTAATATAAAGTTTAAAAGTCCTATTGCAAACTTTCAGTACGCTCCGGTTACTCCATGAAGTTTAATAATTAGTATTAAATCAAGAGTAACAATTCCAAGTGTTAGTATATAAGTATCATGTTTGTCTCCATGATTCTTGATATTCAAAGGATTCTCTTAATATCAAGGTTATCTAGGATCTGAAAGAGTTGTTTCAGAAACCATGATGTGTGGAAGATATTGTGATATCTGAAACGAAGTATTGGTTACAACATGATAGAGTATAATATGGCAAAAGTCATGTTCTCATATTTGATGAGAAATTGCAAAAGGTTGGAGACACTAGTTGTCCTAATCGTCCAAAAGGATTTGGAGAGCAACATTATACTCATGTTTCACCGTTATAAGCTAAAAGTAGCTTGATCATGGATAATTCCATGATAAGGGTGAATATTTGATGTAGGTAAAATGTTTACTACACCAAGAGATTACTAAAGAAAGGAATTTGAAAGAACACCAAACATTTGATGATGGTGATCTACTTCAAAGTGCAAGTCCAAAGACATTGGTATTTAATTATACACGCTTTGGACTATATGTCATATGTATGACTCCACTATTGATATTGATAGATTCTTTCAAACAGAAAAGGAAATATTGAAAGAGAATCTCATAAATATATGGCAGAAAGGAAAAGACTAGAATTGTTCAGCTTAAGTATATAGATGATATACATGTTATGGCTATATTCTTTGCTTATTAAACAATGTGGTTCTCAAGTATTTGATACTGAATTTGTTGGTGTGATCGTCATACGAAACAACACAATTCATGAACTACAATGGCCTAAGTAACTGGCAAAAGAATATGTGATGATGTTCATTGAGAACAAATAAAGGGTTATTGTGTTGCTCGTTAAACATCAAAGCTTACCTTCAAGATTTGTTTTATCAGGTATTATGAGAACAAAAGGGTTGTTCAAATAATTGCCGTAATCCATAAAAGATGGATGATTCACAAATCTCGTTGGAGAAATCACATCCATAAAACTAGTGCTAAAAATGTCGAAAGACAAATTGATTGAAAGATCACTTAGGAAGTGACATCGCCGTTTAAATTATATTGGAAAGAAAACATGAAGAAAATCCATATGGATGGAATTTTGGAGTCTATTTGATTTTGATCAAATGACGCTTGTGAAACTTTCCTAGAGATAATTAAAACTTCGTTCATAGGCCAAAAGGGAACGAATGACTAGCTTATTGGAACTTGTACATATTGTTGTACGAAGTCCATTATGTGTAGTCAAGAGCGATGGATTTCAACTTCATATGCTTTCTCCGAAAATTTGAGTGAATATATGAATATTTACTTAATAAGGATGAAGTGTGAAATATTTGAAGAGTTCAAAGACTTTCAAGATGAAGTGCAAAATCATTGTAACAAGAATATAAATAGTTTATGATAAGATCATAAAGGAAGATATTTGAGTTACAAGTTTAGCATAATACCTAAGATTTAAGGAATCGTTCAGTGGATTTGCATTTTTCCGAAACACCATAAGAGTATGGAACGTTCGAGATATGTAATTAAACCTTGTTTGACATGGTAAGATCAAAGGTATAATTCATAAAAATGCCATTATATTTTAAAGATTAAAAGCTTTAGAGATTACCGTTTTTCCACTGAAAAGAGCTCCATCATAATCCGTTGAAAAGACACCATATAAAGTTATGGTTTGGGATAAAACCCAAGTTGTCCTTTCTTAAACATTGGTATGCTTTGCATAAGAAAGATGTTTGCAACCAAAGTCGGATGAACCTGTCTTTGTATGTTATTTCGAATAACTGTTAAGTATTCCTCCATAACACCAGAGAAAAAGTGTTTGTCGCTTAGAACGTCAAATTTCTTTTGGAAGGAATTTTTCGTGAAAAGAAAAGTGGGAGGACAATAGAACTTTGATAAGGTTAAAAGAACCTTAGCTGTATGTGCAGAGTTGCGCAGCACCGAAAAGTGTTCCGGAGGCAGCAACAAAGCTCATGGCTCACGTACCTCAAAGGTTGTGGTCACGGAGATCCAAGTTCCTATTGAAACAAGTAGGTCGGATGAACAAACAAATACCAAGATTTGAGGGTTGAATCATTATTTGAGAATAATGAACCGACTACATGCAAAGAAGCGATGATGGGCCCTGACTCCGTAAAATGGCTTGAAGCCATAAAATCCATGATAGTTCCATATACGAGAGATCAAGATTTGAACTTGAAAGACCCTCTGGGAAGGTACAAGACCTTACAGTCGTATTTGGATCTATAAAGAAATAGACATGGATGTTTCACATCTATGAAATAGTCGATATTTTGGGAAAGAGTTCACAACAATGTTCAAAGGTTGACTGTGACAAGATTGGATCTGTCATAGTGATATTTAGTCTAGACGGATTAATGTAGCAACCACTACATATAATTTTGTTATATGGTAGTTGAATAAACAAAACAAGTTCTTCTAATAGAATCGTTACCTAGGACATGTGCATAACACGGTCCAAAGGGTTTTGTTAAAATTCAAGGGATGCTAAAAACATATGCAAACTTCAATGGTTGAAGTAAGCATAACGGAGTTGGAATCTTCACTGTGATGAAACTGTTAAAGGAGTTTAAAAGTTCATCAGAGACGATGGAGATGCTTGCATTTGCAAGAAATTAAGTGGGAGCGCTAAGACATGTTTCTAATACATTATGTGGAAGACATATTGTTGATTGGAAATAATGTATCTTTTATTAACACATATTAAGAATTTCATCCTGATGAAAGACTTAGGCAAAACCCAAATATTTGGCATCAATAGACGCTAATATGGTTGTGCCAGAAGTACATAGACAAGATATTGAATGAGTTCAATATAGAAACTACAAGAGAGGTTCTTGTCACACAGAAAGGATTGAATAAGTTCAATGTTGATGATATATTCAAGTGTATTGACATTTGGTAAAGTGAAACAAATAATCAAGTATAGATTGATACTTGATGTATGAAATCACAAAGAGTATTTATATCAATCATACTGTGATATGTACAAATCCAGATATGTCCTATGCTCTAAATGTTGTGAGCATATACCAGAATGATTCGTAAGATGATCATTGGACAATAGTAAGATATTCTTATGATCTTTTGAAAGAACTAAGAGTATAATATTTGTAGAAGTGACAAATAGATGGTTAGTTCATTGTAAAAGTACTACATTGATACTAGCTTTGTCACAAAGTACAAATTAAGTGTATCTCAATCTAAACTAAGGGTGGCACAATATAATGGAAAGTGAGTTCCATAATGGATTTGGATGATTTCCAAAGTTAATACATTGTGACAGATACTACAACAAAAGGCTAAGTATATGACTGCTATTATAGCAGCAAAAAAAGGGCATTTGTGTCAAGAAGTTTGTTATCAAACTAGGTGTAGTTCACAGTGGGATAATACTATGAAGATATATTGTGCGACAATATTATCAACATGTTTTAACCCAAAGAGCTAAAGGTCACACCGAAAGACCAAATTTGTACAAAGCCATCTCATTAGAGAATGAGTGATGCGTAGAGACGCAAAGACATGCAATTACACACGGACCTGGAAGTGTCAGATCCGGAGATCAGTTGACCACTAGCAATCGTGTACATACAACACCGGAAAGCCATAGGTGTTATATACACAAAGGTTTGAAACTAGATTATTGACTCTAGTGCAAGTGGGAGACTGTTGGAGATATGCCCTAGAGGCAATAATAAATATAGTTATTATTATATCTTTGTGTTTATGATAAATGTTTATATTCATGCTATAATAGTATTAACAAGGAAACATTAATACTTGTGTGAATTGTAAACTTAAATTGAAGTCCCTAGTATAGCCTCTATATTTCACTAGCTTGTTGGTTGATTAAATGATTGTGGTTTCCCTATCATGAACATTGAGATGTTATCAACAACAAGATCATATCGTTAGGAGAATGATATGGTGGACATACTCCTAAAGATAAGCGTAGCATAAAGATCAAGTCATTTCAATAGTTCAATTGCTATATGCTTTCTGATACATAGTAACCTAATTCCTTCGACCATGAGATCATGCATATCACCTTTACTGGATGGATGCTTTGATGACATCAAACACCACACCGTAACTGGGTGGCTATAAAGGTGGCATTGAGTGTTCGGAAAGTATTGGTTGAGACACATGGATCAAGAGTGGGATTTGTCCATCCATATGACGGATAGATATAACTCTGGGCCCTCTCGGTGAAATGTCATCCAATTAGCTTGCAAGCATGTGACTGGCTCACAAGGGATCACATATCACGGGAACGAGAAAAGAGTACTTATCGGTAACGAGGTTGAACTAGGTATGCAGAGATACCGACGATCATAACCTCGGATAAGTAACATATCGTGAGACAAAGGGAAATTGGTATCGTATGTAAGTGGTTCATTCGATCGCAAAGTAATCGTAGAAATATGTGGGAGCCATATGAATTTCCAGATTCCTCTATTGGTTATTGTTCGGAGAAGTGTCTCGATCATGTCCGCATAATTCACGAACCGTAGGGAGACACACTTAAGGATTCGACGTTGTTTTGAGTAGTTATGGTATTATGAGAAAGAGACCGAATGTTGTTCGGAGTCTCGGATGGGATCCGGGATATCACGAGGTGATCCGGAATGGTCCGGAGAATAAGATTCATCTAGAAGGTTCCGGATTGTCCGGCACTCCGGGGGGGGAGGGTACATGAGTGTGTCATTGAATGATTGCATCATGTACTAAGTGTTCTTGCTGTTCCAAAAACATGAAAGTCAAATTGCCAGTTTGAAAGTCAAACGGCTAAAACAGGAAACTGTGGAAAACAGGAAACTGTGGGAAACAGGAAACTGTGGGAAACAAGCAAGAGGAGGTTGAAACCAACTTGGAGGAGGAGTTCCTCTCCTCCTTGGCCGGCGCCCAGCCCTAGGCCGAGTTGGGGAGGGACTCCCTCCCTCCCTGGCGCGCCTAGCCCCTCCACCTATAAAAGGAGGGGCAGGGCTCCTCCTTGAGACACACAAGTTTCCACCTCTAATCTCAGGTTTAGAGCCGTTTGGTTTAGAGCTTCTAATTGCTTTAGCCTGCGGTTTAGAGCCTTCTAATTGGTGTGTCTAATCTCTAGACCACTAATAGCCCTATCTCATAATCCACCATACTCGCTCCGGCTTAAAGGCGAAGCCCTGCGGGATCTCCCCTCTACTTCCGGTACCACGCCGTTGTGCTGCCGGAATCGCGAGGAGAGTGCTACAACCTCCGCTGCCTGCTGGAACAAGGGAGAGGAAGGTCTTCGTCGAGTACCGAACGTGTGACCGACTGCGGGAGCGCTGCCGGAACGCAGCGCCGGAAGGATCGTCTACACGATCTTGAGATCGGAAAGAGTACGACTACATCACCCACGAGAATCTGCTCTCGTTAACCGCTTTGGAATCTTCGAGGGTAAGTTATTCCATCGACTCGTTGCTACAATCTAGTAGATAGATCTTGGCTTGTTTGTTTGTATGCGATAGAAAATTTTTGTTTTCCATGCTACGAACCCCTACAATACTCATCATTGTGAGCATGCTTAGTCTGTTCATTGTAAGGTGTATGTTATTGATGGATGCTTAGTAGTTCTTGCTTGTCTATGATTAGCTCCGGCTTTCTAATATTTTGTAGCATGTCATATGAATGTTTGATTGCATTGTTTTATTCATACTTTGGTATGATATTGTGGTATCCTCCTCTGATTGTTCATGTGAATCGACTTGGCACATGCTCACGCATGCATATGACCAATCAATAGTCAGTAAGCCTCGATGATTTATTTTGCCTCAGAGTTCTTGTATCACTTTCATGCCATAGTTAGTCCTATTTTGTTGCAAGCATGATTATGACAACTATTGCTCTCTCGTTTTTCGCTCCCTCTCTATTTCTAGACTTCACTTGCACTGAGTATGTGATCTACTTGTGCTTCCAAATCACCAAAACCAATATTGCCAGTTGTGTCCACCATACCTACCTATTAGCATCATTTGCTACTTCAGCGCATATTCTATATGCCGTGTTTTCTTCCAAAATAAAATGTTTGTCTGTTTTGAGAAAGTTAGTTAGTAAAGCTCTCACGAACTTGATGGCACACTTTATTCCTTGCGCTTAATAATTCTGAACCATTGTGACTAGCCCATGAAAGTTATATGCTTACTAATTATATACTGGGAGTCAGCAGAACCGTGCTGCCATGGGGAACGCTTTCAACACTTTTTGGATATCTCATCCAGTTGATTCCTTGCTCTTTTGTTTACGGATGTCGACGATGTGAAATAAAAGGGGAGGTTGTAAGTTCATGGAGGTTATACATTGTGTTAGAGAAACGCTTGGGCCGCTAGCCTAAGCCATGCCTAATCATGGTGGAAACTTGCAGCATCACCATAATGAGCATCTATGAAGCGTCCTCAATAAAAAGCTATGCATATGGTAAATAAAAAGATTGCTGAGATGCTCATTGTCTGCTTTCCTTGTCATTTTGGTTATGGGAAAGCTCATGTACCATGTGCAAGGGGTACCCCGTTGGCGGTTCTCGATGATATGCATGTATTTACAATGACAAGGACTTTCAGGTGACCAAAGTTGAGTAGCATGCGGAGCGACCCTCGTACTCAAGGGACATGGGATTTCCAGTCTATGGTCTGTCAAGCATATGATTCAGAGTGGACCTCACTTTCACCTTAACCACATGAAGATGCCTATGATAGGGGCAATGAGAGCTCAAAGCTAATGAGTACCTTCCTTTTAGCATTTGGAAGCCTTTCAAACCTTCACAAAACCGTTTTCACAGTTTTGTTGAGTCATCACTTATTCTATGAGCACCTTCTTGAGAGCATAGTTGTCATTTTTATGTTTGTTCAAAAGCTTGGTTAATTATGTCATGACTTTGATGCTTGTATCTCTGATATCTTTACTTCTAGTCTTCATGTGAACTTCAGAGGTACCTTGGCATTTATATTGTGCTCTTCAAACAAAGGCAAGCGAGATAACACTCTATCATACCTTATTATGAGCATTGCAATGTTGTTTATGTTTATATTTATGTTTCATGCTACTTATTATTATTGAGTTGGTTTCTCTTCATAGCTTGCAATGACTATTGAGTAGACTTAGTTGCATACTCCTTATTATGAATTGTCTAAGCATCTACTACTGTGCTGAGAATATTTACATCATATGAAGCAAAGTGTTCGCGAAAGTTCTTTTATCGCACTCAGTTTTCAAATGAATTGCTTAAGGACAAGCAATAAGCTAAGCTTGGGGGGAGTTGATATGTCCAAAACGTATCTACTTTATCGAACACTTTGCTATTGTTTCTTCTCTAAACTTGTGTGATTTGGATACAACTAACACGGACTGACGCTATTTTCAGCAGAATTACCTTGGTGTCTTGTTTTTGTGCAGAAAATGAACTATCAGCAAAAATCCTGGAAAATATGCCAAAAATTATATTTCACCAGAAGATCCACAGAGCTAGAAGAAGAGACAAAGGGGAGGCCTAGGGGGCCCAGACCCACCCCAGGCGCGGGCCCACCTGACCCCGCGCCTGGTGGGGGTGTGGCCACCCCAGGCAGCTCCTCGGCCTCCCTCTACGCCTATAAGTTGCCTTTCGACCTAAAAACTGAGGGGGGGTTCGATGGTTTTGCAGAAATAGTTCCTCTCCGCCGCCGCCAGAAACCAAGATTCGGATCGATAAACTCCGTTCTGGCACCCTGTCGGGACGGGGAATTTGGAGAGGATCGTCGCCATAATCATCACCAACGCATCTCCATCAACCACTGATGTTTCCCTCATCCATGAGTGAGTAATCCCCCGCCGTAGGCTTGGCTATGGTAGGGATTGGATGAGTTCTATCATGTAATCGAATAAGATCTGTTAGGGCACAGTGCCTAGTATCTCTTTTAGTGCTATTTGACTTTGTTGCAACTTGTTGTGCTTAATGCTTGTCACTAGGGCCCGAGTGCCATGATCTTAGATCTGAACTTATTATTGAATCAATATGATAGTATTGTTTGTGATCTTATCTGCCAGTTGTGTACACATATCATTGTCCGGATCCAAAGGCCCCAAAGTGACAATAATTGGGACAACCGGAGGGGATGGCTATGGTGTGAGGATCACATGTGTTCATGGAGTGTTAATGCTTTGCTCCGGTGCTCTATTAAAAGGAGAACCTTAATTGCTAGTAGTTCCCTAGAGGCCCCGCTGCCACGGGCTGGCTGGACAGAAGATGTTGTGCAAGTTCTCATTGCGAGCACGTATGACTATATTTGGAGCACATGCCTAGGATTGTTTAGTACTTGGATGCTTGTTATTATTTATCTGCAATGCCCTAGATCTTGAAGTTACATGTTTAGACTCGTCCATGCAACGTCCGTCCATCCATCCCTATGCCTACCGCACTCGAATCCCACTGTTACCGTTACTGTTACTATTGCTCATGTTTCACTATTGTTGTTGCTGCTGCCGTTGCTACTACAAACTATTGCTACTGATAAACTTTTGTGAGCAAGAACTATTTCCAGGTGAAGCTGAACTGACAACTCAGTTGTTAAGGCTTGCGAGTATTCTTTGGCTCCCCTTGTGTCGAATCAATAAATTGGGTAGTACTGCCCGCGAAGACTGTTGTGATCCCCTATACTTGTGGGTCATCAGAGTGGCCATACTGTTCTGTCGTAAGATGTTTTAAAATGACTTATGAAATGATTTATGAATTTGACTTGACCACAGGAGAGTTGTGATATGAAATTCAAGTTCCCACTTAGGTGTTATAAAACTTTCAACTAGCTTTCTTTGCTTCTGAACTTAGTAGAGGTAAATCAGGCTTTTTGCAAAACAACCCTAGAGCTTAGTATCCTACTCAAAACCAATTTACTTGTTAGTATTAGTTTGCGAGTACTTAAAGAGTACTCATGGATTTGTCCCTGGCTATTCCCGTGGCCAGACTATGAAGAGGAGTATCAGGAAGATGGACAACAGGAAGGTTACGCAACTAGGATCATCTCCCATCTTCAGCATTGCCTGTGCCCATGAAGATGGAGCTTCACCTACGCTATTGTTATCATTACGTTATTCCGCTGCTTGAATTGTATTAAGACCGGATCATGAGATCCTTATTTCTGTAAGACCTTATGTATGGTTTGTAATGGATGATGTACTGTGATATCCAATCTATTATGTCTCGCAAAAATGGTAATCCTAGGATTGCGATGTATGTCATAACATGCATCTGTGATTAAAAATACGGGTGTTGACAAGTTGGTATCAGAGCCATCCTGACCATAGGAGACCCTAGTTTAGAATGATCGTTTGAATCAAAAACTTAGTTTCAAAACCAAGGAAGAGAGTATTTATGAAAACCTATTCTCATTCTTATCACTTGGATTCTTTCAAAAAATTCATGTTCCTCAAAAATTCTTGCAAACTTACATAAAATTTGACACACTTGATCACTCTACTAACTTACTCATCCTATATTCTTATAGATGGACGTGAAGTACAACAAGTTTTATTAGTTGGGGAATGAAGGAGACCTCTTTTTTGAGCGTGATTTGGACCAGCTTTCGGAGATGCTAGAGCGTCCGCACCCCGAGTTCTTCGGAGCTCAGCTCAACAATCAGGAAGGAGAGGATTTGCAGTGGCTAGTTGTTGCAAGTCTCTAGGGAAAGATTGAATCCCCCACCTCAGAGGGAATTCGGTTCACCTTGAGAGAGAACAACTGGCTCGATGGACTTGCCAGGGCCATGCAGGAAGCTATTGCCCGTCTGTGTGGCCAGAGTATCAATCAGATCAAGGGTACCCTCTTTGAGTTTTACCCAATGCGTGATGTTATGGGACAGCCACTGGAGGCCCCATATCACCACGAGCTGAAGAGTCAATTGGACCACCTCAGCTTCATGATGTATGACCATCAGAAGGAGTTAGACAATGCCCGCTCCTATGCCAACCACAAGTACGCCATCGCCACCAAGAAGGATCAGACTATTGCCATGCTAGTGAAGGATCGCCAGTCTCGTCGTTGTCAGCTCGACAAGAAGGATCACGAATTTGGAGGAGACCATCCACGAGAGATATATGCAGTTGGAGGAGAGGGAGAATGCAGGGGAAGACCTTCATGGAGAACCCTACTCCTATCTCAGCGATGATGATGACTTTCTAGCGGATCAGGCCATGGACTTCTTCACCGATGAGGATGACTTCGCCTTCATTGAAGATGATGAGGAGGATGATGAGGACACCGACTCCAAGGAGTAGTAGCACTTGATCACTAGCGTTAATGAGTTGTATTCGGTCCCACTGTATCGTAGTTTCCCAGAATGGTTCTTAAAACCATCTGTTTTCCTTTGTTGTGGTGTGTGTTTGTATCGTGTGCGATGAATGAATGAATGAATGAATGAATGAATGAATGAATGAATGAATGAATGAAAAGCAAGTTTCTAGAAAAATCTGAGTCAAACTTTGAAAATCTTTCAAACACAAAACCCCTGAACCTTAGAAATTTCCCTCTTTTCTCATGATCTATCTCAATCTTCAGATGCCTCGCAGAGGAAGCAATTCATCCCTGGATCCGATGCTAAAAATCTTGTAAATGTTGGTTTCGGATCACGAAGGCGAAAGAGCCGAACGTCAAGCCAACTTAGACACCCTTCAATAGATAGCTCAGATGGCCAACAACAATCAAGGCCATGGAAATCAGGACAACCATGGATCTAAGCTCAAGAATTTCCAGAACACCAATCCACCCGTTTTCACTAAGTCTCAAGAGCCCCGAGATGCAGATGATTGGCTGCAAACCATGGAGAACAACCTGGAAGTTGTAGGAGTGGAAGCTAATGAGAAGGTATTGTTTGCCACCCACTATCTGGCCAGAGAAGCAAGCACATGGTGGAACATCGTTCGCGCAATGACTGCAGGATAGATGATGACTTGGGAAGAGTTCAAAGTCAAGTTCAGCAGAACCCATGTGCCACCGGGTTTGATCAAGAGGATGAGAGATGAATTCAGGGAACTAAAGCAAGGCAGGATGACGGTAGTTGAGTACCGTGACAAATTCTTGTCATTGGCTAGGTATGCACCGGATGAGATAGACACTAAAGCCAAGAAGGAGAGATTCCTGAATGGTCTGCACGATGAAATGCAGACAGTGTTATTCAATATCCCCTTTGCTGATATTGAAGCTTTAGTTGACTCTGCCATTCAGATGGAAGGCAAGATCAACCAAGCTAATGAGAACCGCAAGCGTGGCATGATGCATCAACCAGGAACCCATCATACACCAAAGTATCGCCCCAACCCATCTCCAGGATTTTCCCCAAGAACCAACAAACCCTCGATGAACCGCCCGACATATCCCAACCGTGGAAACCCAAGGCCCGGAGGAAACAACAACCCCGGCAACCCCAGCAATTTCAATCTTGCACCGCCAAAGTTCAACAACAGCAATGTTGCCACCAACACCAACACTGCCCCGAGGACGGGTAGCAATGTTGTGCCTGTTGCAGCAAAAGAAAAGTCGCAAGTGACTTGTTATGAACGTGGAACCAAAGGTCACTACTCCAATGAGTGCCCCAAGAAGATTGCCGCAGCCCCAATGAAAATGCCCCAGCTCAGCAGCAGCGTCGTGTTCAGCCTGGAAGAAGGTTTTCCCCAGGGAATTCGCTCAACCGCAACGGCCGTCTCTTTCTCATGCATGCGGAAGAAGCCCATGAAGTGCCAGATGTCGTGATGGGTATGTTTTCTGTTAACTCAGTACTTGCAAGAGTGTTGTTTGATTCTGGAGCATGGCACTCGTTTGTTACTGAAGAATTTGCATGCACTAGTAAGATTCAACCCACCAAATTGAAGCATGTTATGATAGTTCAAATATCTAGTTCAACCACCAAAGCTAGACAAATTTGCAAGGCCGTTCCTATCTAAATCCATGGCATATATTTTTATGCTAATCTAATAGAACTTAGAACTAAAGGTTCGGAAGTAGTACTAGGAATTGATTGGATGTAGAAACATAAAGGATTAATCGACTGTGCCAAGAAAGCCATAACCATGACCAGGATAGCCGAAGTATTAGTAGAGAATGTATCTGAAACCTTGCCCCGCCAATTCAAATGCAACAAGAGTATAGCCCAGCCAACCATTGATCAAGTCCGGATAGTCTGTGAATACCCCGATGTATTTCCAGATGTTTTGCCCGGTATGCCCCCAGATCAGGATATCGAGTTTATCATTGAAATAATCCCTGGAACCGGACCCATAGCCCAGAGACCATATAGTATGAACCCCTCTGAATTAGTGGAACTGAAGAAGCAACTGGATGCTATGCTGGAGATAGGATTGATCCAACCAAGTGCGTTGTTTGTGGACAAGAAGGATGGAGGTAACCGTTTATGTACGGATTATCGGAAGTTGAATGATGTCACCATCAAGAACAAGTACCTGTTGCCAAAGATAGAAGACTTGTTTGACCAGTTGACTGGTGCCAAAGTGTTTTCTAAGATTGATCTTAGAACTGGCTATCATCAACTCAAGATTCACGCAGAGGGTATTCCAAAGACTTCCTTTACCACCAGATATGGATTATACGAGTATACTGTCATGTCTTTTTGATTAACCAATGCCCCCGCTTATTTCATGAACCTCATGAATAAGATTTTTATGGACTTCCTGGATAAGTTTGTTGTTGTTTTCCTCGATGACATTCTGATTTATTCCAAATCAGAAGAAGAACTTGAGCTAGACCTAAGTACCATTCTTGGAACCCTTAGAGAGCATCAGCTGTATGCCAAGTTTAGCAAATGTGAATTTTGGTTACATGAGGTAGGATTCCTCAGACATATCGTATTAGCCAGAGGAATTGTCGTTGACCCTGCAAAGGTGAAGGATGTTGAAGATTGGCAAGCCCCAACCACCCAAACCCAAGTTAGTGCATTTCTCGGATTAGCGGGATACTACCGTAAGTTCGTAGAAGGATTCTCGAGTATCGCAAGACCCATGACCCAATTATTGAAGAAGGACAAGAAGTTTGAATGGACGGACAAATGTGAAGCGAGTTTTCAGGAACTCAAGAGGAGATTGATTTCAGCCCCAATCTTGATCATGCCGGATATCACGAAGCCCTTTGATGTGTATTGTGACGCATCCAAGATCGATCTCGGATATGTGTTGATGCAAGAAGGAAAAATTATATCTTATCTATCCCGACAACTGAAACGGCATGAACAGAATTATCCTGCCCATGACCTTGAACTAGCAGCCGTAGTTCTAGCCCTAAAGACATGGAGGCATTATCTGATGGGAAACCGTTGTGAGATTTATTCGGATCACAAGAGCCTGAAGTATATATTCATTCAGAAGGAGCTGAATATGAGGCAAAGAAGATGGATTTAGCTAATGAAGGACTATGATCTGGATATTCACTATCACCCCGATAAAGCCAATGTGGTAGAGGATGCCCTTAGTAGATTGCCGTGCCGCTTGAACTCCATGATTCTGAAGGAGCAACCAAGTTTGCACAAGGAGATGGAAGATTTTAGAATGGAATTAGTAAGTGAAGGATTTTTGGCTAGCATAGAACTTCAACCCACTTTGATCAGTCAGATCAAGGAGGCTATAGAGGGAGTGTCCCAACCTTTAAACAATATAAGGTGGAGTCCCCTGTGTTTACAATGCTAGTCCCTGGATCAATAGCTAGCATCCACAGTTAAGATGTAATATCAAGATACAAAGGTCATAATATAACTTTATAACCAGGAATAACATAATTTTATTACATCTTACATAGCTCATTTGGCTATTACATTACATTTCAGCGGAATAACTATAAGCATGGGGTCCTTCATCTTCAAAGTGCCACAGGAAAATGTTGGTTGTAGACTTTGTAATCCTAATTAATCAATCTTCACTAAAATCAAATCAAACCTGCAACATTACAAGTTACAGCCACAAGGGTCAATACATTTGAATTGTATTGGCAAGTTTCACTACTATGTAGAATATAAGTGGATCCTATCATTACATGTATATTTGGCTAAGTAGGGTTTTAGGCTCATTTGCAGAAATCAATAATTTTATCCTATCTTTTCAAAAGGGTTTTGATCTTTTGTCACCTCCTTGGAATCCACCAAGTGTCTTTGTTAAAAATCTCTTGAGATCCTTGGTAACCCCAAGTGCATCAAGTTTTATCAAAATCTCTTGAGTTCCTTGGTACCCCCAAGTGCATCAAGTTTTATCAAAATCTCTTGAGTTCCTTGGTACCCCCAAGTGCATCAAGTTTTATCAAAATCTCTTGAGTTCCTTGGTACCCCCAAGTGCATCAAGTTTTATCAAAATCTCTTGAGTTCCTTGGTACCCCCAAGTGCATCAAGTTTTATCAAAATCTCTTGAGTTCCTTGGTACCCCCAAGTGCATCAAGACTTTTGTTGTCACTTAAAAAGTTTTCTTTTAGAAATTGGAATGTCGAGATTTCCCATAGCTTCAAACTTTAGTTGCTCAGTATTGTCCATAACCGGGGACACGGCTAAGTACTTAGATTTTATTATCTTCTGCAGAAGTAGTACACTTTACCCACATGTCACAATCCCATCTTGTTGCCACCAGTGGCCACTGGATTAGTGCTCACCAAGATGGAGTACCGGCAGATTGAGAATGTGACAAAGTCTTTCCAGAGGGTCCTCCCATACACCATTGCTAGCTTGTCTTCAGTACCCATGTAGGATTCCAGGTCCTCATGTCCAGTAACCTGAAGACAATGCATGGGTCTTCCCAATGTAGTTGACTAAGCCAGAGCCATAAATAGCATGTGGTTGCACACGAAAGCCACAATTGGATAAACATGTTTGTAACACCCTCAGAATCGACCCTATGCAAGTTTTTGCGAAACCCGCCAAACCCGCATAGAAACGATTCAAAGGTGCCCACCAGGCACTTTCGTGCGGGTGGAAAACGAAGTAATAACATTACACAACAGTCCTTGATGGGACCCACAGAACAGATATATATATACAACACGACTCCATGAGTCAAGAATACAGAGATAATATATAAAGATCCAAATCACCTTGAAAATGATAGAGCGTCCGACTACGGACAAGATGCAAATGGGGCTAAGAGCCCTGAAGAATAACCAATGGCGTCCATAACCCTGCCCAGGCCAAGCCGGAAGGGTAACCCTGCTAACGACGTCGATCGCAAACCTGCTTAAACAAAAGGGGTGCCGACAAAGGGCAAAGGAAAAAGAGGAGCGTCAGTACTGAGGCCAGTACACGGCGAGGCTAGAATTCGGCGGTCCTCGCCTACATAGGTATGGTGGACTGAGCGGCAGCGCGGCATGCGCTAAACAACCTATAGAGACTCGGTACAACTAGCGGCTATCAAAGAGGGGTAAGAAAGACCTATTCGGATCCAACCGGATGCTACCACCAAACAAACCCATCCTGGTGTTTCCCCCTCGAGACCAAACGAGGAAGTCAACCAAGGAACTCACACAGTTGGCAGTTTTATTAGTTCAGTTTTCGTTGCAGCAATTACTAGTCAAGTATAGATAATCATCCTGATATAATAAGCAGTGGGCAATTTTATTTAACCATTCCGTTGTAGTTACAACACTTACTAGTCAGATACAATTAGCATGAGATAACCCAAAACCCAGCAGTTGTTGGTACTTTTATTTAGCCATTCCGTTGTAGTTATAATACTTACTAGTCAGATACAATGGTCGCAAGCGACAACCCAAACAAGCAATTGTTGGCAGTTTTATTTAGCCATTCCATTTTAGTGAAGCTGATTACTAGTCATTATAAAGTCAAATTGATAGTACTACTTTAGTTATAGTTGTCTATGATCGAGATACTGTGCTCCAAGTCGTCCATAACCGCGGACACGGCTTTCAGAAAGTTTTACCCTGCAGGGGTGCACAAATAGCAACACACACTCGATCAACCTCGGAAAAAACCAAATCAAAACCCAACGAGGCCTTCACGACAAAGCAATCACGGGATTCAGAAATATTTCAGGGGGCCACCCCATTGAGTACACCCGCAACAAAGCTAGCTGACTCCGAGACGGACTCAAGGTTTGCGTCAATGGCTGTAAACGACTGGGAACCCAAAACTGGGCTTGTCGATACCGCGAAAACACTCCGCTTACCTAAACAGTACAGGTGCTCCTCGCACAATCGTAATAAAGCAGTAAAGCATGGCATAAGTACAGGATAGTAAATAAAACCTCAAACTAGTTTGTGGCCCCAAGAAATAAGAATGAATCAAGCTCTGGCTCAGGGGGGTCCCATAATCCTCCCGGATGTGGATAGCGCGAATATTCAAGGAACAGGTATCAAGTACTCGGGGTCCTACGGGACACAAGTGGACGGTTAACAACCAAATAACATCTATTGCCCACCTGTGCCTCTGCTTACCTACTTCAATTTTAGTTGTTAAACAGTAAGTAAAGTTATGATCAGCTCCAACAATAAACACATGGAAAAACTCCAACAACTGTGGTACTTGGCGACGCGCAACAGCACTTGAGCAAGCGACTACGATGCGCAAGTCCAACTATCTACCAAACAACAGGTAATAGGATGTGTCCAAGGCAATACAAGGCTGCAAGGGATATCACGGTACGAAAACTAGAGCATCGCGACACATATAGCAATAGATCAGCAGGAGGGAATAAATACTATAAAAGTAAGATAGGTAGAAAGGGGGAGATGCTCGCCTGAAAACATTGTCGAAGGTTCATCCGAAGATCGGGGCGAAGCTCACATCAACTCAACGGCCTTATCCGCGAAGAAGCAAAACACTAGAATAAACACCGGATGCACCATTTAATACTACGGCAAAAGATCGGCATGATGCATGCATGATGTATGACATGGCAAGGGTGCAATGCAATTAGGCAATATTACGTGGAACCGGGGTCCCGATAATTAATTAAATGGTTCAAGTTGTTTAACTACCCCGCAATTTAAATGTTGTAATAACAAGGCAAGATAAGTTACCGGTTCGCTACACAGATTTAAATGAGGCCAATATAAGACTATATTTGCCCGCATATGGGCCCCATATTTAATTATATGGTGAATCGGCATAAGGCCCCCAAACCACACAAATATGCATGCATGATCAATTTAATATGCGACAAGAATGAGTTGATATGCAACAAGTTTTATACAAGGCATTTATAAAATAGGGGCTCGGGAAAAAGGTTCACACATTAGGGTTCGGCGATCTTGGGGTTCCGGGGTTCGGGGTTCGGTCTCAGGGTTCAGGGTTCGACGGGCTCGGTCTCGGATAACGGAGGTAGGTCTTGTCGCATCCGGGAGCAGGACTTGGTTCGGCGTCAGGGGCGCATCGGACCCGCTCTGGTCGGAGTCGATCTTGTCGCATCCGTGGTCTTCGGGTCCGCGTAGACGGTCATGGCGTTCAAGGTGGAGAACTTGGCGTATTCGCGTTGGCGATCTTGGCGTTCGGGTTCTCCACGTCGCCTCCGGGAAGAAGGTCTTGTTGCATCCGGGGTCGTCGGGTCATGTCGTCGGTTTGTCGTCGCACGCGGAGATCTTGGCGTCCGGGTCATGGCGTCTTCGGACCCGAGGTCATGATGTCCATGTAGAAGCACTTGATGCTTCGTGACGGAGTTCTCGGAGTACAACCATCGGATTTCGGGTGGGAGAACTCGGGGTGTCGCGACGAAGATCTTGTCCTTGTCCAGGAGGAACTAGGGACACAGCTCTTAGTCTCGGTCTTAACAGAGGCATCACCACCGAATCACTATACCCATCTGAAGATCATGGCCAACATCAAGACACAAGATCAACAAAGGGACACCTACACATTACACACGAGGACAGCCACGACAGGGCAGCACTGCCGCGGCAGGGGGGGTGGAGTCAACACTGGTGGGCGGCGGGGAGGCCGCGGGTGTAGGGGTTCGTAGCATGGAAAACAAAAAATTTCTATCGCATACAAACAAACAAGCCAAGATCTATCTACTAGATTGTAGCAACGAGTCGATGGAATAACTTACCCTCGAAGATTCCAAAGCGGTTAACGAGAGCAGATTCTCGTGGGTGATGTAGTCGTACTCTTTCCGATCTCAAGATCGTGTAGACGATCCTTCCGGCGCTGCGTTCCGGCAGCGCTCCCGCAGTCGGTCACACGTTCGGTACTCGACGAAGACCTTCCTCTCCCTTGTTCCAGCAGGCAGCGGAGGTTGTAGCACTCTCCTCGCGATTCCGGCAGCACAACGGCGTGGTACCGGAAGTAGAGGGGAGATCTCGCAGGGCTTCGCCTTAAGCCGGAGCGAGTATGGTGGATTATGAGAGAGGGCTATTAGTGGTCTAGAGATTTAGACACACCAATTAGAAGGCTCTAAACCGCAGGCTAAAGCAATTAGAAGCTCTAAACCAGAACGGCTCTAAACCGGAGATTAGAGGTAGAAACTTGTGTGTCTCGAGGAGGGGGCCCTGCCCCTCCTTTTATAGGTGGGGAGGCGCGGCCAGGGGAGGGGAGTCCCTCCCCAAGTCGGCCTTGGGTGGCGCGCCGGCTTGGGGAGGAGACTCCTCCCTCAAGTCGGTTCCCAACTCCTCTTGCTTGTTTCCCACAGTTTCTTGTTTTAGCCGTTTGACTTTCAAACTGGACATTTGACTTTTCTGTTTTAGGATTAAATTTAATCCTTTATTTGGGACAGCAAGAACACTTAGTACATGATGCAATCATTCAATGACACACTCATGTACCCTCCCCCCCCGGAGTGCCGGACAATCCGGAACCTTCTAGAACATTCCCGATGAAAACACCGGAATCATTCCCGAACTCCGAAACGGGACTTTCCTTATATGAATCTTATTCTCCGGACCATTCCGGATCACCTCGTGATATCCCGGATCCCATCCGAGACTCCGAACAACATTCGGTCTCTTTCTCATAATACCATAACTACTCAAAACAATGTCGAATCCTTAAGTGTGTCTCCCTACGGTTCGTGAATTATGCGGACATGATCGAGACACTTCTCCGAACAATAACCAATAGAGGAATCTGGAAATTCATATGGCTCCCACATATTTCTACGATTACTTTGCGATCGAATGAACCACTTACATACGATACCAATTTCCCTTTGTCTCACGATAGTTTACTTATCCGAGGTTATGATCGTCGGTATCTCTGCATACCTAGTTCAACCTCGTTACCGATAAGTACTCTTTTCTCGTTCCCGTGATATGTGATCCCTTGTGAGCCAGTCACATGCTTGCAAGCTAATTGGATGACATTCCACCGAGAGGGCCCAGAGTATATCTATCCGTCATATGGATGGACAAATCCCACTCTTGATCCATGTGTTTCAACCAATACTTTCCGAACACTCAATGCCACCTTTATAGCCACCCAGTTACGGTGTGGTGTTTGATGTCATCAAAGCATCCATCCGGTAAAGGTGATATGCATGATCTCATGGTCGAAGGAATTAGGTTACTATGTATCAGAAAGCATATAGCAATTGAACTAATGAAATGACTTGATCTTTATGCTACGCTTATCTATAGGAGTATGTCCATCACATCATTCTCCTAATGATATGATCCTGTTGTTAATAACATCTCTATGTTCATGATCAGGAAACCATGATCATATATTAACCAACAAGCTAGTTTAACAAGAGGCTTTACTAGGGACTCTTATTTTAGTTTACAAATCACACAAGTATTAATGTTTCCGATTAATACAATTATAGCATGGTATGTAAACATTTATCATAAGTGTGAAGATATGATAATAACCACTTTATTATTGCCTCTTGGGCATATCTCCAACAGTCTCCCACTTGCACTAGAGTCAATAATCTAGTTTCAAACCTTTGTGTATTCAACACCTATGGCTTTCCGGTGTTGTATGTACACGATTGCTAGTGGTCAACTGATCTCCGGATCTGACACTTCTAGGTCCGTGTGTAATTGCATGTTTTTGCGTCTCTACGCATCACTCATTCTCTAATGAGATGGCTTTGTATAAATTTGGTCTTTCGGTGTGACCTTTAGCTCTTTGGGGTTAACACATGTTGATAATATTGTCGCACAATATATCTTCATAGTATTATCCCACTGTGAACTACACCTAGTTTGATAACAAACTGCTTGACACAAATGCCCTCTTTAGCTGCTATTATAGCAGTCATATACTTAGCCTTTTGTTGTAGTATCTGTCACAATGTCTTAACTTTGGAACTCATCCAAATCCATTATGGAACTCACTTTCCATTATATTGTGCCACCCTTAGTTTAGATTGAGATAAACTTAATTTGTACTTTGTGACAAAACTAGTATCAATGTAGTACTTTTACAATGAACTAACCATCTATTTGTCACTTCTACAAATATTATACTCTTAGTTCTTCCAAGAGATCATAAGAATATCCTTACTATTGTCCAATGATTATCTTACGAATCATTCTGGTATTTGCTCACAACATTTAGAGCATAGGACATATCTGGATTTGTACATATCACAGTATGATTGATATAAATACTCTTTGTGATTTCATACATCAAGTATCAATCTATACTTGATTATTTGTTTCACTTTACCAAATGTCAATACACTTGAATATATCATCAACATTGAACTCATTCAATCCTTTTGTGCGACAAGAACCTCTCTTGTAGTTTCTATATTGAACTCATTCAATATCTTGTCTATGTACTTCTGGCACAACCATATTAGCGTCTATTGATGCCAAATATTTGGGTTTTGCCTAAGTCTTTCATCGGGATGAAATTCTTAATATGTGTTAATAAAAGATACATTATTTCTAATCAACAATATGTCTTCCACATAATGTATTAGAAACATGTCTTAGCGCTCCCACTTAATTTCTTGCAAATGCAAGCATCTTCATCGTCTCTAATGAACTTTTAAACTCTTTTAACAGTTTCATCACAGTGAAGATTCCAACTCCGCAATGCTCACTTTAACCATTGAAGTTTGCATATGCTTTTAGCATCCTTTTGAATTAACAAAACCCTATGGACCGTGTTATGCACATGTCCTAGGTAACGATTCTATTAGAAGAACTTGTTTTGTTTATTCAACTACCATATAACAAATTATATGTAGTGGCTGCTACATTAATCCGTCTAGACTAAATATCACTATGAAAGATCAAATCTTGTCATATACAACTTTTGAACATTGTTGTGAACTCTTTCCCAACATGTCTATAATTTCATAGATGTAAAACATCCATGTCTATTTCTTTATAGATCCAGACACAACTGTAAGGTCTTACACCTTTCTCGAGGGTCCTTCAAGTTCAAAACTTGATTTCTCGTGTATGGAACTATCACGGATTTTATGGCTTCAAGCCATTTGACGGAGTCAGGGCCCATCATCGCTTCTTTGCATGTAGTCGGTTCATTATTCTCAAATAATGATTCAACCCTCAAATCTTGGTATTTGATTGTTCATCCGACCTACTTGTTTCAATAGGAACTTGGATCTCCGTGACCACAACCTTTGAGGTACGTGAGCCATGAGCTTTGTTGCTGCCTCCGGAACACTTTTCGGCGCTGCGCAACTTTGCACATATAGCTAAGGTTCTTTTAACCTTATCAAAGTTCTATTGTCCTCCCACTTAACTTTTCACGAAAAATTCCTTCTCAAAGAAACTTGACGTTTTAAGTGACAAACACTTTTGTCTCTGATGTTATGGAGGATTACTTAACAGTTATTCGAAATAACATACAAAGACAGGTTCATACGACTTTGGTTGCAAACATCTTTCTTATGCATAGCATACCAATGTTTAAGAAAGGACAACTTGGGTTTTATCCCAAACCATAACTTTATATGGTGTCATTTCAACGGATTATGATGGAGCTCTTTTCAGTGGAAAAACGGTAATCTCTAAAGCTTTTAATCTTTAAAATATAATGGCAGTTTTATGAATTATACCTTTGATCTTACCATGTCAAACAAGGTTTAATTACATACCTCGAACGCCCCATACCCTTATGGTGTTTCGGGAAATGCAAATCCACGGAACGATTCCTTAAATCTTAGGTATTATGCTAAACTCTGTAACTCAAATATCTTCCTTTATGATCTTTATCATAAACTGTTTATATTCTTGTTACAATGATTTTGCACTTCATCTTGAAAGTCTTTGAACTTTTCAAATGTTTCATACTTTATCCTTATTAAGTAAATATTCATATATTCACTCAAATTTTTGGAGAAAGCATATGAAGTTGAAATCCATCGCTTTTGACTACACATAATGGATTTTATACAACAATATGTACAAGTTCCAATAAGCTAGTCATTCGTTCCCTTTTGGCCTATGAACGAAGTTTTAATTATCTCTAGGAAAGTTTTAGAAGCAACATTTGATCAAAATCAGAAGACTCCAAAATTCCATCCACATGGAGTTTCTTCATGTTTTCCTTCCAATATAATTTAAACGGCGATGTCACTTCCTAAGTGATCTTTCAATCAATTTGTCTTTCGACATTTTTAGCACTAGTTTTATGGATGTGATTTCTCCAACGAGATTTGTGAATCATCCATCTTTTATGGATTACGGCAATTATTTGAACAACCCTTTTGTTCTCATAATACCTGATAAAACAAATCTTGAAGGCAAGCTTTGATGTTTTAACGAGCAACACAATAACCCTTTATTTGTTCTCGATGAACATCATCACATATTCTTTTGCTAGTTACTTAGGCCATTGTAGTTCATGAATTCTGTTGTTTTGTATGACGATTCACACCAACAAATTCAGTATCGAATACTTAAGAACCACATTGTTTAATAAGCAAAGAATATAACCATAACATGTATATCATCTATATACTTAAACTGAACAATTCTAGTCTTTTCTTTTCTGCCATATATTTATGAGATTCTCTTTCAATATTTCCTTTTCTGTTTGAAAGAATCTATCAACATCAATAGTGGAGTCATACATATGACATATAGTCCAAAAGCGTGTATAGTTAAATACCAATGTCTTTGGACTTGCACTTTGAAGTAGATCACCATCATCAAATGTTTGGTGTTCTTTCAAATTCCTTTCTTTAGTAATCTCTTGGTGTAGTAAACATTTTACCTACATCAAATATTCACCCTTATCATGGAATCGTCCATGATCAAGCTACTTTTAACTTATAACGATGAATTATGAGTATAATGTTGCTATCCAAAACCATTTGGAGGATTAGGACAACAAGTGTCTCCAACCTTTTGCAAATTCTCATCAAATATGAGAACATGACTTTAGCCATATTATACTCTATCATGTTGCAACCAAAACTTCGTTTCAGATATCACAATATCTTCCACACATCATGGTTTCTGAAACAACTCTTTCAGATCCTAGATAACCTTGATATTAAGACAATCCTTTGAATATCAAGAATCATGGAAACAAACATGATACTTATATACTAACACTTGGAATTGTTACTCTTGATTTAATACTAATTATTAAACTTCATGGAGTAACCGGAACTTACTGAAAGTTTGCAATAGGACTTTTAACTTTAGATTAACACTTCAAAACAATACGATACCAGTTCGTAAAGTAACTAACCAGAATTCTATAGTTCTATCATCTCAATTATAACTAAGCACAAGGTGGTAAACGGATGCCAATGACTACAACAACTATGCAAATTCACTTTGATTTAGTTTATGATAAATTGAGTTCTAATTAATAATTAAATTAATCTAGGTGAACTCCCACTCAAAACAATATCCCTCACATTGTTTTAGTGATCACACAAACCAAATCCACCACATCAAAACCGATCATCACGAGAGTTGATATAGCTTCAATGGCGAACAATCAACATGTTCATCATATCTACTATATGACTCATGCTCTACCTTTCGGTAATCCGTGTTCCTGAGGCCATGTCTGTACATGCTAGGCTCGTCAAGATCAAACCTTAGCTACCGCATAAGCAAATCTGGCTTGCTTACGTTGTATACACTTGCGGAATCTAACACACCCGATCATCACGTGGTGCTTCGAAACAACAAGCATTAGCAACGGTGCATACTAAGGGTGAACACTTTCGAACTTGAAATTCATGTGCATGAGGGATCATATTATAATGCTACCGTCGTCTACTAAGCAATACAAGATGCATAAAGGATTAACATGCAATTCATAATATGTGATATGATATGGCCTTTCTTCTTTGTGCTTCTGATCTTCATCTACAAGCACGAACATGATCTCCATCATCACCGGCATTGCATCAAGGTCAATGACGCTTCTCCATGGTTGTCGTCCACCAGCTTCAACTATTACAACTACTTTGAATAGACACGCGGGTCTTAACATAAATTAAAGACAACCATATGGCTCCTGCCGGTTGCCAACTTACAATAAGGAACATTGCATACATCAAATATAATCACAATGATGGCCATATCACATCACTGCACACCCCTGCAAAACAAAGTTAGACGCCTCTACTTTCTTTGCATATTTTACGTGGTTTGGGGCTTTCAATAAGTGTCGTTCTAACTTACGAACAAGAACCACAACATTGATACTATCATTGTTGATCACCCGTTGTAAATTGGATCTTAACTATGCTAGGAGAAACAGGCACCCGCAAAGCCACTTATGCAATACAAGTTGCATGTCAAGCGTGGAGCAAGTCTCATGAACGATGTCATGTAAGGTTAGCCCGGGCCGCTTCATCCCAACATACCGCAAGATGCAAAGTACACAAGAAGCAATCGACAATAAAAGCATCAACGCCCACAATGACCATTGTGTTCTACTCGTGCAACAGATCTACATATAGACACGGCTCTGATACCACTGTAGGGGTTCGTAGCATGGAAAACAAAAAATTTCTATCGCATACAAACAAACAAGCCAAGATCTATCTACTAGATTGTAGCAACGAGTCGATGGAATAACTTACCCTCGAAGATTCCAAAGCGGTTAACGAGAGCAGATTCTCGTGGGTGATGTAGTCGTACTCTTTCCGATCTCAAGATCGTGTAGACGATCCTTCCGGCGCTGCATTCCGGCAGCGCTCCCGCAGTCGGTCACACGTTCGGTACTCGACGAAGACCTTCCTCTCCCTTGTTCCAGCAGGCAGCGGAGGTTGTAGCACTCTCCTCGCGATTCCGGCAGCACAACGGCGTGGTACCGGAAGTAGAGGGGAGATCTCGCAGGGCTTCGCCTTAAGCCGGAGCGAGTATGGCGGATTATGAGAGAGGGCTATTAGTGGTCTAGAGATTTAGACACACCAATTAGAAGGCTCTAAACCGCAGGCTAAAGCAATTAGAAGCTCTAAACCAGAACGGCTCTAAACCGGAGATTAGAGGTAGAAACTTGTGTGTCTAGAGGAGGGGGCCCTGCCCCTCCTTTTATAGGTGGGGAGGCGTGGCCAGGGGAGGGGAGTCCCTCCCCAAGTTGGCCTTGGGTGGCGCGCCGGCTTGGGGAGGAGACTCCTCCCTCAAGTCGGTTCCCAACTCCTCTTGCTTGTTTCCCACAGTTTCTTGTTTTTAGCCGTTTGACTTTCAAACTGGACATTTGACTTTTCTGTTTTAGGATTAAATTTAATCCTTTATTTGGGATAGCAAGAACACTTAGTACATGATGCAATCATTCAATGACACACTCATGTACCCTCCCCCCCCCGGAGTGCCGGACAATCCGGAACCTTCTAGAACATTCCCGATGAAAACACCGGAATCATTCCCGAACTCCGAAACGGGACTTTCCTTATATGAATCTTATTCTCCGGACCATTCCGGATCACCTCGTGATATCCCGGATCCCATTCGAGACTCCGAACAACATTCGGTCTCTTTCTCATAATACCATAACTACTCAAAACAACGTTGAATCCTTAAGTGTGTCTCCCTACGGTTCGTGAATTATGCGGACATGATCGAGACACTTCTCCGAACAATAACCAATAGAGGAATCTGGAAATTCATATGGCTCCCACATATTTCTACGATTACTTTGCGATCGAATGAACCACTTACATACGATACCAATTTCCCTTTGTCTCACGATAGTTTACTTATCCGAGGTTATGATCGTCGGTATCTCTGCATACCTAGTTCAACCTCGTTACCGATAAGTACTCTTTTCTCGTTCCCATGATATGTGATCCCTTGTGAGCCAGTCACATGCTTGCAAGCTAATTGGATGACATTCCACCGAGAGGGACCAGAGTATATCTATCCGTCATATGGATGGACAAATCCCACTCTTGATCCATGTGTTTCAACCAATACTTTCCGAACACTCAATGCCACCTTTATAGCCACCCAGTTACGGTGTGGTGTTTGATGTCATCAAAGCATCCATCCGGTAAAGGTGATATGCATGATCTCATGGTCGAAGGAATTAGGTTACTATGTATCAGAAAGCATATAGCAATTGAACTAATGAAATGACTTGATCTTTATGCTACGCTTATCTATAGGAGTATGTCCATCACATCATTCTCCTAATGATATGATCCTGTTGTTAATAACATCTCTATGTTCATGATCAGGAAACCATGATCATATATTAACCAACAAGCTAGTTTAACAAGAGGCTTTACTAGGGACTCTTATTTTAGTTTACAAATCACACAAGTATTAATGTTTCCGGTTAATACAATTATAGCATGGTATGTAAACATTTATCATAAGTGTGAAGATATGATAATAACCACTTTATTATTGCCTCTTGGGCATATCTCCAACAGCGGGTCGCGCAGATCGAGGAGGAGGGGCCCGTGGTCGCTGGCGAGGAGCTTGCAGGCGGCGGCGCGTGCTCGCTGGGAAGGCGTCGTGAGGGCGGAGCACCAGGGGAGCGGCGGGGAAGGGGCGAGGTGAGGAGGTGAGGCGAGGACGGTGTGGAGGGCGAGCAGGGCGGCGCCGCTCGGGGAAAAGGGAGGCGGGGCTTGCGGTGGCGGCGGAAGGCCGGGCCGAGCGGGGCGAGCGAGGCCGGCGGCGCGGCCGGAGGTGCGACGGAGGAGGGAGGCAGCGGGCGTGCCGGCGACGGGGAGGAAGAAAGGGGGCGGGGCGGTGGAGGAGAGGAAGGAGAGAGAGGAGCGGGGGTTGGGGAGAGAGACGCGGGGCGAGCGGGGCACGCGGGGAGGACGCGGGGTGGCGTGCGTGGACGGTTCGGGGGGTGGGGCCCGGGTGCAGGGAGAGGAGGAGGGTGGGGCCGCGCGGTTGTGTGGGTGCGTGGTGAGCAGAGAGAGGTGAGGGGAGAGAGGAGAGTGGGGCTGCGTGGGTGGGGAAGGGTGAGTGCGGGGCAGGAGTGTGGGGGTCGGTGGGGCGCGGGCCCAGGGTGGGTCCGGGCTGGCAGGGAGCGGCCAGGGAGGGAGTGGGGCCAGGGAGAGTGGATGGAACATGGATTGGTGATGTGGCTGGGTTGAGGGTGAGGTGGAGGGACGGTGAGGTGGCGAGCTGGGGTTGGTGGGTAGTCTAGGTTTGGGTAGGAATAGGATTTAGACAGGCTGTTTGCACTGGGGGTGGCCAGCTGGGTCGGATCGGCCCGGTTCGGCTGCCCCCTAAAAATAATTCAATACTTTATTATTTACAAACGGGACTTTTGCAAACCGTTGACCGACAAAACAAATTAATCCGGAGACCCGGTTTTGTGTTTGAATAAAGACGAGGCATTTAGAAAACAAAAACAGATTTTTTGAAAATAGTTTTGAACAAACACATGCAAGATGATGACGATGCTCAAATGCAATGTGGCATGATGACATGAGCATGCGGTCATGATGATGCAATGCACAAAAACAACGCGATTTTCTAGTAGTGGTTTTGCGGGATGCCACAATTCGACACCACTAACAATGGATCTCGCCCTCGAGATCCGCCTCATGGTACCGGAAGGAAGGTCGGCGATCTGAATCTTCTCGCATCGTGTAGATCCTCGCGACACCACTAACAAGAGGTCGTTGTCCCGTCTTGAAATCGGCGACACCACCAACAAGATGTCGTTGATCCTGTTCGTCAAGAGAACACTCCGGAAAACAACAGACGAAGTTAAAGGTAAGGCCACCTCTAACTTTCATGGAAGGAGTAAGAGTTGCATCGATCCACCATTCAATATACAAAAGCAAATGATAAGAGTAGTGGTATGGTCGCGACTCCATCCCGCACTCAAAGCATTACTTTGTACACAAACAGATAGGTTATGCAACCAACCCTTAGAATTCAGACTGAAGATCTCCACCAACGATGTTCGGAAACAAAGGAGGGATGCAGACTCTGCATCGGATCTGTCGTAGATGATGTCGTCGCGTCGGAAAACACCGGAAGGCACGAGAAGGAACAAAGAGAAGTCCACCAGACGAAGGATTCCTCGGATAGCATGAAGACCAGATGTAGCAACACCGTTACCCAAGGAGGAAGCGAAACCCTGAAGGTATGATGGAACCCAACCACGAGAAATCCTGGACTCGAAGAGAGGGAAGAGAGCGGATTCAAAACACGCAGAGGTGAGAGGAAAGCAGCAGAGGGGTAAGGAGTAAAATCAGACCTAACCAGAACTATCCAACCGATTTTGCAAAATAGTCTTGACACTCTACTTCGGCCGTTAGCTAGGTTATCCTACAGGCTGGACTTGTGGGGTATCGCAACTGCTGAGCTCTGATACCACTCTGTAACACCCTCAGAATCGACCCTATGCAAGTTTTTGCGAAACCCGCCAAACCCGCATAGAAACGATTCAAAGGTGCCCACCAGGCACTTTCGTGCGGGTGGAAAACGAAGTAATAACATTACACAACAGTCCTCGATGGGACCCACAGAACAGATATATATACAACACGACTCCATGAGTCAAGAATACAGAGATAATATACAAAGATCCAAATCACCTTGAAAATGATAGAGCGTCCGACTACGGACAAGATGCAAATGGGGCTAAGAGCCCTGAAGAATAACCAATGGCGTCCATAACCCTGCCCAGGCCAAGCCGGAAGGGTAACCCTGCTAACGACGTCGATCGCAAACCTGCTTAAACAAAAGGGGTGCCGACAAAGGGCAAAGGAAAAAGAGGAGCGTCAGTACTGAGGCCAGTACACGGCGAGGCTAGAATTCGGCGGTCCTCGCCTACATAGGTATGGTGGACTGAGCGGCAGCGCGGCATGCGCTAAACAACCTATAGAGACTCGGTACAACTAGCGGCTATCAGAGAGGGGTAAGAAAGACCTATTCGGATCCAACCGTATGCTACCACCAAACAAACCCATCCTGGTGTTTCCCCCTCGAGACCAAACGAGGAAGTCAACCGAGGAACTCACACAGTTGGCAGTTTTATTAGTTCAGTTTTCGTTGCAGCAATTACTAGTCAAGTATAGATAATCATCCTGATATAATAAGCAGTGGGAAATTTTATTTAACCATTCCGTTGTAGTTACAACACTTACTAGTCAGATACAATTAGCATGAGATAACCCAAAACCCAGCAGTTGTTGGTACTTTTATTTAGCCATTCCGTTGTAGTTACAATACTTACTAGTCAGATACAATGGTCGCAAGCGACAACCCAAACAAGCAATTGTTGGCAGTTTTATTTAGCCATTCCATTTTAGTGAAGCTGATTACTAGTCCTTATAAAGTCAAATTGATAGTACTACTTTAGTTATAGTTGTCTATGATCGAGATACTGTGCTCCAAGTCGTCCATAACCGCGGACACGGCTTTTAGAAAGTTTTACCCTGCAGGGGTGCACAAATAGCAACACACACTCGATCAACCTCGGAAAAAACCAAATCAAAACCCAACGAGGCCTTCACGACAAAGCAATCACAGGATTCAGAAATATTTCAGGGGGCCACCCCATTGAGTACACCCGCAACGAAGCTAGCTGACTCCGAGACGGACTCAAGGTTTGCGTCAATGGCTGTAAACGACTGGGAACCCAAAACTGGGCTTGTCGATACCGCGAAAACACTCCGCTTACCTAAACAGTACAGGTGCTCCTCGCACAATCGTAATAAAGCAGTAAGCATGGCATAAGTACAGGATAGTAAATAAAACCTCAAACTAGTTTGTGGCCCCAAGAAATAAGAATGAATCAAGCTCTGGCTTAGGGGGGTCCCATAATCCTCCCGGATGTGGATAGCGCGAATATTCAAGGAACAGGTATCAAGTACTCGGGGTCCTACGGGACACAAGTGGATGGTTAACAACCAAATAACATCTATTGCCCGCATGTGCCTCTGCTTACCTACTTCAATTTTAGTTGTTAAACAGTAAGTAAAGTTATGATCAGCTCCAACAATAAACACATGGCAAAACTCCAACAACTGTGGTACTTGGCGACGCGCAACAGCACTTGAGCAAGCGACTACGACGCGCAAGTCCAACTATCTACCAAACAACAGGTAATAGGATGTGTCCAAGGCAATATAAGGCTGCAAGGGATATCACGGTACGAAAACTAGAGCATCGCGACACATATAGCAATAGATCAGCAGGAGGGAATAAATACTATAAAAGTAAGATAGGTAGAAAGGGGGAGATGCTCGCCTGAAAACATTGTCGAAGGTTCATCCGAAGATCGGGGCGAAGCTCACATAAACTCAACGGCCTTATCCGCGAAGAAGCAAAACACTAGAATAAACACCGGATGCACCATTTAATACTACGGCAAAAGATCGGCATGATGCATGCATGATGTATGACATGGCAAGGGTGCAATGCAATTAGGCAATATTACGTGGAACCGGGGTCTCGATAATTAATTAAATGGTTCAAGCTGTTTAACTACCCCGCAATTTAAATGTTGTAATAACAAGGCAAGATAAGTTACCGGTTCGCTACACAGATTTAAATGAGGCCAATATAAGACTAGATTTGCCCGCATATGGGCCCCATATTTAATTATATGGTGAATCGGCATAAGGCCCCCAAACCACACAAATATGCATGCATGATCAATTTAATATGCGACAAGAATGAGTTGATATGCAACAAGTTTTATATAAGGCATTTATAAAATAGGGGCTCGGGAAAAAGGTTCACACATGTAACACCCTCAGAATCGGCCCTATGCAAGTTTTAGCGAAACTCGCCAAACCCGCATAGAAACGATTCAAAGGTGCCCACCAGGCACTTTCGTGCGGGTGGAAAACGAAGTAATAACATTACACAACAGTCCTCGATGGGACCCATAGAACATATATACATAACAGCGACTCAATGAGTCAAGAATACAGATATACAATACAAAGATCAAAATCACCTGTAAAACGATACAGCGTCCGACTACGGACAAGATGCAAATGGGGCTAAGAGCCCTGAAGAATAACCAATGGCGTCCATAACCCTGCCCAGGCCAAGCCGGAAGGGTAACCCTGCTAACAACGTCGATCGCAAAACCTGCTTAAACAAAAGGGGTGCCGACAAAGGGCAAAGGAAAAAGAGGAGCGTCAGTACTGAGGCCAGTACACGGCGAGACTAGAATTCGGCGGTCCTCGCCTACATAGGTATGGTGGACTGAGCGGCAGCGGCAGCATGCACTGAACAACCTATGGAGACTCGATACAACTGGCGGTTATCAGAGAGGGGTAAGAAGGACCTATCCGGAACCAACCTGATCCTAACGCCAAACAAACCCATCCTGGTATTTCCCCCTCGAGGCCAAACGAGGAAGTCAACCGAGGAACTCACACGGTTGGCAGTTTTATTTATTCAGTTATCGTTGCCGTAATTACTAGTCAGGTATAGATAATCATCCTGATAAAATAAGCAGTGGGCACTTTTAGTTAACCATTCCGTGATAGTGGCAACACTTACTAGTCAGATTCGTTTAGCATGAGATAACCCAAAACCCAGCAGTGGTTGGTACTTTTATTTAGCCATTCCGTTGTAGTTGCAATACTTACTAGTCAGGTACAATGGTCGCAAGCGACACCCAAAGCAAGCAGTTGTGGGCAATATTAGTTAGCTATTCCATTATAGTGAAGCTGATTACTAGTCATTATAAGTCAAATTTATAGCAATAAACTTTAGTTATGCTTGTCTATGGTCGAGATACTGTGCTCCAAGTCGTCCATAACCGCGGACACGGCTTTCAGAAAGTTTTACCCGGCCGGGGTGCACCAATAGCAACACACACTCGATCAACCTCGTAAAAACCAAATCAAAACCCGACGAGGCCTTCACGACAAAGCAATCATAGGATTCAGAAATATTTCAGGGGGCCACCCCATTGAGTAGACCCGCAACGAAGTAAGCAAGCTCCGAGACGGACTCAAGGTTTGCGCCAATGGCTGTAAACGACTGGGAACCCGAAAGTGTGGCTGGGCTTGTCGATACCGCGAAAACATTCCGCTTACCTAAACAGTACAGTGTGCTCCTCGCACAATCGTAAATAAAGCAGTAGCATGGCATAAGTACAGGATCGTAAATAAAACCTCAAACTAGTTTGTGGCCCCAAGAAATAAGAATGAATCAAGCTCTGGCTAAGGGGGGTCCCATATACCTCCCGGATGTGGATAGCGCGATAAATCAAGGAACAGGTATCAAGTACTCGGGGTCCTACGGGACACAAGTGGGCGTTCGGAAACCAAATATTATCTATCACCCACCGATGCCTCTGCTTACTTCAATTTTAGTTGTTAAACAGGAATTAAAGTGAGCGATAAGTAAAACTAGGATCATCTCCAACACAACATGCGGCAATACATCAACAACTGTGGCACTGGACGACACGCAACAACACTTGAGCAAGCGACTACGACGCGCAAGTCCCACTATCTACCAAACAACAGGTAATAGGATGTGTCCAAGGCAATATAAGGCTGCAAGGGATATCACGGGTACGAATACTAGAGCAACGCAACACAGATAGCAAAAGATCAACAGGAGGGAATAAATACTGTAAAAGTAAGATAGGTAGAAAGGGGGAGATGCTCGCCTGAAAACATTGTCGAAGGGTTCAACCGAAGATCGGGTCGACACTCGCATCAACTCAACGGCCTTATCCGCGAAGAAACAAAACACTATAAGAAACACCGGATGCACTATTTAATTTCAACGGCAAAAGATCGGCATGCTTATGATATGATGCATGGCATGGCAAAGGTGCGATGCAATTAGGTCATATTAAGCGGAACCGGGGTCCCGACAATTAATTAGATGGCTCATGTTATTTATCTACCCCGCAAATTAAATGTTGTTTTAGCATGGCCAAAGATATCACCGGTTCGCTCCACAGATTTAAATGAGGCCGATATGAGACTAGATTTGCCCGCATATGGGCCCCATATTTAATTATTAGGTGAATCGGCATAAGGCCCCCAAACCACAGACAAGGATGCATGCATGAACAATTTATATGCAACAAGTTGTTATTTCATTTATAAAATAGGGCTCGGGAAAAGGGGTCACACATTAGGGATCGACGATCTTGGTTTCCGGGGTTCGGGGTCCGGTCTCGGGGTTCAGGGTTCGACGGGTCGGCGAGGTTCGGTCTTGGCGGGATCGTTCTCGGACTCCGGGGTTAGGGTCTTCGGATCGGGGTAGATCTTGGCGTATCCGGGTGGAAGGGCTTGTTGGTTCTGGCTTCACTTGTCGGTGCCGGACTCGGTTGCGGTGGATCTTGGCCATGTCGAAGTTCTTGCCGGAGGTTCGTCGAGGCCACCGGTTCGGTACGGTCTTCATATTGTAGATCTTGTCGGGTCCCACGGGGTCGATCTTGCCGTTGCGAGGGTCTTGTCGGGCCGGCGCCACCGAGTCGGTCTTGGCGTCCGGGGTTCGGTCTCAACACCGGGGTCGGCCTCGGGGTCTCGGACGCCAGGGTCGGTCTTCGGGGTCAACAAGGTCGGCCTCCGCGAGGAAGATCATGACGTGCCGACGGGTTCGGTTTCCGTGAAGGTCTTGGTGTGTCGTGGCCAAGACTTGATGTTCCGGGGCAGAGTTCTCGGCAGACATGCGGGCGGAAGGGACCTTGTTGTTGTATAGAACAGCGACGAGATGATGAAACCACACAGCTGACATCCACAGACAAAACTTCACTGCAGGTTCCCACGCGCAAACAGAGGAAGAACCCGGTGGCCTCCAGTAGAATCATCACTATGATGTGCACACTAGAAGCCACCACAACGACGGGAGCCACCGAGTGGCAACGACCGGAGGCAGCGGGAGGCAGCCGGTCGCGGAGCTTGGTGAGCAGAGGCGAGGAGGACGACGCGGCTGCAGGCAGGTGGTCGGGAAGACGACGGGGGCCGGGCAGAGGCTTGGGACCGGAAACGGAGGAGGGTCGGCCCTGGCCTCGCGTGCAGGCGGCAGCGGCCTAGGAGGTGGGAGGCCGAGGCGGGGAGGGGCGCCTCGGCCGGCGGGGCGAGCTCCGGCTAGCGCGAGCGGTGGCGGTTGGCGGTTGGGGACGACGCCGGAGGGAGCGGACGGCTCGGGGAGGAGGCGAGCTCGAGGGGGGCGCGTCGGACGGAGGAGGTAGGAGGAGCGGCGGGTGAGCGGGAGGCGGCGCCGGCGAGGGAGGCGGGCTCGGCCGCGGCTGGGCGACGAGGGTGCGGCCCGCGGGGAGCCGAGGGAGGAGGCGACGGGGCCGGGGAACTTGAGGGGGCGACGGGAGGCGGTCGGAGGCGGGGCTTGGGGGAGGAGGACGGGCGGAGGGCGAGCAGGCCGGGCGCGGGCCGGAGGAGGCGGAGGCGGACAGGCGCGCGAGGGGTGAGGAGGAGGGTGGAGCGCGGTGAGCGGTGGTGAGGCCGGGCGGGGCGGGACCGCGCGGCGGCGAGAGGAGGATGGCCGGCCGCGGGTGGCGCGGGCTGTCCGCAGGGCGGCGGCGGGAGGACGGGAGACAGAGGGAGGCTGAGGGGAGAGGGGCGAGCAGAAGGGGAGCATGGGGGTTGGAGAAGGGAGCCAGGAGGAAGACGACGGGAGGTGGGAGACGCGGGGCAGGGGAGTGGGCCCGGGTGGAAGGTGGGGATCTGCTGTGGAGGGGGAGCGTGCGTGCTGTGTGTGGCTGTGTGGGCAGGTGGAGAGAGGAAGGAGAGAGGGAGAGAGGTGACGTGGCCGGTTCTGAGTGGTGGGAGTGGAGAGGGAAGATGAGGTGGCGCGAGGGGAGTGGTCGGGGTGAGGTGGAGGGGGGGCTGGGTAGGTTAGTTGGTAGCTGTAGGATTAATGGGGTGGGCCGTTTTGAACTGGTCTGGACCGATTGTACTGGGGTGGTCGTTCGGGTCATTCGGCCCGTTCGACTACCCCACTAAAAATAATTTAACATTTTATTTAATTAGCAATACATTTTTGTAACTAGTTTTTAGACAAACAAATTATCCGGACGCAGTCGGGGTTTAATTTGAAATAGAAGGAGGGCTAGTTTCGGAAAACCATAGTCTTTTGCAACATAGTTTCAGGTAAAATTAATATGCATGATGATGTAATGATGATGCAATGCACAAAAACAACGCGATTTTCTAGTAGTGGTTTTTGCGGGATGCCACAATTCGACACCACTAACAAGGGATCTCGCCCTCGAGATCCGCCTCATGGTACCGGAACGAAGGCGGTGATCTGCATCTTCTCGCTTCGTGTAGATCCTCGCGACACCACTAACGAGGGTTCCTCCTTCATCTGGAAAACAGCGGCACCACCAACAAAGGGTCGTTGTTCCTGATCGTCGAGAGAACACTCCGGAGAAACAAAGGACGAAGGTAGAGGTATCAACAAATAAAGCCACCTCTAGCTTCCGTGGACGGAGTAAAACTGCTGGATCCACTGATTCGACGTACAAGAGCGAATGATACGAGTAGTGGTATGGTAGCTACTCCATCCCGCACTCAAACCATTACTCTGCACACGAATAGGCGGATTATGCAACCAACTCTCGGAATCAGACTGAAGATCTCGACAAGCGAGGTTCGGAAACAAAGGAGTGATGCGGACTTCGCATCGGATCTGGCGTAGATGATGTCATCACATCGGGAAACACCGGAAGATACAACAGAAGTCGTATGAAAGGCACAATGATTAGGTTTCGCGATGGTTCCATTGGCATGAACAACACATGCTCAAGGTATACTCCAACTTCACCCATGCTCGTCCTTCTCATATGTTTTTCAACGACACGGATATCCAGCAAGGAACACATATGGATAAAGAGCTCAAGAACAAAAGATTGGAGGAAGGGTACAACAGACAAGTTGCCGATTGATGATCGTAGCACCTCCGTTACAAAAGGGAGAAAGCAAAACCCTGAAGGTACGACGGAAACCCAACCACGAGAAATCCTGGACTCGAAGAGAGAGAAGAGAGCGGATTCAAAACACGTAGAGGTAAGAGGAGAATAGCAGAGGGTAAGGAGTAAAATCAGACCTAATCAGAACTATCCAACAGATTTTGCAAAAATAGTTTTGACACTCTACTTCGGCCGTTAGCTAGGTTATCCTACAGGCTGGACTTGTGGGGTATCGTAACTGCTGAGCTCTGATACCACTCTGTAACACCCTCAGAATCGGCCCTATGCAAGTTTTAGCGAAACTCGCCAAACCCGCATAGAAACGATTCAAAGGTGCCCACCAGGCACTTTCGTGCGGGTGGAAAACGAAGTAATAACATTACACAACAGTCCTCGATGGGACCCACAGAACAGATATACATAATAGCGACTCAATGAGTCAAGAATACAGATATACAATACAAAGTTCCAAATCACCTGTAAAACGATACAGCGTCCGACTACGGACAAGATGCAAATGGGGCTAAGAGCCCTGAAGAATAACCAATGGCGTCCATAACCCTGCCCAGGCCAAGCCGGAAGGGTAACCCTGCTAACGACGTCGATCGCAAAACCTGCTTAAACAAAAGGGGTGCCGACAAAGGGCAAAGGAAAAAGAGGAGCGTCAGTACTGAGGCCAGTACACGGCGAGACTAGAATTCGGCGGTCCTCGCCTACATAGGTATGGTGGACTGAGCGGCAGCGGCAGCATGCACTGAACAACCTATAGAGACTCGATACAACTGGCGGTTATCAGAGAGGGGTAAGAAGGACCTATCCGGAACCAACCTGATCCTAACGCCAAACAAACCCATCCTGGTATTTCCCCCTCGAGGCCAAACGAGGAAGTCAACCGAGGAACTCACACGGTTGGCAGTTTTATTTATTCAGTTATCGTTGCCGTAATTACTAGTCAGGTATAGATAATCATCCTGATAAAATAAGCAGTGGGCACTTTTAGTTAACCATTCCGTGATAGTGGCAACACTTACTAGTCAGATTCGTTTAGCATGAGATAACCCAAAACCCAGCAGTGGTTGGTACTTTTATTTAGCCATTCCGTTGTAGTTGCAATACTTACTAGTCAGGTACAATGGTCGCAAGCGACACCCAAAGCAAGCAGTTGTGGGCAATATTAGTTAGCTATTCCATTATAGTGAAGCTGATTACTAGTCATTATAAGTCAAATTTATAGCAATAAACTTTAGTTATGCTTGTCTATGGTCGAGATACTGTGCTCCAAGTCGCCCATAACCGCGGACACGGCTTTCAGAAAGTTTTACCCGGCCGGGGTGCACCAATAGCAACACACACTCGATCAACCTCGGAAAAACCAAATCAAAACCCGACGAGGCCTTCACGACAAAGCAATCACAGGATTCAGAAATATTTCAGGGGGCCACCCCATTGAGTAGACCCGCAACGAAGTAAGCAAGCTCCGAGACGGACTCAAGGTTTGCGCCAATGGCTGTAAACGACTGGGAACCCGAAAGTGTGGCTGGGCTTGTCGATACCGCGAAAACATTCCGCTTACCTAAACAGTACAGTGTGCTCCTCGCACAATCGTAAATAAAGCAGTAGCATGGCATAAGTACAGGATCGTAAATAAAACCTCAAACTAGTTTGTGGCCCCAAGAAATAAGAATGAATCAAGCTCTGGCTAAGGGGGGTCCCATATACCTCCCGGATGTGGATAGCGCGATAAATCAAGGAACAGGTATCAAGTACTCGGGGTCCTACGGGACACAAGTGGGCGTTCGGAAACCAAATATTATCTATCACCCACCGATGCCTCTGCTTACTTCAATTTTAGTTGTTAAACAGGAATTAAAGTGAGCAATAAGTAAAACTAGGATCATCTCCAACACAACATGCGGCAATACATCAACAACTGTGGCACTGGACGACACGCAACAACACTTGAGCAAGCGACTACGACGCGCAAGTCCCACTATCTACCAAACAACAGGTAATAGGATGTGTCCAAGGCAATATAAGGCTGCAAGGGATATCACGGGTACGAATACTAGAGCAACGCAACACAGATAGCAAAAGATCAACAGGAGGGAATAAATACTGTAAAAGTAAGATAGGTAGAAAGGGGGAGATGCTCGCCTGAAAACATTGTCGAAGGTTTCAACCGAAGATCGGGTCGACACTCGCATCAACTCAACGGCCTTATCCGCGAAGAAGCAAAACACTATAAGAAACACCAGATGCACTATTTAATTTCAACGGCAAAAGATCGGCATGCTTATGATATGATGCATGGCATGGCAAAGGTGCGATGCAATTAGGTCATATTAAGCGGAACCGGGGTCCCGACAATTAATTAGATGGCTCATGTTATTTATCTACCCCGCAAATTAAATGTTGTTTTAGCATGGCCAAAGATATCACCGGTTCGCTCCACAGATTTAAATGAGGCCGATATGAGACTAGATTTGCCCGCATATGGGCCCCATATTTAATTATTAGGTGAATCGGCATAAGGCCCCCAAACCACAGACAAGGATGCATGCATGAACAATTTATATGCAACAAGTTGTTATTTCATTTATAAAATAGGGCTCGGGAAAAGGGGTCACACATTAGGGATCGACGATCTTGGTTTCCGGGGTTCGGGGTCCGGTCTCGGGGTTCAGGGTTCGACGGGTCGGCGAGGTTCGGTCTTGGCGGGATCGTTCTCGGACTCCGGGGTTAGGGTCTTCGGATCGGGGTAGATCTTGGCGTATCCGGGTGGAAGGGCTTGTTGGTTCTGGCTTCACTTGTCGGTGCCGGACTCGGTTGCGGTGGATCTTGGCCATGTCGAAGTTCTTGCCGGAGGTTCGTCGAGGCCACCGGTTCGGTACGGTCTTCATATTGTAGATCTTGTCGGGTCCCACGGGGTCGATCTTGCCGTTGCGAGGGTCTTGTCGGGCCGGCGCCACCGAGTCGGTCTTGGCGTCCGGGGTTCGGTCTCAACACCGGGGTCGGCCTCGGGGTCTCGGACGCCAGGGTCGGTCTTCGGGGTCAACGAGGTCGGCCTCCGCGAGGAAGATCATGACGTGCCGACGGGTTCGGTTTCCGTGAAGGTCTTGGTGTGTCGTGGCCAAGACTTGATGTTCCGGGGCAGAGTTCTCGGCAGACATGCGGGCGGAAGGGACCTTGTTGTTGTATAGAACAGCGACGAGACGATGAAACCACACAGCTGACATCCACAGACAAAACTTCACTGCAGGTTCCCACGCGCAAACAGAGGAAGAACCCGGTGGCCTCCAGTAGAATCATCACTATGATGTGCACACTAGAAGCCACCACAACGATGGGAGCCACCGAGTGGCAACGACCGGAGGCAGCGGGAGGCAGCCGGTCGCGGAGCTTGGCGAGCAGAGGCGAGGAGGACGACGCGGCTGCAGGCAGGTGGTCGGGAAGACGACGGGGGCCGGGCAGAGGCTTGGGACCGGAAACGGAGGAGGGTCGGCCCTGGCCTCGCGTGCAGGCGGCAGCGGCCTGGGAGGTGGGAGGCCGAGGCGGGGAGGGGCGCCTCGGCCGGCGGGGCGAGCTCCGGCTAGCGCGAGCGGTGGCGGTTGGCGGTTGGGGACGACGCCGGAGGGAGCGGATGGCTCGGGGAGGAGGCGAGCTCGAGGGGGGCGCGTCGGACGGAGGAGGTAGGAGGAGCGGCGGGTGAGCGGGAGGCGGCGCCGGCGAGGGAGGCGGGCTCGGCCACGGCTGGGCGACGAGGGTGCGGCCCGCGGGGAGCCGAGGGAGGAGGCGACGGGGCCAGGGAACTTGAGGGGGCGACGGGAGGCGGTCGGAGGCGGGGCTTGGGGGAGGAGGACGGGCGGAGGGCGAGCAGGCCGGGCGCGGGCCAGAGGCGGCGGAGGCGGACAGGCGCGCGAGGGGTGAGGAGGAGGGTGGAGCGCGGTGAGCGGTGGTGAGGCCGGGCGGGGCGGGACCGCGCGGCGGCGAGAGGAGGATGGCCGGCCGCGGGTGGCGCGGGCTGTCCGCAGGGCGGCGGCGGGAGGACGGGAGACAGAGGGAGGCTGAGGGGAGAGGGGCGAGCAGAAGGGGAGCATGGGGGTTGGAGAAGGGAGCCAGGAGGAAGACGACGGGAGGTGGGAGACGCGGGGCAGGGGAGTGGGCCCGGGTGGAAGGTGGGGATCTGCTGTGGAGGGGGAGCGTGCGTGCTGTGTGTGGCTGTGTGGGCAGGTGGAGAGAGGAAGGAGAGAGGGAGAGAGGTGACATGGCCGGTTCTGAATGGTGGGAGTGGAGAGGGAAGATGAGGTGGCGCGAGGGGAGTGGCCGGGGTGAGGTGGAGGGGGGGCTGGGTAGGTTAGTTGGTAGCTGTAGGATTAATGGGGTGGGCCGTTTTGAACTGGTCTGGACCGATTGTACTGGGGTGGTCGTTCGGGTCATTCGGCCCGTTCGACTACCCCACTAAAAATAATTTAACATTTTATTTAATTAGCAATACATTTTTGTAACTAGTTTTTAGACAAACAAATTATCCGGACGCAGCCGGGGTTTAATTTGAAATAGAAGGAGGGCTAGTTTCGGAAAACCATAGTCTTTCGCAACATAGTTTCAGGTAAAATTAATATGCATGATGATGTAATGATGATGCAATGCACAAAAACAACGCGATTTTCTAGTAGTGGTTTTTGCGGGATGCCACAACACATTAGGGTTCGGCGATCTTGGGGTTCCGGGGTTCGGGGTTCGGTCTCAGGGTTCAGGGTTCGACGGGCTCGGTCTCGGATAACGGAGGTAGGTCTTGTCGCATCCGGGAACAGGACTTGGTTCGGCGTCAGGGGCGCATCGGACCCGCTCTGGTCGGAGTCGATCTTGTCGCATCCGTGGTCTTCGGGTCCGCGTAGACGGTCATGGCGTTTAAGGTGGAGAACTTGGCGTATTCGCGTCGGCGATCTTGGCGTTCGGGTTCTCGACGTCGCCTCCGGGAAGAAGGTCTTGTTGCATCCGGGGTCGTCGGGTCATGTCGTCGGTTTGTCGTCGCACGCGGAGATCTTGGCGTCCGGGTCACGGCGTCTTCGGACCCGAGGTCTTGATGTCCATGTAGAAGCACTTGATGCTTCGTGACGGAGTTCTCGGAGTACAACCATCGGATTTCGGGTGGGAGAACTCGGGGTGTCGCGACGAAGATCTTGTCCTTGTCCAGGAGGAACTAGGGACACAGCTCTTAGTCTCGGTCTTAACAGAGGCATCACCACCGAATCACTATACCCATCTGAAGATCATGGCCAACATCAAGACACAAGATCAACAAAGGGACACCTGCACATTACACACGAGGACAGCCACGACAGGGCAGCACTGCCGCGGCAGGGGGGGTGGAGTCAACACTGGTGGGCGTCGGGGAGGCCACGGGTCGCGCAGATCGAGGAGGAGGGGCCCGTGGTCGCTGGCGAGGAGCTTGCAGGCGGCGGCGCGTGCTCGCTGGGAAGGCGTCGTGAGGGCGGAGCACCAGGGGAGCGGCGGGGAAGGGGCGAGGTGAGGAGGTGAGGCGAGGACGGTGTGGAGGGCGAGCAGGGCGGCGCCGCTCGGGGAAAAGGGAGGCGGGGCTTGCGGTGGCGGCGGAAGGCCGGGCCGAGCGGGGCGAGCGAGGCCGGCGGCGCGGCCGGAGGTGCGACGGAGGAGGGAGGCAGCGGGCGTGCCGGCGACGGGGAGGAAGAAAGGGGGCGGGGCGGTGGAGGAGAGGAAGGAGAGAGAGGAGCGGGGGTTGGGGAGAGAGACGCGGGGCGAGCGGGGCACGCGGGGAGGACGCGGGGTGGCGTGCGTGGACGGTTCGGGGGGGTGGGGCCCGGGTGCAGGGAGAGGAGGAGGGTGGGGCCGCGCGGTTGTGTGGGTGCGTGGTGAGCAGAGAGAGGTGAGGGGAGAGAGGAGAGTGGGGCTGCGTGGGTGGGGAAGGGTGAGTGCGGGGCAGGAGTGTGGGGGTTAGTGGGGCGCGGGCCCAGGGTGGGTCCGGGCTGGCAGGGAGCGGCCAGGGAGGGAGTGGGGCCAGGGAGAGGGGATGGAACATGGATTGGTGATGTGGCTGGGCTGAGGGTGAGGTGGAGGGACGGTGAGGTGGCGAGCTGGGGTTGGTGGGTAGTCTAGGTTTAGGTAGGAATAGGATTTAGACAGGCTGTTTGCACTGGGGGTGGCCAGCTGGGTCGGATCGGCCCGGTTCGGCTGCCCCTAAAAATAATTCAATACTTTATTATTTACAAACGGGACTTTTCCAAACCGTTGACCGACAAAACAAATTAATCCGGAGACCCGGTTTTGTGTTTGAATAAAGACGAGGCATTTAGAAAACAAAAACAGATTTTTCGAAAATAGTTTTGAACAAACACATGCAAGATGATGACGATGCTCAAATGCAATGTGGCATGATGACATGAGCATGCGGTCATGATGATGCAATGCACAAAAACAACGCGATTTTCTAGTAGTGGTTTTGCGGGATGCCACAATGTTCAATCTCTAAGTTTCCTGGGTGGTTTCCTTTGGAGCACAACACAAAGAGATTGCCATAGACATGGTTCCTTTTGTTGCCACCTTCTCCAAAACTCAAAGTATCCTTGTCCACCCAGGTGGTTCATTGAGTCCTTGTTTTATTATATAAAAAAACACAAGTCCTTTTCTCAACTTCATAAAATCTCAACATGTATCTCTTTTCAAAATATAGCATGGCTAATCATGTAACAACTACATTGTTTTCACTAAGTAATGTATAGGGAATCCTATTAGGTTTTAGCATAGCATAAGTATAGAAATTCTTTTCATGCATGTTTCAAAATCCACTAAGTATAATGAAAATAGTAGGAATTTAGATGATAGTGTAACTTGCCTTTCTTTTGGTAGGGAATGATGGTTCACTTCTTGATCTTGCTAGTCTCACACTTTTCTAACTTCACTACAATCAATCAAGCAAACACAATATCAACTAGCATTCCAAACCAATAATCAATCAAACAATTCACACACAAAAAACAATGGGATCTAAGTCATGCATGCAAGAATGCAAAAGATAGTTTTATTTGCAAAGGTGGTCTCCACTAGGCTTGTAAACTTTGTAAGGTTGAAAGTGGTCATTTTCCAAAGTGGCAAAGTCATTTGAAAAAAGGGCTTTATTCACAAACCATTTTTAAATCCAATCATTATTTTATGTGGTGGAAAATATTTTTATCAAAGCAACAACTTTAAGTTGTTCACCAAATAAGTTGTTGCTTCTCAAAACTTGGTGTTTAGGGTCAGTAGGTTTGGTCCAAATCATTTCCCAAAGTTTTTACTCCAAAAACATTTTCATAACAAAACCATTATTTTTATTTGGCTAGAAATGGCTAAACCAATTAATCCATCCTAAATTTCACCAAATCCATTTTTCAAAACCATGGGTTGGTTCCTAGGGTCAGTAGGTTCACCACAAACTAATTTGCCAAGATTTCAACCTCAGGAACATTTTTGAATAATTTTTCTAATCCAAACAAGCATACAAATGTTTCTGCAAAAACAAACATTTTAACAGAAACTTTTTACTAAACAAATTGCATGGTTGGCTAGGTCTTGTTACACTGATTCCAACGATATAAATTTTGTAATTTTTGGACGTGTGGATCAAAAGTTACAAGGGTTTCAATTTGCAAATCAAATCTGTTTTCAAATTCTGTTTTAAACAGAAACTGGCCACGCGTCGCAATGTCATTGGCTGGTACCGCTTCGGTTGGATCCGCTCTGTGGTGCGTTGGATCTAATGCGAATCATACGGCTCAGATGCTCCCATACCTGTTCACTTAAGTCGTTCTGTCTACGCCACGGGATGGAGATCTAACGGCTCTCGCGTGTTTGACCAAAAGCTGGCGGCGCTGCACGGAGGCAGGCGGCGGCGACGGTCAGGCGAGGAGCTAGCGGTGGTTCTAGGAAGCAAAGAACGGAGTGGGGATGCTCACCGTGATCGCAAGGACGTGGTGATGCTCGTGGCGTGGTTGGTTGGTCGAGGGGCGCTCAGGGACTGCAGCAATTCCTCGCCGGAGTGAGAACGACGTCGGGCGGCTCTGGTCGTGGTCGGAGTCGACGCTACAGATCACAAGGGGGCAAACTGAGAGTATGGTTAGATGCGCATGGTCGAGGTGATGACGCGTGCGTGAAGGAGAAGGAGAGGGGTGGTCGGACACTACCTGGGGAACTCGCCGGAGTAAGGCAGACGCGGCGGCGCGGTCAGTTGAAGACGGAGCCGACGTTCTGGGGAGCCCGCGATGGAACGGAGGGCACAGACAGGTGCGCCTGGGAGTGGGGAGTGTGCTTGTGTGCTAGGGGAGGCAAGAGGTGACGTGGGTTTGCCGGAATCGTCTGGGGACGGTGGTCGGAGCTGAGGCGTTGCGAGCTCGATTCAGGGCAGCCTGGGGGCAGAGAGAGGGAGGCGCGTGAGGGGAAATGGAGAGGAGGAGTGGGCGCTTTAACGTGCGTGGTCGCAGCGAGTAATGGCAATGGCAATGGCGTTAAGGCGAATTTAACCGCGACATCAACGGCAGGAAACGGCCGGCGTCGTCTGCGCGAGGAAGAAGAGAACGAGCTGGTTGTGTGGGGTCCGGGCGTCAGCGAGGAAGAGAGAGGGAAGGAGGGTCCACCAATCGGTGTCTCTGCGGGTGTGGTTTTTGGTAGAAAACGTTTCGCAGGGGGAAAGTGTAGCTGGGCTGCGAACGGTCTTAGTGGGCTGGCCGGCTGGGCTGCTGCCTGTTTCTTTTTTTTTTCCTTCCTGAATGTTTTTCTTTTTCCAATTCTATTTTCTATTTTGAAATTCAAACAACAAATCAAGTATTCAAAACAATTCAAGCATTCATCACACTTTACAATTGAATTTGGTTCTGTTTAACAACATAAACCAATTCCTAAAATAAAATAATATTTTTATTTTAGAGTCCATTTATAATTAAATAAAATGGACCTTAGTTCATAAATCAAATAGTTTTAATTTATTTTAAAACTCCATTTGAAATCTAAATATTTTCAAAACCAAATCAGTAGGTTTTATTTGAAAACAAAGAACACTTGGAAAGCTTGTTTAAAATAAATAAATAAGTTTTAGTGTTTATTTTAAAATGGGAAAAGCCTTTACTTAAATAAAATTGGATTTTTAAATCCTTTTGTTTTATTTAAATGAACCTTTACTATTTTTAACAAATAGAATTATTTTATTTCAAAGGCTTGGCCAAGTTTTAATTTGGCTCTTTTGGAAATAATACTTATTTTATTTCTATCCTTTTCATTTTTAAAAAAAAATCAAATCTTTTATTTTTTTAAAAGATTCAAAATAGTAATTCCAAATATTTTATTTTTCCTTTATTAAATGTTTGTCTTTTTAAATATCTTTAGGATCTATTTGATCCAAATTGGTTTGAAGGTTTCCAATTGGATTCAAAAAGTTTCTACTCACCCTGAAAATCAACAAAGTTTTATTTTATTCATTTATTTTTCACATTACAAGATTTGGAAAATCTTGGGATGTGACAGAGGCTCAGAAAGGAAATGCTAGTATCGACGGAATCAAACGTCGTATCGGTACAGGCAAGGTACCCGGATTCACCGAAGATGAAGAAGGAGTTCTGTGGTACAAAGGACATCTCTGTGTACCAGCAGATTCAGAGTTGAAAGAAGTTATTTTGAAAGAAGCCCATGATACTCTTTATTCTATCCACCCCGGAGGAACAAAGATGTATCAGGATCTAAAGGAGCAATTTTTGTGGCATAAGATGAAGAGAGTAATCGGAAGCTATATCGCCAAGTGTGATATTTGTGACAGAGTCAAGGCGGGACATCAGCGACTCGCAGGACTATTGCAACCATTGCAGATTCCGGAATGGAAATGGGATTCTATTGGAATAGACTTTATCACCGGATTGACTACTTCTAGTAGGGGAAATGACTCTATGTGGGTCATAGTTGACAGATTGTCCAAGGTAGCCCATTTCTTACCAGCCAAGACCACCTACCAGAGTTTGAAGCTAGCGGGGTTGTACATCGCTAGAATCGTCAGTTTGCACGGAGTCCCCAAAAACATCGTATCGGATCGAGGAACTCAGTTTACCTCGAGATTCTGGAAGAAAGTCCAAGAAGGACTGGGAACCCGACTAGATTTCAGCACGGCGTATCACCCTCAGACAGATGGACAAACAAAGCGAGTAAATCAAATACTCGAAGATATGTTGAGAGCTTGTGTGCTAGAGTATGGATCTAAATGGGAAGACTGTCTGACGTTCGCAGAATTTTCTTACAACAACAGTTATCAAGCTAGTTTGCAAATGGCCCCATTTGAATTCATGTATGGAAGGAAGTGTGGTACCCCTTTGAATTGGTCGGAAGTAGGAGAGAGTCAGATTTTCGGACCCGACATCCTCCGAGAAGAAAAAGATAAAGTTCACAAGATTCGTGAGCACCTCAAGACCGCCCAGTCAAGACAGAAGAGTTATGCCGACAAGAGACGTCGAGACCTCGCTTTCAATATCGGAGATTTTGTGTATCTCAAAGTGTCGCCTTTGAAAGGAATGCAACATTTCTAGCTCAAAGGAAAGTTGGCCCCTAGATATATCGGACCTTTCAAGATTCTGAATCATAGAGGAGAAGTATCGTATCAGTTGGAACTGCCAGAGGAGATGTCGGCAGTGCATAATGTGTTCCATATATCGTTGCTTCGCAAATGCCTTGAAGTTCCGGAGAAGACTAAAGTTTTCAAGAACATCGATCACCGCACCATAGAGATCAACGATGACCTGACATATCCCGAAGTACCCATCCGTATTTTGGAGGAAACTTTCAGAACCACCAGGACCCGAAGCATCAAGTTTCTCAAGATTCAGTGGAGTAACCACACTGAACAAGAAGCTACTTGGGAGCGAGAAGATCACATCAAGACGGAGTTTCCCGATCTTTTTAAATCCCATATTTCTTCTTTCTTCTTTTTCAAATCTCGGGACAAGATTTTGTTTAAGGAGGGAAGGTTTGTACCATCCCAAAAATGTTGAACAATGATTATCAATTTCCAATCACCAAAATTAGGGTTAACAAAAACTTTTGTTAATTAAATCATTATGAATGCATGTGTGTATGTGATGATTGTATGAATGCATGAATGGACTTGTGTGATTGATCTAAATGGCAAGGAATGGTTTAAAGATGAAAACAAAATCATCTAAAACATTTCCAAGCAGAAACAAATCAAGAGAAAATCAAAAACAAAACAAATAAGCAAATGGTCATTTTTGCCAATCTTGCTCACTAGGCCACTTTGAGTGTTTCTAGTCCAAGATTTCAAACAGAAATTTTTCCATTTCTTTTCACCCCTTGCAAGACCAAGTAAAAGTGAATCAAATCCCACCTTTCAAACTTGCAGAAACATTTGGCCACTTGATTCAAATCACATTTCAAAACTAAATCTATATCATATGTGAAGATCACACATTTTCAAAACCCAACCAAAGTAGTGCCCCTTGACCAATCCAACTGACCAGAGACTCCCTAGTATATAACCAACACACCCACCAAGTTTGAATCCAAAATTCAAATTTGAATCTCTTTCGTTCATTTCATCAAACACCTTGTAATCAGCAAACAAACAAACATCAAATACTATTAGGAGCAGTGATTTTGGCCAACCTTGTTCCCTCTCTACCTCACCCTACACTCTTAGTAGATGATCAAACTAAGTTAACTAGCTTTAGCAGACCACTGTGAGCATGCAATGGCCATCAATGGTGAGCATGCCGAGCCTAACTTTCCACCCCCATGTCGCCAGCAAGCTAGGAGCAGCACCAAGCCTAGCAAGCATGTCTGGGACACTCTCCACCGTCCACCGCCACCCCCGTCCAAGCCTCGAGCACTGCCAGCCCCAGGACCACACGGAAAGCTCGCGCCCAGTTTCTCTACGAGCGTGCCGAGAGCCCGCCAGAGCGTCACCCGCGACACAAACCCATAGACCGTGCGCCGTCCTTGCCGCTTGCGTGCGTGATCGCCAGCACCCCAGCAACCCGCCAGACAACCCCGTTCACCGCCGCATGGACCATGGACGCTGTGCGCCATTAAAATCACCGTCGGACCCCCCAGAGCGCCGCGGCGTTCCTACCATTCCGCACCGCCCCACGATGCATAGCCATGCCGTTGAGATTCGCCAGGGAGCACAGCACCGCCCCCTACCGTCGCCCATGCCAGTAGCCCGTTGTGTCGACGACCACGACGAGCTCCACTCGCGCCTGTCGGTCCCCTTCAGGCACTATAAAAGGAGGCCACCCCTGTTCGATTTGAGCACACCATCTCACTCCCCACCTCTCACAGATCACACCCACTCACTCTCGGATCACGGCAAGCACTAGGTGGCTGGAATTTCACCGGAGTCCGCCGCTGCAGAGGAGGAGAGGCGCCGTCGATTGAAGCCGCCCCAGGAGGAGCTGCCGGTACCAGGAGGATCACCGTCATCGACTTCGTCATTCGCCCCCGTCGCCGACCATCGCCTGAGCCCTGGTGATCCCCCGTCGACCCCCACTGGCCGCGCTAGGGTTCGTGTTCGTCGCGTCCTATTTTGACGTGGACGATGAACCACAGCTGTAGATCTAGCTTCTAATCATACGGCCCTAATCACCCCGTACCGCTTCGCCACTCTCTGACGAGTGGGGATAGCCACTTAACCAGCCTGCACGCGTGATGTGCATAGTGGGCCGGCCCAGTTAACCTCCCGCACGACCCAGTAATTCAAATTTAGGTTTATTCTTTTAGTTTCAAACTCAGTTCTGTATCCAGATTCAAAAATCAACCCAGCTCGATTCACTAAACCAAAATGCATCAAACCAATTTTGTTAGAAAGGTACTAGAGTGCTTAATCCAAGCCCGTTGGATTCAAATCAATTGGATTTGTAGATCACCTATGGTAAAAATAACAAGGCAGAAGCTTTTCTGCATTCAAACATTTTTCAAAATTCAACCATGAAAGCTTTTGAGTTGATTCCAACTCTCAAAAATCAAATTTAACCATACATTTTAGAATATATAAAAGTATATAGGTTTACTTGCAGAAATAATGATCAAGTGATAAAAGAATGCCTCATAGGCATTTCTAGTCACTTTAATTAATTAAAATAAAAAATGTTAAACCTTATTAAATTGTGACACCACTTTAAATCACATTCCCATGTACTGGAATATGTGGTGATGACATGTGTCAACATGATCCCATGTTTTAGTTGGATAATATTAAATCTTAAGTAGTTTTTCAATGAGTAGAAATTACTTTTCTAAAATAAAGGAAATAAAACTATTTGCCCTAATGATTGCAATGCTTGTGATGATCCTATATCATCTAGTGAAAACCTTGGTGTGATAGATAGAAATAGTTAAGTATTGTTTGGTGATTGTGTACCTCGTATTTATTTATAGACGATGGTAACAACCAAGGATTCGAGGAAGAAGGAGGATACTACGAGGAAGAAGCCGAGGAGAACTTCAATCACTGCACTTCACAAGGCAAGCTAAAACTTGCAAGTTATCTTACCTAGCAAGCCTGTACTTGCAACTTTGCACGAAATTGACTTTGCAAGTTAACCCTTGCATGACAACTATGCAAACTATATGCCTTCAGCATATGTGATTATACCCACTTGATGATACCAAATCCCAGTTTTACTTGCAAGCTTAATTATTTTATTTCTTTATCAAAGCTTTCTATTAGAGTTTCCTTAGTGACTTGTAGAGCTTATAAATATTATTAAAGGTAGCATAAAGAGCATAAAACTTGGCCTAAGTTAGATAAATCTTGATGTCATCCTGAGGCATGAGATTGAACCTAGATAAGATATACTTGTTTACCACCCCTTGTAGATACTAGTGCTAAGCATAAAACTTGATCAACTTTAGATGGGAAAACTTGGTGAAAATGGTTATGAAAACCTTAGAATGATGAGTCATTCTACTGAAATGTTTTGACATGTGTTCTTGAACACCAGATGATTTTGATGATGAAAATGTTAAGGCATGTAAAACTGATGGTTGTCTGGATGCGATACCATTCCAATTTTACCGTACAACCACAATGCCCAAAATTTGGGTAGGGCTTGACTAGAAATTTATATACCTTAGTATGGGTTCCCTTGCGGCCGAGGTTTGAGCCGAGGCTACCTTGTGAAGATTGTCCACCTGTGCAGTTCCCAAGATGAAAGTTGGTCATGGTTGGGAGGCCAAACTCATAGGAGAGGTGCCTATACTAGGGCGTGTAATTGAAAGGTTAGGATTGATTACCCGCATACTGAGTATGGTGAAATCAAGATTGTTCCTGACGGATGTATCGACTGTTGTGGTGAAAGTGTACCACCTCTGCAGAGTGTCAAACTATTCGAATAGCCGTGTCCGCGGTTGTGGATAGTTGGAGTGGCCATACTGTTCTGTCGTCAGATGTTTTCAATGACTTATGAAATGATGTATGACTTTGAATTGACCACAACATAGTTGTGGTATGAAATTCAAGTTCCCACTTAGGTGATATAAAAATTTCAACTAGCTTTCTTTGCTTCTGAACTTAGTAGAGGTAAATCTGGCTTTTTGCAAAACAACCCTAGAGCTTAGTATCCTACCCAAAACCACTTTACTTGTTAGTATTAGTTTGCGAGTACTTAAAGAGTACTCATGGCTTTGTCCCTGGCTATTCCCGTGTCCATACTATGAAGAGGAGTATCAGGAAGATGGACAGCAGGAAGGTTACGACAACTAGGATAATCTCCCATCATCAGCATTGATTGTGCCCATGAAGATGGAGCTTCGCATACGCTATCGTTATAATTACGTTATTCTGCTGCTTGAATTGTATTAAGACTGGATCATGAGATCCTTATTTGTGTAAGACCTTATGTATGGTTTGTAATGGATGATGTACTATGATATCCAATCTGTTATGTCCCACAAAAATGGTAATCCTGTAATTGCGATGTATGGCATAACAGGCATCTGGGATTAGAAATACGGGTGTTGAAAATTTTGATCTTGATGGTTGCAATATTTCTGAAGTGATTTTGTTTCTGCAAAAACTTGCTATAAGTCCTGATGCTAGTGATATGCATGTTGCTTTCACCAAACATATTACAGATGCTCTTGTTAAGATTAAGGAAGAGAAGTTCAAACACAAAACTACTATTAGAAGATAGTTGGGAACCCATTATTAATATGCAAGTGAATGACTTTGATCTCAAAGCTTCATGTGATCTTGGTTCCAATGTCTCTATTATGCCTAGGAAGATTTATGAAATGCTTGATTTGCCACCCTTGGAAGATTGTTATTTGGATGTCCCACTCAATGATAATGCTAAGAATAAACTCATGGGGAGTATTAATGATATTCTCATTATAGTTAACAATGCTTATGTCTCTGTTGATTTCTATGTTTTGGATGTTGAATACAATGCTTCTTGTCCTATTACTTTGGGAAGACCTTTTCTTAGAACTGTTGGTGCCATCATTGATATGAAAGAAGGTACCATTAAATATCAATTTCCATTCAAGAAAGATATTGAACACTTCCCTATGAGGAGAGATAAGTTGCTTTTTGCTCCTCCTTTGAAAGCAAGGTTTGATGTTAATGCTTCCTCATTTGAAAATACTTGATTTCTTGTTTCTTGTGCCTAACTTAAAGGCGTTAAAGAAAAGTACTTGTTGCGAGATAACCCAAGATTTTACTTGAGTATTGGAAGTTATTACTTCAATAATTACCTCTCCTTATCCTCTTTGTTTGCTTTTTGTGCCAAGAATTACCTCTAATGAGAGGGAAGTAAGATTCGGGGAGTTGTTGTCCCGAAACAGATTTCTGTCCTCCACCATAAAAATTCATGAGGAGTCTCTGTAAGTCGCATTGAGCTGAAAATTTGCGAATAAATCCCCCAATATGTTAGCTAACTTTCGTTAGTTCAACACTTTGTGATTTGAGCAACAGAAGGTCTTAGAAAAAATCGGTTTTTACCTGCTGGTCTGTTTTGACAGATTTCTGCCATTATTTGCATTTGCTTCTTATTGATTCCTTTTTGGGAAATTGAGCCTTTTTTAAGGAGTTGCTACAGTATATTGTGTTTTTAGTGAAATTTTTGCTGTTATAAAGATAAACCTAAAGGTCTATTATCTTTTGAATACACTAATGTTGCTAATGAAGATTGTGTGAAGTTTTGTATGAAGGAAACATTTCAGGTGTAGAGAGAGAATGATATAATAAGATGAAGAATGGACAAAAGATCAAGCTTGGGGATGCCACCCCGGTGTCACCCCAAGGAATATACAAGAGGTACAAGCGTCAAAGCTTGGGGATGCCCAAGGCACCCCCTTCTTCATCAATAAAAAGCTCAGGTCTTTCTAGACACTTCGTTTTTATTGTTTCATGCACTGTTGTGTTGTTCTTGGAGCGTCTTAATTTTCGTTTGCGTTTCTTAGTTTGTTTAGTTTGCTTAAATAAAGTAGTTTGGACCCCCGTTCTCGTTGTGTTGTTTCAAATAAGTCGATTGGTGTTGGAAAGGAGTAGAAAGTTCTTGCTTGAAAGTGCAAGAGGAGCTTGCATTGACTGTGACTTAGACTTTATCATGACATGCTAGGTGTTGTTTTGACCTTATGCTTAGTGATTATTGCTGTAGCATGACTTGTTCCAAACAATTGGGATTGCTTAGTGTGCCTTGAAGGAATCATGCGTTGTTTTAGCATACAAAAGCATAGTATTGTGGTATTCTCGTTTGATGTTTTGTTTGGGTTGACTTGGAACATGATCACACCATGTTATGACTATGAACAAGTCACCATAGCCTCTATGATCATTTAGTACTTGACTTGTAGTACCACTCTATGCTTTGATTAGTAATGTTTTGTCGCTCTGCATGCATGATTATGGCCATTATTGCTCTCTTAGTTGGTTGCTCCTAGTCTTTTGCTAGCCTCCACTTGTATGAGTAAGCTCTACTCATGCTTCCAACTCCCAAGAAACCAAGTTATTCCAAAGTGTCCACTGTAAATTACTATGCATGGTGTGTTACACCATTCCTAGTATATTCTTGTTTTCATCTATCTTCCAATTAAAAAGTATTTTGTTATGTGAAAACTTAGTGATTAAAGCCCTCACAAACTTGATGGCACACTTTATATTCCTTGCCCCCTAATAAACTTGAACCATTGTGTCATCTATGTTGTATATGCTTGCACTTATACGTTGGAATTAGCAGAACCATGCTATCATGGGGAACGTTTTCAACATTGCACTTGTACTTTGTACACAGTTGATATCATGCTCTTTTGTCTATGGATGTCGCCGGTGTGAAATAAAATGGGAGCTTGTAAGTCCATGGAGTTATGTATTTTATGTTAGATAAACGCTTGGGTCGCTAGCCTAAGCCATGCCTAATCATGGTGGAAACTTGCAGCATCACCATAATGAGCAATCTGTGAAGCATCCTCAATAAAAACCTATGCAAATAGCAAATAAAAAGTTCACTGAGATGCTCATTGTCTGCTTGCCTTGTTATTTTGGTTATGGGATAGCTCCTGTACCATGTGGAAGGGGTACCCCGTTGGCGGTTCTCTATGATACACATGTACTTACTATGACAAGAACTTACAGGTGACTAAAGTTGAGTAGCATGAGGTGCGGCCCTCGTATTCAAGGGACATGAGATTGCCAACTTATACTTTGTCAAGCATATACTCCATAGTTTGTTCACTTTAACTTTAATCACTTCAAGATGCTTATGATAGGGGCAATGAGGGCTGAAAGGTAACAAGTACCATAATTTTTGGAAGCTCTTTTTGAAACTTGAAATCCCTGCTTCCCTTTATGAAGGGCCTTTCTTCCACTATTATATTGAGTCTCCACCTTCTACCTTTAGGCACCAGTTAAGAGAGCATAGTTGCCATTCTTAGTTCTATGTGCAGTGTCCCAAAACTTATTGATTGATGCATATTGTTGATATTGGTTGTTCTTGTGCTATTTGTATCTAGTCACTCTTATGAACTTTGAAGGTGTCCTATGCATCTATTTGCTACTCTTTGAGGGACAAGCTGAATGCCACTATGCCATGTTTTCTGTATGTGAAACAAACAAACGTTTTTCAATGCATGTTATTCATGATCTTTGTTTGTAGCCTATCATGTTGCATGCATAGTTACTTTGTCTTATTGTTAGAACTCCATCTTTCATGCACATGTTTAGAGTTCTTTGATCCTAGCTTTCAATGCTTGCAAATGATTTGATCTTGGTTTTGATGGTGCATGTCACCTCAAACATTATTCTTTTATCACTTACCTACTCGAGGACGAGCAGGAGTTAAGCTTGGGGATGCTTGATACGTCGGAAACATATCTATAATTTTTGATGTTCCATGCTTGTTTAGTATGTACTTTGCCTTGCTCTGTCCACCCTTTGAGGTGTTTTTATATGTTTTCTGGTACTAACCTATTAACAAGTCGCCACAGTGCCAGTTGCGTGTTTTCTTCTGTTTTTGGTTCTAGAAAGGTAGAAAATCAATATTCTCGGAATTGGACGGGACAAAAGCCAAAGTCAATATTTTACCGTGGGGAACACGAAGCCGGAGTACGAGACGGAGGGGACCCACCAGGGGGCCACACCCCCTGGCCGCGTGGGTGGGCCCACTCCGCGTATGGGGGTGCAACCGCCCTGGTGGCCCTCCAGCCTCGCCTCTTCGCCTATAAGAAGCCCCCGATGCAGAAACCCTAGGCACCCGATCAATATTCCACGAAACCGTCTGTAGCCGCCGCCACCATCGTCCCTAGATCAGGAGGATCGGAAGCTCTTCCCGGCACCCTGCCGGAGGGGAGATCATCCCGGAGGCCTTCTTCATCATGCCAGCCTCCGGTATGAAGCGTGAGTAGTTCCACCTTGGACTACGGGTCCATGTAGTAGCTAGATGGTTGTATCTCCTCCTTGTACTTTCATTTCTAGATCTTGTGAGCTCTGTTCATGATCAAGATATCATCTATTTGTAATCATGCATGTTGTGTTTACGGGGATCTGATGGATATTGAGATTACTATGTCAGATTGATTAATGGTTTTGTCTTATTGATTCTATCATGTCTGTGTTGTTTGTGATCTTGCATGCTCTTTGTTGTTAGTAGCTATCTTGGCCAAGTAGTTGCTGGTGACTCCAAGAGGGGGTATTTATGCTCGATAGTGGGTTCATGCCTCTACTTAATCAAGGGAAGTGACAGAAATCTCTACGGTTCTAGATGTGTTGTTGCCACTAGGGAGAAAACAACGGTCTCTTGTTCATGGAACAAGTGGATTGTTTACCTTACACACTTTGCTTAAAGCAGTTGTCTGTTGCTTGCAACTTAATACTGGAGGGGGTTCGGATGATAATCCAAAGGTAGACTTCTAGTCATAGATGCAGTTGGATGGCGGTCTATGTATTTTATTGTATTGCCCAATCTAATCTCATAGGATCTTTTTGTCTAGTATTGCACTATTATGCCTTGCTCAGTCCTGTCAATTGCCATGCTGTAATTTCTTTACCCAGCATGCCATGTTTGTTTATCTAAGGAGAACACCTCTAGTGAACTATGGACCCCGGTCCAATCTTTACCATTGATACATCTTCCATTATGATTGTTTACTTGTTGCAAACCATCATCACCTTCCACACCATACAGTTAATTCTTTGTTACAGCAACCGGTGAGATTGACAACCTCACTGTTCGTTGGGCAAAGTCTTGAGTTTGTGTTGTGCAGGTTTCCACGTTACTTGCAACACATTTGAGACGTTTCCTTCCTCCTACTGGTTTGATAACCTCGGTTTCTTACTGAGGGAATACTTGCTGCTGTGCTGCATCACACCTTGCTCTTGGGGTTTCCCGACGAAGCGCTCACACGTTGACGCAGCGCCAACATGCGTCTATAATCACGAAGCTGTCGATCACGCCAAAGATCACCACCCCCCATTTTTAGCATTGGTTTGGGCAACTCCTATTTGTGTACTGGAAGTTCAGGACGCGCCCACAGTTGCTACTTCTGTGGCCATGGTTTCGCTTTAGCCAAAACTTCCTCCTGAACCAATGCCAGTACAATTTCCTGCTCCACTGATTCAGGTACTTGAGCTTCTACTGTGCCCCTGATGTCACTCCTCAACCCTTTCATGAACTGGGAGACAAAAAATTGCTCATCATAATGGGGATTTTGGATGGAAATCTGGTAAGACAGTGCCTCAAACTGTGACTGATACTCTGCAATTGAACCTCTCTGTTTCAATGCTAGCAGTTGCTTCAGGTGTCTGCGATAATCATCGGAGCCGAACTTTTCATTCACTGCTGTCATGAGTTCAGGCCATGTGTTGATGGCATGTCGTAGTCTGTATGCCTTCAACCACAAGGCAGCATTACCATCCATATGCAAAGTAGCTGAACTAACCACAAAGAGGGATGCACATTGAACAATCGAAAGTAGTCCAAACACTTATCCTTCCAAATCCGTGGTTGATCCCCATCAAATCGTGAAAACGACATCTTCAGATTATGCTTAGTGGATGAATCAAACCCTTGACTGGTTCTACCGCCCCCAGCGCCTCCGAATCCACCGCCTCCAGCGCCGCCGAGCACCCCGTCACCGACATCACCAGTTCTACCGCCGCCATCGCCTCCACCCTCAACATCATCGCCACCATTCCCGGACAGCTGATGTGCCCTGACGCACCTGGTGTATCGCCCAGCCACCTGGTGGTGGCTGCCTGGAGGGAGCTCTTTCCCGTAAGTCATACCTCAAGTGGATCCGGATCGTCTTCCTCTAGAGAGACATACCGCATGGGACACCAATCCAACCTCTCCATGGTCGCGGCGAATTTCTCATATAGAGCAGCGATGTGACGAGCCGCATCCTCTTGCGCCTTGGAGCTCGCCTGAACCGCTGCAGTGATGAGGCCGAGTTGAGCGACCAGATCCTGCTGCGTGGAATCCATGGCCGCAACATGACCGTGCAGCAGATCCACCGCCTGATGGCACTCCGTGAGATAGGCTTCAGCCGCCTGCGCTGATGCGCCCATCGCCGCCAACACCAATGACGTCTGCGGGGAGGGCTTGGGAGGCGCCATGACTGCTCCTCGTCGGCCGAAACCAACCATTCCGCGCGAACGCTTCCCGTAATTTTACGGCAACGACACAACAAATTGGGAGATCTTCGGCACGCGCTCGTCGCCGCGAAGATGAGGATCTTACCGAGTGAGCGGTCCGAAAACAGCCACCCGAACCTGTATCGCGCGGCAACGCCTCCAGGAATCGAACGAATCTGATACCAATTGTACCACCTGCCAATATGATTGTTGACAGGAGGGATGATCTTCTTGAGGAAGAAGTAAGAACGAGAAGGAAAAGAGTGAGAGAGGAAAACGCTCTCACGTTTCTTTCGTCATTCGGATCATGTATGTTTTGATTACAACTTCCAGGTTTTATACACGACACACACACTCGCTAGACCCATGTACATGAGCACATGGGCCCACCTGTCACCGCACGTAACACACACCATACACTGGATCAACTATGTGGCCACGTCAGGCGTGACACCCTACCCGTCCAAAAAAAACTAATTAAGAGAGATTGATCGGTGGGTCTTTTTTCTACGGGAAGATTGGCGGGTCTTAAAATGATAAAGTCATCATGGCCATCTTGTTGTCGACAGGACATTGTTTTTACCGAAGAATATTTCGCCTTTAGTAAAACTCTTGTGGACTAGGTACCTCTGACTCCTACCATCCAAACACAAATTGGTTCTCAATCAAACTCTTAACAATTGACACGAGTAGTTTTTAGATATAAAAGCAGATTAGAAAGCGTGACCGTCAGAGAATTTATATCAGCGCGTCATAGAAACCAATCAGTTTCAACACATTCATGGCATGCGCTTAGCAGTTAGGGAGACCGGCAACGGCAGGAGCAGAGCACCGCCACCGATTCTAACCTGCTGAGCACCACAGAGGAGCCAGAAAGAGTGTGTCGACCAGTCGGCTCCACAGTGTGGGTGATGAAACCCGAGGTCGGGTCCCTTCCCCCCCCCCCCCCCCCCCCCCCTCCGTTTAATTTGTTTGGTCTTATTTTTTATCAGACCCACGACCTGGCCGGGTTCAGGGTTTTCACGAGTACTACCACCGTATGAGACAGGAGCGACATCGGCGCATGCGGGAAAACAATGGATATTGGGATGGGATTGGTGGAAATAGACGCGTGCGTGTGTTGTCTTTACGACTCTATATTCCATCGCGTGCATGTAAAGTGTGTTGTGTGCATGCGTTATGTGAGACGTGTGGTTAAACATAGGATTATTAGGGATAGAATTAAGACTTATAGTCAGTCTATGGATACGGGTTTGACACCCCTAGACCCGTCCTGTTAAACTTGACGGGTCTAACTTTTTTACTAAACCCTCGCCATTTAAGACGATGGATTGATTTACGGTTTCGGGGCACATTGCCATCCCTGGTTGGCCGAGGATCCACTGTCGCTGAGTGACCGAAAGACATGTCACAGGTGGTCGGCGTCTAAGGTCAGGCGAGCCGAGACCTCATTGAGAAGTTCAGAGGGGAGGGAGCACCAGCAGCTCGTCGGCCATCAGCACCATTTTCTCAGGCGCTCGCGCTTTTTTGAGATCCCTGCACAGGGTCGGGCTGCTGCTTTACATACCCGCCTTCAAGTTTAGTTGAATTCTAATCGGATTATGGCCGACACCTGCGCAATTGCAAACTGTGTTTACAGGTCGGCATCATCAAAATTTACAACTATTGTACAAAATAATGCTGGACATTGGCACAAAGTATGAAACAGCTTTGTTGTTAAGACTGTCACAGATATGCTCGAGCGTGATATGGCTTCTAAAACAATCAAAATATGATCAACCAGTGCGCTTTAATATCGGAACTTCACAACTGTAAACTACCATATCTTCGAAAGACTTCTTCACAAAGATCAACAGATGCAGCTTTTTTCTTCTGAGAAAAGAAACATGCCAACATGAAATAGAGCCTAAAGACTACAGGACCCTACACATGGACAAATTCTGAAAGTTTTTTTAGCACAACTATCTTGTAACTCAGGGGAATAACCACTGCTGGACCAGCTGGTAGCTTCAGCAGCTTTAGTCCAGCCTGGGAGAAGATCACAGCCAACTGTCAGGTCGCCGATACAGCTGGGATACCAAAAGGATAACGAGGCAACCCAAGGACACATTCTTATGCTTACACCTCCTCAATAAGAACCTTGGATTGAGGCTTGTTCTTTCTACCAGCCTTCCTCAGTCCGCTTCCACTGTCCAACTCCTCAAGTGACGCTTTCTCCACCTCAACAATGCGAGCCAGCGATGGCCAAGCATCAACTGGCTGCTCATGAGCCCAGCAGGTAACGAAGAACAGCTTCCTATCTGCGGCACGGAGCTTATGGGAGCTCCGAGCCCTCTCCGTCTTGCCCACCTTCTCTTCCTTGAGCATGCTCTCACCAGCTTGAATGAGCCTGCGGAAGTCACACAATGCACAGACAAGGGCATTGCCTCCTAAGGAGAGGATGGTGACGATATCCTCCACGAGTCCAATTGCAAACCTGAAACCTCCGGTGTGCCTGTAAACTGGGGAGCATGTCTCCTCTATGCAGGTCGTGAGCGATTCAGATATTGTCTCAGGTTTAGCATCCTCCCCCATGACTTTCGACATAGACAAGGCAACGGTTGAAGCACCCAAAGGATCAGAGTGCCAGTCACCATTGTAGAGGCGGAGTGTGAAGCAGTAACTGTAGAGAATATCAACCAAGTGAACAGTGAGCAGAGGAGATGGCTCTGCCCTGGTTAGCTGCTTGAGTGATGGTAGAGGAGATTCTGGCCCTTCTGGTATTTCATTGATGATAGACTCTGAAGCAGTCGTTGGATCTGATAAAGTAGTGACATCTGTACTCATTTCTTTGATAAGCTGACTCCCATCATGGCTAAGAGAGATTGATTTAGCAGCAGGATTTTTCCACCATGGTGTCCATGGTTGGATCATCTTGCTGAGTTCACCTGAGGCTAGAGCTTGACGAAATCGTTTGATTTCATCATCAGAAAGGTCTTCAAGATTTATCCCATCACCTGTTTGGTAGAAAGAACAAGAACTCAATAGAGAACCTGACAAACATGGCAAATTTTACCGGTTCGAACAAACAACTAAACCACACTTAAACATCACATAAGAAAACTGCAATATGAACAAGATTGTTTAGAGAACCTATCATAGTGTTTCAAAAAGCCTTTATCAAAATTATGAAGGCATCAGGAATAAATATAGCATACCAGAAATGACTTTTTGAATAAGCTCCTCTGAAAACATTGACTCTGCAAGGTAAAAAATGTTTAGCATTGTGGAAGTGAAATCAGTGCTGGTATAAAAACAAATACATGATTAATCTAAAATATAGGTTAGCATTTATCCATAATCACCCAAAAGTTGCACAAATTGTATCAGAAAAATAAGATCCCACCATGTATCACGAAATAAGGAAGAGGGGCATCTTTTCCCTGGGGTAGAAATTAATTAATTTTTGCCCAATAGCCTTAATTTCGACTATTTTCTCTAATAGAATGCAGCCTACAACCAATATTTTCTAATATGGTAGCTATTACAACCAGATGTAAGTACCAGGTAGAAATTGTGTCATATGTCAACTAACATGTCAGATGGATAAGCTATCATCTAGTTTGCCACTCGTGACCTATAGACGATAACAGAGTACAAAGAACTAGTCCAAGCACCTCAAAGCAATAAAAATGCAAGTTAGAGTTCTTAACTGAAAACACTGAGATCAACTTATAGTGCCTTCCACATTACAAGCCTCCATGCCAATTACTAACATTACTAACAAGTTTGAGCGGAAATGATACGCAAAAAGAAATCATAATTTTGCAGGAGTGACAAACTAGAAGACGATTCCAAGAGCTTAAAACCAAAGACAGTATTTCAAGAAAGCTCCATAATGACTCTAGAGATAATCAGATACGTTGAAGCAATAGTTCTCGGCCTTCGGAGGTCTCAAATGGAGTGACATGCACATCCAAAGTGCAGAAGACTGCAAACTGGAGCACCTGTGCGTAAACCAAGGGATATATTGTAGTCTATGCTATGAAAACAGAATCTTGTGCAACAAATATACCATCTTCACCATCGGACTCCACTTCTTCTTCCAAGTGGAACCGTTTGAGTATGTCGAGCATCTGCCTTTTTGATTCATCTTCAGGCTGAATCTGCTTAAGCTCCTCAGTAACATTCTCACGCATGAACAATTCTGTACATTGCACACTATGCCCCTATTAAATAAGAATAAACAAATTATTACAATCAACACCAAGCAATAAGATCCTTCAATGCAAACCTAACTGCAAACACTGAGAACAGTCAAACACCAACCAACCACAGTACCTACATGCATACAAAAGCAGACACACTTCCACACCTTATCAAGAGACAATAGTAAAGTTAAATGAATGAAAATTACGTTTGTCGGCAGTGAGACAATGATGCTGTACAACCCGTCAACAATACTGCTTAAATTAGATGTACCTATATACAGTATTTTCTTCACACTAACTAATGAACGGACTTAAATAGATCAATTCAGACCAGCAAGTAGATCTGAGGTACGATAACTACATGTGTATGTGACAAATTCACCCTCAGAATTTCTATAGGATCACTCCTCTAATTTTTGCAAATGTAACTAACTAAAACCCAGTATGGCACCAGGGATTGGTGGTGTAGCACGACGTACTGCAACCTTTCTCAGAGATACGCACCAGACTAAGTAAAAAAGAAAATTCCCCAAGCTACTAAAAATGACTAGAAAGAGCAGGTAAACATCCCAAAGTTAACTATCTCCCTGCTTTTTCGATTTAGCCTGGTATGCAACGAAACCGTTATATGCAGTATGGCAAGCAACAAGAGTACAAGACGGTTGTCAGAAAATTATTCTGGGTACCGCTTCCTCCAAAAGTTCAAAACTGCACTATGTCAATTCGACGAACACCGTGTGGGCACAACCATATGAGAGAGCAAAACCCCCCAGAACGCTGTTCCACAAGCTTTCAGATAACGAGAACGGGGAACACAAGGAACGGGAGGAGAGCGCACCTTGTAGCAAGTGAGCGAGCAGTAGCGGGAGTTGCAGCGTGGGCAAGTGTACTGCGCGAACTGCTTCTGGCATCTGCACAAACACCACACGCGCGCGCGAGCGCAAGCGAATATCAGTCACGAAGATTACACAAGCCCAGGGGAGAAGGAAAACGTAGGGAGGAGGCGGGGGTCGGTGATGACGCACACGCGGCAGATGACTCTGGTTTCGGCGAAGGAGGAGGACGGGGCGGAAGCGGAGGCGGCCGCTTCCTCGGAGACTTGGACGTCCCTCTCCATACACGGCGCGCGGTGGCTGCTCGTGCTCTTCTCGCTCGTTCGCTATCCTGCGCGCTCGGGCGTTTTGGGCGTGGTTTCCGGCGTGCGGTGCGACCGGGGCCCGGAGCTTTCTCGAAGCTGGAACCGGAAGCGGTTTGCGCTGGACGCCGACAATGACGACGCTTGGTGAGCGGCGAGGTGGTGTTTTTCCCTATTTATTACTTTGCCGCTCTATTTTTAGGTTTTCTTTGGATCCTAGGAATGTCGTAAAAAAATTGAACTAGCTTCTAAATTTTACTCAAACTTCTATGGATTGCTTTTGAATCAACGAAGGTGCTACCCAAACTTCTATGGATTGAATCCACTTGCCTCAATTCCATGAAAAATTGAACATCCACACCAACCTTTTTTTTTAGGGAACCACACCAATCTTATCTTTAGACTCAAGTGTGTAGGATCGAGACACTTTTTTTTCTATTTTTCATATGTTTCATCCAAACAATCATTTTTCTAGTTTTCCTATGTTTTAGGATCATCTGTTTTGCACATGCAAACCTATAAAATTCCTATGTGTTTCACATTCTTGCTTTTTTCAATCCTACACTACAATCCAAAAAGACCATCACCCTCTTTACTTTGGGCTTTATTTTTTACCCCTCATTTTACTGCCCCTATTTAATTTTGTTCATGCTATTATGCTCCGTCAAAGTTTGGCTAGCTATGGGTGTTTTCAAACTATCTATGTCAGTGTGTGATGAGCTTACTAAATTAATACGCGATTATTGGTGGGTACTGAGAATGGAAAACGAAAGACACATTGGATTAGTTGGCCAAGATTGAATCGCTCAAAGCCACAGGGTGGGATTGGATTTCGGGACAAGCGTTTATTCAACCAGGCTCTACTAGCTCGTCAAGCTTGGAGGTTGATATCTTTTCCTGACAGTCTTTGTGCACGAGTACTGAAAGCAAGGTATTATCTGAATGGTGTTTTGATGGATACAGTGTTCACTGGTAATCCCTCTTCGACCTGGACGGCAATCTCATATGGTCTGGAATTACTGAAGAAATGGCTGATATGGAGAGTCGGTGACGGAAAAAAAGATAAGAGTATGGAGGGACAGCTGGATACCTCGATCTTCTTATTTTAAAGTTCTAACCCCGAGGGTAAATAGGCGGCTAAGCCGTGTTTCACAGCTACTGGATGTTGATGGTATGTGGAAGGAAGATCTGGTGCGTGCTACTTTTGTCCCAGTGGATGCTGAGGCAATTTTGAAAATCAAAACTTCCAGAAACAGTGATAAGGATGTAATTGCATGGCAACCTGAACGTAATGGAGTCTTCTCTGTAAGGAGTGCATATAAACTTGCTTTGGAAGCTCATCCAGACCAATGTTCTATGGCATCGTCGAGTGAGAACCCTAATGGGGAGGATGCATGTTGGAGAAGGATTTGGCAGGCTTTTGTACCACCGAAGGTAAAAATCTTTGCGTGGAAAGCCGCCTCCAGCGGACTAGCTACGGAAGAAAACAAAAAGCGACGCCACATGAGGGTCACAGGTTATTGTAATATTTGTTGTGCGGAACTGGAAGACATACCTCATGCGCTTTTCAGATGCGCTCATGCAAATCGTTTGTGGTCTGATATGAGGAAGGATTGGAGTTTACCTACAGACGTTGAACTTTGTTTGCCGCCTGACAGCTGGTTCCGTTACATCTGTAATCATATTTCAGCACATATGATTGATCCCTTTTTGCTATTAACCTGGAGGATTTGGTATTGTCGAAATGAAGTGACTCATGAAAAGCCTTTACCATCTTTACAAGGATCCAAAAGGTTCCTTTCTAATTATCTGTCATTGTTTAGTGGTGTTAAGAACACTTCAGTGAAGGCTATTATCAAAGGAAAACAACCGATCGTCGTGATAGGAGCTCAATCATCTAAGACTCCTGACACCTTGACGCCGGTCAAGTGGTGGTCTAGGCCACCCACGGGATGGGTGAAGCTTTCTGTGATGTTTCGTTTTGTGCTACGGATAATTCGGCTGGAGCGGGGTCTATCTTGCGTGATGCTCAGGGACATCCTGTCTTCTTAGCATGTCTTCATATGGCGTTTTGTGTTTTACCACTTGAAGCTGAACTGCAAGCTTGCTTGGATGGACTCGAGAAGGCACTGCAATTTTTTCAAGCGCCAATTATTGTTGAATGTGATTGTCTCCAGTTGATCGAAGCGGTGAAGTCCAGGTCACCTGATAGATCTTTATTTTGCCATCTTGTGTCGACGATCAAAAAGCTTGCTAGGTGTGATAGAGTGTGTGTATTTGTAAAAGCGGAACGTCCGCAGGTCAGGGTTAGTCATTGTCTTGCAAATTTTGCAAGAGCGGAGCGTCGCACTGTCACTTGGTTGCATTCTGTTCCTGACGTTGCAGGTCACGAACATGAACTCGACATCTCTGTAACCTGCCTGTTTAATGAAGTTTCATTTTACCCGCAAAAAAAAAATTGGCTACTTGGCTGAAGATTTCTTCATCCATGTTGGCCAAACATAAGATCAATTAATTCAAATCTACTACATGTATATGCTTGTGTTTTTCAAGTGTATGTTCTTGGCATAGAGTCCTTCTATGCACACGACAATACATGTACAATTTTGCTTATGAGCATTCCATTTAGCGGGCCAAAATTAGTGACTCGGTTGGATTTGCATCGTACAGGATTCGTCTAAGCAAATGTCATATGCATAGTGCTTCCGTTTGGCACATGTACTGCATATGCATAGCTTTGACATCACATCGCTCGATGTCTAGAACCGCCACTGCAAAGAGTTGACAAGATTTATGAAAAAAAGGCGAGAACAATTGGCAAGATTCCATAGGCCACAAAGAAGTATTGGCAACCCACTAAGCAAAAGCCAAAAATATCAGATCTGGGCATTTAACCAAACATTTTTGGAAAGGAATTTAACCAAACATAACCTAAGATGTTGAGTTTCCATTCTTTTACTTCGGTGCCAGAAGGCGGGGAAACCACGAACCATCGTATTGGAGCGATGAGGTCTTTCTATTTTAGATTTGGCGGCGGTCTCTCGACGATGAAGGTGGCGTCGTTCGGAATTTGTGACCACCACGGCTCTGTCCTCATTCTGGTGTGGCTGGCGTGGCCGCGGTACTTGCGTCAATTTTGTTTTGCTAAGTATGTTTTCAGTTTTGCTCTTTTGTGTTTTTGGTCTTCTTTCTTGACAATATACACCGACGGAAGTTGTTTGATAAGCTATTCGATGCCCTGTCTTGCAAGGTGTGTGTTTCCAGCCACTGTGAGCAGCAGACCGGCAGCTTACGTGGATCTTGAAAATCTGGGTTTGTCCAGCTTTTTGCAGGTCTGTCAGGTGTGGATTTTTCACCATAGGTATAAAAGAATGTCAGGTTCAGAAGAAATGACGGCTTCAAAGAACTTCAGATGTTAGAGAAGATGGCTTTGGAGAATTCTAATGTAACTTTTAGTTTACTCAAGAGTCTTATTGTTCATGTTGGTGTTACCTTCTTCGATCTGACCTGATGTAGATGTACTCTACTACCCAGTTAAGTAATTCACTCTTCACAGGAGTCAAATCCTGAATAACGAACAATGAACATAGTGTGACAAACAGAAAACGATTTAAGGTATCAGAGGTAATGAATGTCAACAAATTCGATTGTTCTTACTGATGTGTGGTCATTGACAGCTAACATGATATTCCAGATAGCAAAAGGAAACAAGCAACAACAGTTCACTGTCAACACACGACAGTATGATTAGATAGTACTGCTTTAGTGCCAAAAAGAAAAGAAAATTTGGGCAAAGTAAGCAATGGCCATATTTATTCAGCCTCGGAAGCATCAATAACAGCTGGGATCTGTACCAGATAATGTTTGTGCGAGTTTTTATTCTATTTAACAGAAATACAATAGAAAAAAGGAAGGGAGATGAGTGTCCACAAGAACATCATCGAGGAGAGCCAAAACCGCCACCACCAGGAGTGAATATCTGAAGAATCTCACCAGCATTAACCGTGACGGTGTTCTTCCCTCCAAGGTAAACTCTGCGACCATCTGTCCTGACCAAATAGTTTGCACCACGAGCTCCGTTTTCCCCTCCCTTCAGTCCCCTGGGAGCGTGCACCCGTCTCTCGGAAAGAATGCTCACAACGACAGGCCGGCGGAACTCAATCTCCCTTACAAGGCCGTCACCACCTCTGTGGACGCCAGAACCTCCGCTGTTCTCTCTGATGCTAAACCTGTGCAAAAGAACAGGGTACCGCTGCTCAAAGATCTCCGGGTCAGTCATCCTTGTGTTCGTCATGTGGCACTGAACACCACTTGTACCACCCCAGCTGGGCCCGGCTCCACAGCCACCTCCGATGGTCTCGTAGTAGCCAAATGTGTCATCTCCAAATGTCAAATTATTCATGCAGCCCTGAGAGCAGGCACAGGCTTGGAACGCCATTAGGACAACATCTGTAACTCTCTGAGAGGTTAACACATTTCCGCCGACCACTGCAGCCTTATCACTTGGTGAAAGAAATGAGCCTTTAGGAATGATGATCTTCACAGGAGCTAGGCAACCTTGATTTAAGGGTATATCTACATCCACCAAGCACCGCAGGCAGTATATGACAGCAGCTGTTGTTACCGCTTCAGGAGCATTCCAGTTACCATACACCTCAGGACTGGTGCCCTCAAAATCAAAGGTGGCTTCACCTCGAAGAGAATCAAGGGTCAGCTTCAAATGGAGCACAGAGCCATCATCCATATAATCTTCATCTTCAATAATACAAGAACCCGTCTCCTTTTCAACTCTAGATGCGACTACCTTGAGCATCTCTCTCACAGCTACCTCAGCATTCTTCTGGACGTGATTCATATAAGATTGCACAGTGATCAGGCCATACTGATTTATCAGTTCTTTGATAAGTGTTATTCCCCGTTGGTTTGCTGCCACCTGAGCACGGAGGTCAGAAAGATTATCTTCAATCTTGCGTGTTCCTGGAATCTTATGATTGGTAAATTCATCAGAGCAGGGTGACTGCAGCAACTGAACTATTCCTTCCTCTTGAAAAACACCTCTTTCCACAAGTTTAAACGCTTTGATGGCAGCACCTTCCTCCCAGATGGATTTAGAGAAAGGAGGCATGCTTCCTGGTGTGATGCCACCGATCTCTGCATGGTGACCTCTACTGGCGACAAAAAATATCAGTTTACCCTCATTAAACACTGGTGTGACAACTGTGATATCTGGCAGATGGCTACCACCAGAGCATGGATGGTTTGTTACAAGAACATCACCCTCATGCAGGTTATCACCCCAATAACTAAGCTGCCAGCATACAGTGCTAGACATGGCTCCTAAATGCACAGGAACGTGCGGGGCATTTGCAACAAGGCCACCATCTGAACCAAACAAAGCACAAGAGAAGTCCAGCCGTTCCTTTATGTTTGTAGAAATGGAAGTTCTTTGAAGCGTCCGACCCATCTGTTCAGCAATACCCATGAACCGGTGATTAAAGATAGAAAGTTGAACTACATCAGCTACTTTTTCTGAGATCTCTACAGTGCTCAGAGATGCGCTGATCTCAATTTTTATGTTACCATACTTAGTGATGATAGCCTTGCAGTCCTTTTCTACTATCACTGTACTATTCCCATTCATAATTACCACGGGGCCTTCCAAGACATGGCCATAACCCAAATTCTCGAGCTTGTATAGTGGAGTTTCTTGCCATCCATATGAAAAGTAAATTTTGCATGAACTTTCTTGCAAAGGCTTGGTTGATATTGGTGTCAGTTCACGAGGTTGTAAAATGTTCGTGGCACCAACACCCTGGACTCTCACATCACAGATGAGTATTTTTCTGTGTAACAGTTTGAAGCCATACTCTTGTTGAAACAGATTAACAAACTCATCAGCATAATCACATCCAGATTCTTTCTCAGGCTGTTTAACCATGATTGCTGTATCAGTTCCCTCATACCTCAAGTTCAAGTATGAACCTGTCCTGATGTTCTCCTCTCCAAATCCCTGCTCTATTAGTTTATCTTTCACCTGCTTTACCAAAAGAGCTGCTCTCCGAGATGCCTCTGCGGCAGAATCTGCATTATAAACAGCAGAGTATGGTTCTTGCAAATCTTCAATAACATCAGCAAGGCCCATCCCGTATGCACTCAGTATACCACAATAACGATGAATAAGTAACTCAGACATGCCTAATGACCTGGCCATAGCGCATGCATGTTGAGGACCTGCACCACCAAAGCACGCTAGTGCATGGTTCTTAGTATCATGCCCCTTCATTTCTGTCAATTGGCGAATAGGTCGGCACATTGCCTCATTTGCAACATTCACAAACCCAAGAGCAATCTCCTCAACTGTCATGCCCTTTACTAATGGATCCTGACTCTTTCGGTAAGAGTTGATCTCAACAGCAAGTTCCTCAAATGCCTTTCTTGTAGCCTCATAATCAAGGGGCAAGTTTTCATTAGGACCAAATATGGATGGGAAATACTCAGGAATGACAGTTCCCAAGATCAAGTTAGCATCAGTAATTGCCAGCTCACCGCCTTTCCTGTAGCAAACTGGACCAGGGTGTGCTCCGACAGATTCTGGCCCAACCTTGAAAGCCCCAAACTGAAACTTAAGCTTCGATCCACCACCAGCGGCCACTGTGTTTATGTCAAGCTGGGGAGCTTGGATGATTGCCCCAGCAATTTGGGTTTCAAGAACTTGTTCATAGCTTCCATCATAGCGGCTCACGTCGGTGGATGTACCTCCCATGTCAAACCCAATGAGTGGCTTGGACGTCTCAAGTTCAAACAAGGTCTGCGAGTAGCCAACAACACCACCTGCAGGACCTGATAATACTGCTTTGTGCCCAGAGAATCTGCTCTCCGGAGCAAGACCACCATCTGACTGCATAAATAGCACATTCACTGGTTCAGCTCCCCCATCAAATCTTGACATGAATGCTGATAGGTACTCTTTGATGACTGGTGTTAGATAAGCATCCACACTGGCTGTAAGGCCCCGAGGCACTGCACGCACCATCGGTGTCAATGACGAAGACAGAGACACATGCTTGAATCCCATTTCCAGGGCTAGTTTCTCTATGAGGAGCTCATGATGGGGATACGTATACGAATGCATCAAGACCACAGCCAAACATCGAATCCCCTTGTCAAGCAAACTTTTCAGTGCAGCCTTCAACGATTCCACATCAACCGGCTTCCCCACCCTGACCAATTCCCCTGAGATCCCTTCAACACATGAATCATCGCTCTCACCATCAGGAACAAGTTCAATCCTCTCATCGACCTCAACCACCTCCTCATACAGATTCGAGGACTTCAGGACCTTGAGGTCAAATATATTTGGACGGGCCTGGTTACCAATCTGAAGCAAGTCCCTGAAGCCCCGGGTGACACAGAGCGCTATCCTCTCACCCTTCCTCTCAAGCAGGGCGTTCGTGGCGACCGTGGTGCCCATCCGGATCCAATCGATCATGCCAGTCGGAATCTTCGCCGACCGGGGGATCTTCTCGCCCGAAAACTCCTCCAGGATCCTCCTGATCCCTTCGATGGGGGCGTCGTTGTAGTTGGACGGGTCGACGGAGAGAAGCTTCATGACGTAGCCTTCGGGCCGCCCGGGGACCTCGGCGTAGATGTCGGTGAAGGTGCCGCCCCGATCAATGCAGAACCTGAACTTGCCCACGCTGCCCATCCTCTCCTCCCTCCTCCCGCGATCAGCAGGCGTGTTCCCTGCAAGCATCAAACAACAGGCAGGGTCGTTATAATTTGCCACTAGTAGCTACCAGCACTACGCAACGAAGCGGGCTAGTAATCCGCAGCTAACTCGATGAACTCGAGCATCTCATCCCAGATAGAGCGGTTAAGATAAGATTGCTCACAGCGGAGGAGAAGAGTAGAACAGAACTCCTGGAATGATCCAAGCAAGTTAGGGTTCGCTACTAGCAGCAGGAATCAACCCAGGCCGGGATGGATCTTCACTCCAGTCCAGTAGAGAGCGGAAGGGAAGGGGGAGGACAGTGGGAGAGGAATACCTTCGGAAGTGGCGTGCTGGATGGGAGGGACCGGAGAAGTGTACGGCGGTGAGTGTGCGACGATGATGCGTGAGAATTTGGGAGCCGGGAGGAAGTAGGCTTCGAGCCGTCACTTGGTGGTGCGCCGCCGTGGCCGTCGATACTAGTGGACCTATGGAGAACTGGAGAGACAAAGTGAAAAACGGAACAAAGAGGATATGGGCTTGGTTAGAGAGATCTCCGGCCGCGTCCCGAACGGCGTCCCATCGGACAAGGAAATTTAAAATTCATTCATATTTAGAACGAGCTCTTACAAACTAGACGAAATTTAACTAAATTTAAACCTAAACCTAGATCTATGTGTCACCTTTGTTCCGACGAGATGGACCAGCCTCGTCGTCGATCTTGCTTACACACTTCTTGGCCTCACGCTCGCCTCCTTCAGGTACCTCCTCGCCGACCATGCTTTCATCCTCCATCGATGTGCGGTTGCAGCTGAACAACATATGCTTTTGCTCGTCGCCAGTCGTTCCTTGCCGCCTCTGCTGCTTTGCGCGTCTAGCGGTACTGCTCGTTCAAAGCAAGCCGGGCAGACTTGTGAGCAGCGATACCTGCCTTGTTTTGCGCGTTGATGCGCAGAATGGCATGGCACTCGGTCTTCATGAGGAGGCGATCGTTCCCCTCTGCTGCCTCTCTCTCAGGAGATCTCCATGATGCCGGCCTCCAAGGACGTGTTTATGTCCTCGAGGTTTAGGCCTTGTTCGTCTTCCCGGAGAAAGACCACACATCGCCTTCGTCATCTGAACTAGAGGGAGGCGTTTGTTCCATCGTTGGGACACTTTTGCAGGGCGTATAGGGAGCTTGGGCTAGCAAGTGGATAGGCAGCGAGGCATGTCGTGGGGTGGACGGCGAATAGATGGATAGGTTGGGTGGTGGAGAAGGTGAATGTGATGAGATATGCTTTGAGGATACACGTCGAGGCTATATTTCTCGCCAGAGCAGACGAGCGGCCGGTGCGTCGCATTTACATCGCCAAAGAGACGATGGGACGTGTCTATACGTCCACCTAGGGAACCGACAAGTCATAGTTTCAAAGATAGTTGGACGGTGGCAAACAAATAATCAAGGTTCGACACTCCTTCGTCTCTATGACAGGGTTGGTGAAAGAGCATGTGTGCCCTTATGTGTGATTTTGGTAATTAATGACAATCTCTACAAACTAATATTTAATTGAGTTATACTTGTAGTGATTGTTCATACTCATTGCTCGAATCATATGTTGGCTTCAAGGTTGAAAGAAGAAGAAGAAAGCAAATAAGATCAAGCGATGACCAAGGTGATATTTAAGAGAAGATCCAAAGAATGGTCATGTGAGAGTTGAGACTTTTGGAAGCATGTCTTAAAGAAGAAAATAGTGTGAGCATTGATGCATTACTTCAAGATATCATATTGAAGAGATAAGAAGATACAAGGATGATGAAGACAAAGTGCAATAGTGGATTCAAGTGGATCTACACACAAAGAAAATATGAAGTGCGAGCTAAAGATCAACAATCTCGAGAAGATCATATGCTTGAAGCTTGCCACATTTATGTTGTTCATGTATATTTGATTACATGCCCAAATAAGAGGCTCTACCATAGTGAGTATGGGGGAGCAATTCACAAGTCTTCAACAAAGCAAGTGTGAGCGAGATCAATCAAGAAAGGTGTTCCAAACCAAGAAGGACAGGATTGTCATCATCAAGGTCAAGTGGAATGCGCAAGACAAAGGTATGATCTTGATTGGTTTTATCTTTTACTGGTCTCGTATTGCTAGTTGGGAGACTAGGTTATAAGATAGATAGTCGTAATATAAAGAAGGGCTCTCGAGTGACTAACTTGATCGTATCATTCATAGATAGCTCAAATAATTGCATATTTGACATCCTATTTCTTAGTTCTTATTTGGATTTGCTCTTTCTGTTTATCTTCAAGAGAAGCTCAAGTTCATCAAAAATGGTTTTCAAACGAATATCTTATTGTGCTTTTGATTTTGAAGGTTTACTAGTTCATCTTTTATAGAAAGGTCAACTCTTTCATCGTATGGTTTTATCCTAACTTATCATACTATCTCTTAATTAACATGTAAATCTTGTTGTTAACTTGGAAACTTTTTAAACCCAAGTTCATGAAAAGCAGACTTTGTATGTTAAAGTTATGATCTTTTTTGTTTTCTTGTTTCTGCTAAGTTTTTTTTGGGGGGGGGGGATTTCCGTCCCCTTGAAATTTGGTTAAGGACCAAGTGGTGCAACTCATTGTATGGGGGACATAATTTTTCCCCCGAGACAGAATTTAGGGGGGTGGAATTTCCGGGGTAAAATGGTGTAACAGTCAAACTTCATGGAGAACCTATAAAAGGCCCCTTCTTCCTCACCTAGAGGTTGGTTCTTCTAATTTTTCTATCCCATTTGTTGTCTTTGAAGAGATTGTCCTACCTCCCTCTCCCTTCCATGATTCTTGCATCTTTTTGAGGGAAAAGAGAGAGGACATCTAGATCTACATCTCCACCAATCAATCTCTCCTCTAAGTGAGGGGAACATATTGGATATAGATCTTTGGAATTCTTTTATGGATTTCCTCTTGTGTTATTCCTCTATTATTCCCCGATAGGTTTAGTAGTTTTGGTGAAATTTGGGAGTGAAGGACTGAGCACTTGTGTTCTTTCCATTGCATTAGGTGCATTTGTTTGAGTTCTCTTCGGAGAATTGGTTGAAAGCAATAAGTTTATTACTCTTGGGCTCTTGGAACCCGGAGCTTGTTACTCTTGGTTTCTTGGAACCACAGATGACTTACTAGGTTGGTGGATTCTTGGGGCCTCTAATTAAGTTGTGAATATTCCTCAAGCTTAAGGCCTTGGTGGAGATTATTTGGAGTCTCTAATTGAGTTGTGGATATTTCCCCCAAGCTTAAGGCCTAGCTGGCGATTTCTTGGGAGCCTCCAACTGATTTATGGAGATTTCTCCAAGTTTAAGGCCTTGGCGGCGATTTATTGGGAGCTTCCAATTGAGTTGTGAAGATTTTTCCAAGCTTGTACAGGTTCGATGACAATCTTCAAGGGTAACATAATAGATTGAGGACTTCCCTTTTGGTGGGAGGGCTCGAGAAGAATATGGTAAGCCATTATGACATTCATGGATTATTGAGTCTCCAGACTGCTCCAACGGATAGTAGCACCCATAAGCGTGTGAACTTTGGGATACATGTGAAATGGATCGTATGGACACCTACAGGGGGTGAATAGGTGAAACTAGTGAGGAAACGATTTACTCTAGCTTCATATGAATGTGTGTTTCATGGCTGCACTAGTGAGGAAACTATTCTACACTTATTTTGGGGCTGTCCTTTTGCAAAAGCTTGCTGGGCTGAAATTTCCCATGTCTAAGTGGCTGATCACAATCTTTTCGAAGCTTTGGCCAGTATTAAAAAAGGTCTTAAAGTCCCTTTTGCAATGGAAATTATTATCCTAGGAGCTTGGGGCATATGGATGTGCAGAAACAATGAAATCTTCAACAACAAGCATGCTTCCCTTGAGGAATGGAGGGCTATTTTCGCTCAGGAATTAAGATGGGTCCTGTGTAGAATTAAGAAAAAGAATTACCAGGGCCTCAAAGATTGGATTAGCAATAATTTAGACAGGAGATAGCTGTTCATAATGTTATCCCTCTTTTGTGGCCTGAAACTTGTAAATATTTATTTGTAACTTTATATGATTTATAAAAATTGCAGTGGGGTTCTTTACCCTACTGTTTTAGCCTAAAAAAGGTGATACTCCAAATTTTAATTCCTTTTCAGATTTTAGGCTTGACATAAAGGTAAATTGTCTAGATATGCAACTACGGAGAATTTTCCTATATGCAAACCTATCTACTAAGCGAGTAAAGGCGAAGAACAAGGTAACCATAGTGCATCACGCGGAGACACGAGATTTGTTTGACCGTAGTTCCTTCCTTGTTAAGGGAAGTATGTCTGCGTTGGAGGGATGGGCGGTACTAAGAACACCATGTCACAATAGGCCTCACCCTATTCTCTGATGGATCTCATCACCAAAGGCTTGATCCACCTTTCCACTATTTGGTACCCTTCGAGGCGAGAACCGGTGCCTTTACAACACTAGCAGGGCACACATCCACACCTCAACTGAAGGATCTCATGATGATAACAAGCTGCCACAAGAACAAGTTAATCAATAACCAAAATGGAGATCTAGATATTTGCAAGAAATATTAGATCAAGAATCCTCCAAGTGAATGGAGGGAAATTGAAGAGCTTGATTGGTGTTGATGTAGATCGAAGCATCCTCCTTCGATTTCCCAAAGATCGAAGCCTTCAGGTGGTTGAATGTGGAGATCCCAGATTGGAATCAGATGAACAACACAACACTTTTTCAAATGAATCAAGAGTTCTGACAGGATGATCAATTGGGGTATTTATACCCCCTGTTAAAAGCCAGTAGTTGGAGAAAAAAGGGGGCCGGATTATCCGTCCGGGACAAACATCCGGCCCGGAATCGTATTTTTCGGGCCAAAAATCCGCCCCATACTGCGTGATGCGCCTTGGCTACCTTTGGCAAAAGGGATTTCTATTTTCGTGCCCTTGGTTCCTTAGTTGTACTCACTTTTCCCCAATTGCTTAGTTTTTCCTCACTTTTGCCCAGCTCCTATTATGGAACTCTCGCACGGTCTGAAACTCGCTCTCTGTCAGCCTTGCCGTTAGATGCTGACAAGTGGAGCCGCATTCAGTCGTGTCCCGTAGTGGACCCTCGCCGTTACGTGCTGACAAGTGGGGCTGCGGTCTGTCAGGTCCCATAATGGACCCTTATCGTTACATGCTGATAAGTGGGACCGCGTTTAGTTGGTTCCCATAGTGGACACCTCTCTCCACTTATCGAGATTAGCATGGGACCCACAACTTATCCACGTGAGCGTCGGACCCACTGCTTATCCACGTGAGCCAGCCTTGTGCCCACGCCCATGCCGTTGCCCCCCTTTTCTTCTTCTTCTCAGGCGACGATGGCCCTTCTCCGGCAATGGCGGCCCTTTGTTGAGCTTCACATCGGCCTCCCGTTCGTCCTGGCCGTAGTATGGTGCCGTCCCGTTGACCTGCACGAAGGATGACAATGGAAACCGTGCGCAGAGAATGTTAGATCTCACACCAAAATGCACCAAAATCTCGCACCAAAATGGCAACTGGGGCGCTTGCTGTGGAGAATGCGGCCGGCGGGCCTTTCCGATGATTTAATTGGTTTCTCGAGTTAATGTCTCGATTGCAATCAATTGAAAGAGTGTTTATAATTAAAAATTAGGGACATGGATGTATAATAAATAAGAAAATAACACAACTCTTGAACACTTTCAAATTAAAAAAATTATACAACTCTTAATGTATAAAAGTATTTATAAATGACACAACTCTCGAACACTTTCAAATTAAAAAAATTATACAACTCTTAATGTAAAAGAGTGTTTATAATTGAAACAACTCTTGAACACTTTCGAATTTAAAAAAATTATACAACTCTTAATGTAAAAGAGTGTTTATAATTGATACAAATCTTGAACACTTTTAAATTAAAAAAAACCATACAACTCTTAATGTAAAAGAGTGTTTATAATTGACATAACTCTTGAACACTTTCAAATTAAAAAAAATCATATAACTCTTAATATAAAAGAGTGTTTATAATTGACACAACTCTTGAACACTTTCAAATTGAAAAAATTATACAACTCTTAATGTAAAAGAGTGTTTATAATTGACACTACTCTTGAACACTTTCAAATTAAAAAAAATCATACAACTCTTAATGTAAAAGAGTGTTTATAATTGACACAACTCTTGAACACTTTCAAATTAAAAAAATTATACAACTCTTAATGTAAAAGAGTGTTTATAATTGACACTACTCTTGAACACTTTCAATTTAAAAAATATACAACTCTTAATGTAAAAGAGTGTTTATAATTGACACTACTCTTGAACACTTTCAAATTAAAAAATCATACAACTCTTAATGTAAAAAAGTGTTTATAATTGACATAACTCTTGAACACTTTCAAATTGAAAAATTATACAACTCTTAATGTAAAAGGGTGTTTACCATTTTTATAGTGTGAAAAGTGATCCCTAAACTTGCGTATACGAAAATTATAAACCTTTGAATACTGTGAAATCACACTTAATACGTGATAATGATGTGCTAAGAAAATCTTGAGAGATTATCATCTTCATAGAATGTAATGCATAAACTTGCATATGGTAAAAATTATACACCTTTGAACTCTTTAAAATCGCACTTAGGACATGGAGTGAAATATAATGCAAAAATTCTACACCTTTGAACACTTTCCCTTCAAATTATATTCAAAATCATTTGTTTATGAAATTAAAGCATCAGTGGCAAACTCGTTATTTTGCATGGATAGAGGATGCCCTCGACACATACAGGGGTTATCCTGTCCGCTAGATCACAGAAGATCAATCAGGGGATCAATGATTGGTGGGTACGATCCGCGTGACAACTGTCTCGACCAATCAGAACGTAGCAGCCAAGATGAGCACATGTGTGAGAGTTTGTGACTAAGAGGGAGGGGAAAATTGAGTAGAACTTAAAAACCAAGGGCAAAAATTAAGTAAAACTTTAAAACCAAGGGAAAAACTGACAAGGGGGTTCAAATAGAAAACAAAAAGATATTTAAAAAATGGAAAATGCTTCTTTTATACAATAAAATACATATTGGCATACATCAAACTATTTGTAATTCAAATATATATTAGTTTGACAATTATTGCCTCATTTAGACAAATTATGTTTTGGGGAGGGATGTTTCGAGGAGAGGCTTGAGTAGAAAGCCATGAACCTTCATAGATAGTAGATGATTTGAGAAGTGGTGATTTAGGTTAAAACTTGATTTATATACATTTCTTATGGTGGCAGGTCACATAATAATACTCCCTGGGTAGATGCCACTATGTTTTGATCTTTTTGAATTTGTTGTGCATAAAATGACTCAATTAGCTAGCTAAAACCCATTCGTTGACTCTCTGTTGACCAGCCACCGGAGGGTCAAAGTGAGTATATTGCACACGACGGTGTTAGTACTGGAGGTAAAACTGAGTACAACCAAACTACCAGTGCTACACTCGAGGGTATAAATGAGCACAACTAATTGTACAAGGTTAGACATGAGGGGAAAACGTGATGCACGGTACACGTGTCGCGGTGCACGGGGCGGTAGCGGAAGCGTGTGGCCGTGCACGGTGCAGTAGCGTACGCGGTTACGTGGTGCACGTTGGTGCAACGAAATGTCTCCTCCCTTTACCTTTATAGAGGACTCATCACTCTCACTCATCACTCACTCGCTCACTCACTCACGCAACCATCTCCACTATCCCATCACCTTCTGCTAACCCCCAAGAAAACCCCAACCACGCCGACGATGGAGAAGAACGGTGCAGTGGCCATCATCGCCATCAAGGCGGCCGACGAGGAGGCCCCCGTCGAGGCATTGAAGGCAGCCGCCATCCCCGTCCAGACCCCTGTCCCCGCTTCTGCCGTAGCCGCCGGCGAGGAGGTCCCCGTCCCCGTATAGGCCCCCGCCGTTCTCCTGCAGATCCCTCACGGCTGGGACCCCTACAGGGACAACGATTACATCAGGCCGGAGAACCCCTTCGACACCAGGTTAGCCGACCCATGGTCAGAGGTAACTAGGGTTTTCTCCCCTTCCTTTGTTCTTCCCCTATTCCCATCGTTGGATGCTAGATCGTGTGTTATTAGGGCTCGGCTGTTCGTATTTTCAATCGTTGGATGCTAGGTATTTTTATAGTAGCTAATCCTCTTGTGTTAGATCTCGTATTTCGATGAATGCCCCTAGTTGGGATCAGTACTAGCACCGATCTGTAGTTGGGATCAATACTAGCACCGATCTGTAGTTGGGATCAGTACTAGCACCGATCTGTAGTTGGGATCAGTACTAGAACCGATCTGTAGTTGGGATCAGTATTCAATTTGGTTTGAGATTTGGGGATTGGGGAATAATCAGGGGATTTCAATCGATTAATTTATGCAATTAATCAATCCTGATAATCACGGTATCTCAATCATGTCCTTATTGCACGCTACTGTTTTTTGTAATAGGTGGATAGCAGCGACGTCTACAGCGACGACGAGTCCACGGACACCAAGACTCGTCAGGTGCTTAGGAAGCTGAAGTCCGGCCAGTTCAACGCCTTCTTCGCCGGCGACGTCTATAGGTGCCCCTTCTGCACCAGGGGCCTCGCCACCGACTTCAACTCCCTCGTGAGGCATGCCGAGGACATGAAGACATGCGGCCTGTCAAAGAACGTCAATGCCTTCAGAGCCGAGCACTAGGTGCTCAATTTTCACCTCCGCAACCTCCAAGAGGTGGCCATCAAGGAGGGTCGCATGCCCTCGATCAAGTCCAAGACGCCCAAGGTCAAGGGATTGGGCAGCAGGAAGTGGAGGAAGTGCTAGAGGGAGGAGGCGGAGGCCCTCCTAGCGGAGGCCATGAGGGGCCACTGATCTTGTGATGATGTTGCCGCTGTAAAGCAGCTTATTTTGTTTTATTGTCTATGTTGAACTTGTAAACTGATGCTGAGCAGCCTAATTGTCGAACCTGGTTTAAGTATCGTACTATATAATCCTTTATTAGCTGCTTTATCTATATCTACTCTGTTTATCTATATATTTATGGTGCTGGTTAGATTTGCTGCCAGATTGGGAAAATACGAGGGCGAAAAGGAACCATGAATGAAGAGAGAAGCTGCTCTAGATTCGCTGCCTTTTTGGGAAAAAATAACAACTGTTAGCGACATAAAGGGGAAAATACGCTCTTAAAAAGGCCAATCATAAAATAACAAAAAAGAAATCTTCCAATTTAGGCGACAGGGCGCACGTAACTACGAAACGTGCCCCACATGGTCCCACACCACATCCCCCAAAACATGTTCCCAACAAGCCGACCCCACGCAGTCCAACATGGGGGGGGAGTCCTACTACGGGACCCGACTGAACGTGGCTCCACCTGTCAGCATGTAACGGGGGTCCTACTTGTTAGCACATAACGGCGAGGGTCCACTACGGGACGCACCTGAATACGGCCTCACTTGTCAACACGTAACGGCGAGGGTCCACTAAAGGGACCCGATGGAGAGCGAGTTTCATACCGATGTGAGAGTTTCGGACAAGGAGTTGGGCAAAAGTGAGGAAAAGTTAAGCGGCTGGGGAAAAGTGAGTACAACTAATAAACCAGGGGCACGAAAATAGAAATCCCTTGACAAAAATTCCAGGGGAGCCGGATTATCCGGCCCCTAGTGGGGCGGATTACCAGCCCCGGGCAAAAACTCTGGCTCTAGACGGACAATCCATGGGAAAATCCGCCCCCCATATCGTGTGACGCGCCTTGTCCTCCTTTGTAGATCGAGCCAGGGACGGATAATCTGCCCCCCCCCCAAATAAACTCTGGTTTAGCTGCTTTTTGAGTGAATAATAAACTGCAGCACTAAACACACATTAAATAATTCTTGGTATTATTATATAACACACAAAACACTAGGGATTATGAAATGTTTTTCAATCTCTCCCTTTTTTGGTGTTAGATGACAATACTAGGATTTACAATATAGCCCTACTAATAACATCATTCCAAGTATAAAAAGACTCCCCCTAAATGTGTGCATACAACAAGTTTGCATTTAAATACAAATGCACACATATAGGTACAAGACTTTCATGAATTGGAAACTAATATCAAATGATGAGTTAGGGATAAGTGTATCATACCACCTGAAAAGAAGTCCTCAATAATATAAAGATAGATACTATAATAATCCCTTATTGAGACTTCCGAGAATAATACCATTGTGATGCATCCGTAAAGATAATACCGGAATTCCATAGGGCTGAATCCATAATTCCATAGAGAGAAATCCATACTGATAATTCCAACGATAACCAGGATAGATCCATCAACTAGTCTCACACAAACATAGTCTCACACAACCACAAACCAAATAGAAAATTTAAAAGTTCAATGCTAGATGGGCACAAGCAAGGATAAGGAAAACGATAAAATGGCAAATGTGCTTGTGCCCGACCCATGAAAATCCCCTCGGCAACCTAATAGAACTATTTATGCCCCTTTGGCATCGAAACACCAAAAAGGGAAAAGAGTGATGCTAGCGGCCCGAGAGATCACTCCTCATGCTCGTCCTCGTCTGCGTCATATGCATCCTCATCATCATACTCCTCATCCTTGTCCTCATCATCGACAGTCGGTGGAGTAGGTTACCTCACTGGGGCAGGGAACAAGTGATGCTCGATCTCACCATAGTTGATGCCTGAAATGTTCCACTGAGCATATGGAGTAGGAGCGGACGGAGTAGGAGGGTGGCCTGATGCCCCGGAGACATGGCGAAGGATAACCTGCTGGGTGTGAGCCATGTCATTGCGTTGTCGGTATGCCTTGTACTGCCGCTTGTGAGTATCGACACACATGCATAGGATGTTGTGCTGGAACCAGTTGAGTTGCTTCACCTCATGGGAAACAAATGACACAGAAGGCCTTCTCGCACTCCGCATCTCACATAAAGGACTCAGAAGCTATAGACGGGTGAGAGGTCTTCCTAGACTTGTAGATCTTCTTGACTTTGTGTTCACCATCAATTTTCCCACGAAAATCTTTCATGGGGAAGCATATGCTTGATGAGCATCATGATAAAAGGAGCATAAGGAATGGATAGCCTATTGTACATAGCATCGGTCAACTCATGGAAGATGAAATCCATCACATCCAACCTGTAATTCACAGTCTGGTCTTCAGTATAGGCGCATTCATGAGCAAAGGCAAGCAACTGAACGAGATTGCCATGTATATTGTCATTGCCCCCCACTTAGAGCGATGTAATCACAAAAAATAATAACCAGCTAAGCATAGAGTGGGGAGAAGCCTGCAACCTTGCAAACTACACCATTGGTTCCACAACAGGGTGAGAGCAAAGTCTCCTTGTTGGGATTGAGGTAAGTGATGATGCGATGCCCACAAAAATTATCTCGACCATTGAAGGGATAGCCAAGTACCTAAGAAAATATGCAGAAATTAGCTTGGAAAAAAATTCGCCTGTCATCCACTTCATAGTGCGACGCTCATCGCCACACAGTACGAGAGTGGATAAGAAATGCTTCACCAAGGAAGTATCAAAGGAGAATTGAAGTGTCATGAGGTGATGCATCCCCATCCGTTCAATCACAGCCAGAGCATCAAAAAATTGAGGCTTATGACCTGCTTCAGTCATATCCATAGGACGCATGGGGCAAATCTTCAAAGTGGAGTAGACGACATCAAAGATGTACTTGTGATGAGCACACCAAAATTTACAATCCCCAATATCCTCATAAATACCAGCCTTCTCATACAAATCACGCTACCGGATAGATGAATACTCAATAATATCCATCTCCTTGTAGTTGAACCTAGTCTGCTTGCCCTTCCTCTTGGAACTAGCCTGAGACTTCTTCTCTTTCTTTGCACGTTTAGCCATCCTTTTAGCCTCTCTTTTCTGCCTCCTCAACTCAACCTCGTCCACTATAACACCCTCTTCATTTGGCCTAAAATAGCGAGCACGAGGATGGAGCTTGTATGTATGAAGAATAGCACGAGAATCACCTATGAAGCAAATGAGGTAGATAGCAAATTGATAAGCACACACAAGTCCATGAGAATTGCTAAAAATAGCAGAAAACAACCACAAGCCAAATATATATCACACTACAATCTGAGACAAACTGAAGCAGGTGCAAACCTTCTAGGCCAGATAATCCAGCCCTGCCAGGGGCGGATAATCCGACCCTGGCGATTTTTTTAGAGCAACTCAGATTGATGGTACGACAATAGATCGGGCATAGGGATTGCTAGTCTACAATTTCTAACATACATATGGAACAAAGGAAAACCACTAAACTGAGTTTCAACAAGAAAACACAACTTCCATACAAAAGATAAGAATGGGGGAGTTACCCTCACTCATTGGAAGAACTAATCGGAGGAGAAGGTACCCAAAGGAGTTGCAAAGAAGATCTGGGGGAGGCCTGGAGAATCCGGTGACCAAAACGTCACCGGGAGGGTTGGGGAATCCGATGGTGGCTAAGAGAGAGGAGGGGGTTGGGGTGAGAGTGGTGATATCCCACAAGTATAGGGGATCGTGTGTAGCCTTTTCGATAAGTAAGAGTGTCAAACCCAACGAGGAGCTAAAGGTAGGATAAATATTCTCTCAAGTTCTACCAACCACTGATACAACTCTACACATACTAAATGTTTGCATTATCTAGGAAATAAAACTAGAGCAACAAAACAAGTACTAGAGAAAGCTTTGCAAGATAATAAAAAACAAGAAAGTAAAGCTAGTTGCTGCAGTAATAAAATACACTAAACTAACAGAACCATGAGTGTGGAATAATGGTGGCTTTGTCCAAGTTTAATTAGCGAATAAATCGGGTTCATTGTCTTTGATCCAGTTTTCTATGTGGGAGAGGCTAAATATACATGTGCTTCACTACTTGGAATTACATGTACTATATGATTGGATTGTTAGCAAACATCTGTAACTACTAACAATGTATTAAGGTTTCCCCAACCATAGCCTTAAGTTAATGGTCCTCTTACTCCCATACGTGCAACGTTCCGGTTCGCGTCCTTAGGTTTCTATCACTCCGGCAGAACTTTCCCCTTCCTCTTACACATACTACAAACCCTATGATGTTTAATCCATGCGCGCACAAATATAATGGACACCAATGGACTGTACCAAACCAACATATAACTCTAATGAACCAAAGACGTTCAACCATTCAATCTAAGAACAATGAAACTACACAAACATGACATAGATCATAGGATTATAACTAATAGCATCAAACACCATGTTTACATAGGACGGTACAGAGGTATGTGGGAGGATGAACCACTACATACTAGGAGGATTAGGTAATGGATATGGCGGTGAAGATGGTGAAGAGGACGGTGGCAACGCCGGAGGCGGCGCGGGGGACTCCTTCCCCGATGCCGGTATCGTGGGGGAGCACCGCCCCTTACTCCCCTTCCTTCATGGATTATTGAGAGCCCTCCCCATGGATATGGGATCCATGAGGGAGGCAAAAACGTGTCTTTGGTGGCTGCAATTCCCTCAGTGCATGAAACAATAAAAACGAAGTGTCTAGAATGACCTGAGATTTTTATTGATGAAGAAGGGGATGCCTTGGGCATCCCCAAGATTTGACGCTTGTACCTCTTGAATATTTCTTGGGGTGAAACAGGGTGGCATCCCCAAGCTTTAGATTTTGTCCATTCTTCATCTCATTACATCATTCTTTCCTTACACCTAGAAATTTTCCTTCATACAAAACTTCACACAATCTTCATTACCAACATTAGTGCATTCAAAAGATAATAGACCTTTGGGTTTAGTTTCAAAACAGCAAAACTTTCACCAAAGACACAAGATACTATAGCAATTCCCTCAAAAAGCTCAATTTCCCAAAAAGAACCCAAAAAGGAATCAATAAGAAGCAAATGCAAATAATGTCAGAAATCTGTCAAAACAGACCAACAGGTAGAGATCGATTTTTTTCGAAGACCTTATGTTGCTCAAATCAAAAAGTGTTGATGTAAAGAAAGTTAGCTAACAACCTGTTGGATTTATTCAGAAAATTACAGGTCAATCCGACTTATAGATATATTTCAAGAATTTTTACAGTGGAGCGTAAAAATCTGTTTCGGGACAGCAACTCGCCAAATCTTACCTCCCTCTCATTAGAGGTTATTCTTGGCACAAAAATAAAATACAAAGGATAAGGAGAGGTTATTACAAAAGTAATAACTTCCAAGACTCAATAAAACTATTGGGTTATCTCCCAAGAAGTACTTTTCTTTAACGCCTTTAAGTTAGGCACAAGAAGCAAGATTCAAGTATTTTTAAATAAAGAAGCATTAAGAGCAAAATTTGTTTTAATAGGAGAGGCAAAAGGTATTTTATACCTTTCTTGAATGAGAATTGATATTTAATGGTGCCTTCCTTTAGTTGAAAAGCTTCCATAGGAAGATTTGTTTTGGTTTCATAGGCATGAACACAAGTGTTCAAGGTCGACCCCCACTTAACAATTACTCATCTTTCCAATCATTTTCCTTTTTGAAAACATTTTAGGTAACAAGTACAACTTTTTTTTGTAATTTGCAATCCCTATCCATACTAAGATAGATACCAACTTAAAACTAAAAGTAAAAACTACTTAGAGATAAAGCAAACAAGTGCACACAAGAATATTCACCCACACGCTATTTCTCACCGGCAACAGCGCCAGAAAAGGTCTTGATATCCCACAAGTATAGGGGATCGTGTGTAGCCTTTTTGATAAGTAAGAGTGTCGAACCCAACGAGGATATAAAGGTAGGATAAATATTCTCTCAAGTTATATCAACCACTGATACAACTCTACGCACACTAAACGTTTATATTATCTAGGAAATAAAACTAAAGCAACAAAATGAGTACTAGAGAAAGCTTTGCAAGATAATAAAAATAAGAAAGTAAAGCTAGTTGCTGCAGCAATAAAATACACTAAACTAACAGAACCGTAAGTGTAGAATAGTGGTGGTAATTGTGGTGGCTTTATCCAAGTTTAATTAGCAAATAAATCGGGTTCATTGTCTTCGATGCAGTTTTCTATATGGGAGAGGCTAAATATACATGCACTTCACTAGTTGGAATTACATGTACTATATGATTGGATTGTTAGCAAACATCCGTAACTAATAACAATGTATTAAGGTTTCCTCGACCATAGCCTTAAGTTAATGGTCCTCTTACTCCCATACGTACAACGTTCCGGTTCGCGTTAGGTTTTTATCACTCTGGAAGAACTTCCTCCTTCCTCTTACACATACTACAAACCCTATGATGTTTAATCCATGTGCGTACAAATATAATGGATACCAAATGACTGTACCATACCAACATACAACTCTAATGAACCAAAGACGTTCAACCTTTCAATCTAAGAACAAAGAAACTACACAAACATGACATAGATCATAGGATTATAACTAATAGCATCAAACATCATGTTTACATAGGATGGTACAGAGGTATGTGGGAGGATGAACCACTGCATACTAGGAGGATTAGGTAATGGATAAGGTGGTGAAGATGGTGAAGAGGACGGTGGTGGCACCGGAGGCGGCGCGGGGGACTCCTTCCCCACCGCCGGTATCATGGGGGAGCACCGCCCCTTAGCCCCCTTCCTTCATGGCTTCTTGGGAGCCCTCCCCATGAATATGGGATCCATGGGGGAGGCTAAAACGTGGCTTTGGTGGCTACAAATTCGTGGGTGGATGTAACATCCCAACATATAGGACCTAACGAAGGGTAGATTTAGAAATATAAATTGTTGCATGCATTTATTTGAGAAAATGTGAGTAAAATTTTCGCCAAATAAAACCTTGAGTGATCAATGTTTCTTTCTTACTTTGAGAGTAGGTTTAGTCTTAAAGGAGGATTGCTATAAACTTTGATATGATCTCAAAGGAATTGTGTGTTTTGAAATGAGTTTGGATTTGTAAAACTTAAGTGTTTTATAATTTAAATGATTTTGATATAAGATTTGAATCTTAAATTAATTAAGAGAAAAGTATTATAACTTAAATCTTATCTAAAAACAATATTGTATATGAAATTCATTTTATATACGTAAACAAGTTACAAAGAATGAACTTACTAAAGTTATTCCAAACTTCACAATTTACAAAAGAATAAAGAATAAGAATATTCTTTATTAATAAATATATAATCTTTATTACAAATGAATAAAATAAATATTACAAGAATTATAAAAGAAAAGTTACAAAATATTAAGAAAATTACATTTATATATCTACTAATTATCCTATAACTAAAACTACACTAAATCTTCATCTTTATCTTTGTACCTGCAAAACAAAGATTAAATAGAAAACAAAATAGGATTAGTGTTAGTATGTTTCTCTCAGATATGTCAGTGAGGTGCACTTGACAAACTTATCATTGAGAAATGTTCAAAAGGGTGTGCTGTCGACCTCATATGTGCATAGCAGGCACACAAGCTGCACACACACAAGCATGCAGAGGGTGTGCTGTCGACCTCACAAGCACAACCAACATCACAAAACCACAGCCCAGCCATGGAGAAGCACCTCAGTGCATCACTCCACTACACAACACACCAGCACAGCCAGGGTGAACAACAGCCAAACCAAGAACAGCAGCCAAAACCAACCACCCAGATCAACCCAAACATCACCAGGATGGTGACATAAGGAGGGGGATGGATCTGGTGGACAGCAAGGCCAAGCCCAGGAGCTAGGAGGAGCAGGCAAGCTCAAGATCAAGATCAGGAGCTCAGCAAAAGCAGATCCAGATCCAGATCAAGATCAAGATCATCATCAATCTACTACATCCACATCAGAATCTGTGGTGAGCCTCATAAAACCATCACATGATTTCATCATATTATCTAAATAAAAGCATGTGTTGTTTTATGAGATAATCTCTCAATAATCACCCAAGAGGATTGCATCTATCCTAGAGATTTCAAGTATAAGGATAAGAAATCAATCTCAACCACAAACACTAAACCCTCAGACCAGCATCACTGGGTTTAGTGTTATTTTTTACAACTTAGATCATTTTCATTTGATCTGATCAGATCAGGGCACATCTCTCAGAGGGAGTAGCACCTCTAAATCTATAAGCTTCAAACAAACTATTTCCAAACTAACTAGGAATTACATCCTAGAGCCTCAGACCAACATCATAGGCAGGAAAGTTAATAAAAGCTTCCATATCATCTTATAAGTTTTAATCACAAGAATAATCAAGCTAAGCCCAGAAATAAAACCAAATCACTTGTGTGCCAGAATATAATGGTATCACAAGGACAAGTTCTTAATGAGCTAAAACCAATCTTTACCTATACTTCACAGATATATAAAAGGGACAACCACTACATATCATTTTCCTGAAGCCAAGTGCCAGGAATCAACCTTAAAATGAATCTATACATCCACAAAAAATCATTACATGTAATGATTTGATTCAGAGTGTATAATCTCAAACAAGCCCACATTATAATTGCAGTAAGCAACTACTGAGAGAAATCTACTGTCAATACAAGTATTTTGACAGTAGAGAAACTTCTCAGACCAACAACATAATCCAATCAAGGATTTCATTAAAACACTAGCATGGATCATGGTGGATTACCATTAGAATTAATCTGACAGGCAACTAGTATCATCAAAGGCACTATCAATCATTCACCACAGCAGACAATCATTTCCCATGATCAGATATGAACAATACTAGATCTAAAGCATCATAGATATGATCAACAGGGGGTTATGAACCCTAATCAGAGCAAGAACTCTAATCCAGAGATGAACTCAACCAGCACATAGTCACTCGGCATGAAAGCCACTAGATACACAGAGAGAATCATGGCAGTAGCATGGATAAACACCACAGAGACAACTTACCCGAGGTCCTCGCTGATGAATCGAAGAGGAAGCAGAGGGGCCGACGAACCGCGGCGGCATAGGGAGCACCCAGAGGGGCGCTGCAACCTGCACCTACCACGGCGGCGGCCGCAGCAGTGCACGAGACTAGCACACCACCGCATGCGGGATCGCGGAGGCGGCGACAACATGTTTTCCGAACCCTAGGGTTCGGGAATGGGGTGGAACTGACCACGGGGAAGCCCCAGAGTCAAATCCAAGTGGATAGAACGAAAGAACGTCGTCGACAACCCCAACTCGCACCACGGCGGTGGACAGAACGCCTGACGACGGTCGGAATCAACGGTGGCGGCATCGCCGGCCACGGGGTCGAGTCAGAGGAGGAGGGGATAGGGTCGAGGGAGAGAAGGGAGACAGAGTGGGCTGGGTGGGCCAAAACCCTTCGGGGTGATCTTTTGACCCTGCCCTATTGGGCCACCCTGGCCCAATAAGCCCAAGGGGCCAGCCCATGTTGCTTAATAAATCTTTTTGATCAAATGGAAAAGACCAAAATACCCCTAACCTCAATAAAATTATAGAAAATAAAATAAAAGTCCAAAAATTATAAATAAAATATTTTTGGATTCACAATAATTCACTCTGTTCAAATAAAATAAAATAAAATATAAATTTTTGAACACTTAAACTTTTATAAGAATTTTGTAATTTATATATTCCTTATGGAATTTTACAAAATTATTGAAAAGTGATAAAAATAAATAAAAATCACTTTCATTATTTATTAATATTATAGTATTTTTGAAAAATACTAAATAAATATTTAATAATAAATTTTAATGTATAATTAATAATTCCTAAAAGAATTATTAAATCAATAAAATTCAAATAAACAGGGAAATAAAATAAAATAGTTCAATATATGCAATAACTATAAAAAGCTAATATTTATTAATGCTTTATTAAAAGGCACCTTATATAGGGAAAATGCATATAGAATTAAAGAATGCATTACATTACTTGCATAATCATTTTGCTTCTTTAAATATTGTCCTTACCGGGCAATAATGATGTTTTTGTAGAACTAGAAGCTCAAGGTCCAGTGCAAGCATCAGAATTCACTATCTTGCCATCACAAGGCAAGTTCATCACTTGCTCATGTCCTTTGAAGAGTCTTTATCAAAATATTTGCAAATTGTGTGTTATCATATATGATATAAAAAAAGAAAATATTATTTTCATAAACAAAGAAATCATAGATATCATCCTAAGTGGTGATATAATGGAGCAATAGAACTTAGAGTTCTAATTGCAACAATGATGATAAATAAAGACTTAATAACCCCTGACATCAATGATTCTAGCGCCGTATATTACGCGTTAGCCATGAGATTTGGAATGGGACAAAGAAGTCAGCTGTATCTTATTCCTCTCGCATGAAGTCGGATGTGCAGGTCGTGGCTGTTATCCTCGTAGTGTGCATATTAATTGGTAATTCGTAGAGGATATGCAGCATGTGGGTGGGAACCCTCATCGTCCCACGATAGTTCTGGCAACTAACGGTTTGTACAAACCATTGCCGTAATTCATTATGTGGGCATGGTGTACACCAAGGAGGCATGCGGGGTCGCGAAGGGGGCAGTGATTGGCTTGGACCAACTACTGGGCCCCACATCATGGAATTGTGGACGGGAAAGTACGCCCGGTTGTGCAACAAGGAGTTGATCTCTCATGGGTAAAGTAACGAACCTCTGCAGAGTGTAAGAACTGTAACTTGTTACTCCTTGTTCCGGGAAGGAGCTAGGAATGCGGCAGGAAAGGAACTCCATGAAAGTTCTGGTCAACCTGTGAAGGCTGATTGTCATAGTTTTTCGGAATAAAATCAACCTTTGAAGAAAGATTTACAAAAAACTGCATAGTGCCAAGGATTTATAATCCGAGGTGGTAGTTAGACCATCAAAGTTCCCACCTTGCATATAATGAACTTGTTGGGTAATGCTGTTACTCATCCTTTCCTTTGATCCCTTGCTTAGACTCTGAGGATCCCAAAGACGTGCCAATGTATGCAGCCGAATGCCAAGAAGACGTGTTCTACGAGGAACCTGATATATCCGGAGGTGTTGAAGGCGTGGACTACGAGATCCGCTATGGTGTCGATGAGAACGAGTCCACTTAAGGGTCTAGTTAGTAGTAACTAACGGAGCCGAGCAACATGAACTCTATAGAATAAGCTGTTGAGACCCACTCCTAGTCGGAGTTGTTACTTTTAAATTTCTGCTGAACATCTTATATTTTGGTTTGTAAGTTGGATCTTTTGGAAGTCTTGAACTTCCGGTATTGTAATAATAATAATAATAATGTGTGTACTTTTGCAATATGGACCCGCAATGTTTCTGTTGTACCACTCTGAGGGATGTGATATTTACGGAACGGTGTTCTGTGGATGTCATGTCAACGACTATAGTGTACTACACATGCATTGGTATGCTGGGTTACCGCAGTTGGTATCAGAGCAAATTGCTTTGATCTTAGGTTGGAAACCTAGTAAATGGTATTACCTGTAGGAGATTTGACAACGATAAAGAATTCTCTAAAAGTAATATAATGGGTATTCAAATGAGAATATTCCGTTATATATTTTAGTGCGATAATTCTTTGTTATGATGCAATATATCATTGGATACTAATTAAAATTATTTTTCTGTTATACAGAGAAATGGCACCAAAGTTTCCAAAACAGACTTTGGTCAGGAAAGAGGAGACTCTTGATGATTACCAAGGATCATTTACAGACCAACTTCGTCAACTTTTAAAGCTCTTTAATTGTCCAACTAGAATTCCAGTGAACACTATCACTTACCTTGATGGCCGGATGTTATCCAAGTATCGTGTGAGTATCCAACTTCCAGAGAATCTTGGATTATATCACGATCTACCCATAGGAGAAGGTAGGAGTCATTTAGAAGCCTATCATGTTGCTGTTGTGGAGGCGATAGCTAATATCTGGGAGCAGAAAACTAAGGAGTTAGAAGGTAGGACATTCTCTGTGATACCTCATGATTCTATAGACTCGGATCCTATACCGGATCATCTTACTTTGGTTAATAAGCATCCTAAGTTAGCTTCCAAGTTTATGGATAGATACCGGACACTTGTTGCGTCTTTTTATAAGACTCATCAAGTGATTATCAAAGACAAAAATGACATGTTAGAGGATCTAACTAATTCGGAAAGGAGGAAGCAGTTAGCATTCCAGTTAGAAAAAGAAGCAAGTAGTAGTTCAACACCTATCTTTAAAGATATACCGATAGATCCGGAATCTTTTACACCATATCCTTATTCACCAAGACCTGAACCTACACATGATCCTACTATCGGTATGCGGTATTCAGTACCACAGGGCTCAGAGGATGGTTCTGACTCGGAACTTCCTATTGCGAATTTAGATGGTTGGAGGATGGGATCATATAATGGATCTCATGAACACCAGATATCCACAGATGGTTCTGACAGAAATGTTGTACAATCCAGTTGGATGGGTGCAAGAATGAACCCTAATAATAGAAGTAGAAATACCATGTCAATAGTTGATCAGGATGAACAAGAAGATCCTGAGGAGAGAGTGTTTGAATCATCAACATCTTCTCAAAGCCTAGGGAATATACATTATCCAGTATTCAATTATCTTGTCCACGAGATCACCTGGGGAGCAGCAGGATCTACGTATCCTGTTGACAACTCTAGAGATGAAGCTCAGGAGATGCAGGCTGGATATAATGTTGAATATGTTTCTGAAGACTTTTTAGCTGAGCTGGAGGGAGTCGATGCGCTTAGGTTGAGTAATGACTCAAGTCTTGACACTTTAGATACATAGTATGTTCCTTCTGGAAGGCCATTTATTCCACGAACTGTGCGACGGACAACACGTCATCACGGTTGGACATCAGGCATGTATGATGAGCGTAGTTACTACTAGAAAGAGACAAGTAGTCAACAGTATCAAGCACTGTGTATTATACTTTAAGGAATAAGGTAGTGAGATGAATACGACAGTTTTGTGAATATACCTATACGGTATACGTTGTAAGAACTTTGTACATTATGATATTATGTATAATATGTGAAATGCATATTTGGATTTTCTTTGGATCTTCATTGTGTGACTAGTTCTGTGCGTAAAGTCAAGCTCAGAACACATGTGCATGATGTAATTATGAGTATTCGTTTTATGTTGCAGGACTAGGGGGTCATGGATACGGGTGTAGAAATGGAAACTGAGCAGCAGCGAATGGAGCGTGAGGCCAAGGAAAAGGCCGATGCCGATACAGCAAATCAAGGAACATTACCACCACCACCAATGAGGCCGTTAATGGAGCAGAACTTTATGAAATGCATGCAAATGATGCAAGAGAACCAGAACAAGTTCATGGAAGAGCTGCTGGGGCGAGAAAATCAGAGGGCACCTGAAGGTGGAGGAGTGAGTTTATCTGATTTCCAGAATGCAAGACCGTTACCTTTTGCATCAGCTCCTGAACCAATGGATGCAGAAGACTGGCTAGCAGATACAGAGAGGAAGCTGAAAATTGTGGGTTACAATGATGAGGAAAAATTGAGGTATGCAACTCATCTGCTGACTGGACCTGCAGCATCTTGGTTGGAAAATCAGTTAGCCATGCAACAACTAGGAAGGGAGTTTACCTGGGAGGAGTTCAAGCAGAGATTCCGGGAATATAATGTTCGGGAAAGTGTCATGGAGTTGAAGCGGAGAGAATTTGAGGAGCTTCAGCAAGGATATACTAGTGTCATGAAATACATCCGGGAGTTTAGCCAACTATCTCGTTATGCTGAGGAGGATGTCAACACTGAAGAGAAGCGGAAGAAGCGTTTCTTGCATGGATTAAATCCATTTGTGAAGATGCAGCTTAGATTAGCCAATAAGCAAACTAAACAGCAGTTGTTGGATGCAGCCATTACTTTTGAAGATGACTATAAGAATGTCCAAGAGGATCGGAGGAAGAGAGCCAAGAAGGAAACCAAGAGAATTCAGGCAAGCAAACCTAAACCTAACCTGGAGTTCAAACCTCGGAATAGGAATTATGTCAACAACAACAATAATAACAATAACAAGGGCACTGGCGGAAATCAATCTAATCCGAGAAGGAATATTATCTGTAACATCTGTGGAATTCCAGGGCATTTCTAGAGGGAGTGCAAAAAGCCTGTAGTGATCTGTTATGGTTGTGGCCAGAAGGGGCATATCAAGCCAGATTGTCCGAGTAAACCATCGGGAGGATGGCCTACCAAAGGAGGAGGACAAGTCAGTGGAGGAAATGGACAACCCGATAAAGGGGGAAACAATGGCAAGAACAATAATGGCAAGAGAAACCGACCTACTGGAAAACTGAACTGTGCAACCCTCGAGGAGGTGGATAATTCGGAGCATGCAGTAATAGGTACGCTCAATATCCTTACCAATCCCGGCAAAGTTCTATTTGATACTGGTGCAACTACTTCATTCATTTCTAAAGAATTTTGTGATAAGTTCGGGATTAGAAGGGCAACGTTAGAACGTCCTATGACCGTAGTTACGGCATGAGGGAATGTGATTGTACGCCACATAAAACAAGATCAGGTTATCTCGATCTGTGGTTGTACATATTACACAGACCTTTATGTGATTCCTTTGAAGGGAATTGCAGTAGTGCTGGGGATGGATTGGATGATGGAACACAGAGCTCAGATTAATTGTGAGGAGAAAACTGTCTCAATCAAAACTCCAAGTGGAGCAAGGATAGTTTACCAAGCAGATAAACATAGTCATATTGTCAACACCCAGATTTTTAATCCCAGATGCCTGTTATGCCATACATCGCAATCCCAGGATTACCATTTTTGCGAGACATAACAGAATTGGATACCATAGTACATCATCCATTACAAACGATACATAAGTTCTTACACAAATAGGGATCTCATGATCCAGTTCTTAATACAACTTCAAGTAGCGGAATACGTAATAATAACGGTAGCGTAGGCGAAGCTCCATCTTCGGGGTCACAGGCAATGCTGACGATGGGAGATGATCCTAGTTGTCGTAACCTTCCTGGGGTCCATCCTCCAGGTACTCCTCTTCATAGTCTGGCCATGGGAATAGCCAGGACAAAGCCATGAGTACTCTTTAAGTACTCGCAAACTAATACTAACAGGTAAAGGTTTTTTTTTGGATAATAGGACACTAGGCTCTAGGGTTGTTTTGCAAAAGCCAGATTTATCTCTACTAAGTTCCAAAGCTAGTCACAATTTTATAACTCCTAAGTGGGATCTTGTAACTCATGTCACAACTCTGTTGTGGTCAAGTCAAAGTCTCAATTCATTTCATAAGTCATTTTGAAACGTCTGACGGGGGAACAATATGGCCACTCCAACTGTCCATAACCGCGGACGCGGCTATTCGAATAGTTTGACACTCTGCAGAGATTGTACACTTTCACCACAACATTCGATACATCTGTCAGGAACAAATCCTGAATTCACCATACTCAGTATGCGGATAATCAATCCTAACCTTTCAATTACACGCCCTAGTATAAGCACCTCTCCTGTGAGTTTTGCCTCCCAACCATGACCAACTGTCATCTTGGGTACTGCACAGGTGGACAATCTTCACAACGTAGCCTCAGCTCAGACCTTGGCCGTGAGGGAACTAATACTAAGGTATATAAGCTTCCAGTCAAGCCCTACCCAATCTTCGGGTATTGTGGTTGTATGATAAAATTGGAATGGTATCGCATCCAGACAACCATCAGTTTTATAAAAGGCTAAGGCTCATGCCTCAACATTTTCATCACCAAAATCATCAAGTGTTCGGAAACACATGTCCAAAACATTTCAATAGAATGATCCATCATTCCAAGGTTTTCATAACCATTTTTCCACCAAGTAAACCCATCTAAAGTTGATCAAGTTTTATGCTTAGCACTAGCATCTACAAGTGGGGGTAGTACTAATGAGGGGTGGTAAACTAGTGGAGTTTCAACTAAGTACAACCTTATATCTTAGGATGATATCAAGGTTTCTAACTTAGGCCAAATTTTATGCTCTTTATGCAACCTTCAGATAACTTTCTAGTATCTACCAAACTCTTAAGCAAACTCTAAGTAAGCTCTGATAAAGAAATAAAGTAAGAAGCTTGCAAATAAAACTAGGATTGGTTTATCAAGTGGGTATGATCACATATGCTTAAGGCATATAGTAGGCATAGTAACAAGTATTGGCTTGCATAGGTATAGTCTCAGCTTGCACATTCAACTAGTAGTATTAGGCTTGCATCAGTGTCAATATAAGCTTGCTAAATTGCAAGTGTTAGCTTGCCTTGTGCAGAGCAGAGTTTCAAGTTCTCCTCGGCTTCTTCTTCGTAGTATCCTCCTTCCTCCTCGTATCCTTGGTCGGTACTAGCGTCTATGAATAAATACGAGGTACACAATCACCAAACAATACTTAACTACTTGCAATCATCACACGCAAGGGTCCTATAGATGATCTAGCATCATCTCTAACATTACAAGGTTAAGGCTTGGTTTAATTCCTTTTATTTTTAGAAAAGTAATTTCTACTCATTGAAAAACTACTTAAGATTTAATATTCTCCAAACCAAACATGGGATCATGTTGACACATGTCATCACCACATATTTTAGTCCATGGGAATATGAATTAAAGTGGTGCCACAATTTAATAAGGTTTTACCCTTTTATTCTAATTAAATTAAGTGGCTAGAAATGCCTATGTAGCATTCTTTTATTACTTGAACATTATTTCTGCAAGTAAACCTATATATTTTTATATATTCTGAAAGGTATGGTTAAATGCGATTTTTGAGAGTTGGAATCAACTCAAAAGATATTATGGTTTAAATTTGAAAAATGTTTGAATGTAGAAAAGCTTCTGCCTTGTTATTTTTACTAATGATGATCTACAGATCCAAATGACTTGAATCCAACGGGCTTAGATTCAGCATTCACAGACCTTTCCAACAAAATTGGCTTCATTCAAAATGGTGCACTGAATCGATCTGGATTGATTTTTGAAAATGGGTACAGAAGTGTGTTTGAATTAAAAAGAAAAAGATCTAATTCAAATCACTGGGCTGCGCGGGAAACGATAATGGGCCGGCCTGCTAAGTGCAGTGCTCCCGCGGGCTGATTAAGTGGGTGTCCCCACTCATCAGTGACACGGGGCTGGGCGAAGCGGTATGGGGCAACGTGGGTCGTTTGATCTGATTCTAATCCAACGGCTGGGAGTCATCGTCGACGCGAGACAACACCGGCGAGAACGAAACCTAGCGCGGCTAGTGAGGGGTGCTGGGGGCTCACCGGGGTGCTAGCGAGGGTCGGCGAGGCGGGCGAACGACGAAGTCGACGACGGCGTATCTCCTGGTACCGGTGGCTTCTCCTAGGGCGGCTCCAATCGCTGGCTCCCTTCTTCTCCAGAGGCGGTGGGCTTTGGTGAAATTCCGACGAGGTGGTGCTCGCCTTGCTCTGAGAACGGTGTGGCACGGTCAGTGAGGAGAGGGGAGTGAGATGGTGTGAAGAAATCGAGCGGGGGTGGCCTCTATTTATAGTCGAGCGAGGGGACCATCAGGGCGCACGGTGACCTCGTCGGGAGCGATGGTATAGGCGGCTATTGGCATGGGCGAAGGTAGGGGACGGTGCGGTGTCTTCTGGCGATGCTCAACGACATGGTTTTGAGGCGTGGGGCGGTGCGGCTTGGTCTGGAACATGCGACACTCTACGCGGCAGAGGCGGCGTCTTCGACGGCGAGCGGTGGCTGTGCGTCACGGGGCGGCGAACGAGGATGTCTGGCGGTCTCCTGGGTCGGTGGGGATTGTGTATGCACGCGGCGAGGGCGGCACGCGGTCTGTGGGCTTCGGTCGAGGGTGGTGCTCTGGCGCACGCTCGGCATGGTCTCTGGCAGTCTGGGCGCGGTTCGTGCGCGTGGTCCAGGGCTTGGCAACGCTCGCGGCTGGGACATTGAGTGGCGGTGGACGGTGGGCTGCCTCCCATACATGCTGGCTAGGCTTGCTGCTGCTCCTAGCTTGCTGTCGACTATGGGGTGGCAATGGTGTGCTCGGCTGTTCACCATTGATGGCAATGGCAGGCTCACAGTGGTGCTAGTGCTTGGTTAATCTTGCTAGATGATCTACTGAGCTGGTTGTGAGCTAAATGGGGAACCAGTTAGGCAAGAATCACTGCTCACAATAGTGGTTGATGTTTGTTTGATTTGTGTCTGCAACCTATTTTATGAAATGGCTGCATGAAATCAAGTTTTGAATTTTGAAATGATTTTTGGTGGGTTTGCTAGATTGGTGCTGGTGAGTCTGCAGATGGTTGGGTTTTGAAAGTTGAGCTTGTTTGAGTGGTTTTTGAAAAAGTGGGATCTTTCCATATGATAAAGATTCAATTTTGAATTGTCATTTAAACTATGCATTTGAAAGTTTCTGGATGATCACAAAGTGGGCCTTGATACTTTGTTATGAGTATATTCAAGGGGTGCAAAGATCCAGAAAAGTTTCTGTTAGGTTTTGAAAGTTTGAGACAGCCAAAGTAGGCATGGGAGTTAAATTGGTCAAAATGACCATTCCTTTTATATATTTGTTTTGATTTACTTGTCTTTAGGAAAAGTGTGGGAAATGTTTTAGATGATGTTTATTTCACCTAAGAAACATTTTACAAGCAATGAAACAATCAAACAAGGTGGTTTAAAATAATTTCAAAATCAATGCATACACATATGCATGCATTCATAATTTTAATTAGAAAAGTTTTTGTTAACCCTAATTTTGAGGATTAGAGTTTGATGATCCAAGTTTAGTATTTTTGGGATGTTACAAACCTTCCCCCCTTAAACAAAATCTCGTCCCGAGATTTGAAAAAGGACAAAAAGATTACCTAGGATTTGAAGAGATCGGGAAACTCCGTCCTGATGTGATCTTCGCGTTCCCAGGTAGCTTCCTCTTCTGTGTGATTGCTCCACTGAATCTTGAGAAACTTGATGCTTCGGGTTTGGGTAGTTCGAAAAGCTTCTTCCAAAATGCGGATGGGTACTTCGTGATAGGTCAGGTCATCGTTGATCTCTATGGTCCGATGGTCGATATTTTTGAACACTTCGGTCTTCTCGGGGACTTTGAGACACTTGCGAAGTAATGAGATATGGAACATGTTGTGCACGGCTGACATCTCTTCGGCTAGCTCCAATTGATACAATACTTCTCCTCGACAGTTCAGAATTTTGAAAGGTCTGATATATCTGGGGGCTAACTTTCCTTTGAGTTGGAAACGCTGCATTCCCTTCAATGGCGACACTTTCAGATAAACAAAATCTCCTATGTTGAAGGCGAGGTCTCGACGTCTCTTGTCGGCGTAACTCTTCTGTCTGGACTGGGCGGTCTTGAGGTGCTCACGAATCTTGTGAACCTTCTCTTCCGCTTCTCGTAGGATGTCGGGTCCAAAAATCTGACTCTCTCCTACTTCCGACCAGTTCAAAGGGGTGCGACACTTTCTTCCGTACATGAATTCAAATGGGGCCATTTGCAAACTGGCTTGGTAACTGTTTTTGTAGGAAAATTCTGCAAACGGCAGACAGTCTTCCCACTTGGATCCATATTCTAACACACAGGCTCTCAGCATATCTTCGAGTATTTGATTTACTCGCTCCGTTTGTCCATCGGTCTGAGGGTGATAAGCGGTACTGAAATCTAGGCGGGTTCCTAAACCTTCTTGAACTTTCTTCCATAATCTAGAGGTAAACTGAGTTCCTCGATCCGATACTATGTTCTTAGGGACTCCGTGCAAACTGATGATTCTAGCGATGTACAACTCCGCTAGTTTCGAACTCTGATAGGTGGTTTTGACGGGCAAGAAATGGGCGACTTTGGACAATCTGTCCACTATGACCCAGATAGAGTCATTTGCCCTACTAGAAGTAGGCAGTCCAGTGATAAAGTCCATTTCTACAGAATCCCATTTCCATTCCGGAATCTGCAATGGTTGCAACAATACAGCTGGTCTTTGATGTCCTGCCTTGACTCGCTGACATATATCACACTTGGCGATATAGCTTCTGATTTCTCTCTTCATCTTATGCCACCAAAATTGCTCCTTTAAATCTTGATACATCTTAGTTCCTCCGGGATGGATAGAATAAAGAGTATCATGAGCCTCCTTCAAGATAACTTCTTTCAACTCAGAATCTGATGGTACACAAAGGCGTCCTTTGTACCACAAAACTCCTTCTTCGTCTTCGGTGAATCCGGGTACTTTGCCTGTACCGATACGACGCTTGATTCCGTCTATACTAGCATTTTCCTTCTGCGGCTCTTTAATCTGACTGATCAAAGTGGGCTGGAGTTCTATGCTAGCCAGAAATCCTTCACTTACTAATTCCATCCGAAAATCTTCCATCTCTTTGTGCAGACTTGGTTGCTCCTTCAAAATCATGGAGTTCAAGCGGCACGGCAATCTGCTAAGGGCATCGGCTACCACGTTGGCTTTACCAGGGTGATAGTGAATGTCCAGATCGTAATCCTTGATTATCTCAATCCATCTTCTCTGCCTCATATTCAGCTCCTTTTGAGTGAATATATACTTTAGGCTCTTGTGATCCGAATAAATCTCACAACGGTTTCCCATCAGGTAATGTCTCCATGTCTTCAGGGCTAGAACTACGGCTGCGAGTTCGAGGTCATTGGTTGGGTAATTTTGCTCATGTTGCTTCAATTGTCGGGATAGATAAGATATAACTTTGCCTTCTTGCATTAGCACACATCTGAGACCAATCTTGGATGCGTCACAATACACATCGAAGGGCTTCGTGATATCTGGCATGATCAAGATTGGGGCTGAAATCAATCTCCTTTTGAGTTCTTGAAAACTCGCTTCACATTTGTCGGTCCAGTAAAACTTCTTGTCCTTCTTCAACAATTGGGTCATGGGTCTGGCGATATCGAGAATCCTTCTACGAATTTGCGGTAATATCCCGCCAATCCGAGAAAAGCACGAACTTGGGTTTGAGTGGTTGGGGCTTGCCAATCTTCTACATCTTTTACTTTGGCAGGGTCAACGGCAATTCCTCCGGCTGATACAATGTGACCGAGGAATCCTACCTCCTATAACCAGAATTCACATTTGCTAAAATTTGCATACAACTGATGCTCTCTAAGGGTTCCAAGAATGGTCCTTAGGTGTAGCTCATGTTCTTCTTCTGATTTGGAATAAATAAGAATGTCATCGGTGAAAACAACGACAAACTTATCCAGGAAGTCCATAAAAATCTTATTCATGAGGTTCATGAAATAAGCGGGGGCATTGGTTAATCCAAAAGACATGACTGTATACTCATACAATCCATATCTGGTGGTAAAGGCAGTCTTTGGAATGTCCTCCGCACGAATTTTGAGTTGATGATAGCCAGTTCTAAGATCAATCTTAGAAAACACTTTGGCACCGGTCAACTGATCAAACAAATCTTCTATCTTGGGCAAGGGGTACTTGTTCTTGATGGTGACATCATTCAACTTCCGATAATCCGTACACAAACGGTTACCTCCATCTTTCTTGTCCACAAACAAGACAGGTGATCTCCAAGGTGACGCACTTGGTTGAATCAATCCGATTTCCAACATGGAATCCAATTGCTTCTTTAGTTCTGCTAGTTCCGACGGGTTCATACTATAGGGTCTCTGGGCTATGGGTCCAGTTCCGGGGATTAGTTCAATGATAAACTCGATATTCCGATCTGGGGGCATACCGGGCAAAACATCTGGAAATACATCGGGGTATTCACAGACTATCCGGACTTGGTCAATGGTAGGTTGGGCTATACTCTTGTTGCACTTGAATTGGCGAGGTAAGGTTTCAGATATATGTTCGACTGATATTCCGGCTGTACTGGTCATGGTTATGGATTTCTTGGCACAGTCAATCAATCCTTTATGTTTGGACATCCAATCCATTCCTAGTACTACTTCCAAACCTTTAGTTCCGAGTACTATCAGATTAGCATAAAAATCTATGCCATGGATTCGGATAGGGACGGCTTTGCAAATTTGCCTAGCCTTGGTGGTTGATCCGGGAATTTGAACAATCATAACATGCTTCAGTTTGGTTGGTTGAATTTTACTAGTGCATGCAAATTCTTCGGTGAAAAATGAATGCGATGCACCAGAATCAAACAACACTCTTGCAAGTACTGAATTAACAGAAAACATACCCAGCACGACGTCTGGCGCTTCTTGAGCTTCTTCAGCATGCATGAGAAAAAGACGGCCATTGCGGTTGAGTGAATTCCCTGGGGCAAATCTTCTCCCTGGCTGAACACGACGTTGTTGCTGAGTTGGGGCATTGGCATTAGGGGCTGTAGCATTCTTCTTGTTGGGGCACTCGTTGGAATAGTGGCCTTTATTTCCACAGTCATAACAGGTCACTTGCGACTTGTCCTTGGCTGCGACAGGCACAACATTGCTTCCAGTCCTCGGGGCAGTGTTGGGGTTGGCGGTAGCATTGTTGGTGTTGAACTTGGGTGGGGCACGGGTGAAATTGCTAGAGTTGCCGGGGCTGTTGTGATTTCCTCCGGGTCTAGGGTTTCCACGGTTGGGATAGGTCGGACGGTTCATCGGGGGTCTGTTGGTTCTTGGGGCAAATCCTAGAGATGGGTTAGGGTGATACTTTGGGGTCTGATGGGTTCCTGGTTGATGCATCATGCGACACTTGCGGTTCTCATTGGCTTGGTTGATCTTTCCTTCCATCTGGATGGCAGAGTCGACAAGGGCTTCAATATCTGCAAAGGGGATATTGACTAACACCGTCTGCATATCATCATGCAGACCATTCAGGAACCTCTCTTTCTTCTTGGCTTCCGTGTCTATCTCGTCCGGGGCATACCTAGCTAATGACAAAAATTTGTCACGGTATTCCACTACAGTCATCCTTCCTTGCTTCAGCTCTCTGAACTCGTCTCTCATTCTCTTGATCAAACCCGGTGGCACCTGGGTTCTGCTAAACTTGACCTTGAATTCCTCCCAGGTCATCATCTGGCCTCCGGTCATTGCGTGAACACTGTTCCACCATGCCCTGGCATCTCCGGCTAGATAATGGGTGGCAAACAGAACTTTCTCGTTGGCTTCCACTCCGGCTACTTCTAAGTTATTTTCCATGGTTTGCAGCCAATCATCGGCGTCTAGGGGTTCTTCGGACTTAGTGAAAACAGGTGGGTTGGTATTTTGGAAATTCTTGAGCTTAGATCCATGGTTGTCCTGATTTCCGTGGCCTTGGTTGTTGTGGGCTAGCTGGGCTATCTGCTGTAGAGTGGCTAGGTTGGCTTGACGTTCCGCTCTTTCAGCTTCGCGGTCAGAAGTCAACATTTGCAGTATCTGCAACATCGGGTCCGGGGCTGAACCACTTCCTCCACGTGGCATCTGAAGATTTAGATAGATCATGAGAAAAGAGGGAAATTTTAAGGTTTCGGGGACTTTGAAAAGTTTTAAAGGTTTGAGTCAGATTTCCTAGCAACTTGCTTTTTCATTCATTCATTCATTCATTCATTCATTCATTCATTCATTCATTCATATCACACAGTACAACACACACCACAACAAAGAAAAACAGATGGTTTTAAGAACCATTCTGGAAACTACGATACAGTGGGACCGAATACTACTCACTACGCTAGTGCTCAAGTGCTACTACTCCTCGGAGTCTGTGGCTTCATCATCTTCATCATCATCGATGAAGGCGAAATCATCCTCATCGGTGAAGAAGTCCATGGCCTGATCCTCCAGAAAATCATCATCATTACTGAGATAGGAGTAAGGGTCTCCACGAAGATCCTCTCCGACATTCTCCCTTTCCTCCAACTGCATGTCTCTCTCGTGGATGGTCTCCTCCAGAGATGATATGCGGTGGCGAAGACGGGAAATAATGCGCTCCTTCTTGTCGAGATGACGGCGGCGAGGCTTGCGATCCTTTGCTAGCATGGCGATGGTCTGATCCTTCATCTTGATGATGGCGGACTTGTGGTTGGAGTAGTCACGGTAGTTGTCCAACTCCTGCTGACGATCGTACATCATGAAGCTAAGGTGGTCCAGTTGAGTCTTTATCTTGGGGTGGTATGGGGCTTCCAGTGGTTGTCCATTTGCATCACGCCTTGGGCAAAACTCAAAGCGAGTACCCTTGATCTGATTGATGCTCTACCCACACAGACGGGAAAGAGCTTCCTGCATTGCTCTGGCAAGTCCATCGAGCCAGTTGTTTTCCCTCAAGGTAAACTGAATTCCCTCCGCAGTGGGAGGTTCAATCTTTCCTCGGAGACTTGCAACAATTAGCCACTGCAGATCTTCTCCTCCTTGATCATTAAGCTGAGCTCCGAAGAACTCGGGGTGCGGACGCTCCAGAAGTTCCGAAAGCTGGTCCAAATCCCTCTCAAAGATCAGGTCTCCTCCATTCCCCAACTGATAAAACTTGCTGTACTTCACGTCCATCTATAAGAATAGAGGATGAGTAGATTAGCAGGGTGATCAAGTGTGTCAAAATTTTATGTATTTTACAAGAGTTTTTGAGGAACATGAATTTTTATGAAAGAATAAAAGGGATAAGAATGAGAATAAGTTTTTGTAAATATTTGTTTTCTTCGGTTTTGAAACTACGTTTTTGGTTCAAACGTCCAGTCTAACTAGGGTCTCCTATGGTCAGGATGGCTCTGATACCAACTTGTCAATACACGGATTTTTAATCCCAGATGCCTGTTATGCCATACATCGCAATCCCAGGATTAGCAGTTTTGCGAGACATAACAGAATTGAATACCTCAGTACATCATCCATTACAAACTATACATAAGGTCTTACACAAATAAGGATCTCAGGATCCAGTTCTTAATACAACTTCAAGCAGCGGAATACGTAATAATAACGGTAGCGTAGGCGAAGCTCCATCTTCGGGGTCACAGGCAATGCTGACGATGGGAGATGATCCTAGTTGTCGTAACCTTCCTGGGGTCCATCCTCCAGATACTCCTCTTCATAGTCTGGCCATGGGAATAGCCAGGGACAAAGCCATGAGTACTCTTTAAGTACTCGCAAACTAATACTACAGGTAAAGGTTTTTTTTGGATAATAGGACACTAGGCTCTAGGGTTGTTTTGCAAAAGCCAGATTTATCTCTACTAAGTTCCAAAGCTAGTCACAATTTTATAACTCCTAAGTGGGATCTTGTAACTCATGTCACAACTCTGTTGTGGTCAAGTCAAAGTCTCAATTCATTTCATAAGTCATTTTGAAAAGTCTGACGGGGGAACAGTATGGCCACTCCAACTGTCCATAACTGCGGACGCGGCTATTCGAATAGTTTGACACTCTGCAGAGATTGTACACTTTCACCACAACATTCGATACATCCGTCAGGAACAAATCCTGAATTCACCATACTCAGTATGCGGATAATCAATCCTAACCTTTCAATTACACGCCCTAGTATAAGCACCTCTCCTGTGAGTTTGGCCTCCCAACCATGACCAACTGTCATCTTGGGTACTGCACAGGTGGACAATCTTCACAACGTAGCCTCAGCTCAGACCTTGGCCATGAGGGAACTAATACTAAGGTATATAAGCTTCCAGTCAAGCCCTACCCAATCTTCGGGTATTGTGGTTGTACGATAAAATTGGAATGGTATCGCATCGAGACAACCATCAGTTTTATAAAAGGCTAAGGCTCATGCCTCAACATTTTCATCACCAAAATCATCAAGTGTTCGGAAACACATGTCCAAAACATTTCAATAGAATGATCCATCATTCCAAGGTTTTCATAACCATTTTTCCACCAAGTAAACCCATCTAAAGTTGATCAAGTTTTATGCTTAGAACTAGCATCTACAGGTGGGGTTAGTACTAATGAGGGGTGGTAAACTAGTGGAGTTTCAACTAAGTACAACCTTATATCTTAGGATGATATCAAGGTTTCTAACTTAGGCCAAATTTTATGCTCTTTATGTAACCTTCAGATAACTTTCTAGTATCTACCAAACTCTTAAGCAAACTCTAAGTAAGCTCTGATAAAGAAATAAAGTAAGAAGCTTGCAAATAAAACTAGGATTGGTTTATCAAGTGGGTATGATCACATATGCTTAAGGCATATAGTAGGCATAGTAACAAGTATTGGCTTGCATAGGTATAGTCTCAGCTTGCACATTCAAATAGTAGTATTAGGCTTGCATCAGTGTCAATATAACCTTGCTAAATTGCAAGTGTTAGCTTGCCTTGTGCAGAGCTGTGGTTCAAGTTCTCCTCGGCTTCTTCTTCGTAGTATCCTCCTTCCTCCTCGTATCCTTGGTCGGTACTAGCGTCTATGAATAAATACGAGGTACACAATCACCAAACAATACTTAACTACTTGCAATCATCACACACAAGGGTCCTATAGATGATCTAGCATCATCTCTAACATTACAAGGTTAAGGCTTGGTTTAATTCCTTTTATTTTTAGAAAAGTAATTTCTACTCATTGAAAAACTACTTAAGATTTAATATTCTCTAAACCAAACATGGGATCATGTTGACACATGTCATCACCACATATTTTAGTCCATGGGAATATGAATTAAAGTGGTGTCACAATTTAATAAGGTTTTACCCTTTTATTCTAATTAAATTAAGTGGCTAGAAATGCCTATGTAGCATTCTTTTATTACTTGAACATTATTTCTGCAAGTAAACCTATATATTTTTATATATTCTGAAAGGTATGGTTAAAATGTGATTGTTGAGAGTTGGAATCAACTCAAAAGCTATTATGGTTTAAATTTGAAAAATGTTTGAATGCAGAAAAGCTTCTGCCTTGTTATTTTTACTAAGGATGATCTACAGATCCAAATGACTTGAATCCAACGGGCTTGGATTCAGCATTCACAGACCTTTCCAACAAAATTGGTTTCATTCAAAATGGTGCACTGAATCGATCTGGATTGATTTTTGAAAATGGGTACAGAAGTGTGTTTGAATTAAAAAGAAAAAGATCTAATTCAAATCACTGGGCTGCGCGGGAAACGATAATGGGCCGGCCTGCTAAGCGCAGTGCTCCCGCGGGCTGCTTAAGTGGGTGTCCCCACTCGTCAGTGACACGGGGCTGGACGCAGCGGTATGGGGAAACGTGGGTCGTTTGATCTGATTCTAATCCAACGGCTGGGAGTCATCGTCGACGCGAGACAACACCGGCGAGAACAAAACCTAGCGCGGCCAGTGAGGGGTGCTGGGGGCTCACCGGGGTGCTGGCGAGGGTCGGCGAGGCAGGCGAACGACGAATTCAACGACGGCGAATCTCCTGGTACCGGTGGCTTCTCTTGGGGCGGCTCCAATCGCTGGCTCCCTTCTTCTCTAGAGGCGGCGGGCTCCGGTGAAATTCCGGCGAGGTGGTGCTCGCCATGCTCTGAGAACGGTGTGGCATGATCAGTGAGGAGAGGGGAGTGAGAAGGTGTGAAGAAATCGAGCGGGGGTGGCCTCTATTTATAGTCGAGCGAGGGGACCGTCGGGGCGCACGGTGAGCTCGTCGGGGGCGATGGTACAGGCGGCTATTGGCATGGGCGAAGGTAGGGGACGTTGCGGTGTCTCCTGGCGATGCTCAACGACTTGGTTTTGAGGCGTGGGGCGGTGCGGCTTGGTCTGGAACATGCGACGCTCTGCGCGGCAGAGGCGGCGTCTTCGACAGCGAGCGGTGGCTGTGCGTCACAGGGCGGCGAACGGGGATGTCTGGCGGTCTCCTGGGTCGGTGGGGATTGTGTATGCACGCGGCGAGGGCGGCGCGCGGTCTGTGGGCTTCGGTCGAGGGTGGTGCTCTGGCGCACGCTCGGCATGGTCTCTGGCGGTCTGGGCGCGGTTCGTGCGCGTGGTCTAGGGCTTGGCAACGCTCGCGGCTGGGACAGTGAGTGGCGGTGGACGGTGGGCTGCCTCCCAGACATGCTGGCTAGGCTTGCTGCTGCTCCTAGCTTGCTGTCGACTATGGGGTGGCAAGGGTGTGCTCGGCTGTTCACCATTGATGGCAATGGCAGGCTCACAGTGGTGCTAGTGCTTGGTTAATCTTGCTAGATGATCTACTGAGCTGGTTGTGAGCTAAATGGGGAACCAGTTAGGCAAGAATCACTGCTCACAATAGTGTTTGATGTTTGTTTAATTTGTGTCTGCAATCTGTTTGATGAAATGGACGCATGAAATCAAGTTTTGAATTTTGAAATGATTTTTGGTGGGTTTTCTAGATTGGTGCTGGTGAGTCTGCAGATGCTTGGGTTTTGAAAGTTGAGCTTGTTTGAGTGGTTTTTGAAAAAGTGGGATCTTCCCATATGATAAAGATTCAATTTTGAATTGTCATTTAAACTATGCATTTGAAAGTTTCTGGATGATCACAAAGTGGGCCTTGATACTTTGTTATGAGTACATTCAAGGGGTGCAAAGATCCAGAAAAGTTTCTGTTAGGTTTTGAAAGTTTGAGACAACCAAAGTAGGAATGGGAGTTAAATTGGTCAAAATGACCATTCCTTTTATATATTTGTTTTGATTTACTTGTCTTTAGTAAAAGTGTGGAAAATGTTTTAGATGATGTTTATTTCACCTAAGAAACATTTTACAAGCAATGAAACAATCAAACAAGGTGGTTTAAAAGAATTTCAAAATCAATGCATACACATATGCATGCATTCATAATTTTAATTAGAAAAGTTTTTGTTAACCCTAATTTTGAGGATTAGAGTTTGAGGATTAGAGTTTGATGATCCAACTCATGATTTAGAGTTAGCCGCAGTAGTCTTTGCGCTGAAAGGATGGAGGCATTTTCTTTATGGAGCTAGATGTGAGTTATACACTGACCATAAAAGTCTCAAATATTTCTTCACTCAAAAGGAATTGAATATGAGACAGAAGCATTGGTTGGAATTAATCAAGGATTATGATTTAACAATCAATTACACCCCAGGGAAAGCAAATGTTGTAGCAGATGCTTTAAGCAGAAAGAGTGCAGATATTCAGCCAATCAATAGAGAGTTACCAAAATAATTACAAATGGACTTGGAAAGGTTGGAACTTCAATTCATCAGGATAGAGGTTCTTGGAGGATTAGCTACTATGCAGGTAGTTGTAGAGCAGGACAGTGATCTTAAGCAAGAAATTTTTAGACGTCAGGAAGAAGATCCTTTTATTGCTGAGGAAATTCGGAGGATATCTCAAGGGCAAAAATCAGTTTTTTGCCTTGGAGATTATGGATCTTTATGGTTCCAAGATCGTCTATGTGTTCCATATGTGACTGAGATCAGAAATGTCATACTCAAAGAAGCACATGATGCCCCATATTCTATACATCCAGGGAGTACTAAGATGTATATGGATTTGAAAGAAATATTCTGGTGGAATAACATGAAGAGGGATATTGCTAAATATGTATCTGAATGCCATACTTGTCAAAGGGTGAAAGCTGAACATCAAAATCCAGCAGGACCATTACATCCCTTAGAAATTCCTGAATGGAAATGGGAGGAAATAGGTATGGACTTCATCATAGGGTTACCTATGACACCAAAAAGGAAGGATATGATATGGGTAATTGTGGACAGACTTACTAAGAGTGCACATTTTATTCCAGTGAATCAAAAGGATAATGCCGAGAAGTTAGTTGAAGTATATGTCAAAGAGATAGTAAGTAAGCATGGAGTACCCAAAAAGATCATAACTGATAGGGGATCATTGTTTACTTCAACATTTTGGAAGCAATTGCATGAAGCACTTGGTTCAAAATTAGATTTCAGCACGACATATCATTCTGAGATAGGAGGTCAAACTGAAAGAACTAATCAAATACTATAAGGCATGTTGAGAGCTTGTGCACTAGATTTTGGAGGAACATGGGAAGATCACCTACCTTTGGCAGAATTTTCTTATAACAATAGCTATCAGAGTAGTCTGAAGGCAGCTCCATATGAGATTCTGTATGGAAGGAAGTGTAGATCACCAGTATGTTGGTATGAACCTGGAAGCAGCAAAGAATTAGCGCCAGATTATATCAAGGAGAGACAAGACATCATTGATAAGATCAGGGATAGACTAAAAATAGCCCAAAGCAGGGAGAAAAGTTATGCGGATCAAAAGAAGATCATGGCATCCAGAAGTAGGAGATATGGTCTATTTGAAAGTAAGTCCAATGAAAGGAGTAAAAAGATTCGGAGTGAAAGGGAAATTGAGTCCCAGATACATCGGACCATTCAAGATACTGAGTCAAAACAGAACTATAGCTTATGCTTTAGAGTTACCATAAAGACTCGCTCAAGTGCATAATGTTTTCCAAGTGTCACAACCTCGCAAATGTTTGAAAGTTCTAGATGATGCAATAACACATCAAGAGATAGAACTACAAGCAGACCTGACTTATATGGAAAAGCCCTACAAGATTCTGGAAGAAAACTGGAAAATATTGAGGAACAGAGAAATCAAATATTGCAAGGTACAATGGGAACATCACCCTGAGAGAGAAGCCACATGGGAGAAGGAAGAGTATTTAAGAAAAGCTTATCCAGAACTATTCAGGTACATCTCCACAAACTTCGGGACTAAGTTTAATTTAAGGGGGAAGTCTGTAACATCCCAGCATATAGGACCTAACGAAGGGTAGATTTAGGAATATGAATTGTTGCATGCATTTATTTGAGAAAATGTGAGTAAAATTTCCGCCAAATAAAAACCTTGAGTGATCAATGTTTCGTTCTTACTTTGAGAGTAGGTTTAGTCTTAAAGGAGGATTGCTATAAACTTTGATATGATCTCAAAGGAATTGTGTGTTTTGAAATGAGTTTGGATTTGTAAAACTTAAGTGTTTTATAATTTAAATGATTTTGATATAATATTTCAATCTTAAATTAATTAAGAGAAAAGTATTATAACTTAAATCTTATCTAAAAAATATTGTATATGAAATTCATTTTATATACATAAACAAGTTACAAAGAATGAACTTACTGAAGTTATTCCAAACTTCACAATTTACAAAAGAATAAAGAATTAGAATATTCTTGATTAATAAATATATAATCTTTATTACAAATGAATAAAATAAAGATTACAAGAATTATAAAAGAAAAGTTACAAAAGATTAAGAAAATTACATTTTTATATCTACTAATTATCCTATAACTAAAACTACACTAAATCTTCATCTTTATCTTTGTACCTGCAAAACAAAGATTAAATAGAAAACAAAATAGGATTAGTGTTAGTATGTTTCTGTCAGATATGTTAGTGAGGTGCACTTGACAAACTCATCATTGAGAAATGTTAAAAAGGGGCAAGTTTCACCAATATGAAAGATTTCATCTTTCATAAATTCAAAGCCAGAATGCAAATGACAGCTAAAAGGGACCAATTCACCAGCCAGGTAAAAGTAGTTTGGTAATAGTAAGTTCAAACTTTCTGAACCTATCCATATGTGCATAGCAGGCACACAAGCTGCACACACACAAGCATGCAGAGGGTGTGTTGTCGACCTCACAAGCACAGCCAGCATCACAAAACCACAACCCAGCCATGGAGAAGCACCTTAGTGCATCACTCCACTACACAACACACCAGCATAGCCAGGGTGAACAGCAGCCAAACCAAGAACAACAGCCAAAACCAACCACCCAGATCAACCCAAACATCACTAGGATGGTGACATAAGGAGGGGGATGGATCTGGTGGACAGCAAGGCCAAGCCCAGGAGCTAGGAGGAGCAGGCAAGCTCAAGAGCAAGCTCAGAAGCTCAGCAAAAGCAGATCAAGATCCAGATCAAGATCAAGATCATCATCAATCTACTACATCCACATCAGAATCTGTGGTGAGCCTCATAAAACCATCACATGATTTCATCATATTATCTAAATAAAAGCATGTGTTGTTTTATGAGATAATCTCTCAATAATCACCCAAGAGGAGTGCATCTATCCTAGAGATTTCAAGTATAAGGATAAGAAATCAAGCTCAACCACAAACACTAAACCCTCAGACCAGCATCACTGGGTTCAGTGTTATTTTTTACAACTTAGATCATTTTCGTTTGATCTTATCAGATCAGGGCACATCTCTCAGAGATAGTAGCACCTCTAAATCTATAAGCTTCAAACAAACTATTGCCCAACTAGGAATTACATCCTAGAGCCTCAGACCAACATCATAGGCAGGAAAGTTAATAAAAGCTTCCATATCATCTTATCAGTTTTAATCACAAGTATAATCAAGCTAAGCCAAGAAATAAAACCAAATCACTTGTGTGCTAGAATACAATGGTATCACAAGGACAAGTTATTAATGAGCTAAAACCAATCTTTACTTAGCCTTCACAGATATATAAAAGGGACAACCACTACATATCATTTTCCTGAAGCCAAGTGCCAGGAATCAACCTTAAAATGAATCTATACATCCACAGAAAATCATTACATGTAATGATTTGATTCAGAGTGTATAATCTCAAACAAGCCCACATTATAATTGCAGTAAGAAACTACTGAGAGAAATCTACTGTCAGTACAAGTATTCTGACAGTAGAGAAACTTCTCAGACCAACAACATAATCCAATCAAGGATTTCATTGAAACACTAGCATGGATCATGGTGGATTACCATTAGAATTAATCTGACTGGCAACTAGTATCATCAAAGCCACTATCAATCATTAACCACAGCAGACAATCATTTCCCATGATCAGATATGAACAATACTAGATCTAAAGCATCATAGATATGATCAACAGGGGGTTATGAACCCTAATCAGAGCAAGAACTCTAATCTAGATATGAACTCAACCAGCACATAGTCACTCGGCATGAAAGCCACTAGATACACAGAGAGAATCATGGCAGTAGCATGTACAAACACCACATAGACAACTTACCCGAGGTCCTCGCTGATGAATCGAAGAGGAAGCAGAGGGGCCGACGAACCGCAGCGGCATAGGGAGCACCCAGAGGTGCGCTGCAACCTGCACCTGCCACGGCGGTGGCCGCAACAGTGCACGAGACCAGCACACCACCGCAGGCGGGATCGCGGAGGCGGCGACAACATATTTTCCGAACCCTAGGGTTCGGGAATGGGGTGGAACTGACCACGGGGAAGCCCTGGAGTCAAATCCAAGTGGATAGAACGAAAGAACATCATCGACCACCCCAACTCGCACCACGGCGGTGGCCAGATGTCACATCCCAAGATTTTCCAAATCTTGTTATGTGAAAAATAAATGAATAAAATAAAACTTTGTTGATTTTCAGGGTGAGAAGAAACTTTTTTATTCCAATTGGAAACCTTCAAACCTATTTGATCAAATAAAATCCTAAAGGGATTTAAAAAGATAAATAAACAATAAAGTTAAAAATATTTGGAATTACTATTTTTGGATCTTTTAATAAAAAGATTTGGTTTTTATAAAGCAAGGGTAGATTATAAATAAGGATTATTTTATAAGCCAAATTAAAACTTGGCCAAGCCTTTGAAATAAGATATTTCTATTTGATAAAAATAGTAAAGGTTTATTTAAAATAAAAATAATGGGGATTTATTAATACCCAATTTTGTTAAAGTAAAGGCTTTTCCATTATTATTAAAACACTAAAACTTATTAATTTTTTTTAAATAAGTCTTCCAAGTATTTTATATTTTCAAATAAAACCTACTGATTTGGTTTTGATAATATTTAGATTTCAAATGGAGATTTAACAAATCAAATTCTATTTGAATTAATAGCTAAGGTCCATTTTATTTAATTATTAATGGACCGTAAAAAGAATAAAAATATTTTCTATTTTAGACTTTGATTTGTGTTGATAAACAGAACTAAACTCAATACAAAGTGTGGTGAAAGTTTGATTTGATTTGAGTATTTGAATTGTTGTTTGAAATTCAAAACAGAAAACCAAATAGAAAAAAAAAGAAAAAGATTACTGAATAAAAAAAATGGAATCAGACTCGACCCAACTAAGCAGGCCCAGCAACCCAGCTCCAGCCCAACTAAACCCCCACGCGCGAATCGTTTTCCCACCAAAAGACCCAACCGCGCAGTCACTGACCGGTGGACCTCACTCCCTCTTCCTCTCTCTCGTAGACAGCGCGGCCCCACGCCAGCTCAGCGTCGTCTTCCCCGCGTTGAACTCGCCGGCCGTTTCCTGCCGTTGATGCCGCGATTGAATTCGCTTCAATGCCGCGCTTAATCCTCGCCGTGACCCTGCGGTATTAATAGCCACGCTCTCCTCTTCTTTTCCCCTCAGATCCCACTCGACCAGAGCCACTAGGCTGCCCAAATTGCAACCTCGACTGCCACTGTCCCCGACAAACTCCGGTGACGATTCCGGCCGAACCCTGCCGCCCCTTGACTCCTCGAGCAGATAGCCGTGATCTCCCCCTCGAGGCGCACCTGCCCATGTACTCCACTCGCACGCGCGCGCCTAGAATAGTCGGCAACGACAACAACCTGAGTGCCACCGTCTGTTTGCTACTCCGGCGACTCTTCTGGTAAGCACCTGACCGCCCCCTCCTTCCCGATGACGCTCCTGCACTCGCCACACTCGGCTGCATCTAACCGTGCCCTTGTTTTTCCTCGGGGTGAACCGCAGCGTCGCCCTCGACGACCTCCAGAGCCGCCTGACGCCGCCACCCACTCCGGCGAGGAATCCCCTTCGCGTCTGAGCACCCCTTGCCAAGCTGACCACGCATTGAGCATCACCTCGACCTCGCGAGCACGGTGAGCACGCCCGTTTCTTCCCTTGCTTCCTGTAGCCGCCGCAACTCCATCGCCTGACCGTGCGTCGCCGCCATCCACCGTCGGCGCCGCTCGTGTTTGGTCAAGTCGATTCGCACCGTTAGATCTCCATCTGGCGGCTTAGATAGATTCATTAAATGAAGAGGTACGGGTGCCTCTGCGCCACACGATCACACTTAGATCCAACGATCCAGAGAGGCCGATCCGTGCGAACCGATACGCGCCAGTAGGAACAAGACACGTGGCCTGTAGTTGATCTAAAAGACAAAAACATTTCTATTAGTGGTTTGGATTTGTAAATTGCATAACTTTTGATCCACACGTCCAAAATTTGCAAACTTTATATCAACGGATTCAGAAAAACAAGCCCTAGCCAACCATGCCATTTGTTTAGTAAAAATCTTCTGTTAAATTGTTTGTTTTTGAAGAAACTTGTGTATGCTTGTTTAGGTTATAAAAATTATTCCAAAAAGTTTTTGAGGATGAAATCTTTGCAAATTGGTTTGTTGTGAACCTACTGAACCTAGGAATAAACTTAAGGATTTAAAAATGTATTTTGTGAAGTTTAGGAATAAAAAACTTGAATTAGCTTATTTCTAGTCAAATAAAAACATTGATTTTGATATGGAAATGATTTTGGAGCAAAATCTTTGGAAAATGTTTTGGTTCAAACCTACTGACCCTAAACACCAAGTTTTGTGAATTAACAACTTATTGGTGAACAATATAAAATTGTTGCTTTGCTAAAAACATTTTCCACCACATGAAATAATGATTTGATTTAAGAAATGGTTTATAGATAAAACCTTTTTACAAATGGTTTACCACTTTGGAAAAAGACCACTTTGAACCTTACATTGTTTAGAGCCTAGAAGAAACCACCTTTGCAAATAAAACTATCTTTTACATGCTTGCATGCATGACTTAGTTTCTATTATTTTATGTGTGATGAATTGTTTGAATAATGGTTGGAATGCTAGTTGAATCTATGTTTGCTTGATTGATTTGTAGTGAAGATTAGAAGAGTGTGATATTAGCAAGATCAAGAAGTGAACCAACATTCTCTACCAAAAAGGCAAGTGACACTATCATCCAAGTCCTATTATTTCATTACACTTAGTGGATTTTGAAACATGCATGATAAGGACTACTATATTTTGCTATGCTAAATCCTAAATAGGATACCCTTATACATTCCTTAGTGAAAACAATGTAGTTGCAATATGCTTAGCCCTGCTATATATTTTGAGAAGAGATACATGTTGAGATTATATGAAGTTGAGAAAAGACTTATGTTTTATATAATAAAACAAGTACTCAATGAACCACCTGGGTGGACAAGGATACTCAAGTTTTGGACAAGGTGGCAACAAAAGGAACCATGTTTATATGGCAATCTCTTTTTTTTGTATGTGCACCAAAATAAAACCACCCAGGGACTTAGAGATTGAACATGTTTCTCGTATAGTGGCTTCCGTGTACAGCCACATGCTAAATGGGCACTGGCTTAGTCAACTACATAGTGGAAAACCCATGCATTGGCCTCTTCAGGTTAGCTAAATGAGGGAACTCGGAACCCTACATTGGTGCCTGGTAGACAAGCTAGCATTGTGTATTGGGAGGACCCTATGGAAAGACTTCGTCACATTCTCAATCTGCCAGTACTCCATCTTGGTGAGTACTTATCCAGCGGCCACTGGTGGCAACAAGATGAGAGTGTGTCATGTGGGTAAAGTTTACAACTTCTGCAGAAGATAAAAATCTAGGTACTTAGCCGTTTCCCCGGTTATGGACAATACTGAGCAACTAAGGCCTGAAGCTATGGGAAATCTCGACATTCCAATTTCTAAAAGTAAAACTTGAAAGCGACAACAAAAGACTTGAAGCACTTGGGGTGTACCAATGAGCTCAAAAGATTTTGACAAAGACTTGAAGCACTTGGGGTGTACCAAGGAGCTCAGAAAGATTTTGACAAAAGATCAAAATTATTTTGAAAAAGATAGGAAAAATATTATTGCTTTCTGCAAACAAGCCTAAACCCTACCTAGCCAAATATGCATGTAATGTTAGGATCCACTTATTTCTACATAGTAGTGAAACTTGCCAATACAATTCAAATGTATTGACCCTTGTGGCTGTAACTTGTAATGTTGCAGGTTGGTTTGGTGTTAGTGAAGTTTATTGATTAGGATTACAAGTCTACAACCAACATGTTTGCCTGTGGCACTTTGAAGATGAAGGACCCCATGCTTATAGATATTCTGCTGCAATGTAATGTGATAGCCAAATGAGCTATGTAAGATGTAATGAATTATATTATTCCTGGTTATAAAGCTGTATTATGACCTTTGTTTCTTGATATTACATCTTAACTGTGGATGCTAGCTATTGATCCAGGGACTAGCATTGTAAACACAAGGATCTCTACCTTATTAAAGGTTGGGACCTCTACACCAGAACGCCCGACGACGGTCGGAATCAACGGTGGCGGCATCGCCGGCCACGGGGTCGAGTTAGAGGAGGAGGGGATAGGGTCGAGGGAGAGAAGGGAGGCAGAGTGGGCTGGGTGGGCCAAAACCCTTCGGGGTGATCTTTTTACCCTGCCCTATTGGGCCACCCTGGCCCAATAAACCCAAGGGCCAGCCCATGTTGCTTAATAAATCTTTTTGATCAAATGGAAAATACCAAAATACCCCTGACCTCAATAAAATTATAGAAAAGAAAATAAAAGTCCAAAAATTATAAATAAAATATTTTTGGATTCACAATAATTCACTCTATTCAAATAAATATAAATTTTTGAACACTTAAACTTTTATAAGAATTTTGTAATTTATATATTCCTTATGGAATTTTACAAAATTATTGAAAAGTGATAAAAATAAATAAAAATCACTTTCATTATTTATTAATATTATAGTATTTTTGAAAAATACTAAATAAATATTTAATAATAAATTTTAATGTATAATTAATAATTCCTAAAAGAATTATTAAATCAATAAAATTCAAATAAACAGGGAAGTAAAATAAAATAATTCAATATATGCAATAAATATAAAAAGCTAATATTTATTAATGCTTTATTAAAAGGAACCTTATATAGGGAAAATGCATATAGAATTAAAGAATGCATTACATTACTTGCATAATCATTTTTCTTCTTTAAATATTGTCCTTACCGGGCAATAATGATGTTTTTGTAGAACTAGAAGCTAAGGTCCAGTGCAAGCATCAGACTTCACTACCTTGCCATCACAAGGCAAGTTCATCACTTGATCATGTCCTTTGAAGATTCTTCATCAAAGTATTTTCAAATTGTGTGTTATCATATATGCTATAAAAGAAAGAAAATACTCCCTCCGTTCCAAAATAAGTGTCGGAGACTTAGTACAAACTTTGTACTAAACTAGTACTAAATCGCCGACACTTATTATGGATTGGAGGGAGTATTATTTTCATAAACAAAGAAATCATAGATATCATCCTAAGTGGTGATATAATGGAGCAATAGAACTTAGAGTTCTAATTGCAACAATGATGATCAAATAGGGACTTAATAGCCCCTGCCATCAATGATTCTAGCGCCGTATATTACGCGTTAGCCATGAGATTTGGAATGGGACAGAGAAGTCAGCTGTATCTTCTTCCTCTCGCATGAAGCCGGATGTGCAGGTCGTGGCTGTTATCCTCGTAGCGTGCATATTAATTGGTAATTCGTAGAGGATATGCAGCATATGGGTGGGAACCCTCATCGTCCCATGATAGTTCTGGCATCTAATGGTTTGTACAAATCATTGCCGTAATTCATGATGTGGGCATGGTGTACACCAAGGAGGCATGCGGGGTCGCGAAGGGGGCAGTGATTGTCTTGGACCAACTACTGGACCCCACATCATGGAATTATGGACGGGAAAGTACGCCCGGTTGTGCATCAAGGAGTTGATCTCTCATGGGTAAAGTAACGCACCTCTATAGAGTGTAAGAACTGTAACTTGTTACTCCTTGTTCCGGGAAGGAGCTACGAACGCGGCAGGAAAGGAACTCCATGAAAGTTTTGGTCAACCTATGAAGGCTGATTGTCATAGTTTTTTGGAATAAAATCAACCTTTGAAGAAAGATTTACAAAAAACTGCATAGTGCCAAGGATTTATAATCCGAGGTGGTAGTTAGAGCATCAAACTTCCCACCTTGCAATCTTATATTTTGGTTTGTAAGTTGGATCTTTTGGAAGTCTTGAACTTCCGGTATTGTAATAATAATAATGTGTGTAATTTTGTAATATAGACCTGCAATGTTTCTGTTGTACCACTCTAAGGGATGTGATATTTACGAAACGGTGTTCTGTGGATGTCATGTCAACGACTATAGTGTACTACACATGCAGTGGTATGCTGGGTCACCGCAGTGGAGGTGTCTTCCACGAATTAGGTTTTCTCCCTTTATATAGCTTCTTGGATTCCCGTCACCCCATCTTGAGCTGTAGTAAATCGGGCCTAGCGGGACCTTCTGGACTCAGAATCAGCTACATTTTATGTCCAGAACGATTGTTGTGAAATTTCCTACAACTTTATATTTGAAGAGTTTTCAGTTTGACGCCGTCTTCGACCCGAAACGTGACCATCTTCAAAAAAAGTTCTAAGACAGATTTCTGGAAAATTCCAATTTGACAACAAGGGTTCCACTTGTATTCTTGATAATTTCTTCACATCAAAGTGTAAAACAAGAACATTGTGCACTTTTGCAACTTTTAGTAGGTTAGTCCAAATAACTCATGAACTTTATATAAAAAGAAGTGTCAAAAGCATAATAATTGCATAAACCATCAAAAATTATAGATACGTTATAGACATATCAAGTGGCTGCTTGACGCCCAGCCCTAATAGAGCGAAACCGCTCGGGCCGGATTATCCGCCCCTCACTTGAAATTATGTTTTACACAAGTTTCAGGCCAGCACACCCCGAACAAAACCCTCGCAAGTTTCAACAACAGACTTGTGTGCAAGATAGATGTCTCGGGGAGGGAGAAAAGCTTAGGTTTAGATAGCCAAACTGAGATGGTACTACTGATGCATGTAAAATGTATACATGAACTTTATAATTTGTTAACATTTTTATCCACATATTTGCATCATATGTAATGTTATATTCATGTTTTACATTGATTTTTTGGGAATTTACCAATGATCCCCTTTATTTTGGCTATAACCCGGCAGGGCAGGAAAACCATGTTTTCAATGTATTTGATGTTTCAAGACATATACGAAGTCAAATGGACCTGAACTTTTGAGGATGTCAATATTTATCCACGAGAAGCATATGGAGCACAAGAACACCTAGAGGGCTAGGATGCCTAAAAGAGACAGGGTGGCATGCCTAGCCCAGGTGGGCACGCCACCTACCCTCTTTTCCTCCTCGGATGTTCGATTGCCTTGATTCTTTTGCCCACGGAGTTCTCTTGACCTAAAAAACCCTATATAAGGATCCCCAGGGGAGTCCTCGAGAAGGAGCAGTAAGGTTTCCAACCTTTAATAAGGTAGAGATCCCTGTGTTTACAATGCTAGTCCCTGGATCAATAGCTAGCATCCACAGTTAAGATGTAATATCAAGAAACAAAGGTCATAATACAACTTTATAACCAGGAATAAAATAATTCATTACATCTTACATAGCTCATTTGGCTATCTCATTACAATGCAGCAGAATATAACAATAGCATGGAGTCCTTCATGTTCAAAGTGCCACAGGCAGACATGTTGGTTGTAGACTTGTAATCCTAATCATTAAACTTCACTAATATCAAACAAACCTGCAACATAACAAGTTACAGCCACAAGGGTCAATACATTTGAATTGTATTGGCAAGTGATACTATGGTAGTATAGTAGAGTCTATCATCTATATGCATTTGGCTAAGTGGAGATTAGGCTTGCATTGCTCAAAATAGATTTTCCTTATCATTTGAAAACACTAAGTTTTTGTTTGTCAAAAATCCACCCAAGGCATCTCCCAATAGAAATTGGTGATCCTTCAACCCTTGTTCAACCAGAAGTTTCTAACTTAGAAATTTGGATGATGAGATTCTTGATTGCTTCCATGTCTTGATGCTCAAATTGTCCTTTACCAGGGACATGGCTAAGTACTTAGATTTTTCACTCTGCAGAGGTGGTGCACTTTCCCCACAAGACTTGGTTTCACCAAGACAAGATCTTTCAGAAGCCTTCCCTTAGACCAGAATGGACGCGTTCCAACCTATCAATCCCCTACCACCAACTGTCCATTTGGCTAAGTTATTGCAACCTATATGATCCAGGCAGAGCCCATAATGCCATGTGGTTGCACTTTAAGCTTCTCAACATTTGACATCTCAAATCTCTTTGTTCCTGGGTGGCCATCCACAAGTGAGATACACAAGGTTCACCAGTCCCCTGGCCTTGTGTAACCACTCAACACAAACCATTCCTTCCATTCCACCCAGGTGATTCATTCACTTAGTTGTTTTATTAAACAAAACACAAGTCCTTAGACTTAGAAATTTTCCATAGCATGAATATATATTCCACCCTTGTTTTCTACTAGCTAAGCTAAGCATGATAGTAGTAGGAATATTAACTTAGGAAATTTCTACTAAGGTTACATCTACTAGGATTTGCCATGGCATATTTTATACTTAGCAAAAATTCCATGCAAGTCCTACTTAGAAATATCACTAATGCATAGTGAAAATAATGGGACAAAAATATGAAGCATCACTTGCCTTTTTGGTAGAGTGTATAAGTTCACTTCTTGATCTTTGCAATGTTCTGTAACTTCAAATCACTACAATTCAATCAAGCAAACAATATTTCAATCTACCATTCAAGCAATTCATCACATAAAATAATAAAACAAAACAATGCATGTAAGCATGCAAAAGGTTTTTTTATTTGTAAAAGTGGTTTCTAATGGGTCATAAACATTTGAAAACACCTAATGGTCATTGTACAAAGTGGAAAAACCATTTGCTAGAGGTTTTAATTCATAAACCATTTTTAGAACAAGGTATCATTTTATGTGGTGTAGAAATGTTTTTAATAAGCCATTAATCTATAGGTTTCACAAAGTATGTTTTCAAACCACAAAACCTTGTGTTTAGGGTCAGAGAGTTTATTTCTAAAACATTTCTCAAAGATTTTCTACCAAAAGTATTTCTAATAAATAAACATTACTTTTGTTTGACTAGAAATGGTTTTAAATCCAAAGTTTACTCTTTTTTTTCACCAAATACATTTTTGAAACCACAATTTGTTTACTATGGTCAGTAGGTTTAAAACACATCATTTGCCAAAGATTTTATCCTCAAAATCATTTTGGAATAAATTTTATATCCTAAACATGCATACACAAGTTTTTGTAAAAACAAACAATTTAACAGAAGCTTTTTACTAAACAAAGTGCATGGTTGGCTAGGGTTTGTTTTTCTGAATCCATTGATATAAAGTTTGCAAAATTTGGACGTGTAGATTAAAAGTTATGGATTTTTCAAATTGGAACATCAATTAGATAAGTTTCTGGTTTTTAAATCAAACAGAGGCCACGTGGCGTGATACTATTAGCTGGTACCGGTTCGCACAGATCGGCTCTGTGAGGCGTTGGATCTAACTGAAAACGTGCGACACAGATTGCATACCCTTTCGCTTTAAGTGATTCTATCTATGCCCTACGATCTAAATCCGACGATGCACAACAGCTGGTCAAGAACGGGCGGCGCAAGCGACGGTGGCTGGCGGCGCCGCGGTCAGACGGCGGCGGAGCGGGCGAAATAGGAATCAAAGGGTCAAGGAGAGTGGCTCACCTGAATCGCCTTGACGCACTGATGCTCAAAGTGGCTTTCTTCAGTCAAGGGGCGCACGGGCGTTGTCAGAATTGCTCGTCGGAGATGCTCCTGGCGTCAGCACGGTCGGGAGTCGTTGGAGGCGAGGTTGCAAGCCACGCGCGAGTGATTGGCGAGCACCTGGATATGCAAAAGACACAGACGAACAAAACAGCATGATTCACTGGTCAAGGCGCGCACGGAGTTGAGTTCTAGAGCTCACCGGAGTTGCGGGGGTCGTCGGTGGCGTACTGGTGGAGACGTTGCCGACGTTCTGGGGCGCTCGGGGACGAGCTGGCGCTACGGGGACATTCGCCAGGAGGTGGGGGTCATGTGAGCATGGTCGAGGAGGTAAGGAGCGGCGAGGGGATGCCGGAATCGGCCGGGAAAACCGTCGGAGACAATGGGGTTCGGAAGAGAAATTCGCGCAGCCTGGTGGCTCCTGTGGGGTGTGGTCTGGGGGAGAAGGAAGAGGGAAGCCTGGCGTTTATTACTGTGTGGTCACGGCGAGGGATTAACGCGGCATTAAGGCGAATTCAAGCGAGGAATTAAACAGTAGGAACGACGAGGTTTGGGGGAAGAAGGGGTCGTCGCCGGGGAGAAGATGCTGACGTGGGCGTGGGGTTCGTCTGTCAGTGAGAGAGGAAGAGAGGGGACGGGGTCCATATTCAGTGCCTCTGCGGGTGAGTTTCTGTGTGTGTAACGTTTCGCTACGGGGGCGAGCAGGTGGGCTGCTGATGGGCTTAATGGGCTAGTTAGGCTGGGCTGGGTCCTTTAACATTTTTTTTGTTCTGTTTGTTTTTCTTTTTCTCATTTGATTTTTCTGTTTTGATTTTGAATAAGAAATTCAAACATTCATTTGAATTCAATCCTTTGCAAAAATTTGTGTAGGTTCAAATACTGATTAATAAGACATTCTGATATCATTTTAGAATAATTTAATTATTCTTTTTAAGGTCTTTTAATTATTCAAAATAGGCTCTAGTTTTAAATCAAATGAGATTTAGTAATAATTTCAAACACCATTTAAATTCTTTAAACTTTCCAAATCCTTTCAGTAGGTTTTTATTTGTTTATTTGGGTTCAAATAATTCATCTTGAATTATTTGGAAAGTATTTAATATGATTCATAAATCATTTGAATTGGGTATTTGTTTTAATTCCAATGGAATTAAATATAGTTTTATTTCCCTAAATTTTATTTGGAAGATTTATTTTATTTAAGTTTTTTAAACAACTTTTATTCCACTTGGGTAAATTCCAAAATACTATTTTCTCATGAATTATATATTTATTCATTAGAGATTTGTCTTTATTAAAATAGGGATAGAATGGTTAATGTCATTTTATTTTATTTTGGAAATTCTTTATCCAATATTTTATTTGGATTTGGATTATAATCATTCCACTTGTTTATGGGTTAGGCCAAGATTTTATTTGGTCTTTAAATATTACTTAATTAATATTTCTTTCTTCATCTTATAAAATCCATATCTTTTTTATTTATAAGTCCAAACTTGGTGATTCCAATTTGTAAAATCTTAATTGATATTTATTTATTATTTTAAATAACCTTAGGATTAATTTGATCACAAATTGGTATGGATTTTAGATAGGTGTTTTATTGGCTTTGGAAATTCAATTTCCTTATATTATTATATTCATAAGATTTTATTTATGGCTCCAATTTGAGTGAAACCAATTTATATGGTCTTATAATATTTCTATTTGTCTTTCTTGATCATTTGTAAATGTTTGTTGACAAATTTTTATATGGATCAAATCCATAGGCCTGGAGATAACTTGGAAATGATTTTTATTCCATTAGGGTTTAGGGTTTGGATTTATTTTCCATGTGTTTAAATTTCCAAATACATTCATTGAGGAATGCATTTCTCTTGATTTGGATTTTTGTTGGATTCAAACTTTTTATCAAAGTTTGTTCAAGATGGGATTTTAAGTTTCCATTTAGAAACAAAAGTTTCTTTTCACCCTGATTTTCAACAAAAAATTTATTTTGTTTATTTATTTTTCACATTACAAGATTTGGAAAATCTTGGGATGTGACAGGAGCACACCAGAAACGAAAAGACCATCAAATAGAGTCAGATCCAGCAAAAAATGGAGGGGGAAACTCCACCGGAGCTGCCTTCACGAGGATCTCCACCCTCTCCAACATCTCCGGCATCATCACCATGATGAAGAGGGAGTAGTCCACCTACTCACTATGGGTTTGTGGTAGTATCTTGATCTATTTATGTAATACTTGGATACTACGCTCTAAGTAACAAGCCTGAAATGAACCCCAAGTGCATGAGGTGTCCTACCGAGGAGGCCCGAGGCCTCCCACGGGTAGGTCCCGTCTGAGCGGAACAGGGCACGATACCGGCCAACACCCCATCCACTTTGCAAGAACATCGGGACAAGTACGAGCGGCGTAGTCGACGGGCATGCGACAACATAACATACACAAGTGTGTATGCCAGCGAAATACGAGAGTACATCAGAGCCAGACCATCTAAAAAATAAAAATATTCAACGCCATACGACAAGATTCAAAATAATAGATAGCTAATAGTTAGGATACATCCTCAGACGTCACACATCAAAGTATCAAGCGGAAGCGGAAGACAAGATCCGAGTATGGATAAGAGGCAAATTGGCATAATATGCCCTGAAAATAAGCACATCCCGCCCACAGATCTCACGGATCTCCATCCCCGGAATCTCTACACCAAACGGTCATTATTGTCGGATTGTCGACAAGTACGCCATAGGGGGTCCTAGTGGCGTTGGAAGGATGGGGTGTGAGACGTCGGATGTTCCAAGAGCGGTGAGCACAAGTTTACCCAGGTTCAGATCTGACTGTGGTGATCGGATCCTACTCCTGCTAGCAACCCAGTAATATATCGGTGTAAGCCGGATGTTACAACGAATAACAAGAGAGGTTCGCCTATGCGAGTTGGTTGTGGTTGTCTATCGAGTTATGCCCTAAAGTCTCCCATAGGGCCGGTTTATATAGTCACCGGGGCCTAGGGTTATAGGGAGAGACATATCCGGCTACGTTACAGAGTCGGTAACTATGTATAGCTTGGACTACAAGTAATACTACAGGCCTAAGTCGGTAACTCTTCTAGGCCTTGTCGTAGCTGTAACTGACTCCTCCTCTTTCTCAGATTGGGCCGCCCGTGAAGCAAAGATCTAACCCATTGGTGGGCCACCCTGGTCAGCGAGTCCTGTGGGTATACCCGGAAAGTATATCCCCAACAGTAGCCCCGGAAGTCTCCAAGATCTGAAGTCGGATAAATCGTCTAGCTTGATGGTTTCTTCATCTTGAGAATCTTGAAGGGTTCCCGAAAACTTGTTTCATTGATGTAGGATTCCGAGTCAGTTGAGTCGGATATATTCTGCTCTGACCTTGATTTTTCCATTGCTTGATTTGAAACATAAGCCGGATTTTACAGCGGCGTGCTGACTGACAACTTTACAGGCTAGGTCCCATCACTGTCAGGATTTCTATCATCATGACCGTTGGTGGGTCCGTTCCTTACGGAACAGAATGCCGTTTCAATGCCTGCCGAAAATTGAGGGGGCAGAAGAGTCGCGAGGAAGCTAACTCCCCCTTTCCTATACTCGTGGCGATAATCGCGCGTCTCACCGCACGAATCTTAACACAGAGGTAAATAAGAGGAGAGAAAACCCTTCTTCTCAGATTCACTTCTCTATCGATTCATTCATTGCTTCCTCGTACTCCTCGATATCTCCGCACTAGTTCCCATCTGCCCTCCGTTGAGAAAAAATCTCTCCTTCCCCCACCAGCCCATCTTCCTCCAAAAAACTATGGCGTCTACCTCATCCTCGGGAGCGGCGGCGGGTTCGTCGACGACAGACGAGAAGAAGATGCGGAGTCTGTGGATCCCCAGCGCCATGGACACTATGGAGCTCCAAGTCATGGAGGATGAGGGGTTCATCGCTACTGGCATGTGGCCGAGCGCTGTTGGACACGCCATCCCCGCGCTGAAAGACGACGAGAGGGTGCTGTTCAACACTCACGTCGATCGCGGCCTCAGTTTGCCACCGTCGGACTTCTTCGTCGAGGTCCTCAACCATTACGGTGTGCAACTCCATAATCTTCCTCCCAACTCTCTGCTTGAGCTTAGTGCTCACGCAGCTCTGTGTGAGGGGTTTCTTGGCATTGGGCCAAGTCTCACCCTTTTCCATTACTATTATGGTACTCGGAAGAATTCCATCAGTGCTGGTGTGCCTTATGTCACCGACACTCTTAGCTTAGTCCTTAGGAGGAATCGGATCTATCCTAGGACTAATGATAGTGAGTCCGTCAAACATTGGGCCAAAACTTTCTTCTATCATAAGGATATTCTGGCTCCGGGTAAGGCGGAAGGTCTTCCGGCGTTTGCCAATGGCGCTGCTCCCCACCAAGACTCATGGGACGCGGAGGCGCCGGAGCTGCCGAATATTTTGATCCTTGCCAAGAGGCGGATCAAATTTCTGATGAAGCATGAGGGGCTTCGTGGATCCGACTTGATCCACTCCTGGCTGGAGCGCCGAATTCAGCCTCTCCAGCACCACGAAGACCGCCTCATGCACCAAATCACCGGCAACAAAAAGGACAGCATGAAGGTCATCCCGAACCGGCTCTCGCCAAATGACTACAAGACCCTCATGCAATATTTGGTCAAGGAAAGAGTGGAACGAAAAGTTCCGGAAGTTTCCATGAAGATGTATACATCCAGCCGTCCTTTGACTCCGGTAAATATTTCGACTCTGCTTTCGCGTTTCGTCGTTTTCTTTGGTTCTTTCTCCGACTCTATTTTCATCGATGCTTTTCCGATTCTGTCAGCTCGAGAAACTCTCCGAGTCCGAGCTAGCTCCACTAGAGGGATATGCTTCAGACGACCTGGAGGCGATGGAGGATGATAAGGTGCAAGAAGTTGCTGCCTTCGCCTCCAAAAAGCGTAAGGCAAAGGAAGTTGTCGCTGCTGGTAGCCAAGTGCCGCTAGTAGTTAAAAAGTAAGCATCTCACCTTTCGTTTTTAGTACTCTTGTATCTTTGTTATCTTTCCAGAGCACACCTAATATTTAGGATTTCTGTGTTCTTGTAACATCCCAAAAATACCAAACTTAGATCATCAAACACTAATCATCAAGATTAGGGCTAACAAAAACTTTTCTAAGTAAACCCATGAATGCATGTATATGTGTATGCATGGATTTTGAATTTCTTTAAAAACCACCTTCTTTGTGTGATCCATTCCTTGTAAAATGTTTCTTAGGTGAAATGAACACCATCTAAAACATTTCCCACACTTTTCCTAAAGACAAGTAAATCAAAACAAATATATTAAGTGAATGGTCATTTTGACCAATTTAACTCCCATGCCTACTTTGGCTGTCTCAAACTTTCAAAACCTAACAGAAACTTTTCTGGATCTTTGCACCCCTTGAATGTACTCATAACAAAGTATCAAGGCCCACTTTGTGATCATCCAGAAACTTTCAAATACATAGTTTAAATGACAAATCAAAATTGAATCTTCTTCATATGGGAAGATCCCACTTTTTCAAAAACCACTCAAACAAGCTCAACTTTCAAAACCCAAGCATCTGCAGACTCACCAGCACCAATCTAGCAAACCCACCAAAAATCATTTCAAAATTCAAAACTTGATTTCATGCGGCCATTTCATCAAACAGGTTGCAGACACAAATCAAACAAAACATCAAACACTATAGTGTGCAGTGATTCTTGTCTAACTTGTTCCCTAGTTAGCTCACACACAACTCAGTAGATCATCTAGAAAGATTAGCCCAACACTAGCACCCCTGTGAGCTTGCCATTGCCATTAATGGTGAACAGCCGAGCACCCCCATGTCACCCCATTGTGGAGAGCAGGCTAGAGGAAGAACTAGCCATGCCAACCTTGTCTGGGAGGCATCCCACCGTCCACCGCCACTCCCTGTCCCAGCCGCGAGTGTTGCCAAGCCCTGGACCACGCGCACAAGCCACGCCCAGACCATGCCGAGCGTGCGCCAGAGCGCCAACCGCGACCAGCGTCCACAGACCGCGGGCCGCCCTCACCGCGCGCACACACGATCACCACCGACCCAGGAGACCGCCAGACATCCCCGTTTGCCGCCCCGTGCCATACAACCACCGCCCACCGTCGAAGACGCCGCCTCTGCCGCGCAGAGCACCGGCCGTTCCAGACCAAACCATACCGCCCCATGCCTCGTGACCATGTCGTTGAGCATCGCCAGGAGACACAACACCGTCCCCTACCCTTGCCCATGCCATTATCCGCTTGTAACATCGCCCCGACGAGCTCACCGTGCGCCCCGACGGTCCCCTCGCTCGACTATAAATAGAGGTCACCCCCGCACGATTTCTTCACACCATCTCACTCCCCTCTCCTCACTGACCGTGCCACACCATTCTTAGAGAAAGGCGAGCACCACCGCGCCAGAATTTCACTGGAGCCCGCCGCCTCTGGAGAAGAAAGGAGCCAGCGATTGGAGCCGCCCCAAGAGAAGCCACCGGTACCAGGAGGTTCACCGTCGTCGACTTCGTCGTTCGCCCGCCTCGCCGACCCTCGCCCGTACCCCGGTGAGCCCCCAGCACCCCTCACTGGCCGTGCTAGGTTTCGTTCTCGCCGGAGCTGTCTCGCGTCGACGATGACCCACAGCCGTTGGATTAGAACTAGATCGAACGATCCACGTTGCCCCATACCGCTTCGCCCAGCCCCGTGTCACTGACGAGTGGGGACACCCACTTAAGCAGCCCGCGGGAGCACTGCGCTTAGCAGGCCGGCCCAGTAACATTTCCCGCGCAGCCCAGCAATTCAAATTAAACCTTTTCTTTTTGAATTCAAACACACTTCTGTACCCAATTTCAAAAATCAACCCAGATCGATTCAGTGCACCAATTTGAATGAAACCAATTTTGTTGGAAAGGTCTGTGAATGCTTAATCCAAGCCCGTTGGATTCAAGTCATTTGGATCAGTAGATCACCCATAGTAAAAAATAACAAGGCAGAAGCTTTTCTGCATTCAAACATTTTTCAAATCTAAACCATAAAAGCTTTTGAATTGATTCCAACTCTCAAAAATCACATTTAACCACACCTTTCAGAATATATAAAAATATATAGGTTTACCTGCAGAAATAATGTTCAAGGAATAAAAGAATGCTTCATAAGCATTTCTAGCCACTTTAATTAATTAAACTAAAAGGGTAAAACCTTATTAAATTGTGACACCACTTTAAATCATATTCCCATGGACTACAATATTTGGTGATGACATGTGTCAACATGATCCCATGTTTAGTTTGGAGAATATTAAATCTTAAGTAGTTTTTCAATGAGTAGAAATTACTTTTCTAAAAAATAAAAAAAATATTTAACCCAAGCCTTAACCTTGTAAGGTTAGAGATGATGCTAGATCATCTATAGGACCCTTGTGTGTGATGATTGCAAGTAGTTAAGTATTGTTTGGTGATTGTGTACCTCGTATTTATTCATAGACGCTAGTACCGACCAAGGATACGAGGACGAAGGAGGATACTACGAAGAAGAAGCCGAGGAGAACTTCAACCACTGCTCTGCACAAGGCAAGCCTAATAATACTAGTTGATTGAGCAAGCTGATATTATACCAATGCAAGCTACCACTTGCAAGATACTATACCTATGCAAGCTTATACTCATATTGATGCAAGCTAACCCTTGCCAGATACCCTACTTATGCCACAAACCCATACTTGTGATATGACTACTATATGCCTTAAGCATATGTGATCATACCCACTTGATAAACCAATCCTAGTTTTATGTGCAAGCTTCTTACTTTATTTCTTTATCAAAACTTGCTTAGAGTCTACCTAAGAGTTTGGTAGATACTAGACAGTTGTGCTGAAGGTTGCATAAAGAGCATAAAATTTGGCCTAAGCTTGAACCTTGATATCAGCCTAAGATATAAGGTTGGACTTAGTAAAACTCCACTAGTTACCACCCCTCATTAGTATTACCCCCACCTGTAGATGCTAGTGCTAAGCATAAAACTTGATCAACTTTAGATGGGAATACTTGGTGGAAAAATGGTTATGAAAACCTTGGAATGATGGATCATTCTATTGAAATGTTTTGGACATGTGTTTCCAACACTTGATGATTCTGGTGATAAAAATGTTGAGGCATGAGCCTTAGCCCTTTATAAAACTGATGGTTCTCTGGATGCGATACCATTCCAATTTTATCGTACAACCACAATACCCGAATACTGGGTAGGGCTTGACTGGAAACTTATATTCCTTAGTATTAGTTCCCTCACGGCCAAGGTCTGAGCTGAGGCTACCTTGTGAAGATTTTCCACCTGTGCAGTACCCAAGATGACAGCTGGTCATGGCTGGGAGGCCAAACTCACAGGAGAGGTGTTTATACTAGGGTGTGTAATTGAAAGGTTAGGATTGATTATCTGCATACTGAGTATGGTGAATTTAGGATTTGTTCCTGACGGATGTATCGAATGTTGTGGTGAAAGTGTACAATCTCTGCAGAGTGTCAAACTATTCGAATAGCCGCATCCGCGGTTATGGACAGTTGGAGTGGCCATACTGTTCCCCCGTCAGACTTTTCAAAATGACTTGTGAAATGAATTGAGACTTGGACTTGACCACAACAGAGTTGTGACCTGAATTACAAGATCCCACTTAGGAGTTATAAAATTGTGACTAGCTTTGGAACTTAGTAGAGATAAACCTGGCTTTTTGCAAAATAACCCTAGAGCCTAGTGTCCTATTATCCAAAAAACCCTTACCTGTTAGTATTAGTTTGCGAGTACTTAAAGAGTACTCATGGCTTTGTCCCTGGCTATTCCCATGGCCAGACTATGAAGAGGAGTACCTCGAAGATGGACCCCAGGAAGGTTACGACAACTAGGATCATCTCCCATCGTCAGCATTGCCTGTGACCCCGAAGATGGAGCTTCGCCTACGCTACCGTTATTATTACGTATTCCGCTGCTTGATGTTGTATTGAGAACTGGATCATGAGATCCCTAATTGTGTAAGAACTTATGTATCGTTTGTAATGGATGAAGTACTATGGTATCCAATTCTGTTATGTCTCGCAAAAATCGTAATCCTGGGATTGCGATGTATGGCATAACAGGCATCTAGGATTGAAAAATCCGGGTGTTGACAAGTTGGTATCAGAGCCATCCTGACCATAGGAGACCCTAGTTAGATTGGACGTTGACCCAAAAACTTAGTTTCAAAACCAAAGAATAAAAAAATATATTTACGAAAACTTATTCTCATTCTTACCTCTTTAATTCTTTCATAAAACTTCATGTTCCTCAAAAACTCTTGCCAAATAGATAAAATTTTGACACACTTGATCACTCTGCTAATCTACTCATCCTCTATTTTTATAGATGGACGTGAAGTACAGCAAGTTTTACCAACTGGGGAATGGAGGAGACCTTATCTTTGAGAGGGATCTGGATCAGCTTTCGGAACTTCTGGAGCGTCCGCATCCCGAGTTCTTCGGAGCTCAGCTCAATGATCAAGGAGGAGAAGATCTGCAGTGGCTAATTGTTGCAAGTCTCCGAGGAAAGATTGAACCTCCCACTGCAGAGGGAATTCAGTTTACCTTGAGGGAAAACAACTGGCTCGATGGACTTGCCAGAGCAATGCAGGAAGCTCTTTCCCGTCTGTGTGGGCAGAGCATCAATCAGATCAAGGGTACTCGCTTTGAGTTTTTCCCAAGGCGTGATGCAAATGGCCAACCATTGGAATCCCCATACCACCCCGAGCCGAAGACTCAATTGGACCACCTTAGCTTCATGATGTATGATCGTCAGGAGGAATTGGACAACTGCCGTGACTATTGCAACCACAAGTCTGCCATCATCAAGACGAAGGATCAGACCATCGCCATGCTAGCAAAGGATCGCAAGTCTCGTCGCCGTCAGCTTGACAAGAAGGAGCGCATTATTGCCCGTCTTCGCCATCGCATCTCATCTCTGGAAGAGACCATCCACGAGAGAGACATGCAGTTAGAGGAAAGGGAGAATGCCGGAGAGGATCTTCGTGGAGACCCTTACTCCTATCACAGCGATGACGATGATTTTCTGGAGGATCAGGCCATGGAATTACTCACCGATGAGGATTATTTCGCCTTCATCGATGATCCTGAAGATGATGAAGCCACAAACTCCGAGGAGTAGCAGCACTGAGCACTAGCGTAGTGAGTAGTAGTCGGTCCCACTGTATCGTAGTTTCCAGAATGGTTCTTAAAACCATCTGTTTTTCCTTGTTGTGGTGTGTGTTGTACTGTGTGCTATGATTGAATGAAAAAGCAAGTTGCTAGAAAAATCTGAGTCAAACATTTAAATTTTTTTCAAAAACCCAAAACCTTAGAAATTTCCCTCTTTTCTCATGATCTATATCAATCTTCAGATGCCACGTGGAGGAAGTGGTTCAGCCCTGGACCCGATGTTGCAGATCCTGCAAATGTTGACTTCTGACCGCGAAGCTGAAAGAGCGGAACGTCAAGCCAACCTAGCCACTCTGCAACAGATAGCCCATAACAACCAAGGCCATGGAAATCAGGACAACCACGGATATAAGCTCAAGAATTTCCAGAATACCAACCCACCCGTTTTCACCAAGTCAGAAGAACCCCTAGATGCCGATGATTGGCTGCAAACCATGGAAAACAACTTAGAAGTAGCAGGAGTCGAAGCCAATGAGAAAGTCTTGTTCACCACCCATTATCTAGCCGGAGATGCCATGGCATGGTGGAACAGTGTCCGTGCAATGACCGGAGGCCAGATGATGACCTGGGAGGAATTCAAGGTCAAGTTTAGCAGAACCCATGTGCCACTAGGTTTGATCAAGAGAATGAGAGACGAGTTCAGCGAGTTGAAGCAAGGAAGGATGACTATAGTGGAATACCATGACAAAATTTTGTCATTAGCTAGGTATGCCCCGGACGAGATAGACACCGAAGCAAAGAAGAAAGAAAGATTCCTGAATGGTCTGCATGACGAGATGCAGACAGTATTAGTCAATATTCCCTTTGTTGATATTGAAGCCCTTGTCGACTCTGCTATCCAGATGGAAGGAAAGATCAACCAGGCCAATGAGAACCGCAAGCGTCGCATGATGCATCAACCAGGAACCCATCAGACCCCAAAGTATCGCCCCAACCCATCTCCAGGATTTTCCCCAAGAACCAACAGACCCCCTATGACCCGTCCGACCTATCCCAACCGTGGAAACCCTAGATCCGGAGGAAATCACAACAACCCCGACAACTCTAGCAATTTCACCCGTGCCCCACCCAAGTTCAACACCAACAATGCTACCGCCAACCCCAACACTGCCCCGAGGACTAGAAGCAATGTTGTGCCTATCGCAGCCAAGGACAAGTCACAAGTGACCTGTTATGACTGTGGAAATAAAGGCCACTATTCCAACGAGTGCCCCAACAAGAAGAATGCTACAGCCCCTAATACCAATGCCCCAGCTCAGCAGTAGCGTCGTGTCCAGCCAGGGAGAAGATTTGCCCCAGGGAATTCACTCAACCGCAATGGCCGTCTTTTTCTCATGCATGCTGAAGAAGCTCAGGAAGCGCCAGACGTCGTGCTGGGTATGTTTTCTGTTAATTCAGTACTTGCAAGAGTGTTGTTTGATTCTGGTGCATCGCACTCATTTGTCACCGAAGAATTTGCCTGCACTAGTAAAATTCAACCAACCAAACTGAAGCATGTGATGATTGTACAAATTCCCGGATCAACCACCAAGGCTAGGCAAATTTGCAAGGCCGTCCCTATCCGAATCCATGGCATAGATTTTTATGCTAATCTAATAGTACTCGGAACTAAAGGTTTGGAAGTAGTACTAGGAATGGATTGGATGTCCAAACATAAAGGATTGATTGACTGTGCTAAGAAAGCCATCACCATGACCAGTACCACCGGGATATCAGTCGAGCATATATCTAAAACCTTACCTCGCCAATTCAAGTGTAACAAGAGTATAGCCCAACCTACCATTGACCAAGTTCGGATAGTCTGCGAATACCCCGATGTATTTCCAGATGTTTTGCCCGGTATGCCCCCAGATCGGGATATCGAGTTTATCATCGAACTCATCCCCGGGATAGGACCCATAGCCCAGAGACCCTATAGTATGAACCCGTCAGAACTAGAAGAACTGAAGAAGCAACTGGATTCCATGTTGGAAATCGGATTGATTCAACCAAGTGCGTCCCCATGGAGATCACCTGTCTTGTTTGTGGACAAGAAGGATGGAGGTAACCGTTTGTGTACGGATTATAGGAAGTTGAATGATGTCACCATCAAGAACAAGTACCCCTTGCCTAAGATAGAAGATTTGTTTGATCAGTTGACCGGTGCCCAAGTGTTTTCTAAGATTGATCTTAGGACTGGATATCATCAAATCAAAATTCGTGAAGAGGATATTCCAAAGACTGCCTTTACCACCAGATATGGATTGTATGAGTATACAGTCATGTATTTTGGATTAACCAATGCCCCCGCTTATTTCATGAACCTCATGAATAAGATTTTTATGGACTTCCTGGATAAGTTTGTCGTTGTTTTCATTGATGACATTCTGATTTATTTCAAATCAGAAGAAGAACATGAGCTACACCTAAGGACCATTCTTGGAACCCTTAGAGAGCATCAGCTGTATGCAAAGTTTAGCAAGTGTGAATTCTGGTTACAGGAAGTAGGATTCCTCGGTCACATTGTATCAGCCGAAGGAATTGCCGTTGACCCTGCCAAAGTGAAAGATGTAGAAGATTGGCAAGCCCCAACCACTCAAACCCAAATTCGTGCTTTTCTCGGATTGGCGGGATATTACCGCAAATTCGTAGAAGGATTCTCGAGTATCGCCCGACCCATGACCCAATTTCTGAAGAAGGACAAGAAGTTTGAATGGACCTACAAATGTGAAGCGAGTTTTCAAGAACTCAAGAGGAGATTGATTTCAGCCCCAATCCTAATCATGCCGGATATCACAAAGCCCTTCGATGTGTATTGTGACGCATCCAAGATTGGTCTAGGATGTGTGCTAATGCAAGAAGGCAAAGTTATATCTTATCTATCGTGACAATTGAAGCAACATGAACAAAATTACCCAACCCATGACCTCGAACTCGCAGCCGTAGTTCTAGCCCTAAAGACATGGAGACATTACCTGATGGGAAACCGTTGTGAGATTTACTCGGATCACAAGAGCCTAAAGTATATATTCACTCAGAAGGAGCTGAATATGAGGCAAAGAAGATGGATTGAGCTAATCAAGGATTACGACCTGGACATTCACTATCACCCTGGTAAAGCCAATGTGGTAGCCGATGCCCTTAGCAGATTGCCGTGCCGCTTGAACTCCATGATTTTGAAGGAGCAACCAAGTTTGCACAAAGAGATGGAAGATTTTCGAATAGAATTAGTAAGTGAAGGATTTTTCGCTAGCATAGAACTTCAGCCCACTTTGATCAGTCAGATTAAGGAGGTGCAGAAAGGAAATGCCAGTATCGACGGAATCAAGCGTCGTATCGGTACAGGCAAAGTACCCGGATTCACCGAGGACGAAGAAGGAGTTTTGTGGTACAAAGGACGCCTTTGTGTACCATCAGATTCTGAGTTAAAAGAAGTTATCTTGAAGGAGGCTCATGATACTCTTTATTCTATCCATCCCGGAGGAACTAAGATGTATCAAGATTTGAAAGAGCAATTTTGGTGGCATAAGATGAAGAGAGAAATCGGAAGCTATATCGCCAAGTGTGATATATGTCAGCGAGTCAAGGAAAGACATCAAAGACCCGCTGGATTGTTGCAACCTTTGCAAATTCCGGAAAGGAAATGGGATTCTGTAGGAATGGACTTTATCACTGGACTACCTACTTCTAGTAGGGGAAATGACTCTATTTGGGTCATAGTGGACAGATTGTCCAAAGTCGCCCATTTCTTGCCCGTCAAAACCACCTATCAGAGTTCGAAGCTAGCAGAGTTGTACATCGCTAGAATCGTTAGTTTGCACGGAGTCCCCAAGAACATCGTATCGGATTGAGGAACTCAGTTTACCTCGAGATTCTGGAAGAAAGTCCAAGAAGGTTTAGGAACTTGTTGGAGATATGCCCAAGAGGCAATAATAAAGTGGTTATTATCATATCTTCATACTTATGATAAATGTTTACATACCATGCTATAATTGTATTAACAGGAAACATTAATACTTGTGTGATTTGTAAACATAAAAGAGTCCCTAGTAAAGCCTCTTGTTAAACTAGCTTGTTGGTTAATATATGATCATGGTTTCCTGATTATGAACATAGAGATGTTATTGACAACAGGGTCGTATCATTAGGAGAATGATGTGATGGACAAACTCCTATAGATAAGCATAGCATAAAGATCAAGTCATTTTAATAGTTCAATTGCTATATGCTTTCTGATACATAGTAACCTAATTCCTTCGACCATGAGATCATGCATATCACCTTCACCGGAAGGATGCTTTGATGACATCAAACACCACACCGTAACTGGGTGGCTATAAAGGTGGCATTGAGTGTTCGGAAAGTGTCGGTTGAGACACATGGATCAAGAGTGGGATTTGTCCATCCATATGACGGATAGATATACTCTGGGCCCTCTCGGTGGAATGTCATCCAATTAGCTTGCAAGCATGTGAATGGCTCACAAGGGATCACATATCACGGGAACGAGAAAAGAGTACTTATCGGTAACGAGGTTGAACTAGGTATGCAGAGATACCGACGATCATAACCTCGGATAAGTAAACTATCGTGAGACAAAGGGAAATTGGTATCGTATGTAAGTGGTTCATTCGATCGCAAAGTAATCGTAGAAATATGTGGGAGCCATATGAATTTCTAGATTCATCTATTGGTTATTGTTCGGAGAAGTGTCTCGATCATGTCCGCATAATTCACGAACCGTAGGGAGACACACTTAAGGATTCAATGTTGTTGAGTAGTTATGGAATGATGAGTAAGAGACCGAATGTTGTTCAGAGTCTCGGATGAGATCCAAGATATCACGAGGAGATCCGGAATGGTCCGTAGAATAAGATTCATATAAGGAAAGTCCTGTTTCGGAGTTGGGGAATTGTTCTGGTGTTTTCATCGGGAATGTTCTAGAAGGTTCCGGAATGTCCGACACTCCGGAGGGGAAGGGTACATGAATGTGTCATACCAAGTTGGAATGATTGCATCATGTACTAAGTGTCATCGCTGAACAAAATAAAGGGTTTAATCAAATCCTAGTTTGAAAAGTCAAACGCCAATTTGAAAAGTCAAACGGCTATTTTGGAAAGTGGAGGGAAGTGGAAACCGAGTTGGGGAGGAGTCCCTCCTCCACCGCCGGCCAACTTGGGATCCGAGTTGGGGAGGGATTCCCCTCCCCTTGGCCGGCGCCTCCCTCCTATAAGAGGAGGGGCAGGGCTCCCCTCCTTGCACACAAGATTGCCCCCTCTAAACCTAACCCTAGCCGCCGCCGCCCCACCATACCCGCCGCCTAGGGTTTCTCCCCTAGCCGCCGACTTGGGCACCTCCAAGCCCTAGCCGCCGGCCCTAGCACCTATTCCTCGGTGTGTCTAAACCCTAGATCGCCGAGGGCTCTCTCATAGTCCACCATACTCGCTCCGGCTTAAGGCGAAGCCCTGCGAGATCTCCCCTCTACTTCCGGTACCACGCCGTCGTGCTGCCGGAATCACGAGGAGAGTGCTACAACCTCCGCTGCCTGCTGGAACAAGGGAGAGGAAGGTCTTCATCGAGTACCGAACGTGTGACCGACTGCGGAAGCGCTGCCGGAACGCAGGGCCGGAAGGATCGTCTACGCGATCTTGAGATCGAAAGTGTACGACTACATCATCCACGAGAATCTGCTCTCGTTAACCTCTTTGGAATCTTCGAGGGTGAGTTCCTCTATCGACTCGTTGCTACAATCTAGTAGATAGATCTTGGCTTGTTTGTTTGCATGCGGTAGAAAAATTTTGTTTTCCATGCTACGAATCCCTACAGTGGTATCAGAGCCGTGTCTATATGTAGATCTGTTGCACGAGTAGAACACAATGGTCATTGTGGGCGTTGATGCTTTTGTTGTCGATTGCTTCTTGTGTACTTTGCATCTTGCGGGATGGTGGGATGAAGCGGCCCGGGCTAACCTTACATGACATCGTTCATGAGACTTGCTCCACGCTTAACATGCAACTTGTATTGCATAAGTGGCTTTGCGGGTGCCTGTTTCTCCCAACATAGTTAAGATTCAATTTACAACGGGTGATTGACAATACTAGTATCAATGTTGTGGTTCTTGTTCGTAAGTTAGAGCGACACTTATAGAAAGCCCCAAACCACGTAAAATATGCAAAGAAAATTAGAGGTGTCTAACTTTGTTTTGCAGGGGTGTGCTGTGATGTGATATGGCCATGATTGTGATTATATTTGATGTATGCAATGTTCCTTATTGTAAGTTGGCAACCGGCAGCAGCCATATGGTTGTCTTTAAATTCTGTTAAGACCCGCGTGTCTATTCAAAGTAGTTGTAATACTTGAAGCTGGTGGACGACAACCATGGAGCGGCATCATTGACCTTGATGCAATGCCGGTGATGATGGAGATCATGTTTGTGCTTGAAGATGGAGATCGGAAGCACAAATAAGAAAGGCCATATCATATCACATATTATGAATTGCATGTGATGTTAATCCTTTTATGCATCTTGTATTGCTTAGTTTACGACGGTAGCATTATAAGATGATCCCTCAAGCACACAATTTCAAGTTTTAAAGTGTTCATCCTTAGTTAGCACCGTTGCTAAAGCTCGTTGTTTCGAAGCACCACGTGATGATCGGGTGTGTTAAATTCTGCGAGTGTATACAACGTGAGCAAGCCAGATTTGCTCATGCGGAAGCTAAGGTTTGATCTTGACGAGCCTAGCATGTACAGACATGGTCTCGGAACACGGATCACCGAAAGGTAAAGCATGAGTCATATAGTAGATATGATGAACATGATGATTGTTCGCCATTGAAGCTACATCAACTCTCGTGATGATCGGTTTTGATGTTGTGGATTTGGTTCGTGTGATCACTAAAACAATGTGAGGGATATTGTTTTGAGTGGGAGTTCAACGGCAATATGATTAAAAGTTGAACACTATTTATCATAAATTAAATCAAAGTGAATTTGCATAATTGTTGTAGTCATTGGCATCCGTTTACCACCTTGCGCTTAGTTAAAATTGAGATGATAGAACTATAGAATTCTGGTTAGTTACTTTACGAACTGGTATCGTATTGTTTTGAAGTGTTAATCTAAAGTTTAAAAGTCCTATTGCAAACTTTCAGTAAGTTCCGGTTACTCCATGAAGTTTAATAATTGGTATTAAAACAAGAGTGACAATTCCAAGAGTTAGTGTATGAGTATCATGTTTGTATCCATGATTCTTGATATTCAAAGGATTGTCTTAATATCAAGGTTATCTAGGATCTGAAAGAGTTGTTTCAGAAACCATGATGTGTGGAAGATATTGTGATATCTGAAACAAAGTTTTGGTTGCAACATGATAGAGTATAATATGGCAAAGGTCATGTTCTCATATTTGATGAGAATTTGCAAAAGGTTGGAGACACTAGTTGTCCTAAACCTCCAAAAGGTTTTGGAGAGCAACATTATACTCGCGATTCACTGTTACAAGCTAAAAATAGCTTGATCATGGATAATTCCATGATAAGGGTGAATATTTGATGTAGGTAAAATTTTTTACTACACCAAGAGATTACTAAAGAAAGGAATTTGAAAGAACACCAAACATTTGATGATGGTGATCTACTTCAAAGTGCAAGTCCAAAGACATTGGTATTTAACTATACATGCTTTGGACTATGTGTCATGTATATGGCTCCACTATTGATATTGATATATTCTTTCAAACAGAAAGGAAATACTGAAAGAGAATCTCATAAATATATGGCAGAAAAGAAAAGACTAGAATTGTTCAGTTTAAGTATATAGATGATATACATGTTATGGCTATATTCTTTGCTTATTAAACAATGTGGTTCTTAAGTATTTGATACTGAATTTGTTGGTGTGAATCGTCATACGAAACAACACAATTCATGAACTACAAATGGCCTAAGTAACTAGCAAAAGAATATGTGATGATGTTCATCGAGAACAAATAAAGGGTTATTGTGTTGCTCGTTAAACATCAAAGCTTGCCTTCAAGATTTGTTTTATCAGGTATTATGAGAACAAAAGGGTTGTTCAAATAATTGCCGTAATCCCTAAAAGATGGATGATTCACAAATCTCGTTGGAGAAATCACATCCATAAAACTAGTGCTAAAGATGTCGAAAGACAATTTGATTGAAAGATCACTTAGGAAGTGACATCGCCGTTTAAATTATATTGGAAAGAAAACATGAAGAAACTCCATGTGGATGGAATTTTGGAGTCTTTTGATTTTTGATCACATGACGCTTGTGAAGCTTTCCTAGAGATAATTAAAACTTCGTTCATAGGCCAAAAAGGAACGAATGACTAGCTTATTGGAACTTGTACATATTGTTGTACGAAGTCCATTATGTGTAGTCAAGAGCGATGGATTTCAACTTCATATGCTTTCTCCGGAAATTTGAGTGAATATATGAATATTTACTTAATAAGGATGAAGTATGAAACATTTGAAAAGTTCAAGGACTTTCAAGATGAAGTGCAAAATCATTGTAACAAGAATATAAATAGTTTATGATAAGATCATAAAGGAAGATATTTGAGTTACAAGTTTAGCATAATACCTAAGATTTAAGGAATCGTTCCGTGGATTTGCATTTTTCCCGAAACACCATAAGAGTATGGAGCGTTCGAGATATGTAATTAAACCTTGTTTGACATGGTAAGATCGAAGGTGTAAATCATAAAACTGCCATTATATTTTAAAGATTAAAAGCTTTAGAGACTACCATTTTTCCACTGAAAAGAGCTCCATCATAATCCATTGAAATGACACCATATAAAGTTATGGTTTGGGATAAAACCCAGGTAGTCCTTTCTTAAACATTGGTATGCTATGCATAAGAAAGATGTTTGCAACCAAAGTCGGATGAACCTGTCTTTGTATTACTGTTAAGTATTCCTCCATAACACCGGAGACAAAAGTGTTTGTCACTTAGAACTTCAAGTTTCTTTGAGAAGGGATTTTCGTGAAAAGATAAGTGGGAGGACAATAGAACTCTGATAAGGTTAAAAGAACCTTAGCTATATGTGCAAAGTTGCGCAGCGCCGAAAAGTGTTCTGGAGGCAGCAACAATGCTCATGGCTCATGTGCCTCAAAGGTTGTGGTTACGAAGGTCAAAGTTTCTATTGAAACAAGTAGGTCAAGTAAAAAATCAAATACCAAGATTTGAGGGTTGAATCATTATTTGAGAATAATGAACGTACTACATACAAAGATGCGATGATGGGCCCTGACTCCGTCTAATGGCTTGAAGCCATAAAATCCGTGATAGTTCCATATACGAGAGATCAAGCTTTGAACTTGAAAGACCCTCTGGAAAGGTACAAGACCTTACAGTCGTATTTGGATCTATAAAGAAATAGACATGGATGTTTCACATCTATGAAATAGTCGACATGTTGGGAAAGAGTTCACAACAATGTTCAAAGGTTGTATATGACAAGATTTGATCTTTCATAGCGATATATAGTCTAGACGGATTAATGTAGCAACCACTACATATAATTTTGTTATATGGTAGTTGAATAAACAAAACAAGTTCTTCTAATAGAATTGTTACCTAGGACGTGTGCATGACACGGTCCATAGGGTTTTGTTAATTCAAAGGATGCTAAAAGCATATGCAAACTTCAATGGTTGAAGTGAGCATCGCGGAGTTGGAATCTTCACAATGATGAAATTGTTAAAAAAAAGTTTAAATTCATCAGAGATGATGAAGATGCTTGCATTTGCAAGAAATTAAGTGGGAGCGCTAAGACATATTTCTAATACATTATGTGGAAGACATATTGTTGATTGGAAATGATGTATCTTTTATTAACACATATTAAGAATTTCATCTCGATGAAAGGCTTAGGCAAAACCCAAATATTTGGCATCAATAGACGCTAATATGGTTGTGCCAAAAGTACATAGATGATATATTGAATGAGTTCAATATAGAAACTACAAGAAAGGTTCTTGTTGCACAGAAAGGATTGAATAAGTTCAATATTGATGATATATTCAAGTGTATTGACACTTGGTAAGTGAAACAAAGATTCAAGTATAGATTGATACTTGATGTATGAAATCACAAAGAGTATTTATATCAATCATACTGTGATGTGTACAAATCCAGATATGTCCTGTACTCTAAATGTTATGAGCATATACCAGAATGATTCATAAATTGATCATTGGACAATAGTAAGGATATTCTTATGATCTTTTGGAAGAACTAAGAGTATATTATTTGTAGAAGTGACAAATAGATGGTTAGTTCATTGTAAAAGTACTACATTGATACTAGTTTTGTCGCAAAGTACAAATTAAGTTTATCTCAATCTAAACTAAGGGTGGCACAATATAATGGAAAGTAAGTTCCATAATGGATTTGGATGAGTTCCAAAGTTAAGACATTGTGACAGATACTACAACAAAAGGCTAAGTATATGACTGCTTTAATAGCAGCTAAAGAGGGCATTTGTGTCAAGTAGTTTGTTATCAAACTATGTGTAGTTCACAGCGGGATAATACTATGAAGATATATTGTACGACAATATTATCAACATGTTTTAACCCCAAAGAACTAAAGGTCTCACCAAAGGACCAAAATTATACAAAGCAATCTCATTAGAGAATGAGTGATGCGTAGAGACGCAAAGACATGCAATTACACACGGACCTGGAAGTGTCAGATCCGGAGATCAGTTGACCACTAGCAATCGTGTACATACAACACCAGAAAGCCATAGGTGTTGAATACACAAAGGTTTGAAACTAGATTATTGACTCTAGTGCAAGTGGGAGACCGTTGGAGATATGCCCAAGAGGCAATAATAAAGTGGTTATTATCATATCTTCATACTTATGATAAATGTTTACATACCATGCTATAATTGTATTAACAGGAAACATTAATACTTGTGTGATTTGTAAACATAAAAGAGTCCCTAGTAAAGCCTCTTGTTAAACTAGCTTGTTGGTTAATATATGATCATGGTTTCCTGATTATGAACATAGAGATGTTATTGACAACAGGGTCATATCATTAGGAGAATGATGTGATGGACATACTCCTATAGATAAGCATAGCATAAAGATCAAGTCATTTTAATAGTTCAATTGCTATATGCTTTCTGATACATAGTAACCTAATTCCTTCGACCATGAGATCATGCATATCACCTTCACCGGAAGGATGCTTTGATGACATCAAACACCACACCGTAACTGGGTGGCTATAAAGGTGGCATTGAGTGTTCAGAAAGTGTCGGTTGAGACACATGGATCAAGAGTGGGATTTGTCCATCCATATGACGGATAGATATACTCTGGGCCCTCTCGGTGGAATGTCATCCAATTAGCTTGCAAGCATGTGACTGGCTCACAAGGGATCACATATCATGGGAACGAGAAAAGAGTACTTATCGGTAACGAGGTTGAACTAGGTATGCAGAGATACCGACGATCATAACCTCGGATAAGTAAACTATCGTGAGACAAAGGGAAATTGGTATCGTATGTAAGCGGTTCATTTGATCGCAAAGTAATTGTAGAAATATGTGGGAGCCATATGAATTTCCAGATTCCTCTATTGGTTATTGTTCGGAGAAGTGTCTCGATCATGTCCGCATAATTCACGAACCGTAGGGAGACACACTTAAGGATTCGATGTTGTTGAGTAGTTATGGAATGATGAGTAAGAGACCGAATGTTGTTAGGAGTCTCGGATGAGATCCGGGATATCACGAGGAGATCCGGAATGGTCTGGATAATAAGATTCATATAAGGAAAGTCCTGTTTCGGAGTTGGGGAATTGTTCCGGTGTTTTCATCGGGAATGTTCTAGAAGGTTCCGGAATGTCCGGCACTCCGGAGGGGAAGGGTACATGAATGTGTCATACCAAGTTGGAATGATTGCATCATGTACTAAGTGTCATCGCTGAACAAAATAAAGGGTTTAATCAAATCCTAGTTTGAAAAGTCAAATGCCAATTTGAAAAGTCAAACGGCTATTTTGGAAAGTGGAGGGAAGTGGAAACCGAGTTGGGGAGGAGTCCCTCCTCCACCGCCGGCCCACTTGGGATCCGAGTTGGGGAGGGATTCCCCTCCCCTTGGTCGGCGCCTTCCTCCTATAAGAGGAGGGGCAGGGCTCCCCTCCTAGCACACAAGATTGCCCCCTCTAAACCTAACCCTAGCCGCCGCCTAGGGTTTCTTCCCTAGCTGCCGACTTGGGCACCTCCAAGCCCTAGCCGCCGGCCCTAGCACCTATTCCTCGGTGTGTCTAAACCCTAGATCGCTGAGGGCTCTCTCATAGTCCACCATACTCGCTCCGGCTTAAGGCGAAGCCCTGCGAGATCTCCCTCTACTTCCGGTACCACGCCGTCGTGCTGCCGGAATCGCGAGGAGAGTGCTACAACCTCCGCTGCCTGCTGGAACAAGGGAGAGGAAGGTCTTCATCGAGAACGGAACGTGTGACCGACTGCGGAAGCGCTGCCGGAACGCAGCGCCGGAAGGATCTCCTACGCGATCTTGAGATCGGAAGTGTACGACTACATCATCCACGAGAATCTACTCTCGTTAACCGCTTTGGAATCTTCGAGGGTGAGTTCCTCTATCGACTCTTTGCTACAATCTAGTAGATAGATCTTGGCTTGTTTGTTTGCATGCGGTAGAAATTTTTTGTTTTCCATGCTACAAATCCCTACAAAACCCGCCTAGATTTCAGTACCGCGTATCACCCTCAGACCGATGGACAAACGGAGCGAGTAAACCAAATACTCGAAGATATGCTTAGAGCCTGTGTGCTAGAATATGGATCCAAGTGGGAAGACTGTTTGCCGTTTGCAGAATTTTCTTACAACAATAGTTACCAAGCCAGTTTGCAAATGGCCCCATTTGAATTCATGTACGGAAGAAAGTGCCGCACCCCTTTGAACTGGTCGGAAGTAGGAGAGAGTCAGATTTTTGGACCCGACATCCTACGAGAAGCAGAAGAGAAGGTTCACAAGATTCGTGAGCACCTCAAGACAGCCCAATCCCGACAGAAGAGTTACGCCGACAAGAGACGTCGAGACCTCGCCTTCAACATAGGAGATTTTGTTTATCTGAAAGTGTCGCCATTGAAGGGAATGCAGCGTTTCCAACTCAAGGGAAAGTTAGCCCCCAGATATATCGGACCTTTCAAAATTCTGAACCGTCGAGGAGAAGTATCGTATCAACTGGAGCTACCAGAAGAGATGTCAGTTGTGCACAATGTGTTCCATATCTCGTTACTTCGCAAGTGTCTCGAAGTCCCCGAGAAGACCAAAGTGTTCAAGAATATCGATCACCGGACCATAGAGATCAACGATGACCTAACCTATCCCGAAGTACCCATCCGCATTTTGGAAGAAGCCTTTCGAACTACCAGAACCCGAAGCATCAAGTTTCTCAAGATTCAGTGGAGCAACCACACAGAAGAGGAAGCTACCTGGGAACGCGAAGATCACATCAGGACGGAGTTTCCCGATCTCTTCAAATCCTAGGTAATCTTTTCGTCCTTTTTCAAATCTTGGGACGAGATTTTGTTTAAGGGGGGAAGGTTTGTAACATCCCAAAAATACCAAACTTAGATCATCAAACACTAATCATCAAGATTAGGGCTAACAAAAACTTTTCTAAGTAAACCCATGAATGCATGTATATGTGTATGCATGGATTTTGAATTTCTTTAAAAACCACCTTCTTTGTGTGATCCATTGCTTGTAAAATGTTTCTTAGGTGAAATGAACATCATCTAAAACAATTCCCACACTTTTCCTAAAGACAAGTAAATCAAAACAAATATATTAAGTGAATGGTCATTTTGACCAATTTAACTCCCATGCCTACTTTGGCTGTCTCAAACTTTCAAAACCTAACAGAAACTTTTCTGGATCTTTGCACCCCTTGAATGTACTCATAACAAAGTATCAAGGCCCACTTTGTGATCATCCAGAAACTTTCAAATACATAGTTTAAATGACAAATCAAAATTGAATCTTCTTCATATGGGAAGATCCCACTTTTTCAAAAACCACTCAAACAAGCTCAACTTTCAAAACCCAAGCATCTGCAGACTCACCAGCACCAATCTAGCAAACCCACCAAAAATCATTTCAAAATTCAAAAATTGATTTCATGCGGCCATTTCATCAAACAGGTTGCAGACACAAATCAAACAAAACATCAAACACTATAGTGTGCAGTGATTCTTGCCTAACTTGTTCCCTAGTTAGCTCACACACAACTCATTCGATCATCTAGAAAGATTAGCCCAACACTAGCACCCCTGTGAGCTTGCCATTGCCATTAATGGTGAACAGCCGAGCACCCCCATGTCACCCCATTGTGGACAGCAGGCTAGAGGAAGAACTAGCCATGCCAACCTTGTCTAGGAGGTAGCCCACCGTCCATCGCCACTCCCTGTCCCACCCGCGAGCGTTGCCAAGCCCTGGACCACGCGCACAAGCCACGCCCAGACCATGCCGAGCGCGCGCCAGAGCGCTAACCGTGACCAGCGTCCACAGACCGCGCGCCGCCCTCACCGCGCGCACACACGATCACCACCGACCCAGGAGACCGCCAGACATCCCCGTTTGCCTCCCCGTGCCATACAACCACCGCCCGCTGTCGAAGACGCCGCCTCTGCCGCGCAGAGCAACGGCCGTTCCAGACCAAACCACACCGCCCCATGCCTCGCGACCATGTCATTGAGCATCGCCAGGAGACACAGCACCGTCCCCTACCCTTGCCCATGCCATTAGCCGCCTGTAACGTCGCCCCCGACGAGCTCACCGTGCGCCCCGACGGTCCCCTCGCTCGACTATGAATAGAGGCCACCCCCGCACGATTTCTTCACATCTCACTCCCCTCTCCTCACTGACCGTGCCACACCATTCTTAGAGCAAGGAGAGCACCACCGCGCCGGAATTTCACCGGAGCCCGCCGCCTCTGGAGAAGAAAGGAGCCAGCGATTGGAGCCGCCCCAAGAGAAGCCACCGGTACCAGGAGGTTCGCCGTCGTCGACTTCGTCGTTCGCCCGCCTCGCCGACCCTCGCCCGTACCCGGTGAGCCCCCAGCACCCCTCACTGGCCGCGCTAGGTTTCGTTCTCGCCGGAGCTGTCTCGCGTCGATGATGACCCACAGCCGTTGGATTATAACTAGATCGAACGATCCACGTTGCCCCATACCGCTTCGCCCAGCCCCGTGTCACTGACGAGTGGGGACACCCACTTAAGCAGCCCGCGGGAGCACTGCGCTTAGCAGGCCGGCCCAGTAACATTTCCCGCGCAGCCCAACAATTCAAATTAAACCTTTTCTTTTTGAATTCAAACACACTTCTGTACCCAACTTCAAAAATCAACCCAGATCGATTCAGTGCACCAATTTGAATGAAACCAATTTTGTTGGAAAGGTCTGTGAATGCTTAATCCAAGCCCGTTGGATTCAAGTCATTTGGATCAGTAGATCACCCATAGTAAAAATAACAAGGCAGAAGCTTTTCTGCATTCAAACATTTTTTAAATTTAAACCATAAAAGCTTTTGAATTGATTCCAACTCTCAAAAATCACATTTAACCATACCTTTCAGAATATATAAAAATATATAGGTTTACCTGCAGAAATAATGTTCAAGGAATAAAAGAATGCTTCATAAGCATTTCTAGCCACTTTAATTAATTAAACTAAAAGGGTAAAACCTTATTAAATTGTGACACCACTTTAAATCACATTCCCATGGACTACAATATGTGGTGATGACATGTGTCAACATGATCCCATGTTTAGTTTGGAGAATATTAAATCTTAAGTAGTTTTTCAATGAGTAGAAATTACTTTTCTAAAAAATAAAAATAAAAGATTTAACCCAAGCCTTAACCTTGTAAGGTTAGAGATGATGCTAGATCATCTATAGGACCCTTGTGTGTGATGATTGCAAGTAGTTAAGTATTGTTTGGTGATTGTGTACCTCGTATTTATTCATAGACGCTAGTACCGACCAAGGATACGAGGAGGAAGGAGGATACTACGAAGAAGAAGCCGAGGAGAACTTCAACCATTGCTCTGCACAAGGCAAGCCTAATACTACTAGGTTATTGAGCAAGCTGATATTATACCAATGCAAGCTACCACTTGCAAGATACTATACCTATGCAAGCTTATACTCATATTGATGCAAGCTAACCCTTGCCAGATACCCTACTGATGCCACAAACCCATACTTGTGATATGACTACTATATGCCTTAAGCATATGTGATCATACCCACTTGATAAACCAATCCTAGTTTTATGTGCAAGCTTCTTACTTTATTTCTTTATCAAAACTTGCTTAGAGTCTACCTAAGAGTTTGGTAGATACTAGACAGTTGTGCTAAAGGTTGCATAAAGAGCATAAAATTTGGCCGAAGCTAGAACCTTGGTATCAGCCTAAGATATAAGGTTGGACTTAGTAAAACTCCACTAGTTACCACCCCTCATTAGTATTACCCCCACCTGTAGATGCTAGTGCTAAGCATAAAACTTGATCAACTTTAGATGGGAATACTTGGTGGAAAAATGGTTATGAAAACCTTGGAATGATGGATCATTCTATTGAAATGTTTTGGACATGTGTTTCCAACACTTGATGATTCTGGTGATAAAAATGTTGAGGCATGAGCCTTAGCCCTTTATAAAACTGATGGTTGTATGGATGCGATACCATTCCAATTTTATCGTACAACCACAATACCCGAATATTGGGTAGGGCTTGACTGGAAACTTATATTCCTTAGTATTAGTTCCCTCACGGCCAAGGTCTGAGCTGAGGCTACCTTGTGAAGATTGTCCACCTGTGCAGTATCCAAGATGACAGCTGGTCATGGTTGGGAGGCCAAACTCACAGGAGATGTGCTTATACTAGGGCGTGTAATTGAAAGGTTAGGATTGATTATCCGCATACTGAGTATGGTGAATTCAGGATTTGTTCCTGACGGATGTATCGAATGTTGTGGTGAAAGTGTACAATCTCTACAGAGTGTCAAACTATTCGAATAGCCGCGTCCGCGGTTATGGACAGTTGGAGTGGCCATACTGTTCCCCCGTCAGACTTTTCAAAATGACTTGTGAAATGAATTGAGACTTGGACTTGACCACAACAGAGTTGTGACCTGAATTACAAGATCCCACTTAGGAGTTATAAAATTGTGACTAGCTTTGGAACTTAGTAGAGATAAACCTGGCTTTTTGCAAAATAACCCTAGAGCCTAGTGTCCTATTATCCAAAAACCCCTTACCTGTTAGTATTAGTTTGCGAGTACTTAAAGAGTACTCATGGCTTTGTCCCTGGCTATTCCCATGGCCAGACTATGAAGAGGAGTACCTCGAAGATGGACCCCAGGAAGGTTACGACAACTAGGATCATCTCCCATCGTCAGCATTGCCTGTGACCCCGAAGATGGAGCTTCGCCTACGCTACCGTTATTATTACGTATTCCGCTTCTTGATGTTGTATTGAGAACTGGATCATGAGATCCCTAATTGTGTAAGAACTTATGTATCGTTTGTAATGGATGAAGTACTATGGTATCCAATTCTGTTATGTCTCGCAAAAATGGTAATCCTGGGATTGCGATGTATGGCATAACAGGCATCTAGGATTGAAAAATCCGGGTGTTGATAGTTCTAGAGTTAAATCATCATTGAAGAGCAAGATTAAGCCGGAAAGCAAGCCAGGCAAGCAGCTGCGTCAGCAGAAGCTTGTTGTTTCTCCAGCTGTGCCACCGTCGACCCCATCCACTGCTCCATCAGCGCAGGGAGCTTCTGTATCCCCTAATGCTGGTAAAATCTCGAAGCCCTGGTCATCATTGATGACCAGGCAACTGACAAGGGTGAACCCATAAAGGGTAATGATCCCATGGTTATGACCACATGTACTGTGGATAAGGTGATTGACTCAGCTGTCCCTGGCCTCAAGAGGAAAGAGAAGGAAGAGATCCTCAGACTGGCTCAAACCAGTCTTGAGAAGCAAACCTTGACTCCAGAGGCAGCGAGCCAAGAGGAGGCATACGTCAATATGGTTAGCCTCCTGGACTAAATTTTGGTCCAGGATGCTAAAATCGCATCTGGCGCACTTCCAGCGACGAATGTTCCGTCCCTCACCCTTACCAAGAAGGTGTTTCACAACACCAAGCTCGGATTTGAAAAGTTGCATCTGGAACACATTGTAAGTTTCCAATTCTTATTTGCATTTATTATCACATCCTCTATCCCCCAAGCATAAAGTAGGATAAACATCATTGGATCCGGGTTGATGCTTTTAGGTTGCAAAAGAACGATGTAGTGTAGCCCCCAAGGCTCGTGCTGTAATTTTACTTAGTTAAATTTGCATCCCGAGTCATAGTAGCCGTCTGACGGTATTTTTCACGACCCGGGATCAGGGCTAGACAAATACCATATCCTCATCTGATATAAGCCTAACCTAAACTCCGAAGCGCGCAGGGAAAGATCGGTAACATTACAGAACATACAAACCATACATTAATAAGGTAAACTCCTAAGAGAGTTACAAACCAGTCATACAAGCCAAGGGTCACAGACCCATCATTACAACAAACAATGGAAGCAAACAAGTTGTTCTAAACAACAAACGTAGCAAAGGCCTAAGAGGCCATAAACATAAGTAGCGACCCATCCATAGATCCTAGGCTGCTGCCCGGGAACCCCGACTACTCGTCGACTTCGACGTAGAAACCACCTTCAGTTGGAGTAGCTTCATCTGTAGAAAAACATCAACGAAGCAAGGATGAGTACAGGGTGTACTCCGCAAGACTTATGGCTAGTGGAGTTATTTTGCATAAAGCCATCTTTTGTTTTCAAAACAAGAGGGAGAAGAAACTCGTCTAGTCAGATCATTTTCAAAAAAGGGTAAGAAGACTTCAACTCTAGCTCTTAGAATCATCTTTGATATCCACCAAGTATCATCATCAACTGAACTTCTCTTCCCGGACTACCCCCTTAACAACCCCGAGGAAATATTTCAGATCTCACTTTAGTTGGCAAGTTTTATCATTCGGTTATAGTTCTCTATGATCACAAAATCCGTTCCCAAGTCATCCATAACCGTGGACACGGCTTTTCGAAAAGATTAATAACCCTGCAGGGGTGCACAACTTTACCCACACGTACCAACCGATTCTTAATGCCAAATTATTAGACCTCTTCCTTGGAAGGCCGGCAGAGATTGGTTGACCATGACCTTTACCTTGCTTTCGCCGAGACCATGAGTCACGCACTAGGGAGATCCCTCCATAACGGGTCAAGTCTCGAAGCCGGTCCCTAATGATGTGCGCAGGGTTCAAGATTACGGATGTCGGGCATCTCTTGTTCCCGGCCACGCTTACCTACCTGTTATGAATGCACCTCCTTCACCTCCATTCAAGAACAACCAAGATGCGTATGTCGAATGGAAAGCCCAAACTATGTGACTCATGGAATCTACTAGGGAAGTTAGTTGGTCGAGGGGGTTTCCAGGCCCCCGTGTGGTTGTACGCTCGTCTTGGTTCAAGAGGCGAGAACATCAGGTCCTAAGGGTGGCAAGTATGGGACTACAAAAACCACAACCCACGTGGCCTCCCATACAAGCCTTAGCATGTTTATCATTCATATCTAATCACATCACAACATCCTACCCTAATAGATTCATTCGCATCTCCGGTGCATCACATGAATGATCAGCATCAGACCACTAAGCATGGCTAAGATTGACTAAACAGTGGCACTAGCGACTCTCATAAGCCAAACCCTAGTTATGCTAGGAGCGGTGGATCAGGTAATATAGTTCACAAAGGAAAACATGCATCAGATAGGATTACTCTGTCTACTGATAAAAGACTGTTGAACCGAATGCATATGACGAGAATGAAATACTTTGTAATCGTAGGATTCATATGTATGAGTGGGGCTTCGCTTGCCTTGTCCGTTGTTGGACCGGTACTGCTCTTCGGTGGCGTTGACTTCAGCTTCGGGTTCGGTTCCTATTCGCGAGAACCAGTCACCGGAAAAGAGAAAGCAATCACTCAACACATGGAATGTGCAATGCTCATACAATATGGATGATATGACAAGTTGGATAGTGTTGAATTGAACCCTAAAACTTGCTTGATCACTTTAAAGGGAGTCCGAAAGGTCCAAACCCTAGAACAGGGGGATCCTCGGAATCACCTGTGGGGTTCAATTGGTTCTTATAATTAAACTTGCTATAAAAGTTGATTAACAATGTATGATTATAGATTATTTAGATAGGTTTCATTTTTCTGATCATTTTGGTATATTATTTGTATTTTTCTGATTTAAAATGAATTAGTTATGAATTTCACAAATTTTAATTCATTTTAAATCATTTTTGGAATATTTGAAATAATTTCCAAACTTGGGCCCACATGTCAGACTTTTATTAATTTCAGAAAACATTTACAGAAATTATTAAAACTCTTACATGTATGGCCCACCTGTCAGGGATTTTCCATTTACAGAAATAATTACAGAATTAATTAAAAGAAAAGAAATGGATTATTGCCTCATGCTGATGTGAGCATGACAGCATGTAACATCCCAGCATTTAGGACCTAACGAAGGGTAAATTTAGGAATATGAATTGTTTCATGCATTCATCTATGAAAATGTGGGTAAATTTTTCGCCAAATAAAAAAACCTAAGTGATCAATGTTTCTTTCATACTTTGAGATTAGGTTTAGTCTTAAAGGATGATTGTTATAAACTTTGAGATGATCTTAAGGAGTTATGTGTTTTCAAATGGATTTGAAATATTAGACTTGAGTGTTTGAATTATAATTCAAATGAATTAGATATAAATTTTGAATCTTAATTCAATTAAGAGATAAATATTACAAGTTGAATTCTATCAAAAGATAAACAATAATGAATATAAAGTCTATTTCTTATCATCAATACATATAATGAAGTTATAAAATTATAACTTATTTGAATCATCCACATAACTTACAAAAGTACATTTACAAAGAATAGGAATATTCTTTACTAATAATAATATAATATTTATTACACTTGAATAAAATAAAGATTACATGAATAATAAAAGAAAATTACAAAAGAATAAGAAAATTACAATGGAATATTTACTAACTATCCTATATCTAAATCTAAACTAAATCTTCATCTTTATCTTTGTACCCGCAAAACAAAGACTAAATAAAAAACAAAAGAAGATTAGTGTTAGTATTATTTCTCTCAGACATGTAAGTGAAATGCACTTGAAAATTCATCATTGAGAAATGTTATAAAAGGGGCAAGTTTCACCAATAGGAAAGATTCCATCTTTCATAAATTCAAAGCCAGAAGTCAGATGACAGCCAAGAGGGAAAATTCACCAGCCAGATGAAAGTAACCAGGTAAAAGTAAATATCCAGATTCTGAACATATCCACAAGTGCATAGCAGGCACACAAGCTGGACACACACCAGCATGCATATGGTGTGATGCCGACCTCACAAGCATAGCCCAATCTCACAAAACCACAGCACAACCATGGGGGGAACTAGTGCATCACCCCACTGCACAGCACACAAGAAGAGTCAGTGTAGAAAGCAGTTAAACCAAGAACCACAACTATCAACCACACCAACCAAGGATCAACCAAACATCAGCAGGATGGTGACATAAGGAGGGGAATGGATCAGGTGGACAGCAAGATCAAGCCCAGGAGCTAGGAGGAGCAGGATAGCTCAAGAGCAAGCACAGGAGTCCAGCAAAACCAGATCAAGATCATCATCATCAACTTACTACACCATCATCAGATTTTGTGGTGAGTTTCATAAAACCTTCACATAATCTAATCATCTTATTCAGAGAAAGCATGTGTTGTTTTATAAAACAAACCCTCAAAAAGCACCCAAGTGGGGTGAATCCATCATAGGGGTTTCTTTTAAACTCTAAGGCAAACAACAAAGTACCAAGATCCAACCAGAGATGAGGGCAACATCCTTGCTCTGGTTGTCAAACTATATTTTACCATTCAATCATGCATATACCTATGATCTATTTCTAGGCACATCCCTAAAGGAAGGGTAGCACCTTAGGAACAAATCCATAGGATCCATAACATGATCAAGCTCACTATCATTTTTCCAAGCTTTGATTCAATAAGGAATAGCTGGTACCACTACCAGGACTATCTAGATGAACCAATTAGATAAGATTTGAATCCCTAAGCCTCAGACCAACATCATTGGTCTTAGGGAATTCAAATAAGAGCATCTATATTTATATTTCAAAGCCAATATTGTCTTAAGCATAAACTAACCAAATCCATGGTTTAGAATCAAACTTGAGTGCCATACATGATGGTGTCACAAGAACAATCCAATATGAATTAGGAAAGACAGTAAATCATCATAGATTTAGACAATCAACTAACTAATCATTTTCCTATAAAACAGGAATCATAACTAGGATATTCCTATGATACACTTTACTGTTTGAGATCATAATGATCTCAAACCACATGTTAATTCCCAAGCTAACAACACTAAGACAGTAGCTGTATCTTATCATAATCATGACCATGAATCAAATAAATAGTGGAAAGCTATTAGATCATTAGCTTAACCAAGCATGTTTCCCAAACAACAATATCATCTTAATCAGATGCAATCTAAGCATCAAATCATCTAGTAAGCCACCAGGAACATCATCTATCATTTTTAAGCAACAAGCTTCAGGCCAATAAACATTTAGCATCTGTAAAGACCATCCAAACATAAATAAATTCATCCAGTACATGAACAAGCACATAGCAGGAACCCTAAATGGATGATCATCTTAATCTGAATCAGACAGTAGCAAGAGAGGACACAACCAACATCTAGCATTGAATTAGAAAGCACAGAAAGCACCAGGGGAAGGAACCAAACTCACTGTAGGTCCTCGCTGAAGAAATTGAAGAGGAAGCAGATTGGCTGATGAACCCGCGGCAGCACAGGGAGCACCCAGGGGGCGTTGCAACCTGCACCAGCCACGGCGGCGGCCACAACAGCACACGAATCCACCACACCACCACAAGCGAGACCACGACGGCGGTAGTAGCACTTGAACACATGCCAAACCCCAAACCCTAGGGTTCAAAGAGGCATCGACCCATCTCAGGAGAGCCCTAGGCTCAAATCCAATTGGATAGAATGAACGAGCGTCGTCGACAACCCCTAATTGCACCATGGCGGCAACCAGAACGGCCGACGACGGCGGAAATCGACGGTGGCGGCATCGTCGGGCACGAGGTCGGGGTTAGAGGAGGAGAGGATAAGGTCGAGGGAGAGAGAGAGGCAGTGAAGAGTGGGCCGAGCTGGGCCAGACCCTTCGGGGTGGCTCTTTTGTCTAGAATTAATGGGCCACTAGGACCCAATAAGAATAATCAGCCCAGAAACAATTCCAGGCCTATTTTAATAAAAAGAAAAGACCAAAATACCCTTGGACTTAATAAAATTCTAGAAAATAAAATAAAAGTCCAAAAATTATAAATAAAATATTTTTGGATTCACAAAAAATCCAAACTACTCAAATAAATTAAAATATAAAATTTTAGACATTTAAATTTTATTAGGAATTTTGTAAATTTTATATTCCTTATTGAATTTTACAAAATTATTGAAGGGCGATAAATTAATTAAAATTCACTTTCATTATGTACTAATATTGTAGTATTTTAGAAAAATACTAAATAAATATTTAATCACCATTTTTAATGTATAATTAATAATTCCTAAAAGAATTATTAAATCAATAAAAGTCAAATAAAAGGGAAATAAAATAAAATAACTCAATATATGTAATAAATATTAAAAAGTAATATTTATAAATCCTTTATTACTAAAAAGGAACTTTTTGGGGTAAATTCATTACATTACTTGCATAATCATCTTTGCTTATTTAAATATTGTCCTTACCGGGCAATAATGATGTTTTTGTAGAACTAGAAGCTCAAGGTCCAGTGCAAGCATCAGACTTCACTACCTTGCCATCACAAGGCAAGTTCATCACTTTCTCATGTCCTTTGAAGAGTCTTTATCAAAGTATTTGCAAATTGTGTGTTATCATATATGCTATAAAAGAAAGAAAATATTATTTTCATAAATAAAGAAATCATAGATATCATCCTAAGTGGTGATATAATGGAGCAATATAACTTAGGGTTCTATTTGCAACAATGATGACATCGGTGATTCCAGCGCCGTATATTACGCGTTAGCCATGAGGTTTGGAATGGGACAGAGAAGTCAGCTGTATCTTCTTCCTCTCGCATGAAGCCGGATGTGCAGGTCATGCATGTTATCCTCGTAGCGTGCATATTAATTGGTAATTCGTAGAGGATATGCAGCATATGGGTGGGAACCCTCATCGTCCCACGATAGTTCTGGCATCTAACGGTTTGTACAAACCATTGTCGTAATTCATTATGTGGGCATGGTGTACACCAAGGAGGCATGCGGGGTCGCGAAGGGGGCAGTGATTGGCTTGGACCAACTACTGGGCCCCACATCATGGAATTGTGAACGGGAAAGTACGCCCGGTTGTGCAACAAGGAGTTGATCTCTCATGGGTAAAGTAACGCACCTCTGCAGAGTGTAAGAACTATAACTTGTTACTCCCTGTTCCAGGAAGGAGCTACAAACACTGCAGGAAAGGAACTCCATGAAAGTTCTGGTCAACCCGTGAAGGCTGATTGTCATAGTTTTCAGAATAAAATCAATCTTTGAAGGAATATTTACAAAAACTGCATAGTGCCAAGGATTTATAATCCGAGGTGGTAGTTAGAGCATCAAACTTCCCACCTTGCATATAATGAACTTGTTGGGTAACGTTGTTACTCATTCTTTCCTTTGATCCCTTGCTTAAACTCTAAGTATCCCGAAGAGGTGCCAATGTATGCAGCCGAATGTCAAGAAGATGTGTTCTACGAGGAACTTGATTTGTCCGGAGGAGTTGAAGGAGTGGATTACGAGATCCTCTACGGTGTGGATGAGAACGAGTCAAATTAAGTACCTAGTTAGTAGTAACTAACGGAGCCGAGCAGCATGAACTCTATAGAATAAGCTGCTGAGCTCAACTCCTAGTCGAAGTTGCTACTTTTAAATTCCGCTGAAACACTTTATATTTTGGTTTGTAAGTTGAATCTTTTGGAATTCTTGAACTTCCGTTATTGTAATAATAATAATGTGTGTACATTTGTAATATGGACCCGCAATGTTTCTATTGTACCACTCTGAGGGATGTGATATTTACAGAATGGTGTTCTGTGGATGTCATGTCAATGACTATAGTGTACTACACATGCAATGGTATGCTGGGTCACAGCACATCAGCAATGGTGCTCACCCTCAGATCGAGCAAGGATCCATCGATGCAGTGCTCGCCTGGATACGCGTATGGGTGCGTTGGAGAGAGGGCGTCGCGGGGAGCAAAATAGTGGCGGCACCGATTCTTCTTGGTCACCGGAGACGGCGGCGCAACGATGAACAGCGGCGGCGGCATCGAGCTCTCGCGGGGAAGACAACACAGAGGGGGAGGGGCAAACGGAGGGGTGCGTTAGCACCGTGGGCTCACCGCGAGCACGGCATGGGTGGTGGCGAAGCTCGGGGAGGCCGGACGGCGCCGGATCAACAGCGACAACGGCGGCGTCCGACGGTGCCTCGAGCTCGATTCCGGGGAGAGGAGAGCGTCCCAGCACACGAGCTTCAAGGGGAAGAACAAGGGCGGCACGGCGCATCCAGCGGTGGTCTCAGCGTGGCGCGGGGTGGCCGGATACGACGGGGACGAGGAGGATCTGACGAACTAGGGTTCGGCCATGGCGCTGGAGAGCTAGGGAGAGGGGTAAAATGGCGGGTTAGGGTTCGTCAGCAGCGATGGTGGCAGTTTATAGACGACCAGGGGCGGCGGCACAAATCCTAGCGTACGCCAGCGACGACGGACGGCGGAGGTGTCGACAGCGAGCTGCTTGCTCGTCGTCGACAAAGACGACGCAGGACAGAAGGGCTAAAGCGGTACGGGGCCGGGGACGGGCTGCTGCTGTGCCAGGCTGGGCCGGCTACTGGGCTGCAGGAAAGGTTGCACCTGCTGCTGCTGGAAGCACTGGGCGACAGAGAGAGGGAGAAGAGGTGGGCTACGGCCCAGAGAGGGTTAGGTTTAGATTTTTTCCAGGAAACTATTTTCTATTTCTATTTTCTGATTTCTTTTGTACTTTGAATTCAAATTTGTTTTTGAATAATTTCAAATTACAGGAACTTTTATGAAGTATATAAAATAATGTGGAACCCTTTTATTCACTTTGGGTTCCATTCATTTTGATAGTTTTTTTAAATATAAAACCCATTTGAATGGTTTCAAATAGAGGGAGAAGTTAGGGTTTAGGGTTTTGTTTGTTCTTTCTTGATGTAACCAAAATGCAAGTGTTATGCATGCATGCAATGCTTAAACATGTCCTTATTTATATTACACAAAAGGGTGGTATGTTACAGTATTCCGTCTCTAAAACTTATAGAAAATTGCATCTTCCAACCAGGAATTGCTCAAGAATATTTCCAACAAGCGCAAAGAAATCAAAGCTTTGCGCTTTAAAATTCAAAGTTAAAAGTTGAAAAAGATGAAGCAGAAGGTAAACTTTTCTGGCTTCCTCTTTGTCAGTTAAATGTTTTTGTCATAGTCGGATGTGCTTTATCCGACTGATATTTTTGTCTTTGCAGAATTGTTGTGCCAATCCAGCAAGATGGTGGAGCAGGCCGAAAACTTCAAGGTCTTGGAGGCAGAGAATACTGAACTCCGGGAAAAGCTTGAGACCCTAATTGTGGAGTCGGAGAAATCCGTAGCTGCGGTTTTGGAATCAAGCAACCACGAGACCGTGAGGCTCGAGAAGCTCCTAGCCCTCCGAGATAAACAAATTGCTGATATCAAGAAGGAGTTTGATATCCAGAAGGATCTTGCCCAAGCCTCAACAAGTGAACTAGACAACCTCCGCAAGGAGCATGCTGAATGGAATCACTCTGTGCTTGGTAAGATTTCCAAAAAAATTCTTTGTGTTGTTCATTTTTCGACTTTCATTTTAGTTGGAATTTTGACTTTTGGTTCTTTCCTAGCCCCCTGAATCTTTCCGACTCTTCCACTTCTGAACGTCGCCTCAAGCGCATTAAGCTCGTCGGAGATGTCTTGTTCGACTTCTGCCAAACTCTAGAAGAGGCTGGCGAAGCCGTCAAGCTTTCTGAGTTGCACAAAATGTCAGTGCACAAGGTGAGGGACAAAGTGAAGGAGATTCCGAAGTTGATTGAGGACTAGAAGATCTCCTACGCTTGGACTGCTGTGCAAACAGCCCTGACCATGGTGATGAGCCACCATAGCGAGATGGAAATCTAGCACGTCACCAAGGGCATTGCCGAGGAGGATGATGAGGGTAACCCGCAAGATATCAAGGCTATCCAAGAATCTTGTGCGGGTTATGCTTGTCGGGTGGCGGAGATGACCAACTACACGACACCATTTTTCGAATTCGTCGTCGCGCCACCTTCGCCTGAAGAGCCAGAAATTAGCAATGCTTCCGAGTCTGAGATCGAGGGTGACACTGATGTTGATTCCAGTGTTCCACCTGCTTCATCACCACCGCCTGCAGCATAAACAATTTCTATGTATTATCTTAAACTTATGGCAATGTAATGATGGCTACAATATTTATTTTGTGCTGGTCTATAAAAACTGATGCTTTTACTATCTTAGCACTTTTGTTTATATATTTTTATGCTTTGTGCTTGAAAATTTCCGAAGCACTGCTTTTTTTATGCCTATACTTATCGGTTTATCTGGGTATCTGCCTCGTACCTTTCATGGGTCAGCCAACCTTTAGCACGGAAACTTTGCCGAGCAACGGAGTGCAATTGCTAAACCAGTTTAAACTCGGAAACAAAGCCGGACTCCAGTACCAACAACTCATTACTCAGAAAATGTCCGCATCTAAGTAATCAGATAAAGAATCAAAGTATAGATAATAATTTAAATTTTGTACCCTAAGGTAACATTTTTTAGATTTTTCAAAAATCATAACCAGAACAAATATGAGCATAAAGTACTTTCAAGTATTCTGGGATTTTGAAAAAAATTACATGCTCTTTTGGAAATAAGATGGCAAAAACGTCTCAAAAATAACAATATGAGGGAACCAATACTTTATTTCACTTTGAACATGTACATATATGATTACAAGGAAATATAACTAAGAATAGAAGGGACGTAGCTGTGCAATATTCCATGGACGGTCTATTTCATCCGGGTCTGTGCTGTCACCAGCTCTCTTTCTTTTCTGAGTATCAGGTCTTTCCTTGACTGGTCTTATGTCGGTTAAATAATATGACCCATTATGCAGAACTCTGCTAACCGTAAAAGGTCCTTCCCAAATTGGGGAAAGTTTGTGCTTTCTCTTTTGCACAAGTCGGAGAACTAAATCGCCTTTTCTAAAAGAACGGATTTGCACTCTATGACTATGATACTTGCGTAACTTCTATTGATAGGCTGTAGATCTCTGTTCAGCAACGACGCGTACTTCTTCAATTATATCGAGATCATCTTGCCGAGAAACTTCTGCATCTTCTTTGATATACGCTTTGACTCGTGGAGCTTGATGGATAAGATCACTCGGAAGAACTGCTTCTACACCGTAGACCAAGAAGAAAGGAGTATAGCCGGTTGATCTGTTAGGAGTTGTAATTAAGCTCCAAATCACAGACGGTAATTCTTCCGCCCAAGCCCCTGCAGCCCGACGAAGCGGTGCCTCGAGGCGAGGTCGGATTCCCTGTAGAATAAGGCCATTAGTTCTTTCGACTTGTCCATTGGCTTGTGGATGTGCGACTGATGCAATATCAAGTCGGATCCCTTGCTCTTCGCAGAATTCGGCAAGTCCTCCCATGGAAAAGTTGCTCCTGTTGTCAGTAATTATACTGTGCAGATATCCGAATCTTATGATTACGTCCTCGACGAATCTTCTGGCTGTGGCTCCATCGCAACTTGTTACGGGTTTAGCCTCAATCCATTTTGTGAATTTATCCACCATCACTAGTAGGTGAGTAAATCCACATTTTGATGTGCGAAACGACCCTACCATATCAAGCCCCCAGACCGCGAACGGCCATGTAATAGGGATTGTTCGCAACTGTTCAGCCGGAACGTGTGCCTTATGAGCGTACTTTTGGCAGCCCTTGCATGTTTTGACCAGTTTATCGGCATCTGCCTTAGCTGTAAGCCAAAGGAATCCGCGTTGAAAAGCTTTTTCCACTAAGGATGTGGCTGCAGCATGGTGACCACACTCGCCTTCATGGATTTCTCTTAGGATTTCCACTCCTTCTTCTGAAGAAATACATCTCTGAAACACTCCAGAAACACTCCACTTATAGAGCTCGCCATTTATTATAGTGTATGCTTTTGCTCGTCGGACAATCTGCCGGCTCAAGACTTCGTCTTCGGATAATTTTCCATCTATCAGGAAATCCAGATAAGGTTTTGTCCAGCTAGGAATTTGCGGTGACCCAGCATACCACTGCATGATGTAGTATACTATAGTCGTTGACATAACACCAATGAAACACCGTTCACTAGTATTACATCCCTCAGAATGGCACAACAGAAACACAGCGGGTCCAATACATGGCTAAAGGTTACAACTCACTCTTTACATAAGATCCAGAGAACACTCTAGGTTAAAAAGAGAGGAAGAACTTCTTACGGAGAAGAATCAAAGATAAATAACGCAAGAACTATTATACTATTAAAACTAGCATTTTAACTAAGGGATTGGCATTACTGCTATTGCAATGCACTACAGAATTAGGTTCTTTGGCTAGAGATTATATTTCTATCTAATCAGTAACTTCGTCTTCACTTGAGTTGATGTATAAGTTGACTTCCTTGGTTTTATTGAAGAGCTATAGCTTTTGATGATTCCTGGAGCATAACTTGATGTCGACATCTTGTTACTGGCTTCGGAATCTAGCAAGGGTTAAGAAGATACTTTGAGTACGAGCGTACTCAGAAAATTCACTAGAAAGGAGTGTTTGATGCACTATAACTACAGCCACAGACCGTAGGTCGTAGGCAATGCAAGTTTTCATAAACATTTCTTCAAAAGTTGCTTTTATTCTGAAAAGCTATGTCTGTCAGCCTTCACGGGTTTACCAGAACCTTCATGGGGTTCCTTTCCCGCCGTGTTCGCAGCTCCTTCCCGGAACAAGGAGTAACAAGTTATAGTTTTTACACTCTGTAGAGGTGCGTCACTTTACCCATGAGAGATCAACTCTTTGTTGCACAACCGGGTAGCTTATTCCCATCCACAATTCCATGATGAGGGTCCGAGAAGATGATCCAAGCCAATCACTGCCCCCTTCGCGACCTCGCATGCCTCCTTGGTGTACACCATGCCCACATAAAGAATTACGGCAATGGTTTGTACAAACCGTTAGATGCCAGAACTATCGTGGGACGATGAGGGTTCCCACCCATATGCTACATATCCTCTCCGAATTACCAATTAATATGCACGCTATGAGGATAACAACCACGACCTGCACATCCGGCTTCATGCGAGAGGAAGAAGATACAGCTGATGTGGTATCCCGCAAAACCACTACTAGAAAATCGCGTTGTTTTTGTGCATTGCATCGTCATGACCGCATGCTCATGTCATCATGCCACATTGCATTTGAGCATCGTCATCATCTTGCATTTGCTTGCATAAAACTATTTGCAGAAAAACCTATTTTGTGTTTTCTAAAACGCCCCGTCTTTGTTCAAACGCAAAACCCGGGTCGCCGGATTATTTTGTTTTGTCTGCTATCGGTTTGCAAAAGCCCAGTTGGAAATAAATAAAATAGTTAATTATTTTTAGTGGGGCAGTCGCACGGGCCGATTCGACCCGAACGACCACCCCCAGAATAAAAATCGGTCCAGCTTAGACCCCACCCCAAATCTTTTCTTACCCCAGTCCTATCTACCCACACCCCCTCCACCTCACCCCAGCCTATCCCAGGCCGACACCTCACCTTTTTTCCTTCCCCACCCAACCAGACTCTGCCACCTCACCTCCCACTCCCTCAGCCCAAACTACCCACCCCACACACGCAGCACACGACGCACACAAACACACCCAGCCACACCGCATCCACCCAGCCACCTCTCCCCGACACCTGGGCCCCCCCATCTCCCTGGACCCGCAGCCCACCTCCCCCTGGTCAAACCCTCCCCACCGCCAGACCCGCCCCCCCCCCCCCCCCGTGGCCCCCACCTGTCGCCCCCCCACCTACCGCGCGCCCCACGCGCCCCCGGCCCCACCAGCGCCCCGACGCGCACGCCTCCCTCACCCCGCGTCTTCCTCCTCCCTCTCTCTCCCAGCCCGGCGTCCCCTCCCTTCACCCTCCTCTCCGGTGACCCCCCCACCTCGCCTCACCACCCGCCCGCGCGCCGCCCCACCTCCCTTCTCCGGCTGCCGCGCCCCGCCGCAGTCTCCTCCCCGCCGGACCTCGGGCGGTCCTCCCCCTGCCCGCCGTCGAGGCCTGCTGCCCCTCTCTCCTCCGGCCGCCCGGCGCCGCCTCCTGCAGACCGCTCCCGGCCTCCGCCCTCTGCGCCTCGCCCCGAGCCGCCCCGCTTCCTCCTGCTCTCGCGGCCCCGCGGCCTCCGCCCGCCGGCGAGCCGCCACCTCCTCTCCGCCCGATGCCGTCGCCCCTCCTCCTCCGGCGAGCGTGCCGTCCTCTGCCTCTCTGGCGCATGGCGTCGCCGCCGTAGACCTCCCTCGCCCGTCGCGCCCCATCCCTTCTCCTCCACCTCCGGCCGACGCCTCCACCCCTCCTCCGCCGCTCGCCGCCGGCCCGCGTCCGCGCCTCCCCGAGCAGCCTCCTCCCGCGCCCCGCTCGGCTCCCTCGCTGGAGTGCCGCTGCTCTCCACCGGCGCGGCCCCCTCTTCGCCCCGCTCTCCGCCAGGGCCGGCGCCGTCAGGCCACCTCTGCCACCCCGCGCCGGCGAGCTCGCCTCCACACCCTCCACCGCGGGGCCCGGTCCGGCCCTCTTCTGCAGCAGCTTCCGCGGGTCCCGCAAGCCGCAGACGCTCGCCGCGGCCTCCTGCGACCAGGACCTCTGCACCAAGCCTGTAGCACGCCCGCAGAATGTTCGCCCGTGTGACCCAAACAGGCCCGCCTTGCTGACTCGTCCAGTCGCCCGAGAATGATGACAACGAACCCGCCGGTACCTCAAGATCTTCCTCGCGGCGTCCGAAGACCCGAACCCTGTTGAACCCCTCTCGGTGAACGCCCAGATCGCCTCACGGACGCCATGACCTTCTTCAAGGATCCGATGGCCGAGACCCTGAAGACCGATCTAGAGCGCCAAGGCCTTCGCATGGAGTCGGCAAGATCATCCGGTAACACTAAGATCAACTGCGCGGGCCCGAAAAGACCGACACCAACCAGGGCGAGTCCGATGCCCCGACGCCAGACCAAGTACTTCCTCCCGGAACGCCAAGATCTCCGCGTGAGACGACAAGACCGACAACATGGCCCGACCACCACGGATGCGACAAGACCTACCTCAGTTATCCGCGAACGATCCTGTCGAACCCCGAACCCTGTCGAACCCCGAACCCCCCGGAACCCCAAGTTCGTCGAGGCCCTCTAATGTGTGAACCCCTTCCCGAAACCCTATTTTATAACATATTACAACCTGTTGCATAATAATTGTTCATCTCGCATGCATATCATGTGGTTTGGGGGCCTTATGCCGATTCACCTTATAATTAAATATGGCCCATATGCGGGCAAATCTAGTCTCATACTGGCCTCATTTAAATTTGTGTAGCGAACCGGTGCTATCTTTTGCCATGCTAAAACAACATTTAATTTGCGGGGTAGATAAACAACTGGAACCGTTTAATTGATTGTCGGAACCCCGGTTCCACTTAATATGACCTAATTGCATCGCACCTTCGCCATGCCATGCATCAACCATGCATCATGCCGATCTTCTGCCGTTGCACTAAATACTGCATCCGGTGTTTATTCTAGTGTTTTGCTTCTTCGCGGATAAGGCTGTTGAGTTGATGTGAGCTTCGCCCCGATCTTCGGTTGAACCTTCGGCAATGTTTTCAGGCGAGCATCTCCCCCTTTCTACCTATCTTACTTTTATAGTATTTATTCCCTCCTGTTGATCTATTGCTACCTGTGTTGCGATGCTCTAGTTTTCGTACCCGTGTTATCCCTTGCAGCCATATATTGCCGTGGACACACCCTATTACCTGTTGCTTGGTAGATAACTGGACCTGCGCGTCGTAGTCGCTTGCTCCAGTGCTGTTGCGTGTCGTCAAGTACCACAGTTGTTGGAGAATTGCCGCCTGTTTAATGTTGGAGACGGTTATGGCTTTATTTATTGCTCACTTTAATTATTTTTTAACAACTAAAATTGAAGTAGGTAAGCAGAGGCACAGGTGGGCAATAGATGTTATTTGGTTGTTAACCGTCCACTTGTGTCCCGTAGGACCCCGAGTGCTTGATACCTGTTCCTTGATTTATCGCGCTATCCACATATGGGGAATTATGGGCCCCCCTGAGCCAGAGCTTGATTCATTCTTATTTCTTGGGGCCACAAACTAGTTTGAGGTTTTATTTACGATCCTGTACTTATGCCATGTTTTACCGCTTTATTTACGATTGTGCGAGGAGCACACTATACTGTTTAGGTAAGCGGAGTGTTTTCGCGGTATCGACAAGCCCCGTTTGGGGTTCCCAGTCGTTTATAGCCATTGACGCAAACCTTGAGTCCGTCTCGGAGTCAGCTAGCTTCGTTGCGGGTCTACTCAATGGGGTGGCCCCCTGAAATAATTCTGAATCCTGTGATTGCTTTGTCGTGAAAGCCTCGTTGGGTTTTGATTTGGTTTTTCCGAGGTTGATCGTGTGTGTGTTGCTATTGGTGCACCCCGGCCGGGCAAAACTTTCTGAAAGCCGTGTCCGCGGTTATGGACGACTTGGAGCACAGTATCTCGATCATAGACAACTATAACTAAAGTAGTGCTATAAACTTGACTTTATAATGACTAGTAATCAGCTTCACTATAATGGAATGGCTAAATAAAACTACCAACAATTGCTTGCTTGAGTTGTCGCTCGCGACCATTGTACCTGACTAGTAAGTAATGCAACTACAACGGAATGGCTAAATAAAAGTACCAACAACTGCTGGGTTTCTGGGTTATCTCATGCTATTTGTATCTGACTAGTAAGTGCCGCAACTACAACGGAATGGTTAACTAAAACTGCCCACTGCTTTATTTATCAGGATAATTATCTACACCTGACTAGTAATTGCTGCAACGATAACTGAATAATTAAAACTGCCAACTGTGTGAGTTCCTCGGTTGACTTCCTCGTTTGGTCTCGAGGGGGAAACACCAGGATGGGTTTGTTTGATGGTGGCATCAGGTTGGTTCCGAATAGGTCTTTCTTACCCCTATCTGATAACCGCCAGTTGTATCGAGTCTCTATAGGTTGTTTAGTGCATGCTGCCGCCGCCGCTTCAGTCCACCATACCTATGTAGGCGAGGACCGCCGAACTCTAGTCTCGCCGTGTACTGGCCTCAGTACTGACGCTCCTCTTTTTCCTTTGCCCTTTGTCGGCACCCCTTTTGTTTAAGCAGGTTTTGAGATCGACGTCGTTAGCAGGGTTACCCTTCCGACTTGGCCTGGGCAGGGTTATGGACGCCATTGGTTATTCTTCAGGGCTCTTAGCTCAATTTGCATCTTGTCCGTAGCCGGACGCTCTATCATTTTCAAGGTGATTTGGATCTTTGTATATTATATCTGCATTCTTGACTCATGGAGTCGCTGTTATATATATCTGTTCTGTGGGTCCCATCGAGGACTGTTGTGTAATGTTATTACTTCGTTTTCCACCCGCACGAAAGTGCCTAGTGGGCACCTTTGAATCGTTTCTATGCGGGTTTTGGCGGGAAGCGCTGAAACTTGCATAGGGTCGATTCTGAGGGTGTTACAGAGTGGTATCAGAGCTCAGCAGTTGCGATACCCCACAAGTCCAGCCTGTAGGATAACCTAGCTAACGGCCGACGTAGAGTGTCAAAACTATTTTTGAAAAATCGGTTGGATAGTTCTGATTAGGTCTGCTTTTACTCCTTACCCCTCTGCTATTCTCCTCTTACCTCTGCGTGTTTTGAATCCGCTCTCGCCTCTCTCTTCGAGTCCAGGATTTCTCGTGGTTGGGTTCCGTCGTACCTTCAGGGTTTCGCTTCCTCCTTTGGTAACGGTGTTGCTACATCTGGTCTTCAAGCTATCCGAGGAATCCTTCGTCTGGTGGACTTCTCTTTGCTCCTTCTCGTGCCTTCCGGTGTTTTCCGACGCGACGACATCATCCACGCCAGATCCGATGCAGAGTCTGCATCACTCCTTTGTTTCCGAACCTCGCTTGTCGAGATCTTCAGTCTGAATCCTGAGGGTTGGTTGCATAATCTGTCTATTCGTGTACATAGTAATGCTTTGAGTGCGGGATGGAGTCGCGACCATACCACTACTCTTATCATTTGCTTTGTATATTGAATCGTGGATCGATGCAATTCTACTCCTTCCATGGAAGTTAGAGGTGGCCTTACCTTTAACTTCGTCCGCTGATTATTCGGAGTGCTCTCTTGGCGAACAGGATCAACGACATCTTGTTGGTGGTGTCGCCGATTTCAAGACGGGACAACGACCTCTTGTTAGTGGTGTCGCAAGGATCTACATGAAGCGAGAAGACGCAGATCGCCGACCTTCCTTCCGGTACCATGAGGCGGATCTCGAGGGCGAGATCCATTGTTAGTGGTGTCGAATTGTGGCATCCCGCAAAACCACTACTAGAAAATCGCGTTGTTTTTGTGCATTGAATCGTCATGACCGCATGCTCATGTCATCATGCCACATTGCATTTGAGCATCGTCATCATCTTGCATTTGCTTGCATAAAACTATTTGCAGAAAAACCTATTTTGTGTTTTCTAAAACGCCCCGTCTTTGTTCAAACGCAAAACCCGGGTCGCCGGATTATTTTGTTTTGTCTGCTATCGGTTTGCAAAAGCCCGGTTGGAAATAAATAAAATAGTTAATTATTTTTAGTGGGGCAGTCGCACGGGCCGATTCGACCCGAACGACCACCCCAGAATAAAAATCGGTCCAGATTAGACCCCACCCCAAATCTTTTCTTACCCCAGTCCTATCTACCCACACCCCCTCCACCTCACCCCAGCCTATCCCAGGCCGACACCTCACCTTTTTTCCTTCCCCACCCAACCAGACTCTGCCACCTCACCTCCCACTCCCTCAGCCCAAACTACCCACCCCACACACGCAGCACACGACGCACACAAACACACCCAGCCACACCGCATCCACCCAGCCACCTCTCCCCGACACCTGGGGCCCCCCCATCTCCCTAGACCCGCAGCCCACCTCCCCCTGGTCAAACCCTCCCCACCGCCAGACCCGCTCCTCCCCGTGGCCCCCACCTGTCGCCCCCCCCACCTACCGCGCGCCCCACGCGCCCCCGGCCCCACCAGCGCCCCGACGCGCACGCCTCCCTCACCCCGCGTCTTCCTCCTCCCTCTCTCTCCCAGCCCGGCGTCCCCTCCCTTCACCCTCCTCTCCGGCGACCCCCCCCTCGCCTCACCACCCGCCCGCGCGCCGCCCCACCTCCCTTCTCCGGCTGCCGCGCCTCGCCGCAGTCTCCTCCCCGCCGGACCTCGCGCGGTCCTCCCCCTGCCCGCCGTCGAGGCCCGCTGCCCCTCTCTCCTCCGGCCGCCCGGCGCAGCCTCCTGCAGACCGCTCCCGGCCGCCGCCCTCTGCGCCTCGCCCCGAGCCGCCCCGCTTCCTCCTGCTCCCGCGGCCCCGCGGCCTCCGCCCGCCGGCGAGCCGCCACCTCCTCTCCGCCCGATGCCGTCGCCCCTCCTCCTCCGGCGAGCGCGCCGTCCTCTGCCTCTCTGGCGCATGGCGTCGCCGCCGTCGACCTCCCTCGCCCGTCGCGCCCCATCCCTTCTCCTCCACCTCCGGCCGACGCCTCCACCCCTCCTCCGCCGCTCGCCGCCGGCCCGCGTCCGCGCCTCCCCGAGCAGCCTCCTCCCGCGCCCCGCTCGGCTCCCTCGCCGGAGCGCCGCTGCTCTCCACCGGCGCGGCCCCCTCTTCGCCCCGAGCACCTCCCTCCTCGCCCCGCTCTCCGCCAGGGCCGGCGCCGTCAGGCCACCTCTGCCGCCCCGCACCGGCGAGCTCGCCTCCACCCCCTCCACCGCGGGGCCCGGTCCGGCCCTCTTCTGCAGCAGCTTCCGCGGGTCCCGCAAGCCGCAGACGCTCGCCGCGCCCTCGTGCGACCAGGACCTCTGCACCAAGCCTGTAGCACGCCCGCAGAATGTTCGCCCGTGTGACCCAAACAGGCCCGCCTTGCTGACTCGTCCAGTCGCCCGAGAATGATGACAACGAACCCGCCGGTACCTCAAGATCTTCCTCGCGGCGTCCGAAGACCCGAACCCTGTCGAACCCCTCTCGGTGAACGCCCAGATCGCCTCACGGACGCCATGACCTTCTTCAAGGATCCGATGGCCGAGACCCTGAAGACCGATCTAGAGCGCCAAGGCCTTCGCATGGAGTCGGCAAGATCATCCGGTAACACTAAGATCAACTGCGCGGGCCCGACAAGACCGACACCAACCAGGGCGAGTCCGATGCCCCGACGCCAGACCAAGTACTTCCTCCCGGAACGCCAAGATCTCCGCGTGAGACGATAAGACCGAAAACATGGCCCGACCACCGCGGATGCGACAAGACCTACCTCAGTTATCCGAGAACGATCCTGTCGAACCCCGAACCCTGTCGAACCCCGAACCCCCCGGAACCCCAAGTTCATCGAGACCCTCTAATGTGTGAACCCCTTCCCGAAACCCTATTTTATAACATATTACAACCTGTTGCATAATAATTGTTCATCTCGCATGCATATCATGTGGGTTGGGGGCCTTATGCCGATTCACCTTATAATTAAATATGGGGCCCATATGCGGGCAAATCTAGTCTCATACTGGCCTCATTTAAATTTGTGTAGCGAACCGGTGCTATCTTTTGCCATGCTAAAACAACATTTAATTTGCGGGGTAGATAAACAACTGGAACCGTTTAATTGATTGTCGGAACCCCGGTTCCAGTTAATATGACCTAATTGCATTGCACCTTCGCCATGCCATGCATCAACCATGCATCATGCCGATCTTCTGCCGTTGCACTAAATACTGCATCCGGTGTTTATTCTAGTGTTTTGCTTCTTCGCGGATAAGGCTGTTGAGTTGATGTGAGCTTCGCCCCGATCTTCGGTTGAACCTTCGACAATGTTTTCAGGCGAGCATCTCCCCCTTTCTACCTATCTTACTTTTATAGTATTTATTCCCTCCTGTTGATCTATTGCTACCTGTGTTGCGATGCTCTAGTTTTCGTACCCGTGTTATCCCTTGCAGCCATATATTGCCGTGGACACACCCTATTACCTGTTGCTTGGTAGATAGTTGGACCTGCGCGTCGTAGTCGCTTGCTCCAGTGCTGTTGCGTGTCGTCAAGTACCACAGTTGTTGGAGAATTGCCGCCTGTTTAATGTTGGAGACGGTTATGTCTTTATTTATTGCTCACTTTAATTATTGTTTAACAACTAAAATTGAAGTAGGTAAGCAGAGGCACAGGTGGGCAATAGATGTTATTTGGTTGTTAACCGTCCACTTGTGTCCCGTAGGACCCCGAGTGCTTGATACTTGTTCCTTGATTTATCGCGCTATCCACATACGGGGAATTATGGGCCCCCCTGAGCCAGAGCTTGATTCATTCTTATTTCTTGGGGCCACAAACTAGTTTGAGGTTTTATTTACGATCCTGTACTTATGCCATGTTTTACCGCTTTATTTACGATTGTGCGAGGAGCACACTGTACTGTTTAGGTAAGCGGAGTGTTTTTGCGGTATCGACAAGCCCCGTTTGGGGTTCCTAGTCGTTTACAGCCATTGACGCAAACCTTGAGTCCGTCTCGGAGTCAGCTAGCTTCGTTGCGGGTCTACTCAATGGGGTGGCCCCCTGAAATAATTCTAAATCATGTGATTGCTTTGTCGTGAAAGCCTCGTTGGGTTTTGATTTGGTTTTTCCGAGGTTGATCGTGTGTGTGTTGCTATTGGTGCACCCCGGCCGGGTAAAACTTTCTGAAATCCGTGTCCGCGGTTATGGACGACTTGGAGCACAGTATCTCGATCATAGACAACTATAACTAAAGTAGTGCTATAAACTTGACTTTATAATGACTAGTAATCAGCTTCACTATAATGGAATGGCTAAATAAAACTACCAACAATTGCTTGCTTGAGTTGTCGCTCGCGACCATTGTACCTGACTAGTAAGTAATGCAACTACAACGGAATGGCTAAATAAAAGTACCAACAACTGCTGGGTTTCTGGGTTATCTCATGCTATTTGTATCTGACTAGTAAGTGCCGCAACTACAACGGAATGGTTAACTAAAACTGCCCACTGCTTTATTTATCAGGATAATTATCTACACCTGACTAGTAATTGCTGCAACGATAACTGAATAATTAAAACTGCCAACTGTGTGAGTTCCTCGGTTGACTTCCTCGTTTGGTCTCGAGGGGGAAACACCAGGATGGGTTTGTTTGATGGTGGCATCGGGTTGGTTCCGAATAGGTCTTTCTTACCCCTATCTGATAACCGCCAGTTGTATCGAGTCTCTATAGGTTGTTTAGTGCATGCTGCCGCCGCCGCTTCAGTCCACCATACCTATGTAGGCGAGGACCGCCGAACTCTAGTCTCGCCGTGTACTGGCCTCAGTACTGACACTCCTCTTTTTCCTTTGCCCTTTGTCGGCACCCCTTTTGTTTAAGCAGGTTTTGAGATCGACGTCGTTAGCAGGGTTACCCTTCCGGCTTGGCCTGGGCAGGGTTATGGACGCCATTGGTTATTCTTCAGGGCTCTTAGCTCAATTTGCATCTTGTCCGTAGCCGGACGCTCTATCATTTTCAAGGTGATTTGGATCTTTGTATATTATATCTGCATTCTTGACTCATGGAGTCACTGTTATATATATCTGTTCTGTGGGTCCCATCGAGGACTGCTGTGTGATGTTATTACTTCGTTTTCCACCCGCACGAAAGTGCCTGGTGGGCACCTTTGAATCGTTTCTATGCGGGTTTTGGCGGGAAGCGCTGAAACTTGCATAGGGTCGATTCTGAGGGTGTTACAGAGTGGTATCAGAGCTCAGCAGTTGCGATACCCCACAAGTCCAGCCTGTAGGATAACCTAGCTAACGGCCGACGTAGAGTGTCAAAACTATTTTTGAAAAATCGGTTGGATAGTTCTGATTAGGTCTGCTTTTACTCCTTACCCCTCTGCTATTCTCCTCTTACCTCTGCGTGTTTTGAATCCGCTCTCGCCTCTCTCTTCGAGTCCAGGATTTCTCGTGGTTGGGTTTCGTCGTACCTTCAGGGTTTCGCTTCCTCCTTTGGTAACGGTGTTGCTACATCTGGTCTTCAAGCTATCCGAGGAATCCTTCGTCTGGTGGACTTCTCTTTGCTCCTTCTCGTGCCTTCCGGTGTTTTCCGACGCGACGACATCATCCACGCCAGATCCGATGCAGAGTCTGCATCACTCCTTTGTTTCCGAACCTCGCTTGTCGAGATCTTCAGTCTGAATCCTGAGGGTTGGTTGCATAATCTGTCTATTCGTGTACATAGTAATGCTTTGAGTGCGGGATGGAGTCGCGACCATACCACTACTCTTATCATTTGCTTTGTATATTGAATCGTGGATCGATGCAATTCTACTCCTTCCATGGAAGTTAGAGGTGGCCTTACCTTTAACTTCGTCCGCTGATTATCCGGAGTGCTCTCTTGGCGAACAGGATCAACGACATCTTGTTGGTGGTGTCGCCGATTTCAAGACGGGACAACGACCTCTTGTTAGTGGTGTCGCAAGGATCTACATGAAGCGAGAAGACGCAGATCGCCGACCTTCCTTCCGGTACCATGAGGCGGATCTCGAGGGCGAGATCCATTGTTAGTGGTGTCGAATTGTGGCATCCCGCAAAACCACTACTAGAAAATCGCGTTGTTTTTGTGCATTGCATCGTCATGACCGCATGCTCATGTCATCATGCCACATTGCATTTGAGCATCGTCATCATCTTGCATTTGCTTGCATAAAACTATTTGCAGAAAAACCTATTTTGTGTTTTCTAAAACGCCCTGTCTTTGTTCAAACGCAAAACCCGGGTCGCCGGATTATTTTGTTTTGTCTGCTATCGGTTTGCAAAAGCCCGGTTGGAAATAAATAAAATAGTTAATTATTTTTAGTGGGGCAGTCGCACGGGCCGATTCGACCCGAACGACCACCCCCAGAATAAAAATCGGTCCAGCTTAGACCCCACCCCAAATCTTTTCTTACCCCAGTCCTATCTACCCACACCCCCTCCACCTCACCCCAGCCTATCCCAGGCCGACACCTCACCTTTTTTCCTTCCCCACCCAACCAGACTCTGCCACCTCACCTCCCACTCCCTCAGCCCAAACTACCCACCCCACACACACAGCACACGACGCACACAAACACACCCAGCCACACCGCATCCACCCAGCCACCTCTCCCCGACACCTGGCCCCCCCCCATCTCCCTGGACCCGCAGCCCACCTCCCCCTGGTCAAACCCTCCCCACCGCCAGACCCGATCCCCCCCCCGTGGCCCCCACCTGTCGCCCCCCCACCTACCGCGCGCCCCACGCGCCCCCGGCCCCACCAGCGCCCCGACGCGCACGCCTCCCTCACCCCGCGTCTTCCTCCTCCCTCTCTCTCGCAGCCCGGCGTCCCCTCCCTTCACCCTCCTCTCCGGCGACCCCCCCCCCCTCGCCTCACCACCCGCCCGCGCGCCGCCCCACCTCCCTTCTCCGGCTGCCGCGCCCCGCCGCAGTCTCCTCCCCGCCGAACCTCGCGCGGTCCTCCCCCTGCCCGCCGTCGAGGCCCGCTGCCCCTCTCTCCTCCGGCCGCCCGGCGCCGCCTCCTGCAGACCACTCCCGGCCGCCGCCCTCTGCGCCTCGCCCCGAGCCGCCCCGCTTCCTCCTGCTCCCGCGGCCCCGCGGCCTCCGCCCGCCGGCGAGCCGCCACCTCCTCTCCGCCCGATGCCGTCGCCCCTCCTCCTCCGGCGAGCGCGCCGTCCTCTGCCTCTGTGGCGCATGGCGTCGCCGCCGTCGACCTCCCTCGCCCGTCGCGCCCCATCCCTTCTCCTCCACCTCCGGCCGACGCCTCCACCCCTCCTCCGCCGCTCGCCGCCGGCCCGCGTCCGCGCCTCCCCGAGCAGCCTCCTCCCGCGCCCCGCTCGGCTCCCTCGCCGGAGCGCCGCTGCTCTCCACCGGCGCGGCCCCCTCTTCGCCCCGAGCACCTCCCTCCTCGCCCCACTCTCCGCCAGGGCCGGCGCCGTCAGGCCACCTCTGCCGCCCCGCGCCGGCGAGCTCGCCTCCACCCCCTCCACCGCGGGGCCCGGTCCGGCCCTCTTCTGCAGCAGCTTCCGCGGGTCCCGCAAGGCGCAGACGCTCGCTGCGGCCTCCTGCGACCAGGACCTCTGCACCAAGCCTGTAGCACGCCCGCAGAATGTTCGCCCGTGTGACCCAAACAGGCCCGCCTTGCTGACTCGTCCAGTCGCCCGAGAATGATGACAATGAACCCGCCGGTACCTCAAGATCTTCCTCGCGGCATCCGAAGACCCGAACCCTGTCGAACCCCTCTCGGTGAACGCCCAGATCGCCTCACGGACGCCATGACCTTCTTCAAGGATCCGATGGCCGAGACCCTGAAGACCGATCTAGAGCGCCAAGGCCTTCGCATGGAGTCGGCAAGATCATCCGGTAACACTAAGATCAACTGCGCGGGCCCGACAAGACCGACACCAACCAGGGCGAGTCCGATGCCCCGACGCCAGACCAAGTACTTCCTCCCGGAACGCCAAGATCTCCGCGTGAGACGACAAGACCGACAACATGGCCCGACCACCGCGGATGCGACAAGACCTACCTCAGTTATCCGCGAACGATCCTGTCGAACCCCGAACCCTGTCGAACCCCGAACCCCCGGAACCCCAAGTTCGTCGAGGCCCTCTAATGTGTGAACCCCTTCCCGAAACCCTATTTTATAACATATTACAACCTGTTGCATAATAATTGTTCATCTCGCATGCATATCATGTGGTTTGGGGGCCTTATGCCGATTCACCTTATAATTAAATATGGGGCCCATATGCGGGCAAATCTAGTCTCATACTGGCCTCATTTAAATTTGTGTAGCGAACCGGTGCTATCTTTTGCCATGCTAAAACAACATTTAATTTGCGGGGTAGATAAACAACTGGAACCGTTTAATTGATTGTCGGAACCCCGGTTCCACTTAATATGACCTAATTGCATCGCACCTTCGCCATGCCATGCATCAACCATGCATCATGCCGATCTTCTGCCGTTGCACTAAATACTGCATCCGGTGTTTATTCTAGTGTTTTGCTTCTTCGCGGATAAGGCTGTTGAGTTGATGTGAGCTTCGCCCCGATCTTCGGTTGAACCTTCGGCAATGTTTTCAGGCGAGCATCTCCCCCTTTCTACCTATCTTACTTTTATAGTATTTATTCCCTCCTGTTGATCTATTGCTACCTGTGTTGCGATGCTCTAGTTTTCGTACCCGTGTTATCCCTTGCAGCCATATATTGCCGTGGACACACCCTATTACCTGTTGCTTGGTAGATAGTTGGACCTGCGCGTTGTAGTCGCTTGCTCCAGTGCTGTTGCGTGTCGTCAAGTACCACAGTTGTTGGAGAATTGCCGCCTGTTTAATGTTGGAGACGGTTATGGCTTTATTTATTGCTCACTTTAATTATTGTTTAACAACTAAAATTGAAGTAGGTAAGCAGAGGCACAGGTGGGCAATAGATGTTATTTGGTTGTTAACCGTCCACTTGTGTCCCGTAGGACCCCGAGTGCTTGATACCTGTTCCTTGATTTATCGCGCTATCCACATACGGGGAATTATGGGCCCCCCTGAGCCAGAGCTTGATTCATTCTTATTTCTTGGGGCCACAAACTAGTTTGAGGTTTTATTTACGATCCTGTACTTATGCCATGTTTTACCGCTTTATTTACGATTGTGCGAGGAGCACACTGTACTGTTTAGGTAAGCGGAGTGTTTTCGCGGTATCGACAAGCCCCGTTTGGGGTTCCCAGTCGTTTACAGCCATTGACGCAAACCTTGAGTCCGTCTCGGAGTCAGCTAGCTTCGTTGCGGGTCTACTCAATGGGGTGGCCCCCTGAAATAATTCTGAATCCTGTGATTGCTTTGTCGTGAAAGCCTCGTTGGGTTTTGATTTGGTTTTTCCGAGGTTGATCGTGTGTGTGTTGCTATTGGTGCACCCCGGCCGGGCAAAACTTTCTGAAAGCCGTGTCCGCGGTTATGGACGACTTGGAGCACAGTGTCTCGATCATAGACAACTATAACTAAAGTAGTGCTATAAACTTGACTTTATAATGACTAGTAATCAGCTTCACTATAATGGAATGGCTAAATAAAACTACCAACAATTGCTTGCTTGAGTTGTCGCTCGCGACCATTGTACCTGACTAGTAAGTAATGCAACTACAACGGAATGGCTAAATAAAAGTACCAACAACTGCTGGGTTTCTGGGTTATCTCATGCTATTTGTATCTGACTATTAAGTGCCGCAACTACAACGGAATGGTTAACTAAAACTGCCCACTGCTTTATTTATCAGGATAATTATCTACACCTGACTAGTAATTGCTGCAACGATAACTGAATAATTAAAACTGCCAACTGTGTGAGTTCCTCGGTTGACTTCCTCGTTTGGTCTCGAGGGGGAAACACCAGGATGGGTTTGTTTGATGGTGGCATCAGGTTGGTTCCGAATAGGTCTTTCTTACCCCTATCTGATAACCGCCAGTTGTATCGAGTCTCTATAGGTTGTTTAGTGCATGCTGCCGCCGCCGCTTCGGTCCACCATACCTATGTAGGCGAGGACCGCCGAACTCTAGTCTCGCCGTGTACTGGCCTCAGTACTGACGCTCCTCTTTTTCCTTTGCCCTTTGTCGGCACCCCTTTTGTTTAAGCAGGTTTTGAGATCGACGTCGTTAGCAGGGTTACCCTTCCGGCTTGGCCTGGGCAGGGTTATGGACGCCATTGGTTATTCTTCAGGGCTCTTAGCTCAATTTGCATCTTGTCCGTAGCCGGACGCTCTATCATTTTCAAGGTGATTTGGATCTTTGTATATTATATCTGCATTCTTGACTCATGGAGTCGCTGTTATATATATCTGTTCTGTGGGTCCCATCGAGGACTATTGTGTAATGTTATTACTTCGTTTTCCACCCGCACGAAAGTGCCTGGTGGGCACCTTTGAATCGTTTCTATGCGGGTTTTGGCGGGAAGCGCTGAAACTTGCATAGGGTCGATTCTGAGGGTGTTACAGCTGACTTCTCCGTCCCATTCCAAATCTCATGGTCAACGAGTAATATACGTCGCAAGAATCACTGGCGACATTGGTTGTTAAGTCCTAAGTGATATAGTTCTGAACAGTGGTATTCCAACTGTCAGGTTTAATAGATTAGCTGATCACCCTAGATCAGTAATCAATAGTCCTCATTATTATTGAAAATAGTGTTTTCGGACCTTTTTCAAATGCAGGTGAAGACAACACTGGATTTGTAAAATACTTTACAGAAAATAAACAAAGGACATGAACAAGTGTGAACTTGCCTTTTGTGATTGCAAGATTATGCACTCACGGTCTTCGAGTCAGTATAAGATCCAAAATCTGAAATCAGCATCATTGCTCTAGTAAGGACTAATGTTTAAAGAAGCAATATGCTTTTATGCATACGTAATGTGATGCACGTTCTAAGCGCAAATCCCGGGAATAACGTTGTTCTAGGGTTTGGATTCCGAAAATGGTTACTTTGGAATGTGTGGTCCTTTTAGATAAGTTTCATAGTTGTACTTTTATTAGAGTTTATGAGTGGTTTTAAACATCACATATGTAGGAGTAAAGTATACATACTTATGACATACTAGTTAGGATGACTTATACAGGGTTTCTTATTTGAAGTGGCAAAAAGGATAACCTTCGAAGAAAAGGTTTCTCTTCTAAGGTTTAAACAAACTTTGTGATTAGTTAGTGGTGGTTGATGTCATTTGTTTGCTCAAATGGTTTGGCTTCAGTTCCTTTATAGTTTAACTACTTCAGACCAAAGTTAACTATAAAACATATAATAATGCTTATAGTGTTATATTAAGATTTTGTACACTAAAGTTAACTTTAAAGTATAGATAGTTTTGAAAGTATCGTACTTACATCTTGGTATCTTGTATATCTGAAATGTGTTCTTTAAGTTACTTAAGAATGTTTATTCTGTTACTTGAGTAATGGTTTCTTGATGTGAGTATGGAGTAATATCATTTATCTTCTATCAATAAGTGGATATAGTTTATGAACCCAACATAATGTTACTTAACTACTTATGGATTTATATAGTGTTGTAGTAGTTTTTGTAATTTGGTGATTAATATGGTTTATAAAAGGTTTAATTATTCACAAGTTGTTCTTTAAGAATTTTATTATTAGTGGAATTCTTTTTAGAGATAATCTTTATTTAAGGTTATGGATTCTTCTAAATAAGAACATTTATAAAGTTTTAAACCATTATGGCATTAGATTTTATGACTAATACTATTTATTAGACTTGTTTAACTCTTTTTAGGAATATTAGTAAATTTTATTTATTTTTATATGAATTATTAATGAAGTAAATAAGTTTAAATTTGAGTTATTAAAATATTTTATTATCTTGTTTACCTCAAAAGGAGATTATTAGATTTTTAGTATGTAAATAATATTTTTGTGATCATTTTGGTATATCATATTCATTTTTGTGATTTATTAACAATAAGATATGATTATTTTATAATTCTCATTACTTTTATAATTACTTAATAAATAATAAATATTGAATTAAGTGAAATAATAATACATGATTATAGTTTTAAATTAGAATTCTTATTTTTGTAAAAAAATTGGTATTTTATTACTATTATTAATATTTATTATTATAAAAATATGAATTATCAAAGTTTTATTACTTATAAAACTTTTATTAAATAATATTTATTTAAATAATCATCATAATAATATTTGATAATAAGTTTGAGTTGTAGATTTTATTTTTCTACAAATTTTCATATATTATGCACATTTTTCTGAATTATAAATCAAAAGTTATTAATAAAACAAGATTTAATCATTTATTAAATTTATGGAATAATATTAATTGGATTATAACATTTTATTTATTTCTAAACAGAAAAATACTTTTTATACCACGACCAGAACTAGCCCCAGTCACTGACTAGGGTGCCATTGTCCACCTCAGCTTTCAGATGAAAGAAATGCTTTTGCTACTGACCTGCTCTCTACTCACTGTCGATGACATGCAGGCCCTGGGCCATGTCATCCACCACGCGGGCAAAGATCAGTCAAACAAGCTGACGTGACTCGATCATGAGGTAAGCATGGCGTCAACATTACCACCGCCGTCGGTGAGTGGTCACCGGCGACGATCCATGGCGCCCTAGCAAACGAAATGGATCTAGTTTGAATCAGCGCGGCCTACGGAACCTAATAGTGGCAGCGCCGCTCGGAAATGGTCATCGGAGCCTTAGCTCCGACGAGCTCCGACGGTGGCCGACGGTGGCTTACAGTGAAACGGCAATTCACAACGAGATCAAACGATTCAAGGATGCTGGAAGATTCAGGAACTCACCCTGATGACGATTGAGTGGTTGGCGAGGACAGGCGCGGCCGGAATCGAGCTTCTCGATGAGGATTTGACGAACTGCTATGAAGGAAAATGGTCAAATTCACCTGCTCCAGTGCTCCCCTTGATGCAAGCTTCTACCCAGAGGATCTACGGAGGAAGGCGCTTCTCCATGACGGCTCAGAATTATGTGGGGAGACGTGGTTCAACGGCGAGAGGTGGCTCCGACGAGCTAGGGTTTCGGTCTCGTTTGTATCTGAGAGGATAAGGAGGGATTGGAGATAGGGATTGAGGAAATGCGTCGCGGTGGCCTTCTTATCCCCTCCTGGCAGCTGCGGCGAGTATCTTGGCGCAATGACGGCATCGGGCGGCGGCGAGCTCCGCCAGCGAGCTCTCTGTGTGCGTGACGATGACGACGATGGTCGTTTTGCGGATACCCCCTGGCAAATATTTCAACTCAACCCGCAGTCATCCCTTGACCCCACTTGTCATTCACAGATAGAAAAAGAACTGGGCTGGTTACTGGGCTGTTGTGGGCTGCACAGGCGTCAGATAGGTGTAGGGTTGTTGGGCTGCGGCCAGGTTTGGTTTTTAGTTGTTTTATCCTTTTTCTATTTTCTGTTTTCTTAATCAGATTTGAATTTGATTTATATTTTGAACCTTTCTTTGTATGATTTATTTTTTGGATATTTGTAGTAATATTAAAATATATTTGGTAACCTTTGTGAACTTTTATTATGCCTTCTTTTTATATTTCTTTTATTTACTCAATAAGAACTCCTTTTTAATAATTGGAAGAAACTTCTTCTTATTATTTCTCTCTTCTATTTATAATTAGGGATTTCTTGAATCATATATTCTTATCTGTTTATAACTCAACTTCGAAAGAACATTTCTTAATCCCTAGTGTTTTGTGTGTTAGATAACAATATCAAGGATTATTTAATGTGTGTTGAAGTGTTGCAGCTCTCTTTGAGAAAAAGGGAAAAGGATTCTGCCTTTGGGTGGCGGATAATCCGCCCCTCCCTCTTCCCAAGCAGGCGCAAGCCCCAGAAGGGGGCGGAGTTTTGGCCGTATTTTCCGGCCCTGCCGGATAATCCGCCCCTCAGGGGGGCCGGATAGTCCGCCCCCTTGCTCATCGTCAAGGCGCAAGCCCTAGAGAGGGGGCGGAGTGTTGGCCAGACTTTCCGGCTGGGCCGAATAATCCGCCCCTGGAGGGGGGCGGATTATCCGCCCCCCAAGATCTTCACCAAGTTTCGCAGGCGCCAGCCCTAGAGAGGGGGCGGAGTTTCCCCTGGAGAATCCGCTCTTGGGGCGGAGTTTTCCTAGGGGGCGGATAATCCGCCCCCAAAGTTGTGCAACGGCCAGATCTGGGGAGGGGTATTTAAGCTAGCCTTCCCCCTCCTGCCAGACCTCTTGATTCATTCGAAAAAGAAAAGATCAGATCTGAAATTTTCATCCAAGAGAGCTCCACCTAGATCCACCCAAAGGCCCCGTCCCTTGGGGAATCGAAGGAGGAGAACTCGATCTTCATCATCAGCAATCAAGCGCTTCGTCTCCTCTCCATTCATTTGGAGAACCACCGATCTAGTATTTCTTGCAAATACCTAGATCCTTGTTTTCGTTTATATTGATAAACCTTGTTCTTGTGGCAGCTTGTTGTCATCTCGGGAGCCCCCAATTCGGTTGTGGGTGTGTGCCCCAATAGTGTTGTAAAAGGCACCGGTTCCCGCCTCGAAGGGATCCAATAGTGGAGAAGGTGGATCAGGCCTCTCGTGGCGAGATCCATCGGAGAATAGGGTGATGCCTATTGTGGCGTGGTGGTCTTAGAACCGCCCACCCCTCCAACGCAGATGTACTTCCCTTAACAAGGAAGGAACTGCGGTAAAACAAATCCCTGTGTCTCCGCGTGCTCCACTACGGTTTCCTCGCTCCTCTCTTTACGTGCTTAGTAGTCAGGGTTGCATATAGGGAAATTCTCGTAGTTGCATATCTAGATAATTTACTTTGTGTCAAGCCTAAAACTGAAAAATTATTAAAAATTGATTAGCACCTATTCACCCCCCCCCTCTAGGTGCCCATACGATCCATTTCAGTTGGTATCAGAGCCTCGGCTCTTATTTCGAGCTTAACCGCCTAAGAGAAGTATGGGTTCCTAGGTAGATGGGAATGATGCTCCGGAGGTAGTCACCATGAACGATATCAAGACGTTGGAAACAACCTTGGTAAGTTCAATGGAGGCTAAGATGGAAGAGATGCGTCAATTGATAATGCGTCTCTCCACATCCGCAGCATCACCTCCATCTAACTCTGAGGATACCACTCCGCAATCCAAGGAAACGGGTAAAACTGTGTCCAAAGATAACGAAGTGGTTGGTGATGATAATAGCAAGAGTTCCTCCTCGAAAAAGGATAGCAGTAAGGATGGATACAATGAGGTCTCTCATCTGTATTCTCCTGATCCACCTATCCCTCACCCACATATACATAATAGGGGTGATCCACCCAAACTTTCTGCATCTACTTTTTCTCAATGGCAATTTTTGATGAAGTCTCATGTGTGCAGCTCCTCCATTGAGTTGTGGAAAATCATAGAAAATGGTCTCCATGTTGGAAACCCCAACAATCTCACAAGAAGAGAAATTGTTGATGGCCAACTCAACGCTACAGCTCTACACATGATACAGCTTGGTGTGGGTGACAAGGATATGCCACACATTCAGCATCTTAGCACAGCTAAAGAAGCTTGGGATGCCCTTACCGAGCTCTTCATTGGAAATGAAAGTAAGAGAAGGAATAGATATGATGCTTTGAGCAACGAAGCTGAAGGATTCTATATGTTGGATGGAGAAGAACACGAGGACATGTATAGGAGGCTCAAGGCAATAGCCACAACCTTCAGAAACCACGGTGCAGCTCATGTTGATGATGCCTGGATCAAACGCAAATATGTCAGTGCTCTTATGCCATTCGAGCCCACAGATTTGAAAAGTCTCCAAGGTAGGCATAACTATCACCTCATGTCATCCAATGAGGTAATGCAAGAAATGGCTGCTTTCAAAGTGGCTGCCAAGAATGCCAAAGATGCTCGTGCTCGAGCTATGGGGATGCAAAAGGGGGTCAACATGGCCTTGAAGACTAGTGTGATTGAGCATGATGATTATGCGGTAGAAGGTCTGGACTGTCCCGAGGATATAAAAAGGATCCACGGACAATACTTGGCTCTTTATGCAAGAAACTTTTGGAAAGATCCAGCCAAGGCTAAAGCTGAACTAGAACGCAAGAGTGGAGCCTATGGAAGAAAAGAAAATGGTCCCAAGCTGAGAACATGCTTCAATTGTGGTGATCGGCTGCACTTTGTAGCTGAGTGTCCATATCAAAGTAGGGAAGATAATGCAGGACGACTTATTTTCAAGGACAAGTCAAAGGCTCCACGCAAGAAACAATTTGTTAAGAAGAATGCTCCTTTCAAGAAGCAACCTAAGATTGTTCTAGTGGCTCAAAAAGAATATTCATCGGGAAGTGAAGATGAGGATGAGGATGATAACACTCAAGAGGTGGCTGCTATAGCCACCACATCTACATCAACATCTCTCTTCGACTCTCCGAATGAAAACATCATCAACAAGAATGCTACTTGTCTCATGGCAAGAAGCTCTGAGGTAACGACTTCTAACTCTTCTTTTCCTCAGGCTATGATTTGACATGGATGATCCTACTAGTCTTAAGGTTAAAGAAGAGATTATTGCTCTGGACTACTTCTACACTAACTTGCAAGGTGAGAACAAAGTTTGTTTTGAAGCTCTTATGGATCAGCTGGCCAAAAACGAATCTCTCCTCGAAGAAAAGGAGAGAATTGAAAGGGAGGACGCAATGGAAATTACATCCTTAAAAAATGCTCTTGAAGAAGAAGAGACTCGGGTATCTCTTGAAGAGAGGCTTGAGTCTATTGAAGAGTCACATGAAGAAATTGTGACTAAACTTGTTAAGGAACGTGACAATGCAATCACCAAAGCAAAGAAGTTAAAGAAAGAAAAGATTGACTTTGGGGCTGCTCATGATAGAGTCTCCGAGGAATTGGAGAAACTTGACAATGCTCACAAGGCGTTGAAAAACGATTTCTCCATTCTCAGTGAGTCACATGATCAACTTCAAAGTCGATTGGCCAAATATGATGTCCCTAGATCATCCAACTTAACATATAGTCACAAGGAAAATGCTAGTGTGGAAAAAGAAGTGATCAAGGACACCACTCCCAAGGACAAAGGTGTACTTGATGAGGTTCTTGGCAAGCAAAGGTCAAATCATGGTAAAGAGGGACTTGGGTATGTCTCCAAGTCCAAGACAAAGAAAAACAAGAAGAACAAGTCCAAGAATGTGCAATCAAAGACAAGCACAGCTGAGAAGAATGTCACAAAAGATAAGACTAACAATATTGGTTTTGCAGGGTCTCACAATCCAAATTATGAACTTTTTTGTGATGATTATGGCGATGTTTATGCTAATTATGTCGGTCCCTTTGATGAATATATTGCTTGGTCTATTTGGGTCCCAAAGACCCTTGTTACTAACATGAAAGGACCCATTGAAAAATGGGTACCTAAAACCAAGAAGTAATTCTCTTGCAGGGCTTTGCTTCCGGTGGGTCGAAATGGGTGATGGATAGTGGATGCACTAGTCATATGACCGGAAGCAAGGAGATCATCACGGAGATGCGTCCAAATCATGATAATATCACAGTCTCCTATGGTGATAAGTCTAAATCTCAGGTATTGGGTCTTGGCAAGGTTGTGGTTGCCCACGATATCTCTCTCATGGGCGTCATGCTTGTTGAGACCCTCGGTTACAACCTTCTTTCTGTTCGTGCCCTTGGCAAGATGGGCTTTGCTGTTTTTTATCGATGATGATTCGGTGGTACTCTTATGGAGCAAGTCTCTAAAGGTCGCTTTCGTTGGATACATCGAAAATGACCTGTATGTGGTGGACTTCTCGGGGAAAACCACTTCGGGTCCGATGTGTCTATTCGGAAAGGGTTGTGGCATCGCCGTTTAGCCCATGTCAACATGAGAACTTTGCAAAGTCTCCAGAAGGGTGGCCACATCCTTGGACTGAAAGACAATGTCTCTTTTGCCAAAGATCGTGTTTGCAGGGCTTGTGTTGAAGGAAAAATGCATGAATCTCCCCACAAGAGAAAGACTATTGTGTCATCAAAGAGGATCTTGGAATTACTTCATGTGGATTTATTTGGTCCTCCCTCTCATGCAAGTCTTGGTAGGAATAAATATTGCTTGGTCATTGTCGATGATTACTCGAGATATACATGGGTTTATTTCTTCAAGCTAAAAAGCGAGACTCAACAAACTGTCATTGACTTTGCAAATGAAGTCCAACGTCAACACAATGTTCCTATCTTGGCAATAAGAAGTGACAACGGCTCCGAATTCAAGAACTACACTTTGAATGAGTTTCTTAGCGAAGAGGGGATTAGACATCAATATTCCGCTGCGTACACCCCTCAACAAAATGGTGTAGCCGAGAGGAAGAACCAGACGTTGATGGATATGGCAAGATCAATGTTGGCTGAATTCAAGTCTCCTTATAATTTTTGGGCTGAAGCCATATCCACTGCTTGTCACTCTTCGAACCGGCTCTATCTCAGAAAGATTTTGGACAAGACTCCTTATGAAATACTTACCGGTAACAAGCCCAACATCTCATACTTCAGGGTATTCGGGTGTAAGTGCTTCTTTCTTATTAAAGGTGTCCGTTTGTCAAAATTTGAATCCAAGGCTTTAGAAGGTATTTTTGTTGGTTACGGTGCCGAATCCCACACTTAGAGTCTACAACAAGCTCACTGGGATTGTTGTAGAATCTTGTAATGTGGAGTTCGATGAAAATAACGGCTCCTTTGTAGGGCAAGTTGATGTTTGTGATGCAGATGTTGAAATACCCCAAGATGTCATAAGAAGAATGGGCGTGGGATTTTTCCGCCCATTGAGGAACCCCTTGTGGCGGATCGGGAAGGACAATGCTCCACTCATGTGGAGCCCTCATCTACACAAGATCAACAAGCCCCTACTGTTGGAGAAGACCCTGCACCATCACCGCAACCTGCTGAAGGTCATCTGTCCCCTGGGCAAGTTGATAGTCCCAGGCCGGACTATCCGCCCCCTCCAAGGGGCGGACAATCCGCCCCTGGCACTCCAACTCATTCCAGAGGATCCGGAGGAGAAGTCAACAACTCTGAAGCTCCCAGGCCGGACTCTCCGGCCCCCGAGGGCGGATTATCTGGCCCTAGGTCTCCAACTCCTGTCAGGCACTCTCAGAAAGAAGGCTCTGGTGCTTCACCTCCCAGGCCGGAAAGTCCGGCCCCCCAAGGGGCGGATTATCCGGCCCTGAAGAACAATCTCAGCAGCAATCTTCTGATGTTAATGCAGATCAAGATCAAGGGCAAGGCAGTGATCAGGACAAGGATACAAATACTAAATCAACTCCTTCCAGAAACAATAAGGACATTGAGGCTCGTCGCAAGGCTCGTTCTGATCGGAACCTTGAACTAAGGGGTCACATTCTTGACAAGGTTGTTGGTGACTTATGAAGAAGAGTATCTACTAGAAGAGAACTTGCGAGCTTCTGTGATCATCAAGCTCACATTTCCATGGTTGAACCGAAGAAGGTTTTTGATGCTCTTGAAGACCCCGACTGGGTTGTTGCAATGCATGAAGAATTAAATAACTTCGAACACAACAAAGTTTGGAAGCTCGTAGAGAAACCAAAGGATTGCCGCAATGTTATCGGCACCAAGTGGATCTTCAAGAACAAACAAGATGAAAATGGCATTGTTGTGAGGAATAAAGCACGACTCGTGGCTCAGGGATTCTCTCAAGCGGAAGGAATTGATTTTGGCGAGACTTATGCTCCTGTGGCTCGTCTTGAGTCCATCCGTATCCTTCTTGCATATGCAGCCCATCATAATTTTAAATTACAACAAATGGATGTTAAGAGCGCTTTCCTTAATGGTCCTCTACATGAGTTAGTATACGTCAAGCAACCCCCGGGTTTGAGGACCCCAAATTTCCGAACCATGTCTACAAACTCGATAAGGCGCTCTATGGCCTTAAACAAGCCCCACGTGCGTGGTATTAGCACCTTAAAGAAATTTTGCTAGACCGTGGATTCGAAGTTGGGCGAATCGACCCCACTCTTTTTACTAGGAAGGTTAATGGGGAGCTTTTTGTATGCCAACTTTATGTAGATGACATTATTTTTGGCTCTACTAACCAAGCTTTTAACGATGAATTTTCAAAGCTTATGACTGACAGGTTTGAGATGTCCATGATGGGTGAGCTGAGGTTCTTTCTCGGATTTGAGATCAAACAACTTAGAGAGGGAACCTTTATTAATCAAGCTAAGTACATCCAAGATATGCTCAAAAGATTCAAGATGTCGGATCTCAATGGTGTTGCTACTCCTATGCAAACAAGTGTCATATTGAGCTCAATCCCAAGGGTAAAGACGTGGATCAAAAGGTATACCGATCCATGATCGGCTCTCTCCTTTACCTTTGCGCATCTAGGCCATATATCGTGTTAAGTGTAGGAGTGTGTGCAAGGTACTAAGCCGCTCCTAAAGAAAGCCACTTAGTGGCGGTCAAACGAATCTTCAGATATTTGGTTCATTCCCCAAATTTTGGGTTATGGTATCCCAAGAGTTCAAGTTTCTCTCTATGTGGTTACACTGATTCAGACTGGGCTGGTGAAAAATATGATAGGAAATCAACCTCTGGTGCATGTCAATTCTTGGGCAGGTCTCTAGTGTGTTGGTCTTCAAAGAAACAGAATTGTATTTCACTCTCAACCGCTGAAGCTGAATATGTTGCTGCTGCAAGTGCTTGTACCCAATTATTATGGATGAGGCAAACTTTAAAGGAATATGGCGTCAATTGTGACAAAGTGCCTCTATTATGTGACAATGAAAGTGCTATCAAAATTGCTTACAATCCCGTGCAGCATACAAGAACAAAACATATTGAGATTCGCAACCACTTCATTCGGGATCATGTTGCTCGTGGTGATATTGCCCTATCTTTTGTGAGCACAAAGAACCAACTTGCTAATATTTTCACGAAGCCCCTTGATGAAGCAAGATTTTGTTATTTGAGGAATGAGCTAAATATCATAGATTCAAGGATCTTGGCTTGACTACCCTTGCACACTCACTTGCTCTTATTTCATGTATTTGGTTTAGATGCGGGCATAGACATAGGGGGAGTGTGGTCCTAATTGATTGGGCCAACCCTCCCCCCATAATGCCGAAAGCAAGTAAAATCATTTCCCTTAATATCACTTTGTGATATGTGGGTCATCGATGAGCATTGGTTTTGAACTCAAGATACATCTTCGCGGTGTCATGCCATGCGCTCCAACATGGTGGCTTCGTCCACTGCCCTCTTCCTTGACAAGAGTTGGTTTCTAATGGCTCTCTTTGGTTTTTCTTGCATATTTCTTGTTCTTGCAAGGCGTGATCTCCAGGGGCGTTAGCATCGCTCTTCTTCCTTTTTGGCGTTTCGATGCCAAATGGGGAGAAGTAGTTCTATTAGGTCTCGTGGATTTGCAAGGGTCGGGCGCAAGCTTCTTTCTTAAGCCTTTTTAGCGTGAACTCATTTGCTATTTGTGTTTGATTTTGTAAGACTTTGTTGTGCTCCACTAAGTTTGGTACTATGTGTCGTATTCTTGGAATTCTGGATTTATCTATTGTGGATCTCATGGAATTCTGGATTTATCTATGGAGGCATATTTGATGGCACATGGAATCATGGGCCTATCTAATGTTTGTATCAATATTGTCGGTATTGTTGGGATGCTTGGAGGATATCAAGCTAATTATATTCTTTGGCCATAATCACATCCCGGTGGTATGACCTTGTTTCCCAACCCACCTTTGTTTCACTTATCTTTGCTATGGAAGTTGTGTTCTCTCTAGTGTGTGCATTTGTATTCAAATGCAAATTTTAATATGCACACATCTAGGGGGAGCGCCCTTCACTTTAAGGTGGTGTTAGCCGGTTTCATTGCAAATCCTAGTATTGTCATCTAACAACAAAAAGGGGGAGATTGAAAGGACATTTCTTAATCCCTAGTGTTTTGTGTGTTAGATAACAATATCAAGGATTATTTAATGTGTGTTGAAGTGTTGCAGCTCTCTTTGAGAAAAAGGGAAAAGGATTCTGCCTTTGGGGGGCGGATAATCCGCCCCTCCCTCTTCCCAAGCAGGCGCAAGCCCCAGAAGGGGGGCGGAGTTTTGGCCGGATTTTCCGGCCCCGCCGGATAATCCGCCCCTCAGGGGGGCCGGATAGTCCGCCCCCTTGCTCATCGTCAAGGCGCAAGCCCCAGAGAGGGGGCGGAGTGTTGGCCGGACTTTCCGGCTGGGCCGGATAATCCGCCCCTGGAGGGGGCCGTATTATCCGCCCCCCAAGATCTTCACCAAGTTTCGCAGGCGCCAGCCCCAGAGAGGGGGCGGAGTTTCCCCCGGAGAATCCGCTCTTGGGGCGGAGTTTTCCCAGGGGGCGGATAATCCGCCCCCAAAGTTGTGCAACGGCCAGATCTGGGGAGGGCGTATTTAAGCTAGCCTTCCCCCTCCTGCCAGACCTCTTGATTCATTTGAAAAAGACAAGATCAGATCTGAAATCTTCATCCAAGAGAGCTCCACCTAGATCCACCCAAAGGCCCCGTCCCTTGGGGAATCGAAGGAGGAGAAATCGATCTTCATCATCAGCAATCAAGCGCTTCATCTCCTCTCCATTCATTTGGAGAACCACCGATCTAGTATTTCTTGCAAATACCTAGATCCTTGTTTTCGTTTATATTGATAAACCTTGTTCTTGTGGCAGCTTGTTGTCATCTCGGGAGCCCCCAATTCGGTTGTGGGTGTGTGCCCCGATAGTGTTGTAAAAGGCACTGGTTCCCGCCTCGAAGGGATCCAATAGTGGAGAAGATGGATTAGGCCTCTCGTGGCGAGATCCATCGGAGAATAGGGTGAGGCCTATTATGGCGTGGTGGTCTTAGAACCGCCCACCCCTCCAACGCAGATGTACTTCCCTTAACAAGGAAGGAACTGCGGTAAAACAAATCCCTGTGTCTCCGCGTGCTCCACTACGGTTTCCTCGCTCCTCTCTTTATGTGCTTAGTAGTTAGGGTTGCATATAGGGAAATTCTCGTAGTTGCATATCTAGAGAATTTACTTTGTGTCAAGCCTAAAACTGAAAAGGTATTAAAAATTTATTAGCACCTATTCACCCCCCCCTCTAGGTGCCCATACGATCCATTTCAAACTTTTAGTGAGCTTATAGTTTGAATAGAAACTGTATATATATGTATAATGATTCTATACCATTCTTTGATGCATGAAATATAAAGACATTGATATGATGATTATTACTCCCATTAAGTTGGAAAATAGCAATGTATGTTATAAACAAAGAAGTTTAGGGTTTTGAATTATGAGTATTACCCTTGGCTTTAGGGTTTTGTATAAGCTTAGATTCCTTTTAAGAGTTAAGATTTAATAGCTAAACCTATTGCCATTTTTATATAGTATTGGAGGAAATCTCCCTTTTAATGGAAGTTATATTTAGAGTGTTTTATACAAGTGAACTAATAAAAATATACTTAGGCACATATAGTGATGATGGTTGAAATTAACAGAGATATGCTTATATAATTTGATATAGGGAAATATTTCTATAAAGTGTTATAAGCATCAGATGATGGATCAACAGTATGAGATGGGTATTATGTTTGATTTAAGATTTAGAGTTGATTGCTTACCAAGATTAAATAGGAAAATGATCTATAACATATAATTATATTTCACAATCTGGAATCTCTAATTAAGGAATTCCTTTCCTAGATATAATACCTCTTTCTATCCATAATCATGGTTAGTTTGATGGACTTACTTATTAAAATCTTCTTATTCAATATATCATTCTTCTAAACTTATGGATGAATCCAATGAATTTGATACAAAGACACTTCATAGCTTTCTCATATCCTTGCTTGGTTGTATTTACTATTTTACTGTTGATAATCTTCCATCCAACTAGTAGTTCCTTCAAACTCTACTCCCAATCTTCCTTAATCCTCCATCACTAATCTTTCTCTAAAGTAAACTATCCTTAAAGGTGAATAACACCATTTTTTTATGACTCTATGCTACACTAGATTTAGTTGAATAACACCATCTTATAATTACTTAACCCTCATGACTTACACTTCAATCCCTGAATTATGTTTATGTGGTTTGCAAAGACTTCTCTAGGATCACCTATCTTTACTAGGGTTCCAATCATATTCTACCCACCAGTATTACCTATACTAAATATAAGCATTCCATGTTGGTGGCCCAAACATTACCATTATAATACTTTAATCATTTATTACTGAAGTTCTTAGTTGGCTAAGCAGGGCTTTATCAATCCTACCTCTTATGGTCTGAAAATTATCTTCTTAGTATCTTATATTGGATTAAGGTTATTAATGGACTATGCCATCATTAGAAGATTTGAGTAGATGTTCTGATAAGATCAAATAATAGATCAAAGACTAATAATTAAAGAAGTTGTGAATCAATGAGGAATTATCCAACATTGATGAACAACAGATATTGAGATAAGTTCCATAAAGATTGTATAGAAAGAAAGATATATATATAGTGGATGATCTTGACTTAATCTCTTTCCAACTCCAACTCATCAAAAGAGTTTTTTAAGGTTAGGTGTTACTATGATTCTCAGAATGTATGAAGATGGAATTTAAGATATAGTGGTTACATTCTTATTATTTGTTTTATATCCCTAACCTGATACTTATGAATGGTTATAATGAATACTATAATATGCTCACCTAATGATCAAATATAATTTACATTATATTAAGGTTTAACTTATGGTACATTTTGATATACCCTTAAATCAAATCTCTCTTACCCAAAATGAGATTTTAACAAAGGTCTTATTGAAACTTATCGTAGTCAACTTGATGATCTACTTCAATTCCATCAAGCTAAGAGAAGCTTCAATCACTTTGAAAAGTTTTGTTTAAAAGCGCGAAAATTATTCGGATATTCTATGCATGAATGCAATGCACACATCTGGGTTCAACTTATACCTAGGCTCTAATGCTGGGATGTTACAGAATTACAGCCAAAACTGCTATTAAAGGTGAGTCAGATTTCGTCGGATAGTCCTCATCAACTCCAACTATGGAGGGGACCCTTAAATGCTCTATAAAAGCTCCATTCGGTACTTGTTTCCGCGCAGAGCCTATCCTTGATAGAGCATATGCTTCCTCATTTTCTACTCGAGGGATGTGTTGAACTTCAAAAACCTTGAACGATTTGGATAATTCATCCACAACAGCTTTGTATGCTGCCATGTGTTTGTTTGCGTTACAAATATCGGATACTTGCTGATCAACTAAATCCGAGTCTCTGTAACACATGAGTCTTGATATGCCAATGTTTTTGGCCATGCGTATTCCATGCAGCAGTGCTTCATACTCGGCAATATTATTGGTTGCCGTGAAGTGTATTTGCAATACATAGAACAGCTTATCTCCTTGGGGTGATTTGAGCACCACGCCAGCCCCCGAGCCTCCTCGTGCTTTTGATCTGTCAAAGTGAAGGGTCCAAAATTCTGAGTCTGGAGGACCTGTGTTTTCTGCCGTTTCTGTCCAATCAATGACAAAGTCAGCAAGAATTTGAGACTTGATTGCTATACGTGGTTTGTACTCAATGCCGAAAGCTGCAAGCTCTATTCCCCCACTTTGCGACATGTCCTGTGGCGTCGTGATTGTTGATTATATCTCGCAGAGGAGCCGTGCTCACTACTGTGATTTTGTTCTCTTGAAAATAGTGGCATAGCTTTCTGGATGCCAAAAACACTCCATAAGCTAGCTTTTGATGATGTGGATACCGTTACTTTGATTTTGTCAGGATCTCACTTAAATAATAAGTTGACCGCTGCACCTTATGCTCGTGGCCTTCTTCCTCGCGCTCAACTACTGTTACCACGCTTATGACCTTGTTGTTCGCTGCGATGTAAAGTAACATAGGTTCCTGAGGTTCTGGCGCTGCGAGAACTGGTGGATTTGAAAGAAAATCTTTCAAACTTTGCAGTGCAGTTTCAGCTTCTGGGGTCCAGACAAATTTGTCGGTTTTCTTCAAGAATTTATATAAAGGTGCGGCTCTTTCACCGAGCCGGCTGATGAACCGACTCACAGCTGCAATGCAACCAATGAGGCGTTGTACGTCCTTCAGGCGAGTCGGCCTGGTAATGTTTAAGATAGCCTTGATTTTTTCCCGGTTCACCTTGATGCCTCGCTCAGAGACGATGAAACCTAACAATTTTCCGGCTGGAATTCCAAAGAAACACTTCTTCGGATTTAGCATCATGTTAAATTTTCGTAGACTAGCAAACGTTTCATCCAAGTCGGAAATTAAAGTTTCCTTCTTTTTGGACATAACTGCTATGTCGTCTACGTATACATGGACGTTGCGTCCGATTTGGTCGTTGAGACAATGTTGCATGGTACGTTGATATGTTGCTCCTGCGTTCTTTAAGCCAAAAGGCATAGTTTTGTAGCAGAAGGTTCCGAAAGGAGTGACGAAAGACCTCTTGATTTGATCCGACTTTTTCATCGGTATTTGGTGATATCCGGAATATGCGTCGAGAAAACAGAGTAATTCCGATCCTGACGTTGAGTCGATAACTTGGTCGATTCTTGGCAAAGGAAATGGATCTTTTGGGCATGCCTTGTTCAAAGCAGTATAATCAACACACATCCTTAAATCAATGGTGTCCTTTTTAGGGACGAGTACAGGATTTGCCACCCAATCTGTATGGATGACCTCTGTTATGAAATCCTCTAACTCTAAGCGGGCTAATTACTTGGATATTGCTTTGCGCTTTTCATCACCAAACCGTCGTAAGGACTGTTTGGCGGGTTTAGCGTCTGGGTACACATTAAGAGAGTGGTCGGCAAGCTCCCTAGGTACTCTGGTCATGTCAGGTGGCTGCCATGTGAAGATATCACTATTAGCTTTGAGGAACTCGACGAGCACGCTTTCCTATGCGTGGCCTAAGCCTACCCCTATGTTCGTCGTCTTGGAGGGATCATCTTCCTTCAGCGATGTCTTATTCATCTCTTCCGACGCCTTGAACTGCAAACTTGGCTTTAACACCTCGTTCTTCGTAGCGGGCATCTCAGACGGATTGATGGTCTTCTTGATCTCCTGGTACTCCTGAGCGTGCAACATGGCTTCGGCGAAGGCAGCAGATCCTTCGTCGCACTCTCGCGCCTTCCTCGGATTTCCTCGTAAGGTGATTACGCCCTTTGGACCTGGAAGTTTAATCATGTTGTAGATGTAACAGGGACGGTCAATAAATGCCCAGTAAGCTGGACGCCCAAAGATGGCGTGGTAAGCACTTTTAAACGGTACCACCTCGAAGGAGAGTGGCTCGGTCCGATAGTTTTCTCGGGTTCCGAATGTCACGTCCAGAGTAATCTCACCCAGATAATTTGCCTGTCTCCCTGGTACAATGCCATGGAAAGTTACACTGCTGTAACTCAACTGGCTCTCGTGTAGCTTCATGCGGTGGAGTGTCTCGATGTAGAGGATATTGATACTGCTCCCACCGTCCATGAGTGTTTTTGAGAACTCATAGCCATTAATAGGAGTATTGACAACCAGAGGGTACTTTCCCCGACGATGTGTTTTCCTCGGATGATCTGAACGATCAAAGGTGATAGTCACCTCTGACCAGTCCAGGAATTGGGGGACAGCCAGAACCGTGGCATTGAGCTCACGAATAACCGCCTTTTTGTCCTTAGCTGGTTGGGATCCAAGGAAGCAGACGTATGCGTCTTTCTTAGTCGGAAAAGTCTTCTTTCCATCCGGCTTGGGCTTTGCGGCGGCTTTCGCCTCTTCCATGTCGGAATCTTCCTTGGGCTCCTTTTCTTTCTCGGAATTTTTCTTTCCTTTTCATCGCTTGACTCTGTAGCCAGCGGATTCGTCTTTCTTGATGTTGTCATTGAAACGACATTCGACATTTGTATGGGTAGATCCTCCGTTACTATCCAAGTGGTGGACACAGGGATTATTGGCAATGTCAACCCAGGTATAGGTTTTTTTTGGGTTGTTGGTCTCCTCTGCCCTGGATTCGGGAAGTTCCTCGGCCTCTACCGCGGCCGCCTCCGTGCCCTCCTCGTCCTCCAGATCCGAACGTTGTGCTGACAGCTGCGTTGTTCGGAACCGGCTTTTCTTCCGAGGTGTTCTTGCGCTTCTGAGTTTGCTTTGGCTGTTTGGCCACATTGGCATTGGCCAAAATATTTAGCAGCCCTTCTGAATCATCGTCGACATCAGCATACTTGCTTGTCGTCTCTATCATTTCTCCCAAATCTGTGACGTGGTCACGCTTCAGCCTGTGACGTAAAAGTCCGACTGGAAGTCCTGCAATAAAAGCTTCTATCGCAGTTTGCTCATTTACTCCTTCGCAGGAGTTCTTCATATCGATCCATCGTCTGAGGTAATCCCGCCAAGTTTCTCCGGGTCTTTGGGTGCAACGCTGCAAGTCTCCGACTGTGCAGGGCCTCCTGTATGTTCCCTCGAAGTTTGAAAAGAACGCACTTTGCATATCATACTAGTTATGAATTGAATTCTCTGGAAGTTCATTGAGCCATGATCAAGCCGTCTTCCTCAACATTAGTGGGAGATATCGGACTGCAACCAGGCTGTTTCCTCCTTTGGCGATGCAGCAATCCTGGAAAAAATCTTGGAGCCAACTATCTGGCCGAGTTACGCCGTCATAGGGTTGAATGTTCTTGGCGATGCCAAAGTCAACCGGAAATTTTGTCTGGCGTATACGTGGACCAAAGCACTTGGGTCCCACATACACATATTCTTCCTCGTACCGCCACGCTTCTATGTTTGATTCGATGCGATGGCGAGCGTCGTTTGCCGAGAGTTATCTGTGCCTTGGAGGCTCGTGGCTTCTGCGCGGCGGAGTCGAATTTCTGCTTCTTCTCTCACCATTGCTGCCTCCGCCCCTACGGCTTCCATGGCTACGACGTGATCCTTCATGGTCGCTGCTAGGAGGCGATGGTGGCCCTGGTGGATTATTTCCGGCTGGGTTTATTGGTGGTGGCGGTGGAGCCTCATTATGCTGACTCCGATGCATGTTTCTTCGGGCATCGTCCCTACTAGATTCAGGATGGTCTGGATTGTATCTTCGTCCGGCGTTGCCAGCCGGACGGCTCGGTGGTGGCATCCTTAGCCGATCTTGCTCCTCTCGCTGGCGGCGTATTTCTGGGTCTTCTCTATAGCGATTATGTTGGAGATACGCCATAGAGGCAATAATAAATATAGTTATTATTATATCTTTGTGTTTATGATAAATGTTTACATTCATGCTATAATAGTATTAACAAGGAAATATTAATACTTGTGTGATTTGTAAACTAAAATAGAGTCCCTAGTAAAGCCTCTTTATAATACTATCTTGTTGGTTAATAAATGATTGTGGTTTCCCTATCATGAACATTGAGATGTTATTAACAACAAGATCATATCGTTAGGAGAATGATATGGTGGACATACTCCTATAGATAAGCGTAGCATAAAGATCAAGTCATTTTAATAGTTCAATTGCTATATGCTTTCTGATACATAGTAACCTAATTCCTTCGACCATGAGATCATGCATATCACCTTCACCGGAAGGATGCTTTGATGACATCAAACACCACACCGTAACTGGGTGGCTATAAAGGTGGCATTGAGTGTTCGGAAAGTATTGGTTGAGACACATGGATCAAGAGTGGGATTTGTCCATCCATATGACGGATAGATATACTCTGGGCCCTCTCGGTGGAATGTCATCCAATTAGCTTGCAAGCATGTGACTGGCTCACAAGGGATCACATATCACGGGAACGAGAAAAGAGTACTTATCAGTAACGAGGTTGAACTAGGTATGCAGAGATACCGACGATCATAACCTCGGATAAGTAAACTATCGTGAGAAAAAGGGAAATTTGTATCATATGTAAGTGGTTCATTCGATCGCCAAATAATCGTAGAAATATGTGGGAGCCATATGAATTTCCAGATTCCTCTATTCGTTATTATTCGGAGAAGTGTCTCGATCATGTCCGCATAATTCACGAACCGTAGGGAGACACACTTAAGGATTCGACGTTGTTTGAGTAGTTATGGAATGATGAGTAAGAGACCGAATGTTGTTCGGAGTCTCGGATGGGTTCCAAGATATCACGAGGAGATCCGAAATGGTCCGGAGAATAAGATTCATAAAAGGAAAGTCCTGTTTCGGGATTGGAGAATGGTTCTGGTGTTTTCATCGGGAATGTTCTAAAAGGTTTCGGAATGTCCGGCACTCCGGAGGGGAAGGGTACATGAATGTGTCATATCAAGTTGGAATGATTGCATCATGTACTAGGTGTCATCGCTGAACAAAAAAAAGGGTTTAATCAAATCCTAGTTTGAAAATTCAAACGCCAATTTGAAAAGTCAAACGGCTATTTTGGGAGGTGGAGGGGAAGTAGGAAACCTACTTGGGGAGGAGTTCCCTCCCTCCACCGCCGTCCCACTTGGAGACCGAGTTGGGGAGGGACTCCCCTCCCCTTGGCGCGCCCCCTCCACCTATATAAGGAGGGGCAGGGTTGCCCCTCCAAGACACAACACCACGCCCCTCTAAACCTAAACCCTAGCCGCCGCCCACCATAGCCGCTGCCTAGGGTTTCTCCCCTAGCCGCCGACTTGGGCTGCCTCAAGCCCTAGCCGCCGGCCCTAGACCCTCCTCCTTGGTGCGTCTAAACCCTAGATCGCCGACGATCTATCTCATAGTCCACCATACTCTCTCCGGCTTAAGGAGAAGCCCTGCAAGATCTCCCCTCTACTTCCGGTACCACACCGTTGTGCTGCCGAAATCGCGAGGAGAGTGCTACAACCTCTGCTGCCTGCTGGAACAAGGGAGAGGAAGGTCTTCGTCGAGTACCGAACGTGTGACCGACTGCGGAAGTGCTGCCAGAACGCAGCGCCGGAAGGATCGTCTAACGATCTTGAGATCGGGAAGAGTACTACATCACCCACGAGAATCCGCTCTCGTTAACCGCTTTGGAATCTTTGAGGGTGAGTTATTCCATCGACTCGTTGCTACAATCTAGTAGATATATCTTGGCTTGTTTATTTGCATGCGGTAGAAAATTTTTGTTTTCCATGCTACGAAACCCTATAGTGGTATCAGAGCCGTGTCTATATGTAGATCTGTTGCACGAGTAGAACACAATGGTCATTATGGGCGTTGATGCTTTTGTTGTTGATTGATTCTTGTGTACTTTGCATCTTGCGGGATGGTGGGATGAAGCGGCCCGGGCTAACCTTACATGACATCATTCATGAGACTTGCTCCACGCTTGACATGCAACTTGTATTGCATAAGTGGATTTGCGGGTGCCTGTTTCTCCCAACATAGTTAAGATCCAATTTACAACGGGTGATTGACAATAATAGTATCAATGTTGTGGTTCTTGTTCGTAAGTTAGAACGACACTTATTGAAAGCCCCAAAGCACGTAAAACATGCAAAGAAATTAGAGGCGTCTAACTTTGTTTTGCAGGGGTGTGCTGTGATGTGATATGGCCATGATTGTGATTATATTTGATGTATGCAATGTTCCTTATTGTAAGTTGGCAACCGGCAGGAGCCATATGGTTGTATTTAATTTCTGTTAAGACCCGCGTGTCTATTCAAAGTAGTTGTAATAGTTGAAGCCGGTGGACGACAACCATGGAGCAGCTGACCTTGATGCAATGTCGGTGATGATGGAGATCATGTTCATGCTTGAAGATGGAGATCGGAAGCACAATGAAGAAAGGCCATATCATATCACATATTATGAATTGCATGTGATGTTAATCCTTTATGCATCTTGTATTGCTTAGTTAACGACGGTAGCATTATAAGATGATCCCTCATGCACATGAATTTCAAGTCCTAAAGTGTTCACCCTTAGTAAGCACCGTTGCTAAAGCTTGTTGTTTCGAAGCACCACGTGATGATCGGGTGTGTTAGATTCCGCAAGTGTATACAACGTGAGCAAGCCAGATTTGCTCATGCGGAAGCTAAGGTTTGATCTTGACGAGCCTAGCATGTACAGACATGGTCTCGGAACACGGATCACCGAAAGGTAAAGCATGAATCATATAGTAGATATGATGAACATGTCGATTGTTCGCCATTGAAGCTACATCAACTTTCGTGATGATCGGTGTTGATGTGGTGGATTTGGTTCGTGTGATCACTAAAACAATGTGAGGGATATTGTTTTGAGTGGGAGTTCACCTAGATTAATTTAACTATTAATTAGAACTCAATTTGTCATAAACTTAGTCTAAACTATTGCAAATATGTTGTAGATCAATGGCAGCCCCTACCATCAATTTTAATGCGTTCCTAGAGAAAGAAAAGTTGAAAAACAATGGAAGCAACTTCGCGGATTGGTTCCGCAATTTGAGGATTGTCCTCACAGCTGGTAATTTGACCTATGTGCTGGATGCACCGCTGGGTGAGCCACCTGCAGCTACTGCTACCGATGAAGTAAAGAATGTTTACCTCGCTCGGAAGAATCAGTACTCCACAGTTCAGTGTGCTATCTTGTATGGTTTAGAATCGGAGCTTCAGATAAGGTTTGAGAATTCAGACCCACATGATATTGTCCGTGATCTCAAATTGATTTTTGAGACTCATGCGGCAATTGAGAGCTATGAGGCTTCTGAACAGTTCTTTAACTGCAAGATGGAAGAGGGCAGCTCCATCAGTGAGCATGTGCTTAAGATGTCTGGGCACGCAAACAAACTTCAAAGCTTGGGTATAGTGATTCCTAATGCTTTGGGGATTTACCGTGTCCTCCAATCACTACCACCAAGTTACAAGAACTTTGTGATGAACTACAATATGCAAAACATGAACAAGCAATTGCCAGAACTCTTTACCATGTTGAAATTTGCAGAAGTGGAGATCAAGAAAGAGCACCAAGTGTTGATGGTCAATAAGACCACCAAATTCAAGAAAGACAAGTCTAAGCAAAAGGGACACTTCAAGAAGGGTGGTAAGAAAGTTACCGCGCCGACGAAGAAGACCAAGGCTGGACCTAAGCCTGATACTGAGTGCTTTTACTGCAAGGGAGAAGGTCACTGGAAGCGGAATTGCCCAAAGTACTTGGCGGATTTGAAGAACGGCAACATCAAGAAGAAAGGTATATCCGATATACATGTTATTGATGTGTATCTCACTAGTACTCGTAGTAGTGCCTGGGTATTTGATACTGGTTCGGTTGCTCATATTTGTAACTCGAAACAGGTGCTGCAGAATAAACGGAAGCTAGCGAAGAACGAGGTGACGATGCGCGTGGGAAACGGATCAAAGGTTGATGTGATCGCGGTCAGCACGCTACCCCTTCATATACCATCGGGATTAGTTTTATACTTAAATAATTGTTATTTGGTGCCTACGTTAAGCATGAACATTATATCGGGATCTTGTTTATTGCGAGACGGTTACTTGTTTAAGTCCGAGAATAATGGTTGTTTGATTTATATGAGTAATATGTTTTATGCACATGCACCTTTCATAGATGGTCTATTCTTATTGAATCTCGATAGTGGAAATACACATATTAATAACATCGAGGCTAAACGTTTGAAATCGAGCGATAACTCGACTTATATGTGGCACTGTCGTCTTGGTCACATTGGAGTGAAGCGCATGAAGAAACTCCATTCCGATGGACTTCTTGAATCACTTGATTTCGAATCACTTGAAATATGCGAAGCATGTCTGATGGGTAAAATGACTAAGACTCCATTTTCTGGTATGATGGAGCGAGCTACGGACTTATTGCAAATCATACATACCGATGTGTGTGGTCCAACGAGTGTAGCATCGCGCGGTGGTTATCGTTATGTTCTTACCTTCACGGATGACTTGAGTAGATATGGGTATATCTATTTCATGAAACATAAGTCCGAAACTTTCGAGAAGTTTAAGGAATTTCAAAGTGAGGTAGAGAATCAACGTAACAAGAAGATTAAATTTCTACGTTCTGATCGTGGAGGTGAATATCTAAGTTACGAGTTTGGCGAGCATTTAAAGAAATGCGGAATACTTTCACAATTGACACCGCCAGGAACACCACAGCGTAATGGTGTGTCTGAACGTCGTAATCAAACTCTCTTAGATATGGTTCGTTCTATGATGTCACTTACAGATTTACCGCTATCATTTTGGGGTTATGCATTAGAAACAGCCGCATTCACTTTAAATAGGGCACCATCTAAATCCGTTGAAACGACACCGTATGAATTATGGTTTGGGAATAAACCTAAATTGTCGTTCCTTAAAGTTTGGGGTTGCGAAGCCTATGTAAAGAAGTTACAGCCGAACAAGCTTGAACCCAAAGCGGAAAAATGCGTCTTCATCGGATACCCAAAGGAAACTATTCAGTATACCTTCTATCATAGATCCGAGGGCAAAATCTTCGTTGCCAAGAATAGATCCTTTCTAGAGAAGGAATTTCTCTCGAAAGAAGTGACTGGAAGGAAAGTAGAACTCAACGAGGTTGTCGAACCTTCTCTCGAAATTGCGAGTAGCACAGCACCGGAAGAAGTTCTTGTGGTGCCTGCACCAATAAGAGAGGAAGCTAATGATGATGATCATGAAACTACGGTTGTAGTTGCTACAGAGCCTCGCAGGTCAACGAGAACTCGTACCACTCCTGATTGGTATGATCCCGTTATGAGTGTCATGTTGGTAGACAACACCGATGACCCTGCGACATATGAAGAAGCGATGATGAGCCCAGATTCCAATAAATGGCAAGAAGCCATGAAATCCGAGATTGGATCCATGTACGAAAACCAAGTATGGACTTTGGTGGACTTACTGGATGGCCGGAAGGCTGTCGAGAACAAATGGATTTTCAAGAAGAAAACAGATGCTGATGGTAATGTTACTGTCTATAAAGCTCGACTTGTCGCAAAAGGGTTTCGACAAATTCAAGGAGTTGACTACGATGAGACTTTCTCACCTGTAGGGAAGCTAAAGTCTGTGAGGATTATGTTAGCAATCGCTGCATATTATGATTATGAGATATGGCAGATGGATGTCAAAACAACATTCCTCAATGGAGACATTGATGAAGAGTTGTATATGATGCAACCCAAAGGTTTTGTCGATCCTAAAGATGCTAACAAGGTATGCAAACTTCAATGGTCCATCTATGGATTGAAGCAAGCATCCCGAAGTTGGAATCAACGTTTTGATAAGGTAATCAAAAGTTTTGGTTTTATACAAACTTATGGAGAAGCTTGTATTCACAAGAAAGTGAGTGGGAGCTCTGTAGCATTCTTAATACTACATGTGGATGACATATTGTTGATTGGGAATGATGTAGACCTTCTTAATAGTGTCAAGGAATACTTGAATAATAGTTTTTCAATGAAGGATCTTGGCGAAGCAGCTTACATATTAGGCATAAAGATTTATAGAGATAGATCGAGACGCCTAATATCATTGTCACAAAGTACATATTTGGACAAAGTTCTAAAGAGGTTTGGAATGGAAGATAGCAAGAAAGGGTTCTTGCCCATGTTGCCCAATACGACCTTGAGTAAAACTCAAAGTCCAGCAACGGCAGAAGATAGAGAAAGGATGGGTAAGACTCCCTATGCCTCAGCCATAGGATCTCTAATGTATGCCATGCTATGTACTAGACCCGACATTGCATATGCTGTTAGTTTAACTAGCAGATATCAAAGTGATCCAGGAGTGGATCATTGGACAGCGGTCAAAAACATCCTTAAGTACTTGAGAAGAACTAAGGATATGGTTCTTTCTTATGGAGGTGATGAACATCTCGTTGTTAATGGTTACACTGATGCTAGTTGGAACACCGATCCAGGCGATTCTAAATCTCAAACTGGATACGTATTTACTTTGAATGGTGCAGCAGTTAGCTGGAGGAGTGCAAAGCAAAGCGTTGTGGCGAGATCTTCAACTGAATCGGAATACATGGCTGCTTCGGAGGCTTCACAAGAAGAGATATGGATGAAAGAGTTCATTACAGAGCTGGGTGTGGTACCTAGTGCGCTGGACCCAATGCCTATCTACTGTGATAACATGGGCGCCATAGCCAATGCGCAAGAACCAAGGTCACACAAGAAGCTGAAGCACATCACGCTGCGTTTTCACGCTAATCGAGAACATGTCCAAGATGGGGACATAAAGATTTGCAAAGTACACACAAATCTGAATGTGGCGGATCTGCTGACTAAACCTCTCCCAAGGGCAAAACATGACCAGCACCAAACTGCCATGGGTGTTCGGTATATTACCATGTAATCTAGATTAGATGACTCTAGTGCAAGTGGGAGACTGTTGGAGATATGCCCTAGAGGCAATAATAAATATAGTTATTATTATATCTTTGTGTTTATGATAAATGTTTACATTCATGCTAAATAGTATTAACAAGGAAACATTAATACTTGTGTGATTTGTAAACTAAAATAGAGTCCCTAGTAAAGCCTCTTTATAATACTAGCTTGTTGGTTATAAATGATTGTGGTTTCCCTATCATGAACATTGAGATGTTATTAACAACAAGATCATATCGTTAGGAGAATGATATGGTGGACATACTCCTATAGATAAGCGTAGCATAAAGATCAAGTCATTTTAATAGTTCAATTGCTATATGCTTTCTGATACATAGTAACCTAATTCCTTCGACCATGAGATCATGCATATCACCTTCACCGGAAGGATGCTTTGATGACATCAAACACCACACCATAACTGGGTGGCTATAAAGGTGGAATTGAGTGTTCGGAAAGTATTGGTTGAGACACATGGATCAAGAGTGGGATTTGTCCATCCATATGACGGATAGATATACTCTGGGCCCTCTCGGTGGAATGTCATCCAATTAGCTTGCAAGCATGTGAATGGCTCACAAGGGATCACATATCACGGGAACGAGAAAAGAGTACTTATCAGTAACGAGGTTGAACTAGGTATGCAGAGATACCGACGATCATAACCTCGGATAAGTAAACTATCGTGAGACAAAGGGAAATTGGTATAGTATGTAAGTGGTTCATTGGATCGCCAAATAATCGTAGAAATATGTGGGAGCCATATGAATTTCCAGATTCCTCTATTGGTTATTGTTCGGAGAAGTGTCTCGATCATGTCCGCATAATTCACGAACCGTAGGGAGACACACTTAAGGATTCGACGTTGTTTGAGTAGTTATGGAATGATGAGTTAGAGACTGAATGTTGTTCGGAGTCTCGGATGGGATCCAGGATATCACGAGGAGATCCGGAGAATAAGATTCATATAAGGAAAGTCATGTTTCGGGGTTGGAGAATGGTTCCGGTGTTTTCATCAGGAATGTTCTAGAAGGTTCCGGAATGTCCGGCGCTCCGGAGAGGAAGGGTACATGAATGTGTCATATCAAGTTGGAATGATTGCATCATGTACTAGGTGTCATCGCTGAACAAAATAAAGGGTTTAATCAAATCCTAGTTTGAAAAGTCAAACGCCAATTTGAAAAGTCAAACGGCTATTTTGGGAGGTGGAGAGGAAGTAGGAAACCTACTTGGGGAGGAGTTCCCTCCTTCCACCGTCGGCCCACTTGGAGACCGAGTTGGGGAGGGACTCCCCTCCCCTTGGCGCGCCACCTCCACCTATATAAGGAGGGGCAGGGCTGCCCCTCCAAGACACAACACCACGCCCCTCTAAACCTAAACCCTAGCCGCCGCCGCCCACCATAGCCGCCACCTAGGGTTTCTCCCCTAGCCACCGACTTGGGCTGCCCCAAGCCCTAGCCGTCGGCCCTAGACCCTCCTCCTTGGTGCGTCTAAACCCTATATCGCCGAGGATATCTCTCATAGTCCACCATACTCGCTCCGGCTTAAGGCGAAGCCCTGCGAGATCTCCCCTCTACTTCCGGTACCACGCCGTTGTGCTGCCGGAATCGCGAGGAGAGTGATACATCCTCCGCTGCCTGCTGGAACAAGGGAGAGGAAGGTCTTCGTCGAGTACCGAACGTGTGACCGACTGCGGAAGCGCTGCCGGAACGCAGCGCCGGAAGGATCGTCTGCACGATCTTGAGATCGGGAAGAGTACTACATCACCCACGAGAATCAGCTCTCGTTAAACACTTTGGAATCTTCGAGGGTGAGTTATTCCATCGACTCGTTGCTACAATCTAGTATATAGATCTTGGCTTGTTTGTTTGTATGCGGTAGAAAATTTTTGTTTTCATGCTACGAAACCCTACAGATTATTTTGCCGACGATGGTCCTGATGAGGAACCATTGTCCTGATGGCATCTTCGGCAGCAGCCGGAATAACTTTTGCCCAGTCACGCGCCGGCCGGCAAGAGTGGCTGTTGGAGCCGGTCCTGGAATTTTCTTCTTCTCCACGGGGACGATAGCGCTGAGCCGTATCCCTGCGGAGCCTTACGTGAACGCTTTGGTCAGCGCTAGTGTGGCAAAACTCGGATTTTGAGGCCAGCTTGCCACTGAATGACGCGGCCGTCTTCTGCTGCTTTAATCCTTTGTCCAGCAACGCCACACACTGTTGGACCTTCTGTGGAGACGGATTGTTGGCGAGGATGGCTCAAGCTGCAGCAGCGTTTTCCACCGGCGTGCTATAGACTCGGATCTTCTCTCCATCTCCGCCGAATAGATATTTGTGGATATCCGGATTCTTGTTCGCAAGAAACGGACCTCCCCTAGTTTTGTTTGGATGTCGCTTGAAATCTGACTGATATGTGGCAGGACCACTGTCCAACTGTTGTCTCATCTCGACGAGGCGCGCGGCCTCTTCAAGTAGAAACAAGCGATGCTTTCTAGGTCCTCAACCCTTTTCTCCAGCGCCTCCGACGTAAGATCCGAAGCCGTTGGGATTGGAATTGTGAGAGCGTCTTCGTAGATTTCGTGTGAACCCTTGGTGACAATGTGTCCATCCACAGGAGGATCGATCGGGGTGGGATTAATTGGATCTCTGTCCCGATTCTCCATCTCGATCTCTTCATCAAATTTTTCTTTGTTGGTTTCTTTGACGTCTAGCTCTGCTGGAGTTGGATTCTTGTTCTTCTTTTTCTTCTTTGACCGCCCAATGGCCTTAACGTGCGTACCAGTGGCAAAGAAGGCTTTTGGTCCGGTACCGGTGGATAAACTTCCGTCGGTACTTTCCGTCATGGTTGGCTTGTAGACCTCGGAGGAATCTCCGGTGTCCATGTCGTCCTGCGAGGTGTAGCTTTCATCCATGCTATCATATGGACTAGGAGGAGTTTCCGGCTCACCTGGCGTTTGTCTGGAGACGTGTTGTTGCTCGTACTCCTCTATCTCCTTGTCGAAGTATCGAAGTTCCTGCGACGTGATTGACTCTGTTGGGGAGCCGAGTAAGTCGGCGTTTTCTTCGATTACATCTAGGACCGAGTCGCTGCCAGCTCCAGCATCGACAGATTCGAATCTAGTGCTTATGTGGTACACGAAACAATGCTTCTTATTATTCATGTTCTTAAGGTACTTGTATAACTTGGTTTCCGCTTCGACAGCAAAGCTGGATCCGTAGCGGATGTACTCCTCGTCTGTGTATCCGATCTTGCTGGAGAGATCGGATCTGACTTCTTCTTCCACCTCTTCTTCCACTATGGGCGTGGGTTGGGCGGGTTTGATTTTCTTCGAGACCTTGAACTCTTCCGCCTCTGCGGACAAAGTAGATCTGGTTTTTTCTTCCGCCATGGTCATCACCTCTAGGGTGGGTTGGGCGGGTTCAGCGAAACCGAGATAAATATCGATCTTGCTGATTGACATGATTGCGTAGGTCGTCAAGGGCCTGGAAGCCGGAATCCAAGTCTCATCTAGGAGGATGAGAGGTACGTCACTTGCGTAGACCACGCGACCCATGATGATTGTTTAGCCGATTCCTGCACACGCAGATTCCGCCTGGAACGATGCTCCAAAGGTCACCTGCCCCACGGTGGGCGCCAACTATCATCGGATTATCGACAAGTACGCCATAGGGGGTCCTAGTGGTGTTGGAAGGATGGGGTGTGAGACGTCGGATGTTCCAGGAGCGGTGAGCACAAGTTTACCCAGGTTCAGATCCGACTGCGGTGATCGGATCCTAATCCTGCTAGCAACCCAGTAATATATCGGCGTAAGCCGGATGTTACAACGGATTACAATATAGGTTCGCCTATGCGAGTTGGTTGTGGTTGTCTATCGAGTTATGCCCTAAAGGCTCCCATAGGGCCGGTTTATATAGTCACCGGGGCCTAGGGTTATAGGGAGAGACATATCCGGCTACATTACAGAGTCGGTAACTATGTACAGCTTGGACTACAAGTAATACTACAGGCCTAAGTCGGTAACTCTTCTGGGCCTTGTCGTAGCCGGAACTGACTCCTCTTTCTCTGACTGGGCCGCCCGTGAAGCAAAGCTCTAACCCGTTGGTGGGCCACCCTAGTCAGCGAGTCATGTGGGTATACTCGGAAAGTATATCCCTGTTGGAGGTATGCCCTAGAGGCAAAAATAAATGTAGTTATTATTATATCTTTGTGTTTATGATAAATGTTTACATTCATGCTATAACAGTATTAACCAGGAAACATTAATACTTGTGTGATTTGTAAACTAAATTAGAGTCCCTAGTAAAGCCTCTTCATAATACTAGCTTGTTGGTTAATGGTTGAATGGGGTTTACCTATCATGAACATTGAGATGTTATTAACAACAAGATCATATCATTAGGAGAATGGTATGATGGACATACTCCTATAGATAAGCGTAGCATAAAGATCAAGTCATTTTAATAGTTCAATTGCTATAAGCTTTCTGATACATAGTAACCTAATTCCTTCGACCATGAGATCATGCTTATCACCATCACCGGAAGGATGCATTGATGAAATCAAACACCACACTGTAACTGGGTGGCTATAAAGGTGGCATTGAGTGTTCGGAAAGTATGGGTTGAGACACATGGATCAAGAGTGGGATTTGTCCATCCATATGACGGATAGATATACTCTGGGACCTCTCGGTGGAATGTCACCCAATTAGCTTGCAAGCATGTGACTGGCTCACAAGGGATCACATACCACGGGAACGAGAAAAGAGTACTTATCGGTAACGAGGTTGAACTAGGTATGCAGAGATACCGACGATCAAAACCTCGGATAAGTAAACTATCGTGAGACAAAGGGAAATTGGTATCGTATGTAAGTGGTTCCTTCGATCGCAAAGTAATCGTAGAAATATGTGGGAGCCATATGAATTTCCAGATTCCTCTATTGGTTATTGATCGGAGAAGTGTCTCGATCATGTCCGCATAATTCACGAACCGTAGGGAGACACACTTAAGGATTCGATGTTGTTGAGTAGTTATGGAATGATGAGTAAGAGACCGAATGTTGTTCGGAGTCTCGGATGGGATCCGGGATATCACGAGGAGATCCGGAATGGTTCGGAGAATAAGATTCATATAAGGAAAGTCCTGTTTCGGAGTTGGGGAATGATTCCGGTGTTTTCACCGGGAATGTTCTAGAAGGGTCCGGAAGGTCCGGCACTCCGGAGGGGAAGGGTACATGAATGTGTCATGACAATATGGAATGGTTGCATCATGTACTAGGTCACTTGGCTGGGCAAAATAAAGGGAGAAATCAAATCCTAGTTCGAAAGTCAAACGCCAATTTGAAAAAGTCAAACGACAAGTTTGCTTGGTGGAGGGAGAGTAGGAAACCTACTTGGGGAGGAAGTCTCCTCCCTCCACCCGCCGTCCAAGGAGGAGGAGTTGGAGGAGGACTCCCTCCTCCCAAGCCGCACCCTCCCACCTATATAAGGAGGGGTAGGGCTGCCCCTCTCCCACACACCCAAAAACCCTAGCCCTCTCCTCCAAGTCGCCGGCGCCACCACCACCTTGTGTTGTCGCCGCCGCCTAGGGCACCTCCAACTCGGCGAGTTGGGGTGATCCCCAAACCCTAGCCGCCAGCTGCACTCTCCCCTTGGTGCCCTCTAAACCCTAGATCACCAAGGCCTCTCTCATACTCCACCATACTCGCTCCGTCTTAGGGCGAAGCCCTGCGAGATCTCCCCTCTACTTCCGGTACCATGACGTCGTGCTGTCGGAATCACGAGGAGAGTGCTACAACCTCCGCTGCCTGCTGGAACAAGGAAGAAGAAGGTCTTCATCGAGTACCGAACGTGTGACCGACTGCGGAAGCGCTGCCGGAATGCAGCGCCGGAAGGATCGTCTACGCGATCTTGAGATCGGCAAGAGTACGACTACATCACCCACGAGAATCTGCTCTCGTTAACCGCTTTGGAATATTCGAGGGTGAGTTCCTCTATCGACTCGTTGCTACAATCTAGTAGATAGATCTTGGCTTGTTTGTTTGCATGCGGTAGAATTTTTTTGTTTTCCATGCTACAAACCCCTACAGTGGTATTAGAGCCAGGTTTATATGTAGATCTGTTGCACGAGTAGAACACAATGGTCATTGTGGGCGGTGGTGCTTTTATTATCAACTGCTTCTTATGTACTTTGCATCTTGCGGTATGATGGGATGAAGCGGACCGGGCTAACCTGTGGCATCCCGCAAAAACCACTACTAGAAAATCGCGTTGTTTTTGTGCATTGCATCATCTTGACCGCATGCTCATGTCATCATGCCACATTGCATTTGAGCATCGTCATCATCATGCATATTATTTTACTTGAAACTATGTTGCGAAAGTCTACTGTTTTCTGAAACTAGCCCTCCTTCTATTTCAAATTAAACCCCGGATGCTTCCGGATATTTTGTTTGTCTAAAAACTATTTACAAAAGTTTATTGCATATTAAATAAAAATCTATATTATTTTAGGGGGCAGTCGAACGGGCCGATTTGACCCAGTCGACCACCCCCAGTACAAAATCGGTCCACCAGAATCCTAAAAATACCCAACCTAACCTACCCAGCCCCTCTCCACCTCACCCCCTCCAATCCCTGGTCGACACGTCACCCTGCCCCATTTCCCACCCAACCAAACAATGCCACCTCACCCCCCCACTCTCTCTCCCTCCACCCACCTCACCCGCCGGCCCCATCCCACACACCCTGGCCACCACGCCCTCACACCACACGCTACACGCACACCACCCCACCCGCCGATCCCCCACTCTCGCTGGAAACCGACCCCACCCGCAGCCTCTCTCCCTCCCTCTAGCCCACCACCCACCAGCCCCGCTCCTTCCTCCTCTCTCTCTCCCTCTCTGCGACCCGACCCGCCTCTCTCCTCCTTCCTCCCCTCCGGCCACCTCTCCTCTGTCCTCTCCCTCTCCTCCGGCCACCGCTCTTATCTCCCTGAGCCGCGCCGCCGCCGCTCGGAGCTCCCGGCCAAGCCGTCGCCCGGACCCGCGCCGCCCCGCGTTGCCTCAATCCGAGCCCGAGCCGGCCCCGCGCCTCCACCCCCTCCGTCGGCCGCGTCCTCCTCCGCCATGGCGCCGCCAGGCAGGCCATCTCCCTTCCCTCCGCGACCTCCGCCCCTTCCCTCCGGCGCCGTCACCATGCCCCTTTCCCCTTAGGCTCTTTGTCGCCAGCGACCGGCCGCGCCCCGCCGTTCTGTCCGTCGCCCCCGCTGGCCACCCCCTCCTCCTCTGGCTGCTCGAGCCTGAGCTCGCCGCCATCGACCTCCCCCATGCCGGCTGCAGCGTGCTCCGCTTCCCCACCTTCCGCAGTGCCTCAACAACCCGGCCACGCGCGCGTCCCTGCAGCCGCGACCCCCTCGTCGGCCTCCCCTGCTAGCACCCATCGCCGCCGCCCATGCTCCGTCCCCCAAGCCTGGCCGTCCTCGGCTCGCCGGATTCCGCGCGTGCCCTACGGCATGGGTCATGCCTCTGCTTCGTTGTCGTCGTCTCCAGTTCTTTTTGTTTGTTTTGGTTACCAAGTCATGCTCTGCCAGCGCCCTTGTTTCTGCAGCCCGTGTGGCTAGCATGTTGTTTGCTAGCTGCTGGTAGTCATCAGCTCATGGCTCGTTTGTGTTCCTGTTGTTTCCTTCTAGGCGCAGATCACACCCTAGTTTTGGTTGAGTTCACCTAAGCAATCCCCGACTCTCGGAACAACCCATATAAATGTGCTCTGATCATGGGAAGGTGGTGAGAGGATGTTGACGATGCACCGAGACGATCCACAACCCCCACAATATGTTTTCGCCAAGTTCCCCGACGAACCACCGGCGCCCATTCAAGTTCGCCATTGGCATCGAGGTCGAAAACTTTAGGGGCTTCTTCACGGACCCGAAGACCGACCCCGCCGAACGCCAAGATCTTCAATCGGATCCAAGGACACCGAGACCCCGGTGCGACAAGTACTCCTTCCCGGATGCGATGCTCGAGAACCCGGACGGTAAGGACACCGACGCAGAACGCCAAGTTCTTCACCCCGAACGCCAAGACCGACCCGACACGAGGACACGACAACATCTGCGCGACGACTAGATCGGCACCGACCAGGGCGAGTCCGATGCGCCCCGACGCCGCACCAAGTCATGCTACCGCGGATGCGACAAGATCTACTTCCGTTATCCGAGGCCGATCCCGTCAAACCCTGAACCCTGTCGAACCCCGGACCCCGGAACCCCAAGTTCGTCGAGTCCCCCTAATGTGTGAACCTTTTCCCGAGCCCCTATTTTATAAATGCTAAATATAAAACCTGTTGCATATTAATCATTCTTCTCGCATGCATATTGTGTGGTTTGGGGGCCTTATGCCGATTCACCATATAATTAAATATGGGGCCCATATGCGGGCAAATCTAGCCTTATATTGGCCTCATTTAAATTTGTGTAGCGAACCGGTAACTTATCTTACCCTGTTATTACAACATTTAATTTGCGGGGTAGATAAATAACATGAACCATCTAATTAATTGTCGGGACCCCGGTTCCACTTAATATGACCTAATTGCATCGCATCCTTGCCATGGCATACATCATACATGCATCATGCCCGATTTTCTACCGTAGTATTAAATATTGCATCCGGTGTTTATTCTAGTGTTTTGCTTCTTCGCGGATTGGGCCGTTGAGTTGATGTGAGCTTCGCCCCGATCTTCGGTTGAACCTTCGACAATGTTTTCAGGCGAGCATCTCCCCCTTTCTACCTATCTTACTTTTATAGTATTTATTCCCTCCTGTTGATCTATTGCTATCTGTGTTGCGTTGCTCTAGTTTTCGTACCCGTGATATCCCTTGCAGCCTTATATTGCCTTGGACACATCCTATTACCTGTTGTTTGGTAGATAGTTGGACTTGCGCGTCGTAGTCGCTTGCTCAAGTGCTGTTGCGTGTCGTCAAGTGCCACAGTTGTTGGTGTATTGCCGCGTGTTTGATGTTGGAGATGATCATGGTTTTACTTATCGTTCACTTTAATTCCTGTTTAACAACTAAAATTGAAGTAAGTAAGTAGAGGCACAGGTGGGCAATAGATGTTATTTGGTTGTTAACCGTCCACTTGTGTCCCGTAGGACCCCGAGTACTTGATACCTGTTCCTTGAATATTCGCGCTATCCACATCCGGGAGGCTTATGGGACCCCCCTGAGCCAGAGCTTGATTCATTCTTATTTCTTGGGGCCACAAACTAGTTTGAGGTTTTATTTACTATCCTGTACTTATGCCATGCTTTACTGCTTTATTTACGATTGTGCGAGGAGCACACTGTACTGTTTAGGTAAGCGGAGTTTTTTCGCGGTATCGACAATCCCAGTTTTGGGTTCCCAGTCGTTTACAGCCATTGTCGCAAACCTTGAGTCCGTCTCGGAGTCAGCTAGCTTCGTTGCGGGTCTACTCAATGGGGTGGCCCCCTGAAATATTTCTGAATCCTGTGATTGCTTTGTCGTGAAGGCCTCGTTGGGTTTTGATTTGGTTTTTCCGAGGTTGATCGAGTGTGTGTTGCTATTTGTGCACCCCGGCCGGGTAAAACTTTCTGAAAGCCGTGTCCGCGGTTATGGACGACTTGGAGCACAGTATCTCGATCATAGACAACTATAACTAAAGTAGTGCTATAAATTTGACTTTATAATGACTAGTAATCAGCTTCACTATAATGGAATAGCTAAATAAAACTGCCAATAATTGCTTGTTTGGGTTGTCGCTTGCGACCATTGTATCTGACTAGTAAGTATTGCAACTACAACGGAATGGCTAAATAAAAGTACCAACAACTGCTGGGTTTTGGGTTATCTCATGCTAATTGTATCTGACTAGTAAGTGTTGTAACTACAACGGAATGGCTAAATAAAAGTACCAACAACTGCTGGGTTTTTGGGTTATCTCATGCTAATTGTATCTGACTAGTAAGTGTTGCAACTACAACGGAATGGTTAACTAAAATGGCCCACTGCTTACTTTATCAGGAGGATTATCTATACCTGACTAGTAATTGCTGCAGCGATAACTGAATAAATAAAACTGCCAACGGTGTGAGTTCCTCGGTTGACTTCCTCGTTTGGTCTTGAGGGGGAAATACCAGGATGGGTTTGTTTGGTGTTAGATTCAGGTTTGATCCGAATAGATCCTTCTAATCCCTCTCTGATAGCCGCCAGTTGTATCGAGTCTCTATAGGTTGTTAGTGCATGCTGCCGCTGCCGCTCAGTCCACCATACCTATGTAGGCGAGGACCGCCGAATTCTAGCCTCGCCGTGTACTGGCCTCAGTACTGACGCTCCTCTTTTTCCTTTGCCCTTTGTCGGCACCCCTTTTGTTCAAGCAGTTTTTGAGATCAACGTCGTTAGCAGGGTTACCCTTCCGGCTTGGCCTGGGCAGGGTTATGGACGCCATTGGTTATTCTTCAGGGCTCTTAGCCCCATTTGCATCTTGTCCGTAGGCGGACGCTCTATCATTTCAAGGTGATTTGGATCTTTGTATATTATATCTGTATTCTTGACTCATTGAGTTGCTGTTATATATATATATCTGTTCTGTGGGTCCCATCGAGGACTGTTGTGTAATGTTATTACTTCGTTTTCCACCCGCACGAAAGTGCCTGGTGGGCACCTTTGAATCGTTTCTATGCGGGTTTGGCGGGAATCGCTAAAACTTGCATAGGGTCGATTCCGAGGGTGTTACAGAGTGGTATCAGAGCTCAGCAGTTGCGATACCCCACAAGTCCAGCCTGTAGGATAACCTAGCTAACGGCCGAAGTAGAGTGTCAAAACTATTTTGAAAAATCGGTTGGATAGTTTTGATTAGCTCTGATTTTACTCCTTACCCCTCTGCTATTCTTCTCTTACCTCTACGTGTTTTGAATCCGCTCTCGTCTTTTTCTTCGAGTCCAGGATTTCTCGTGGTTGGGTTCCGTCGTACCTTCAGGGTTTCGCTTCCTCCTTTGATAACGGTGTTCTACCCTCCGGTGTCCATGCTGTCTGAGGAATCCGTCTACTGTGGTACCATTCTTTGTTCCTTGTTTGTGCCTTCCGGTGTTTTCCGACACGACGACATCATCTACGCCAGATCCGATGCAGAGTCTGCATCATTCCTTTGTTTCCGAACCTCGCTTGTCGAGATCTTCAGTCTAACTCTGAGAGTTGGTTGCATAATCTTCTATTCATGTGCAGAGTAAATGGTTTGGGTGCGCGATGGACTGATCACCATCCGACTACTTTTATCATTCGCTCTTGTACATCGAATCAGTGGATCCAGCAATTTTACTCCGTCCACGGAAGATAGAGGTGGCTTTATTTGTTGATACCTCTACATTCGACCTTTTGTTCCCGGAGTGTTCTCTCGACGATCACGGACAACGACCTCTTGTTAGTGGTGTCGCGAGGATCTACACGAAGCGCGAAGGATCAGACCGCCGGCCTTCTTCCCGGTACCATGAGGCGGATCTCGAGGGCGAGATCCATTGTTAGTGGTGTCGAATTGTGGCATCCCGCAAAAACCACTACTAGAAAATCGCGTTGTTTTTGTGCATTGCATCATCTTGACCGCATGCTCATGTCATCATGCCACATTGCATTTGAGCATCGTCATCATCATGCATATTATTTTACTTGAAACTATGTTGCGAAAGTCTACTGTTTTCTGAAACTAGCCCTCCTTCTATTTCAAATTAAACCCCGGATGCTTCCGGATATTTTGTTTGTCTAAAAACTATTTACAAAAGTTTATTGCATATTAAATAAAAATCTATATTATTTTAGGGGGCAGTCGAACGGGCCGATTCGACCCAGTCGACCACCCCCAGTACAAAATCGGTCCACCAGAATCCTAAAAATACCCAACCTAACCTACCCAGCCCCTCTCCACCTCACCCCCTCCAATCCCTGGTCGACACGTCACCCTGCCCCATTTCCCACCCAACCAAACAATGCCACCTCACCCCCCCACTCTCTCTCCCTCCACCCACCTCACCCGCCGGCCCCACCCCACACACCCTGGCCACCACGCCCTCACACCACACGCTACACGCACACCACCCCACCCGCCGATCCCCCACTCTCGCTGGAACCCGACCCCACCCGCAGCCTCTCTCCCTCCCTCTGGCCCACCACCCACCAGCCCCGCTCCTTCCTCCTCTCTCTCTCCCTCTCTGCGACCCGCCCCGCCTCTCTCCTCCTTCCTCCCCTCCGGCCACCTCTCCTCTGTCCTCTCCTTCTCCTCCGGCCACCGCTCTTCTCTCCCTGAGCCGCGTCGCCGCCGCTCGGAGCTCCCGGCCAAGCCGTCGCCCGGACCCGCGCCGCCCCGCGTCGCCTCAATCCGAGCCCGAGCCGGCCCCGCGCCTCCACCCCCTCCATCGGCCACGTCCTCCTCCGCCATGGCGCCGCCAGGCAGGCCATCTCCCTGCCCTCCGCGACCTCCGCCCCTTCCCTCCGGCGCCGTCACCATGCCCCTTTCCCCTTAGGCTCTTTGTCGCCAGCGACCGGCCGCGCCCCGCCGTTCTGTCCGTCGCCCCCGCTGGCCACCCCCTCCTCCTCTGGCTGCTCGAGCCTGAGCTCGCCGCCATCGACCTCCCCCATGCCGGCTGCAGCGTGCTCTGCTTCCCCACCTTCCGCAGTGCCTCAACAACCCGGCCACGCGCGCGTCCCTACAGTCGCGACCCTCTCGTCGGCCTCCCCTGCTGGCACCCATCGCCGCCGCCCATGCTCCGTCCCCCAAGCCTGGCCGTCCTCGGCTCGCCGGATTCCGCGCGTGCCCTACGGCATGGGTCATGCCTCTGCTTCGTTGTCGTCGTCTCCAGTTCTTTTTGTTTGTTTTGGTTACCAAGTCATGCTCTGCCAGCGCCCTTGTTTCTGCAGCCCGTGTGGCTAGCATGTTGTTTGCTAGCTGCTGGTAGTCATCAGCTCATGGCTCGTTTGTGTTCCTGTTGTTTCCTTCTAGGCGCAGATCACACCCTAGTTTTTGTTGAGTTCACCTAAGCAATCCCCGACTCTCGGAAGAACCCATATAAATGTGCTCTGATCATGGGAAGGTGGTGAGAGGATGTTGACGATGCACCGAGAAGATCCACAACCCCCACAATATATTTTCGCCAAGTTCCCCGACAAACCACCGGCGCCCATTCAAGTTCGCCATCGGCATCGAGGTCGAAAACTTTAGGGGCTTCTTCACGGACCCGAAGACCGACCCCGCCGAACGCCAAGATCTTCAATCGGATCCAAGGACACCGAGACCCCGGTGCGACAAGTACTCCTTCCCGGATGCGATGCTCGAGAACCCGGACGGTAAGGACACCGACGCAGAACGCCAAGTTCTTCACCCCGAACGCCAAGACCGACCCGACACGAGGACACGACAAGATCTGCGCGACGACTAGATCGGCACCGACCAGGGCGAGTCCGATGCGCCCCGACGCCGCACCAAGTCCTGCTACCACGGATGCGACAAGATCTACTTCCGTTATCCGAGGCCGATCCCGTCGAACCCTGAACCCTGTCGAACCCCGGACCCCGGAACCCCAAGTTCGTCGAGTCCCCCTAATGTGTGAACCTTTTCCCGAGCCCCTATTTTATAAATGCTAAATATAAAACCTGTTGCATATTAATCATTCTTCTCGCATGCATATTGTAAAGTTTGGGGGCCTTATGCCGATTCACCATATAATTAAATATGGGGCCCATATGCGGGCAAATCTAGCCTTATATTGGCCTCATTTAAATTTGTGTAGCGAACCGTTAACTTATCTTACCCTGTTATTACAACATTTAATTTGCGGGGTAGATAAATAACATGAACCATCTAATTAATTGTCGGGACCCCGGTTCCACTTAATATGACCTAATTGCATCGCATACTTGCCATGGCATACATCATACATGCATCATGCCCGATTTTCTACCGTAGTATTAAATATTGCATCCGGTGTTTATTCTAGTGTTTTGCTTCTTCGCGGATTGGGCCGTTGAGTTGATGTGAGCTTCGCCCCGATCTTCGGTTGAACCTTCGACAATGTTTTCAGGCGAGCATCTCCCCCTTTCTACCTATCTTACTTTTATAGTATTTATTCCCTCCTGTTGATCTATTGCTATCTGTGTTGCGTTGCTCTAGTTTTCGTACCCGTGATATCCCTTGCAGCCTTATATTGCCTTGGACACATCCTATTACCTGTTGTTTGGTAGATAGTTGGACTTGCGCGTCGTAGTCGCTTGCTCAAGTGCTGTTGCGTGTCGTCAAGTGCCACAGTTGTTGGTGTATTGCCGCGTGTTTGATGTTGGAGATGATCATGGTTTTACTTATCGTTCACTTTAATTCCTGTTTAACAACTAAAATTGAAGTAAGTAAGCAGAGGCACAGGTGGGCAATAGATGTTATTTGGTTGTTAACCGTCCACTTGTGTCCCGTAGGACCCCGAGTACTTGATACCTGTTCCTTGAATATTCGCGCTATCCACATCCGGGAGGCTTATGGGACCCCCCTGAGCCAGAGCTTGATTCATTCTTATTTCTTGGGGCCACAAACTAGTTTGAGGTTTTATTTACTATCCTGTACTTATGCCATGCTTTACTGCTTTATTTACGATTGTGCGAGGAGCACACTGTACTGTTTAGGTAAGCGGAGTTTTTTCGCGGTATCGACAATCCCAGTTTTGGGTTCCCAGTCGTTTACAGCCATTGTCGCAAACCTTGAGTCCGTCTCGGAGTCAGCTAGCTTCGTTGCGGGTCTACTCAATGGGGTGGCCCCCTGAAATATTTCTGAATCCTGTGATTGCTTTGTCGTGAAGGCCTCGTTGGGTTTTGATTTGGTTTTTCCGAGGTTGATCGAGTGTGTGTTGCTATTTGTGCACCCCGGCCGGGTAAAACTTTCTGAAAGCCGTGTCCGCGGTTATGGACGACTTGGAGCACAGTATCTCGATCATAGACAACTATAACTAAAGTAGTGCTATAAATTTGACTTTATAATGACTAGTAATCAGCTTCACTATAATGGAATAGCTAAATAAAACTGCCAATAATTGCTTGTTTGGGTTGTCGCTTGCGACCATTGTATCTGACTAGTAAGTATTGCAACTACAACGGAATGGCTAAATAAAAGTACCAACAACTGCTGGGTTTTTGGGTTATCTCATGCTAATTGTATCAGACTAGTAAGTATTGCAACTACAACGGAATGGCTAAATAAAAGTACCAACAACTGCTGGGTTTTTGGGTTATCTCATGCTAATTGTATCTGACTAGTAAGTGTTGCAACTACAACGGAATGGTTAACTAAAATGGCCCACTGCTTACTTTATCAGGAGGATTATCTATACCTGACTAGTAATTGCTGCAACGATAACTGAATAAATAAAACTGCCAACGGTGTGAGTTCCTCGGTTGACTTCCTCATTTGGTCTTGAGGGGGAAATACCAGGATGGGTTTGTTTGGTGTTAGATTCAGGTTTGATCCGAATAGATCCTTCTAATCCCTCTCTGATAGCCGCCAGTTGTATCGAGTCTCTATAGGTTGTTAGTGCATGCTGCCGCTGCCGCTCAGTCCACCATACCTATGTAGGCGAGGACCACCGAATTCTAGCCTCGCCGTGTACTGGCCTCAGTACTGACGCTCCTCTTTTTCCTTTGCCCTTTGTCGGCACCCCTTTTGTTCAAGCAGGTTTTGAGATCAACGTCGTTAGCAGGGTTACCCTTCCGGCTTGGCCTGGGCAGGGTTATGGACACAATTGGTTATTCTTCAGGGCTCTTAGCCCCATTTGCATCTTGTCCGTAGGCGGACGCTCTATCATTTCAAGGTGATTTGGATCTTTGTATATTATATCTGTATTCTTGACTCATTGAGTCGCTGTTATATATATCTGTTCTGTGGGTCCCATCGAGGACTGTTGTGTAATGTTATTACTTCGTTTTCCACCCGCACGAAAGTGCCTGGTGGGCACCTTTGAATCGTTTCTATGCGGGTTTGGCGGGAATCGCTAAAACTTGCATAGGGTCGATTCCGAGGGTGTTACATAACCTTACATGACATCGTTCATGAGACTTGCTCCACGCTGAACATGCAACTTGTATTGCATAAGTGGCTTTGCGGGTGCCTGTCTCTCCCATCATAGTATAGATCCAATTTACAACGGGCACTTGATAGTTCAAGCATCAACGTTGTGGTTCTTGTTCGTAAGTTAGAACGACACTTATTGAAAGCCCCAAACCACGTAAAATATGCAAAGAAAATTAGAGGCGTCTAACTTTGTTTTGCAGGGGTGTGCTATGATGTGATATGGTCATGATTGTGGTTATATTTGATGTATGCAATGTTCCTTATTGTAAGTTGGCAACCAACAGGAGACATATGGTTGTCTTTAAATTCTGTTAAGACCCGCGTGTCTATTCAAAGTAGTTGTAATAGTTGAAGCTGGTGGACGACAACCATGAGACGGCGCCATTGACCTTGACGCTATGCCGGTGATGATGGAGATCATGTTCGTGCTTGAAGATGGAGATCGGAAGCACAAAAAGAAAGGCCATATCATATCACATATTATGAATTGCATGTGATGTTAATCCTTTATGCATCTTGTATTGCTTAGTTAACGACGGTAGCATTATAAGATGATCCCTCAAGCACACAAATTTCAAGTGTTAAAGTGTTCATCCTTAGTAAGAACCGTTGCTAAAGCTCGTTGTTTCGAAGAACCACGTGATGATCGGGTGTGTTAGATTCTGCGAGTGTATACAACGTGAGCAAGCCAGATTTGCTCATGCAGAAGCTAAGGTTTGATCTTGAAGAGCCTAGCATGTACAGACATGGTCTCGGAACACGGATCACCGAAAGGTAAAGCATGAGTCATATAGTAGATATGATGAACATGTTGATTGTTCGCCATTGAAGCTGCATTAACTCTCGTGATGATCGGTTTTGATGTGGTGGATTTGGTTCGTGTGATCACTAAAACAATGTGACGGATATTGTTTTGAGTGGGAGTTCACCTAGATTAATTTAACTATTAATTAGAACTCAGTTTGTCATAAACTTAGTCTAAACTATTGGAAATATGTTGTAGATCAATGGCGGCCCCTACCATCAATTATAATGCGTTCCTAGAGAAAGAAAAGTTGAAAAACAATGGAAGCAACTTCACGGATTGGTTCCGCAATTTGAGGATTGTCCTCAATGCTGGTAATTTGACCTATGTGTTGGATGCACCGCTGGGTGACCCGCCTGCATCTACTGCTACCGATGAAGTAAAGAATGTTTACCTCGCTCGAAAGAATCAGTACTCCACAGTTCAGTGTGTTATATTGTATGGTTTGGAATCGGAGCTTCGGAAAAGGTTTGAGAACCATGACCCACATGATATTGTCCGTGAACTCAAAATGATATTTGAGGCTCACGCGGCAGTTGAGAGTTATGAGGCTTCTGAACAGTTCTTTAATTGCAAGATGGAAGAGGGCAGCTCCGTCAGTGAGCATGTGCTTAAGATGTCTGGGCACGCAAACAAACTCCAAAGTTTGGGTATAGTGATTCCTAATTCTTTGGGGATTCATCATGTCCTCCAATCACTACCACCAAGTTACAAGAACTTTGTGATGAACTACAATATGCAAAACATGGACAAGACGTTGCCAGAACTCTTCTCAATGTTGAAATCTATAGAAATGGAGATCTAGAAAGAGCACCAAGTGTTGTTGGTCAAAAAGACCACCAAATTCAAGAAAGGCAAGTCTAAGCAAAAGGGAAACTTCAAAGAAGGGCGGTAAGAAAGTTGCCGCACTGGCGAAGAAGACCAGGGCTAGACCTAAGCCTGATACTGAGTGCTTTTACTGCAAGGGAGAAGGTCACTGGAAGCGGAATTGCCTAAAGTACTTGGCGGATTTGAAGAACGGCAACATCAAGAAGAAAGGTATATCCGATATACATGTTATTGATGTGTATCTCACTAGTACTCGTAGTAGTGCCTGGGTATTTGATACTGGTTCGGTTGCTCATATTTGTAACTCGAAGCAGGTGCTGCAGAATAAACGGAAGCTAGCGAAGAACGAGGTGACGATGCGCGTTGGAAATGGATCAAAGGTTGATGTGATCGCGGTCGGCACACTACCTCTTCATCTACCATCGGGATTAGTTTTATACTTAAATAATTGTTATTTGGTGCCTGCGTTGAGCATGAACATTATATCGGGATCTTGTTTATTGCGAGACGGTTACTTGTTAAATCCGAGAATAATGCTTGTTTGATTTATATGAGTAATATGTTTTATGCACATGCACCTTTGATAGATGGTCTATTCTTATTGAATCTCGATTGTAGTAATACACACATAAATAACATTGAGGCTAAACGTTTGAAATTGAGCGATAACTCGACCTATATGTGGCACTGTCGTCTTGGTCATATCGGAGTCAAGCGTATGAAGAAACTCCATTTCGATGGACTTCTTGAATCACTTGAAAGATGTGAAGCATGTATGATGGGTAAAATGACTAAGACTCCATTTTCTGGTATGATGGAGCGAGCTACGGACTTATTGGAAATCATACATACCGATGTGTGTGGACCAATGAGTGTAGCATCGCGCGGTGGTTATCGTTAAGTTCTTACCTTCACGGATGACTTGAGTAGATATGGATATATCTATTTCATGAAACATAAGTCCGAAACTTTCGAGAAGTTTAAGGAATTTCAAAGTGAGGTAGAGAATCAACGTAACAAGAAGATTAAATTTCTACGATCTGATCGTGGAGGTGAATATCTAAGTTACGAGTTTGGCGAACATTTGAAGAAATGTGGAATACTTTCACAATTGACACCACCGGGAACACCACAGCGTAATGGTGTGTCTGAACGTCGTAATCGAACTCTCTTAGATATGGTTCATTCTATGATGTCACTTACAGATTTATAGCTATCATTTTGGGGTTATGCATTAGAAACAGCCGCATTCACTTTAAATAGGGCACCATCTAAATCCGTTGAAACGACACCATATGAATTATGGTTTGGGAAGAAACCTAAATTGTCGTTCCTTAAAGTTTGGGGTTGCCAAGCCTATGTAAAGAAGTTACAGTCGGAAAAGCTTGAACCCAAAGCGGAAAAATGTGTCTTCATAGGATACCCGAAGGAAACTATTGGGTATACCTTCTATCATAGATCCGAGGGCAAAATCTTCGTTGCCAAGAATGGATACTTTCTAGAGAAGGAATTTCTCTCAAAAGAAGTGACTGGAAGGAAAGTTGAACTCGACGAGTTTGTTGAACCTTCTCTCGAACTTGCGAGTAGCGCAGCACCGGAAGTAGTTCCTGTGGCGCCTACACCAATAAGAGAGGAAGCTAATGATTATGATCATGAAACTTTGGTTGAAGTTGCTACAGAGCCTCGCAGGTCAACGAGAACTCGTACCACTCCTGATTGGTATGATCCCGTTATGAGTGTCATGTTGGTGGACAACACCGATGAACCTATGACATATGAGGAAGCAATGATGAGCCCAGATTCCAATAAATGGCAAGAAGCCATGAAATCCGAGATTGGATCCATGTACGAAAACCAAGTATGGACTTTGGTGGACTTACCGGAAGGTTGTCGAGAACAAATGGATTTTCAAGAAGAAAACAGATGCTGATGGTAATGTTACTGTCTATAAAGCTCGACTTGTCGCAAAAGGGTTTCGACAGATTCAAGGAGTTGACTACGATGAGACTTTCTCACCAATAGCGAAGCTAAAGTCTGTGAGGATTATGTTAGCAATCGCTGCATATTATGATTATGAGAAATGGCAGATGGATGTCAAAACGGCGTTCCTCAATGGAGACATTGATGAAGAGTTGTATATGATGCAACCCAATGGTTTTGTTGATCCTAAAGATGCTAACAAGGTATGCAAACTTCAACAGTCCATATATGGATTGAAGCAAGCATCCCGAAGTTGGAATCAACATTTTGATAAGGTAATCAAAAGCTTTGGTTTTATACAAACTTATGGAGAAGCTTGTATTTACAAGAAAGTGAGTGGGAGCTCTATAGCATTCTTAATACTATATGTAGATGACATATTGTTGATTGGGAATGATGTAGACCTTCTTAATAGTGTCAAGGATTATTTGAATAATAGTTTTTCAATGAAAGATCTTGGCGAAGCAGCTTACATATTAGGCATAAAGATTTATAGAGATAGATTAAAACGCCTAATATCATTGTCACAAAGTACATATTTGGACAAAGTTCTAAATAGGTTTGGAATGGAAGATAGAAAGAAAGGGTTCTTGCCCATGTTGCCCAATACGACCTTGAGTAAAACTCAAAGTCCAGCAACGGCAGAAGATAGAGAAAGGATGGGTAAGACTCCCTATGCCTCAGCCATAGGATCTCTAATGTATGCCATGCTATGTACTAGACCCGACATTGCATATGCTGTTAGTTTAACTAGCAGATATCAAAGTGATCTAGGAGTGGATCATTGGACAGCGGTCAAAAACATCCTTAAGTACTTGAGAAGAACTAAGGATATGGTTCTTTCTTATGGAGGTGATGAACATCTCGTTGTTAATGGTTACACTGATGCTAGTTGGAACACCGATCCAGACGATTCTAAATCTCAATCTGGATACGTATTTACTTTGAATGGTGCAGCAGTTAGCTGGAGGAGTGCAAAGCAAAGCGTTGTGGCGAGATCTTCAACTGAATCGGAATACATAGCTGCTTCGGAGGCTTCACAAGAAGCGATATGGATGAAGGAGTTCATTACAGAGCTCGGTGTGGTTACAAGTGCGCTGGACCCAATGTCTATCTACTGTGATAACATGGGCGCCATAGCCAATGCGCAAGAACCAAGGTCACACAAGAAGCTAAAGCACATCAAGCTACGTTTTCACGCTATTAGAGAACATGTCCAAGATGGTGACATAAAGATTTGCAAAGTACACACAGATCTGAATGTGGCAGATCCGTTGACTAAACCTCTCCCGAGGGCAAAACATGACCAACACCAAACTGCCATGGGTGTTCGGTATATTACCATGTAATCTAGATTAGTTAACTCTAGTGCAAGTGGAGACTGTTGGAGATATGCCCTAGAGGCAATAATAAATGTAGTTATTATTATATCTTTGTGTTTATGATAAATGTTTACATTCATGCTATAACAGTATTAACCAGGAAACATTAATACTTGTGTGATTTGTAAACTAAATTAGAGTCCCTAGTAAAGCCTCTTCATAATACTAGCTTGTTGGTTAATAAATGATTGTGGTTTCCCTATCATGAACATTGAGATGTTATTAACAACAAGATCATATAATTAGGAGAATGGTATGATGGACATACTCCTATAGATAAGCGTAGCATAAAGATCAAGTCATTTTAATAGTTCAATTGCTATAAGCTTTCTGATACATAGTAAATAATCCCTTTGACCATGAGATCATGCTTATCACCATCGCCGGAAGGATGCTTTGATGACATCAAACACCACACCGTAATTGGGTGGCTATAAAGGTGGCATTGAATGTTCGGAAAGTATGGGTTGAGACACATGGATCAAGAGTGGGATTTGTCCATCCATATGACGGATAGATATACTCTAGGCCCTCTCGGTGGAATGTCATCCAATTAGCTTGCAAGCATGTGACTGGATCACAAGGGATCACATACCACGGGAACGAGAAAATAGTACTTATCGGTAACGAGGTTGAACTAGGTATGCAGAGATACCGACGATCAAAACCTCGGATAAGTAAACTATCGTGAGACAAAGGGAAATTGGTATCGTATGTAAGTGGTTCATTCGATCGCAAAGTAATCGTAGAAATATGTGGGAGCCATATTAATTTCCAGATTCCTCTATTGGTTATTGATCGGAGAAGTGTCTCGATCATGTCGGCGTCATTCACGAACCGTAGGGAGACACACTTAAGGATTCGATGTTGTTGAGTAGTTATGGAATGATGAGTAAGAGACCGAATGTTGTTCGGATTCTCGGATGGGATCTGGGATATCACAAGGAGATCCGGAATGGTCCGTAGAATAAGATTCATATAAGGAAAGTCCTGTTTCGGAGTTGGGGAATGATTCCGGTGGTTTCACCGGGAATGTTCTAGAAGGGTCCGGAAGGTCCGGCACTCCGGAGGGGAAGGGTACATGAATGTGTCATGACAATATGGAATGGTTGCATCATGTACTAGGTCACTTGGCTGGGCAAAATAAAGGGAGAAATCAAATCCTAGTTTGAAAGTCAAACGCCAATTTGAAAAAGTCAAACGACAAGTTTGCTTGGTGGAGGGAGAGTAGGAAACCTACTTGGGGAGTAAGTCTCCTCCCTCCACCCGCCGGCCAAGGTGGAGGAGTTGGTGGAGGACTCCCTCCTCCCAAATCGCATCCTCCCACCTATATAAGGAGGGGTAGGGCTGCCCCTCTCCCACACACCCAAAAACCCTAGCCCTCTCCTCCAAGTCGCCGGCGCCACCACCACCTTGTGCTGTCACCGCCGCCGCCTAGGGCACCTCCAACTCGGCGAGTTGGGGTGATCCCCAAACCCTAGCCGCCGGCTGCACTCTCCCCTTGGTGCCCTCTAAACCCTAGATCACCAAGGCCTCTCTCATACTCCACCATACTCGCTCCGGCTTAAGGTGAAGCCCTGCGAGATCTCCCCTCTACTTCCGGTACCACGCCGTCGTGCTGCCGAAATCGCGAGGAGAGTGCTACAACCTCTGCTGTCTGCTGGAACAAGGGAGAGGAAGATATTCATCGAGTATCGAACATGTGACCGACTGCGGAAGCGCTGCCGGAACACAGCGCCGGAAGGATCGTCTACGCGATCTTGAGATCGGCAAGAGTATGACTACATCACCCACGAGAATTTGCTCTCGTTAACCGCTTTGGAATCTTCGAGGGTGAGTTCTCTCTATCGACTCGTTGCTACAATCTAGTAGATAGATCTTGGCTTGTTTGTTTACATGCGGTAGAAAATTTTGTTTTCCATGCTATGAACCCCTACAATCCCCAACAGTCATCGCCACCATCATCGGTCTCTTCGAACGAGTAACCTTCCTCAGAGTATACCTGTCCATCTAAACCAATATTTTATTGTGTGAGACCCTAAGGGACTCAGCAAGTCTTTATGCATCTAAAGGGAACAACCTGAGGGTGACGCAATTGCAGCGAAAATAAAGCCTAGCAGTTCTATAGAGACACGCTACAACATCTGTCTAACCAATCATAGACGGACGCTTGTTAAATAAATAATAGTGAATTACCCAACAGATATATATCAACATAAGTAAACATAGCTCGCCCACCTCCCCGTTCCGAAACGAGAAGGCAGAAGAACATCCCATCTGTTGGTAGTTTTATTAATTATTTCAAGAATATTGCGCTATTACTAGTCATGTTTTAGTCAATTTAAAAGCGGTACTTTAGTTATGCTTGTCTATTATCGATAAACTGTGCTCTAAGTCGTCCATAACCACGGACATGGCTTTCAGAAAGATTTCCCTGCAGGGGTGCACAAATAGCAACACACGCACGATCAACCCCGGAAAAACCAAATGAAAACCCAACGAGGCATCACGACAAAAAATCGCAAGGTTCATATTTGATTTCAGGGGGCCACCCCGCTAAGCTACCCGCTATAAAGTTGGCCGGCTCGTGACGGACCGAGGGGTTTGCGACAATGGCTGTAAACGACTAGGAACCCGAAAGTGTGACTAGGCTTGTCGATACCACGTAAACATTCCGTATTTGTTCCAAAACAGTACAGGCGCTCCACGCGCAATAGTAAATAAAGTAGTAAAGCATGGCATAAGTACATGATAGTAATAACACCCTAAACTACTTGTGGCCCCAAGAAATTAAATATGACTCAAGCTAGGACTAAGGGGATTCATGGTCCCACATGCGGATAGTGCGATAGTGAAGGAACAAGAATTAAGTACTCGTGGTCCTACGGGACACAAGTGGGCGGATAAAAACCAGATCTCAACTATTGCCCACCGGTGCCTGTTTCTTTAGTTATCCTATTACTATTCAATTCAGTTGTTTAAGTACCTCAATATTCAAAGAAACTCACAAAACCTACACATGCAATTCTATGACTCGCATGGCTCAAATAACTCCTGCACTAATGGCTCATAGGATTGTGGGAACAAGTTTCGTTGGGGTTTAAAAGTAAAGGCTATGTAATACTTGGGATTCAATTTTATTCGTGACGCGATTATGATGCAAGAATAGGATAGATGCAATAGGTACTATATGTATTACAAGCATGGGGAAATGCTTGCCTGGTCATTCAGTAGCAGAATAAGATAGATCCGGGTAATACTCCTGAGGCTCCTGATATTCTCCTTGCTCAACGTCTATCCGGATAAAAACCAAACACACAAGGGGCAAAAATAAATACATTGCACAGTCATATAAATCATATGAAACAAGCAAACAAGTATGCCATGATGGAATGATGCACAATTTACATGGCATAACATAGCATGGCATGAGTGAGGTGTGGGTACAAGAATAAATCATTTTATTAAGTTTTTAGTCATATTTTGCTCCCATAATATTGCTGCCCCATTAATAATTATATGATACATGCTTCAATTTATATCATAGAATGCATAGTTAGAACGGTCTCGTCGAGCTAATCGATTTGGACATATCATTTGTCGGATTTGGAATTACGGTTTTAAAGTTATGCAATATTTAAGCAAGGGCATTTATTAATAATTAAATTATTTCAAAATTTTAAATTTCTCAAATGATATTATAAATAGCATAAACATGTTCCTCATGTTTTTCTGATTCAAAAACATATACTACTCAAATTATTTAGATATATGATTTAAAACAATATTAAAGTCAATTATATTAAAAAGGGATCAAAATCAAAGGTTTGACTAGTATGAAACAATTCTATACAAATTTGAAAACATATTGAATTCACATTTGAAAATGATTCATATTTCATATTATAAGTTTTCTTAAATTTCAAACTATTTATCAGATATAGATTTATCTGTATTTGATTTGTAATTTGAATTATTAAAGAAAACAGAAAAGGGGAAAATGTACTTAAATGCCTGTGGGTTAGCGCTGGGCCTAACGATGTTATACACCGCGTGGGGCGTAAGAAAAGAAACAGGCCGGAGCGAAGTAGCTGCCGCGGGCCGGCGACGGAAAAGGAAACGGGCCGGCCCAACTAAGCGGCAGAGAGTGGGACATGCGGGTGAAGAAGGAAGAAATGCCAGGGGAGCTGTTTGCAATTTACCCAAGAACATGTCGGGAGCAGTTCTGACGAACTGAAAAGTTTCAGAGGCAAAAACTGCTAGCTCGGCCCAAACTTCTCGAGAAGATTCCGAGCGATTCAGGCCTCCAAAATTTGTTCTGTTTGTTTCTACGTGAACCTGGTTGCACCTATATAATCTTAGGGTGAATAAAATCTCATAATATGAGATGGGGAGACTAGAAACTAGACGGTAACAGAGAGGAAAATCACCGTTGCGGACTGACGGAGATGAACTGAAAAAAATGACAGTAACAGCAGTGAAGTCGAGCCATCTTGGGAGGACGTTTCCGAGAGATCCGGACCTCGGAATCGAGTGTGGTTTGCGGCGTTGGAAATAGGCCAATACCTAGATTGTAGAAGTGTGAAGAATGGCGTCGAATATGAACTGTAGAGGACGGGAAAAAATACGGGAACTGAGGTGTTGCAGGAGAATGTCTGCGCACGCGTTTACTGTCAGGGTTACTGATGAGAATCGTTCGAATTTGCAAGAATATTGCCAGCGACTCCGGTCTTCGATTTGGGCCCGGTTTGATGCGTTGGGAAGCTTTGATATAGGAGAACAATTTTAGTGTTTTGAGTTCTCGGGAAGCATCAAAGAGGATGTCAGGAAAAAACAAAGTAACCGAGGGGTGCGGCGGTGTCTGCTGTTGTGCGCTGCGTGCGCTGCTGCGGCTTGCGCGCAGCGCTGCTGCTGGGTGGCTACGGCGAGGCGGCGGAACATGGTGCAGCGATCCAGTCCAGAGACGTGGGGGTGCGTTGGGCTTACAGCGAGGGGTTGGTGACGGAGGTTGCTGGCCAGAGATGCGACAGGGACGACGGAGAGCGGCGGGACGACGGGGCGCTGGTTCGGCCGCGGCGATCAAGGCGGCGTCGGTGCGCGCAGGTACGACGAGGGAGCGGCGCGGTCGCTGTCTCCTCCTCGCTCCTGGCACGGCACGCGCTGAGGAAGACGAAGGCAGCTCCTTGGTTCTCTGCTGCGACGCCGGTGGTGGCGACTCTTAGAGCATGTCTAGCCCAGCCAACCCCGTAAAATAAGCGCCGTAATACGGGTTTGGACGCTACCCGGCAGTCTAGCACGCCCCATAAAAACGGCCTCCGCATCGATTTTTTCTGGTTTTGGATACGGGACGGCCCTCCGCCCACTATCTCTATGGGGTGGGGAGGGGAATACAGGGCGAACCCCGCATTCTTCCTTCCCCTGCGCGCGAACAATTTCAGCGAAGCCCAACCGCCGCCGCCACCGCCCGATCTCCTCCGACTCGCCCTCCCCGGCCAAAACTCGGCCGGATCTCGCTGCCATGGGTAGTCAGGAAGGCCCGCTGACCGCCGGCGGTGCACCACCGGCGACCGCGGTGGCTGATGTCGAGCCAAACGCCGACGTGTCGGCCATGATCTCCGCCACCATCCAATGAAGAGGAAGAGGATCCCGAAGCAGATCTTCAAAGCCGGCGCACCGGCCGCAGCTCCACCGGCCGCTGCTCCGCCGGCTGCAGCTGCCAAGAAGGGGGGCGGGGCCAGGTTGAAGACGAAGGCCGCCAAGAGGGGTGTCCCGCCGGCCCAGAAGACAAAGACACTCAGCCGCGTCGGCCTCGCGCCGCCACGGCCATCCAAGGCCGTGGACCCTCCTTCCTCCGTTCCGGCCGTGTCGACGCCCTCACCGTCGCCACCAGACATCGACGCAGACAAGGTGTTCGACGTTGAGTCCACCACATCGTACATGGACATGCTCACCGAATCCGCGGTGAACTTGGACGCCGGCATCGATGCGTTCGATGTGGAGGATGATGTGGAGGTGGAGGATGATGTGGAGGTGGAGGAAGAGGTCGACGACGACGAGGTGGTCGAGGTGGCGCCGATGAAGCGCACCAGCAACTACACCGAGATTGAAGACACGACCTTGGTTCGTGCTTGGAGTAGAGTGGGGATGGATGCGTGCACCGGAGTGGACCAAGGCTCGATGCGCTACTGGCAGCGCATCGAGGATCTGTACCACCAGTTGAAGCCTCGCACCAAGAGCATGGCCGACAGAACCTACCGCTCTCTTGAAGGCCGGTGGAACGTGATCAAACCAGCATGTTCTCGTTGGAGTGCTGCCATGGACCAAGTGGCCGACAACCCCCCTAGTGGATGTGTGCCGGAGGACTACCCCAAGTATGCTCAAAAGAGGTACAAAGACATGGCCGGCTCCAAGAACAAGGAATTTCAGTTCCAACATTGTTTTGCCCTTCTTCAACATCTTCCTAAGTGGAAGTTGAGGGATAATGAACCAAAGTGCAAGAAGGAATCACTTGTCAACATGGATTATGAAACTCCGGTAATCCCGAGGGCAACAAGAAAGCCAAGGAGAGAGTGAAGGTAGAAGGCGAAGCAGCTAGCTTCAAGGAGAAGTTGGATCAACTCATGAAATCCAAGGAGGTTTTGACGATGAAGATGTTGGAGGCCAAGCTCATCATCACCGAGAAGAAGCATGAGGTGAAGCTTGCGAAGCAGCTAGCAAGGCGGGAAGATGCCAAGGTGAAGGCCGAGCTGGACTTGAGGATGCTCGCACTGAAAGAAGCCAAGGCCATGAAGGAGCTCTTGCCCGAGGAGAGGGAGATCATGATGATGCGCCCCGACGACATGGACGAGGATCAGCTGCTGTGGTGGAAGGAGACCAAGGCGGACATCGTGGCGAGGAAGATGCTCGCGCGTCAAGCTCGTGCTGCAAGTGCGTCGACTCCTCAAGGTGAGTCTCCGGCGAGTGGCTCGTGATCACGTCGATCGCGTTGTGATGCTAGAACTATGAATGATGCATCACATTGAATCTTTGAATGATCGCATTGATGTGTTGCTGGTGGCTTGAACATTGACTGTCATCGCTATGATCGCGTTGTGATGTAAAAACTATGAATCATTCATCACATATTTTGGATGTGCTATGTTTCATTTGAATGTGTTGTCCAAAACCCTGTTTTGAGGGGCCGAAAACCCGTGCGAGCTAGCAGACCCCGTATCCCCACCCCGTAAAACAGGATCTGTTTTACGGGGTGGGGATACGGGGTCCTGTTTTACGGGGTGGGGATACGGGGTCTGCTAGCTCGCACGGGTTTTCGGCCGATAAAAATCGAATACAGGGCCCTCTACTCGCGTTTTACATGGCAGAAATTTAAGGGGTCCGCTAGACATGCTCTTAGCTGTTTTAATCTAGTCGTTGATTTTTCCCTCAGTTTTTCTGAAAGTTTAGTTAGCTGTTAGGCATGCGCACGTTCTCTTAGACTAGATGAACCTTGCGTGCTTTGCTGTGCCGTTTTCTATTTGTCGTATTAAACTTTTTATTTTTAACATAAACCCTGAATCGATAGTAACATATATTGAATTGAATAATGTGTTCTATCATAGCATTCAATTTCCTTTCTTACATTCACCTAATATGAGATTCATTAACAACCATACACCACATCATGTTACCGATCTTTCATCCACATATGCATTAACTTACATAATTTGGTTTTCTGATGTACAATGGCAATTAAATATGAAGTTAAAATATGACGAAAGAACTCTTTCTACAGTGAAAAGAACAATTAACGAACATGGAAGGCTATACAAAAAATCATGAATATAAAAATGGAAAATATTAACCAGCATGGCGCGCAAGGGGGGGAGGGGAAGGGGGAGACCTAAGATCTTACATTTTCCTAATCTTTAGAAATCAACACGCAATATATTCACGTGAAACCAAGTAGCCTGATGCCCACAATAAGGCATCGTTGAAAATGTTAGAAAGATTTTATAAGTTAAAATTAGTAGAAAATACTCCACACGTTGACAAACTACTTCATGGACATAATTTTTCCAGAGCAGATAGTTACTTACAAAGCTAATACATAGAGGGGTACCTTCTTATGTTGATTCTTATGATTCTGTATGGAAGGCACTGCCACAGCATCATTCTTTCGAGAATGCATTTACTTTCAGGTACATAGATATTAGACAGTGTGTATGGTCCAAAGAGAAATGCGCTTATGAACCTACATATATAAGTTAGAAGCTATTCATGATGGTTCTTACAACGAGGTGAATCTTTATCTGCATTCGTCTACAATAAAATAAATTGTTTTTCACTACTGTACACATAAAGAGATTGTTGACAAAATAAGAAATGTGCCTACCTTGTGGACGGCAAGAGAAATACTCTGCTTTCTGAGGTAAGCTAGCTTGTACAGGATCACATAATAATGCAGAATACATAGCTCTTGGATTCCTTTAATAACAAACAAACTTAGTGTACCATTTATTTAGTATATTGCAGTATAGAATGCTCAAATTGATTTTTAAAGAAACTACTTCCCTGGAGTGTCGCCACTAACTTCCTAGAAGATGTACCCTCTAGCCATAAAATGCATGGTTGCATGATTGACACCAAAGTTACAAATACTCACAGTATTACTTCATAAAATAATTAGGTTCTCACACTAAATGAATGCAGGTGAATTGACACTGATTTTGTTCCAATAATATACAAAATTGTAACTGAGACCTTGTGTACTCAGATAACATAAATGATGCAAGACTTAATCTCAGTTTTCATCACAAATATGTGCATCAGCATACATATACATATTATAGATTATATGTGAGCGCACAAGAATCACAGCTAAACACAAAACGGTGGAATAGAGCCATGGGTCAGCATTTGTGATGAAGAACAGGTAAAACCTGCCACAAATAGAGGAGGCAAAATATAAAACATGCATCATGAAACACAACCATGGACGTGATTATATCCATTGTATGTACAAACGGGTGGAACTTGACAGTCGAAAAAGGCGCACGGCAATGCTGAGTTAGCATAACACAAGAGAAATCAAAATAGACAAGGAATCTTGATCCTCTTTGGGCAGTAAGCTGGAGCAGATGCCCATTTTTCCGACTGACGGTCGCTGATGACCAAATCAACACAGATGCAGACGCCCTAAATATCGTGTCATCGAAAAAGGAAAGAACAAAAGAGGGAGGCATAGAGCTCGACCTAGACACAATCAGGACGGATGCTAACAAGCATTTGGAAGTCTAGAGAGGAAACAGAGACAACTCTCACTCCCCGGCTTCATGGCGGCATGTCCAATCCCTTGGCGTCCATTCGTAGGTGACCAACTCTCAAATTGATCTCGTGCTGGACCCAGCCAGATGGTCGAACCGGTCGGATCCATCCATCCAATTTGGATGTGACTGGAATATACGTAGTTCGGACCGATGGCAACGAACTCGTGGTCAGAGAGGGCTCTCTACCTCGCCTTCTCACGGTCTAGTGTCGTTTCCTCCCGGAAGATCACGCCGGTGCACCGCCGTCCTACCCTGGGCTGCCACCGAGACGAACTCGTCTGCCGTGTAAATTCTGAACACTATATATCATCGCTTGATTGTTCATAATTAAGGTTCTCACACCTGAACATTGGATGTGCACCACGGGCCTACAATATTCAGAATACTATGAGAGATCTATAGAATAAAAGGAAAATCACTTGACATTCCCAAGACAGGACAACTGGGATTTGGGCGATATAAATAACATCGTTTTGAAGTCCTGAGCTATGATTTCTACTGAATCTCAGGAAAAGGTAGTGGACAACAATATTGGGATTATGCAAGCAACTACTCCCTCCGTTTCAAAATATAAGATGTTTTAGTTTTGTGAAGAAAACGAATCTAGACTTCATTTAGTGTAGATTCATTTCAAAGTTGAGTGAATCTACATACTAAAATAAGTCTAGATTCATTTTCTTCACAAACCTAAAACATCTTATATTTTGAAACGGAGGGAGTATGTTTTTTGTTGTGAAAAATAGTAGTAAGTATAGATTTTGATGTGGGTAGTACAGTATGAAGGAAGAACCACCGTTATTTTTTGGCGTTTGCCAAAACACCGCTGGAATGTGTCTTTGCTGAGTACCATTATAATTTCGTGGCACATTTGCCAGGACACACTGCATGCCGCAAATGGAAAGTTTGACTAATTTTATTGGGATGACCATCATATGTCCGGTTTAAACACTTTTTTCTCTAATTCAAATTCACCAAATCCAGCATATGCATATACCGACCATGAATTAGAAACTATACGTAAGTTCACATCAAGTTGGAACATCCAGGCCAAGTCGCCATCCATTGCAGCATGCAGCATCGTGGTTAAGAAAAAAAATCAACGAGGGAATTGGGAAAAAGCTGGATAGTTTGTTCTATCTGAAATATCTTGTATTTCAATTAAAATTCTAGACATATTTGCAACAAGGTAAAAAGGTAATCTAAAACTTCAAACTTTCCGGGTGGCAGAGTTATTAGCAACAGCTCAAATTCATTCATACTTATTGCCCTTGCTTCTATGATCCTGGCACATTTAGGTTTTGATCTGAGGAAGGAAATATCCATTGGATAATTTCTAACACTCCTTGACTGTCGCCTTGCTTGACAGGAAGAGAAATCTATGCTGTTACATGAATCTCTCGGCCAATTATACCGGGATCTCAATCTACAATGTAGCAACAGATTGTCGAAGAAGAATCAGATTGGGCAGTACAGTGTGTTCTAGCAAATTGTCACGAAATAGTAATGGTATTAGGCAAAGCCACATTCCAACAGTATGTTTTAGCAAATGCCGAAAAATAACGATGTCCTCTAGCAAATTTTCTCAAGAAACAACCATCGCTCAAACCATCTTCAAATAGGAATTCTGACCGGAGCTATTGCAGTAGAAAGACAAAAAGATCTTCGAGAGAAACGGGCCTGGATGGGAGTCTATCCGCAGGGGTAAGAGAAGATCCCGGAGTCAGTTCTAACCCTTGTCAACGAAGCTCTCGATGGGCGGCGAACAGGCCCGCTTCTCCTTCTCCCCTATCGCCTCCTCCTCCGCCGCACCAAGCCTTCATCGAGCACCCTTCATCAGCGGAGCAGGTGCAGCGCCGAGAATAGCACAGAGAGAATCAGGAGAGGCCACACCATCAAAAAAAGGAGCTGCTGAGGCGGTTGAAGTAGTCAATTGGATTGTGGATACATCACCGTTGTCCCCGTCCGTCGAAAAAGTCGAAGGAACCAACTTACAACAACACGTATAGAGCTCGAGATCAATTGGGCAATCCGACTTGGAATGAACGCGTAGATAGCTAGCGGGCCCACACTCACACACGATCGCTCGGAGCAATGAGAGCTCGTCAATTCTAGGGAACTTAGTGCTTCTAGAAGATTGCCGTGCCTGTAGTCGTGGCTTCGTGTCCGCTCCGGTGCTTGTGGTATGGCTTGAGCGCTTCAGCCGGATCGTGGCGCATTAATAGGATGACTACCAGCCACAGTTTGCTTATAACCTGAATAAATAGCGAGAGAAAATAAATGAGAAAAGTTGCAAGACGTTCTCAACGCAAACACCTGGTGTCCTCTGTCGTTCCTCTTGCCTGTACTTGTGTTCTTCTGAGTTTCAGGTCTGGCCAACGCTAACAAGTGGCATCAAAGCCACCTTCGTGATAGGGATCATGACGGACCCGCCGAAGCCAGATGACACACCACGGGCGGTCGCGTCTAGGACGCCGGAGCGCTCACCAAGCGGCGGTGGCTCGTCAGGGAGTCGCTCGCCGAGCCGCGGCCGGAGTCACACACGCAGGCACGGGAAGGAGGTCATCATCACGAGCGCACGATGCAGGAGCGCGGGGTGCAGGGCAGCGCGCTGGTCTGACCAACTCTCACCACCACGAACTACGTCGAGTGGGCTCTCATGATGCAGATCAACATGGAGGCCTGCGTCCTCTGGGATGCGGTGGAGGGCAACCCGCCCAACGTACCAACGGACAAGGCCGCGCTGGCATGCGCATCACGACCGTCCTCTGTACGCCTTCGGCATGCGCATCACGACCGTCGTCAACAATCTCCAATCCATCGGCGACACCGTGGTTGAGGTAAAAATCATGCAGAAAATCCTCCGCGAAGTGCCCGAGCAGTACGCACAGATGGCCTGCTCCATCGAAACACTCCTCGATCTGAGCACCATTTTGGTTGAGTAACTGCTCGGTCGCATGCGGTCATTGGAGGAACGCCGCGGGACAACGACCCTGACGTCAGGAGCGGGCGGCACTCTGCTCCTCACGGAGGAGGAGTGGAACGCGCTCCGCAAGCAGCAAGAGCAGGGCTCCGGCTCGCACGGCACAAAGGGCCTGAACAAGGGCAAAGGAAGGAAGCAACCCCGAGCATGTGACGGCCAGTAGAGCAACGATTGTGACATGAGCAAGGTGAAGTGCTATAACTGCAACAAGTTTTACAATCACTTCTCTAGGGACTGCCCTGAGCCTCGCCGCGAGCGCAAGGAGCGAGCCAATCTGGTGCAAGGCCAAGCTGACGAACCGACGCTCCTGCTCGCCACCGTGTGCGCTCTCAGCGCAATCACAGAGCAGACGGACGAGCACGTACTGCTCAACGAGGAACGATCTCAGGCACGCGCCGCGCCTAAGGGGAGCAGCTGCGACACGTCGTGGTTCCTGGACATGGGTGCGAGCAACCATATGTTAGGGCGCCGGGATATCTTCTCCGACCTTGACACCAGCATCCATGGCACGGTCAGGCTCGGCGATGGCTCCGCCGTCCAGATCGAGGGGAGAGGCACGATCCTATTCAACTGCCGCAACGGTGAGCACCTAGTCCTCTCAGAGGTGTATTTTATCCCATGTCTGCAGAGCAACATTGTCAGCATCGGCCAACTTGACGAGATCGAGTACGAGACTCCCGTCTGCCACGGCGTGATGCAGCTGCATGATCCAGTCGGACGCCTGCTCACACGGGTGCCGCGGATGAGTGGACGCCTGTACGTGGTGTGCATGGAGGTGGCGCGGCCTGTGTGCCTCGCCGTGCATGGAGATGACGAGATGTGGCGCTGTCATGCCCACTACGAGCACATCGGCTTCCAAGCGTCGCGGCAGCTCTCCCGGCTGGAGATGGTGCGTGGTCTGCCTCTCCTCGTCGAGGTGGACCACGTGTGCGAGGAATGCCTCATCGGGAAACATCGGTGGGCGCCGTTCCCGCAACAGGCAATCAACAGGGCGAACAAGGTGCTTGAGCTCATGCACGCAGATCTATGCGAGCCGATCTCCCCGGCAACGCTAGAAGGGAAACGATATTTCCTCCTGCTGGTCGACGAGAAGAGCAAGTACATGTGGCTGCGCCTGATAGCAACGAAGGACGAAGCGCAAGCAGAATTGAAGAAATTTCAGGCAAGCACAGAGCTGGAGTCAGGAGAGCGGCTCAAGGCGCTGCGCATTGATCGCGGAGGGGAGTTCAACTCCGCGAGCATCGACGAGTACTTCGCTGATCAGGGGGTGCAACGGCAGCTCATAGCTCCTACACACCATAGCAAAACGGCATAGTGGAACGCCAAAACCAGACCATCCTCGGGATGGCACGACGCTTGATGAAGGAAAGGGGCGTTCCAGCACGTTTCTGGGGTGAGGCCGTAACCACGGAAGTGTACCTGCTGAACCGAGCGACGACGAAGAGCGTACCAAAGATGATGCCGCTCGAGTCTTGGTCAGGCAGGCGACCCAGCGCCAACCATCTCCGTGTCTTTGGGTGCGTGGAACACACCAAAGTGACTCGTCCTGACGTAAAGAAGCTTGATGACAGGAGTGTACCCATGGTGCTGCTCAGCTATGAGCCGGGCTCGGTGGCGTACCGCTTGTTCCATCCATCTTCTGGCCGCGTCCATGTCTCAAGGGACGTGGTGTTTGACGAGGGCGCCGCATGGAGATGGAGTGACGCAAGCGCACCAACTGAGCACCAGCCTACCCCAGCACATTCACTGTGAAGCAGACGCTCTGGTCCTCAGCTAGCACTCCATGGATGACGGACACCACACCCACGACTCCAGCGACATCGCCATCACCTGCAGCTGCGCACCTACCTCTTCCGACTCCGCGTCGTCTCCCATGACACCACGGTCTCCACAACTACATCCCACGTCGGCCCAGGCTTCGCCCGGTGTCGAATTCGTCTCGCCACCAACGGGTGCGTCGGTAGCGTCCCCTAGCGACGAGGCACCTTGCCGGTATCGCACCTTGGAGAGCCCGTGGGACGCCACGGAAGAGGAAGAAGCAGGAGACAATGACCTCTATCTATTTTTAGGAGAGGAACCAACTTCGTTCAACGAGGCCGAAACAGAGAAGGGGTGGTGTCAGGCCATGGATGAGGAGATGCAGAGCATCAACGACAACCGTACCTGGGAGCTAAGCAAGCTCCCCCTGGGGCATCGAGTGATCGGACTCAAATGGGTCTATAAACTCAAGAAGGATGCTCATGGCGTGGTGGTGAAACGCAAGGCGAGGCTGGTGGCGAAGGGCTACGTCCAGCGACAGGGAGTGGACTTCAACGATGTTTTCGCGCCGGTCGCACGCATGGACTCGGTGCGCGTCCTGGCTGCCCTCGCCGCGCATCGCGGCTGGCAGGTGCACCATATGGACCTTAAGTCCGCGTTCTTGAATGGTGACCTGCTCGAGGAGGTTTATGTTCAGCAGCCACCGGGATGCGTGAAGACCGGGGAGGAGAAGAAGGTGCTGCGCCTACACAAGGCGTTGTATGGACTGCGCCAGGCGCCGTGCGCCTGTAATGCCAAGATCGACACCAGCCTGAACTCCCTCGGCTTCGAGCGTTGCCCATTAGAGCATGCGGTGTACCGCCGTGGGAAGGGCAACTCGCTACTGCTCGTGGGCGTCTATGTGGACAACCTCATTATCACCGGCATGGACACGAAGGAAATCGACCACTTCAAGCACCAGATGACCGAGCTCTTCCGCATGAGTGACCTGGGGTTTGCTCAGTTTCTACCTTGGCATCGAGGTGTCTCAGGAGCGCGACCGCACCATGCTTCGTCAAGCTGCGTATGCCAAGAAACTGCTCGAACAAGCAGGGATGGAGGAGTGCAACCCTTGTGCCACGCCGATGGAAGCACGACTCAAGCTGAGCAAGCAAGGTATCGGCGAGCCGTTCAACGTGACGAAGTACAAGAGCATCATCAGTGGACTGCGGTACCTGACGCACACTAGGCCTGACATCACATTCACTGTCAATTATTTGATCAGGTTCATGGAAGCTCCAACATCTGAACATTACACCGCGGTGAAGCACCTGCTGAGGTACATCGCAGGGACATCGGAGCGCGGCTGCATGTACAAGCGTGGCAAAGGAGCACTAGAACTGGTAGGGTATAGTGATTCCGACCATGACGGGGACACAGACGATTAGAAGAGCACCACGGGTGTAATCTTCTTCCTCGGCGAAAGTCCGGTAAGCTGGCAGTCACAAAAGCAACGAGTGGTGGCGATTTCAAGTTGTGAGGCCGAGTATATGGCCGCCACCACTGCTACCTGCCAGGGCATATGGATGGCACGGCTTCTCAGCGAGATGCTGAATGAGGAGCCCATACAACCAAAGTTGCTCGTCGATAACAAGTCAGCGATCTCGCTGTCGAAGAACCCTGTCTTCCACGAGCGAAGCAAGCACATCGAGACCAGATACCACTTCATACGTGAATGCGTGGAGCAGGGGAAGATCGGCATCGACTATGTTCGAACCAGCGATCAGCTTGCCGATGTTCTGACAAAGGCACTTGGGCGCATCATGTTCCTGGAGCTCAGGAGGAGGATCGACATGTTAGAAATAAAACGCTGACAACAAGATTAAGGGGGTGATTTGTTAGCTGTTTTAATCTAGTCGTTGTTTTTTCCCTTAGCTAGCTTAGTTTGTCTTCTGAAAGTTCAGTTAGCTGTTAGGCATGCGCGCACGTTCTGTTAGATGTTCCATGCCTGTAGTCGTGGCTTCGTGTTCGCTCCGGTGCTCGTGGGATGGCGTGAGCGCTTCAGCCGGATCGTGTCGCATTGGTAGGATCGCTATCAGCCACAGTTTGCTTGTAACCTGAATAAATAGCAAGAGAAGATAAATGAGAAAAGTTGCAAGACGTTCGCAACGCAAACACCTAGTGTCCTCTGTCATTTCTCTTTCTTGTACTTGTGTTCGTCTGAGTTTCAGGTCCGGACAACGATAACAGCGACGAACGTTGAAGCTAGGAACGGCGGTGCTAGGTTTTTTCGGTGGAGAAGGAGAGGAGGAAAAGTGGATCGATATGGGGAGGATCAGGATGGGAGAGGATAGAGACGCGAGCCAATATGTTGCTTTATGAGGAGAGGAAGACACGTGAGGGGCACGGGGTGGTGTCCTAGCGTTGGGCACGTGAGGCGCTTCTAGGAAGAGAAACGGGAGCGGTCTTGCTCGTTGTCCACCAGCTGGGTTGAATCGGACCAAGAGGGAAGAGGGTTCGGGTCAAGTGGCCTGGTGTTGTTGGCCAGACTGGACCAGGAAGGAAGAAGGACCAGCAAGAAATATAAAAGGAGGTGTCGCTTGGTCAGCTGGATCGGATCGATGTTTGGTCTGGGTACAGGAAGGTTGAATGATTGGTGGAACCGGTAGCTTTCTGGATGAATGAATAGATGGTCTTGGTGTTTGTATAGGTGGAGAGTTTACACACGATTTGGTATATAGAGAGAGATTTAGCTAGGTACCACATCGAATGCATGGCATATATGCAAGTACACATACACTTGCATGCATGCATGGATGAATGTTGGATCCATACTAGATATGTTAGATATGTGTGGGCTGGAATTAAATACCCAAAAGGAAAATACAAAGCCCACATACATAGGTATGGTAGAGTGAAAGCAAGATTAATATGGAAAGGTCTAGAAGGGTGGATGATCCACACAAGGGATTAGGGGCATTATTCAACATAATTCAAAAATAGAAGAACCCATATGGCTATGATGTGGTAGAAAAGAGAGTAGATTAAATGGACCAATGAATAGTGGCTTGTTAGTGATGCAAAAGTAAATGAAGAGATATGCCCTCAACTAAAATTGGGAATCAAACATTTTATTAAGAAGAAAATACAATATATCAAGAAGCAAAATAATATGCTAGACAATGCAATATGAGGAGAAAAACCAAATGAAATAGGTTTTAATATGATGCTCAAATGCAATGTGGCATGGTGACATGAGCATGATATAATGATGATGCAATGCAAGGATGATATGTAGGAAGTAGAAAAATATATACTAGGAAAATAGCATTACAATTATTAGACAATTGGGATGCTAGAATTTATCCTTGTTCTTTATAGATCTAGTACCATATGAGCTTCCCAACATGATTATGGTCATATATATAATTCCTATGTGGTGGATCTTTATTCTATGTTTTGATATATGAGATTGGAACCTATTTTATGTAAGATGTATTGGTAGATGCATATCATGTACCCCGTTATTAATTGCTTGTTTTGATCCAACTTGTATGGGGAGAAGTGTGTAGTAGATGGAGTAGCATGGTGGTAGTGATTAAATTCCAACAACAATATTCAAGATCTACTTTGGTTTTTACCTTTCTTTTGCTGCCTAACTAGGGATAAAGTGAAATCATGTGCTACAATTATCATGTGACAGTGAGATAATCTTTTTTGATCAAGGTAATATATTTGTATTTGAAACATCATGTTATATTACTTAAAGCTATACTCTGATTTGTTCTTAATTCAAGATTACATGGAGTTTCCCTTTCTTGAGGAGTATAAGAGAGATATGTTTCATCTCTATTTTAGAACGTGATGCCCATATGAATGCTTATCATACATATATAGAAGGTCAATGAATATTTATCATTGATGAATTGTTTTATGATCACTACAACTTAAAAAGAGAGTATACAAGTGAACCCATGAACCTCGGTCCAATTTTAATCATAAGAAACACCTTTCCATTGCAATTACTACCATTTATATTTTCTGCAATTTATTATTTCGAAAATACAAAAATACTTTTTTGACTTGCAATCACTCATAAAACCCCAAAACAACTCTATTATATTCCATATCATCTAGTTTGCATTACTTTACTTTATTTATTTCATTTCATTTTACTTTATATTATATTTCATATTACTAATACAAAACCTTGTTATTTTTTTACCAGGAACTATGAGGAAAAAGCCCCATAGCTAATTTATTAAATTAGAAAAACAGTTAACATAAGTCTTATATACAAGAAAAATGAAAATAGAAAATACAAAGAGGAGGGAAGCAAGCCATCAAGCCACTAAGGTAGTGCTTCTATCCAAGCTAAGAGTCTTGGTCTGAATTTAGCCTTGATCCTATATTGTAGTAAGCTCATGTCCTGTACAAACTGTGATTTACATTTGCCAAAAGTAGATCTCTCGTGATTAAAAATCTTTCCATTCCTAAGTAACCACATATTCCAACACGCCGTGATTAATACTTCCATAAAAATGGTTTTTGAAATTCCTTCTTGCCATGGAGATAACTATTTGAATAGCATCATGTGACTACAACTCAATTTGGAGATAATTTCAGACTCAAATGCTGAAATTGCAATGAAAGAATAGATGCATTCTATCTTCATACATCCTAGCTAGACATAATTCACAATGAGTGTCATTATCATGCCAATGTCGCCTTTGTAACATGTCACGAGTGTTCAATCTGTCCCTCAATAATAACCAAGCAAAAACCTTGGTCTTTGATGCCTACACACGCTTCTATTCTTATAGACAGTGTTGGGCCTCCAAGTGTAGAGGTTTGTAGAACAGCATCAAGTTTCCCTTAAGTGGATCACCCAAGGTTTATCGAACTCAGGGAGGAAGTGGTCAAAGGTATCCTTCTCAAGCAACCCTGCAATAAATATACAAGAAGTCTCTTGTGTCCCCAACACACCCAATACACTTGTTAGGTGTATAGGTGCACTAGTTTGGCGAAGAGATAGTGAAATACAAGTAGTATAGATGATTATAAGTGGTAATTGCAATCTGAAATAAAGATGGCAGCAAGCAAACATGTAACAGGACTGATTGTAAATGGTGTTTCAATGCTTAGAAACAAGGCCTAGGGATCATACTTTCACCAATGAACACTCTCATATAAATATCTTCTCTTCATAATGCTACTCTGAACTACTCTCCGGTTGGATAACTCCAATCCACGGTAGGGCTACAAAATCTCTCCTTAAAGTTCGCATTCCCCATCTAGGTAACCCCACACTATCAGCTTGAGCGCTAGATGGTTCCAACAAACACCACAATTTCATAGAGACATCCAACTCAAAATTTAACTCATGATGAGTATTTCTGTAATATTTAGCCTAAGTGCCACACGGTATGCACACTGTCAACTTCACACACGTGGGGATAATCGGAGATTACAATTAAAGCACTTGAGTAGCAGAGTAGATCTACTTGATTACAAAGCTCATGACCACAATAAGATCACGCATAGAGAGAGAGATGAACACATAGCTACCGATAGAGCCCTTAGCCTCGAGGGAGAACTACTCCCTCCTCATCATGGGAGTTAGTAACAGAGATGGAGATGGTGGTGGAGATCGATGGAGATGGCTCCAGGGGCAATTCCCGTCCCGGCAGGGTGCCGGAACAGAGACTTCTGTCCCCCGAATCTCCTCTTCAGTGGCGGCGGTGCTACAGAACTTTTTATGGAGATCTGGTCCATGTAGGGTTTACGTCTCAGGGAGACGTATATATAGGCGAAAGAGCAAGGTCGGTGGAGCCTCGAGGGGCCCACACCACCTGGTGGCGCGCCCTAGGGTGGTCCCCGCCACCCTATGGTGTGGCCGCCTCGTGGCTCCCATTCGTCTCTCCTTCGGGCTCCGTGTTGCGTCTGAAAAAATAGGAACTTTGGCTTTTGTCCCATCCAATTCCGAGAATATTTCCTTACTAGCTTTTCTAAAACCAAAAACAGCAGAAAATAGGCAACTGGCACTGCGGCATCTTGTCAATAGGTTAGTTCCGGAAAATGTATAAAAATACCTCAAAGTGTAGACAAAACATAAGACAAATGATATAAAACAAGGATGAAGCATAAAAAACTATAGATACGTTTACAATGTATCAAGCATCCCCAATCTTAACTCCAGCTCATCCTCGAGTAGGTAAGTGATAAAAAGAATAATTTTTGAGGTGACATGCACCATCACAATCTTGATCAAGGTATTTGTAAAGCATTGATAGCTAGGATCAAAGTATTCTAAACATGATCATGAAAGATGTAGTTCTAACAATAAGACATAGAAACTATGTTGTAACATGCAAAGGTACAAACAAAGGATCATGAATAACAATGCATTGAAAGACGTTTGTTTGTTTCACATATAGAAAACATAGCATATGTGGTATTCATCTTGTCCTTCATGGTGTAGCAAAACATAAATGCATAGGACACCTTCAAAGTTCATAAGGGTGACTAGATACAAATAATTTAAGAACAAGCAATACCAACATTATGAATCAACCAATAAGTTTTGGGACAATGCACATTGAACTAAGAATGACAACTATGCTATCTTAATTGGTGCATAAAGATAGAAGATGGAGACTCAATATAAAAGTAAGAAGAAATGCCCTTCATAGAGGGAAGCAGGGATTTCAAGTTTCATAAAGAGCTTCCAAAAATTATGGTACTTATTAGCTTTCAGCTCTCATTGGCCCTATCATAAGCATCTTGAAGTGATTAAGGTTAAAGTGAAACAAGTATGAAGTATATGCTTGACAGATCATAAGTTGGCAATCTCATGTCCCTTGAGTACGAGGTCCCTTCCTCATGCTACTCAACTTTTGTCACAAGCAAGTTCTTGTCATTGTAAGTATATGCGTATCATAGAGAACCACCAACGGGTACCCCTTGCCCCATGACACAGGAGCTATCCCATATCAAAATGACAAGGCAACAGACAATGAGCATCTCAGCGATCTTTTTATTTGCTATTTGCATAGGTTTTTATTGAGGATGCTTTACATATTTCTCACTATGGTTATGCTGCAAGTTTCCACCATGATTAGGCATGGCTTAGGATAGCCGCCCAGGCCTTTCTCTAACACATATATAATACTCCATGAACTTATAAGACCAGCCACACTGGTGGTGCGATGCATGAAAAAAAGCGAATCGATCCTGTTTTGCTACACTGTTTTGAATCAGTTCGTATTATAGCGTGGGACCCAGTTACTGTAAGAAAACATTTTTTCTGCCCTATATTCTTTCCATCTAGACGTGGCTCTCTTTTGGCTCTCTTTCTTTATTGCCTGTGTCTGCTTGTGTCAGGATAGAAGCGGATCAAGTTTGGGAATCGCTTTTTCTTAGAACCGCTTGAATGAATGTTGTGCAGTGTATCGAATCGACTCATAGCACAGTTTGAACTGCTTTTTGCCTACGCTGTGGCTGGTATAAGCTCCCCTTTTATTTCACACCGCCGACATCCATTAAGAAAAGATTATGATATCAACTGGATAATATGTACAGGTGTTGAAAGCGTTCCCCATGACAACATGGTTCTGCTAATTCCCAACTTATAAGTGCAAGCATATAGACAACATAGATGACACAATGATTCAAGTTTATTAGGTTCATTAAGTAAAGTGTGCCATCAAGTTTGTGAGAGCTTTAATCACTAATTTTCACATAACAAGTTTAATTTGGAAGATAAATAAAAACATGAATATACTTGGAATGGTGTAACACACCATGCATATGAATTTATAGTGGACTCTTTGGAATAACTTGGTTTCTTGGGAGTTGGATGTACAAGTAGAGCTTACTCAGTACAAGTGGAGGCTAGCAATATACTGGGAGCGACCAACTAAGAGAGCAATAATGGCCATAATCATGAAAAGCGACAAAAAAATATTAATCAAATCATAAAGTGATATCACAAGTCAAAAACTAAATGATCATAGAGGCTAAGGTGACTGGTTCATAGTCTTAACATGGTGTAAGCATGTGCCAAGTCAACCCAAATAAAGCATCAAAGGAGAATGCCACAATATTATGCTTTTGTATGCTGAAACAACACATGATTATTTCAAGGCACATTAAGCAATCTCAATTGTTTGGAACAAGTCATGCTATAGCAATAATCACTAAGCATATGGTCAAAGCAACATCTAACATGCCATGATAAAGTCTAAGCCATAGTCAAAACAAGCTCCCTTTTTTACCACTATAAGCATGAAGCTTCCTACTCTTTTACAACACCAATCGACTTATTTAAAACAACTCACAAATATAATACTCAATAAATATCAGTGAGAAAGTCTCACAAATCCACAAAGAAGAACTAAAAAGTTCTAAGCTGAAAGCACAAGAAAACTAAAGCTAAACGCAGTGCTAGCAAAGGAGAACACTCACAGAACAATAAGAGTGAGAACTAGAGTGTTCTAAACAATGAAAATGGAGTGTATCTATCTACAAAAGAAGTGTGTTGTAATCCAACCAACTTATTGCAGCAAACAAAGCAAAAAAAACTAAAAACAAAAACAAAGACGCTCCAAGAACAACACAATAGTGCATGAAGCAATAAAAATGAAGTGTCTTGAAAGAAGACCTGAGATTTTTGTTAATGAAGAAGAGGATGCCTTGGGAATCCCCAAGCTTTGACACTTGTACCTCTTAAATATTTCTTGGGGTGACACAGATGGCATCCCCAAGCTTGAGCTTTTGTCCATACTTCATCTCATCACGTTATTCTTCCCCTACACTTGAAAATTTACTTCATACAAAACTTTACACAATCTTCATTAGCAACATTAGTGTATTCAAGATAATAGGCCTTTGGGTTTAGTTTAAACACAAGTAAAACTTACATTAAAACACAAGCTACTGTAGCAACTCCTTTTAAAAGCTCAAGTGACCAAAGAGAACTAAAAAAGAAACCGATAAGAGGCAAATGCAAATAATGGTAGAAATCTGTCAAAACAGACCAGCAGGTAAAAACCTATTTTTTAGAAAACCTTCTATTTCTCAAATCGAAAAGTGTTAAACTAAAGAAAGTTATATAATAACCTGGGTCATAAGATCAGAAAATTACAGCTCAATCCGACGTACTGGGATATTTCACGAATTTTTACAGTGAAGCACAAAAATCTGTTTCTGAACAGCAACTTCCCCAAATCTTACTTCCCTCTGATTAGAGGTTATTCTTGGCACAAAAACCCAACAAAAGGGATAAGGAGAGGTTATTACAGATTCAATAACTTCCAAGACTCAAATAAACTTAAAGCAAAAATATAATGGGTTGTCTCCTAAAAGCTCTTTGTTTATAGCCATTAAGATAGGCATGATAATTTCGATGATGCTCACATAAGAAATATGAATTGAAGTAAAAGAGAGCATCAAGAAGCAAATATAAAACAAAATTAAGTCTAACCCACTTCCTATGAAAAATAATCTTGTAAAGAAACAAGTCATGAAAGCACAAAGCAACAAGCATAGGAAAGCAAAACAAGTGCAACTTCAAATTTTTCAACATAAAGAGGGGAAACTTAATATTATTGAGATGCATAAAACCATCTTCCCCTCTCTCATAATAACTTTCAGTAGCATCATGAATAAAATTAACAATATAACTATCACATAAAATATTCTTATCATGAGCCACATGCATAAAATAATTATTACTCTCCACATAAGCATGGTCATTCTTATTAATCGTAGTAGGAGCAAATTCAACAAAATAGCTACAATTATTATTCTCATCACCATAGTCATCAAATAGAGGAGGAATATTATAATCATAATTAATTTTCTCCTCCATAGTAGGTGGACTAAAAATATCATATTCATCATTGTAATCATCATATATTGGAGGTATAGTATCATCAAAGAAAATTTTCTCCTCTAAAAATGGGGAACTAAAAAGATCATTTTCATAAAAACTAGCTTCCCCAAGCTTAGACGTTTCCATAGCATTAGAAATAATTATGTTCAAAGAATTCATACTAATAACATTTCTATTAGCATGCAAATAAATTTTCATAGGTTTTTTAATTTTCTCTTCAAACACTTCATGTACTAACTCAAGATAAATACTATAAAGCTCTCTAATTTTTGTTGTTGTTTTCTATTAAGCCTAACTAGTGAAAATAAAAACAAGAAACAAAAAGATATAATTGCAGAATCTAAAGGAAATAACTTCGAGCACTCACACACCAGCAACAGTACTAGAAGATAGCTTAGTAGCCAGAGGATGTGAGTACATATTACCTTACCTCTCCGGCAACGGCACCGGAAAAGAGCTTGATGTCTATGCACGCTTCTATTCTTGTAGACAGTGTTGGGCCTCCAAGTGTAGAGGTTTGTAGAACAGTAGCAAGTTTCTCTTAAGTGGATCACCCAAGGTTTATCGAACTCAGTGAGGAAATGGTCAAAGGTATCCCTCTCAAGCAACCCTACAATCAAGATACAAGAAGTCTCTTGTGTCCCCAACACACCCAATACACTTTTCAGGTGTATAGGTGCACTAGTTCAGCGAAGAGATAGTGAAATACAAGTAGTATAGATGATTATAAGTGGTAATTGCAATCTGAAATAAAGATGGCAGCAAGCAAACATGTAACAAGACTAATTGTAAATGGTGTTTCAATGCTTAGAAACAAGGCCTAGGCATCATACTTTCACTAGTGGACACTCTTATATTAATATCTTCTCTTCATAATGCTACTCTGAACTACTCTCCGATTGGATAACTCCAATCCACGGTAGCAAAAGCTCTCCTTAAAGTTCATATTCCCCATCCAGGTAACCCCACACTGTCAGCTTGAGCGCTAGATGGTTCCAACAAACACCACAATTTCATAGAGACATCCAACTCAAAATATAACTCATGATGAGTATTTCTGTAACCTAAGTGCCACACGGTGTGCATACTGTCAACTTCACACACGTGGAGATAACCGGAGATTACAATTAAAGCACTTGAGTAGCATAGTAGATCTACTTGATTACAAAGCTCATGACCAAAATATGATCACGCATATATATATATATATATATATATATATATATATATATATATATATATATATATATAGAGAGAGAGAGAGAGAGAGAGAGAGAGATGAACACATAGCTACCGGTAGAGCCCTTAGCCTCGAGGGAGACCTACTCCCTTCTCATCATGGGAGTCAGCAACGGCGATGGAGATGGTGGTGGAGATCGATGGAGATGGCTCCGGGGGCAATTCTCCGTCCCGGCAGGGTGCCGGAACAGAGACTTCTGTCCCCTGAATCTCCTCTTAGGTGGCGGCCTGCGGAACTTTTTGTGGAGATCTGATCCGCGTAGGGTTTACGTCTCGGGGAGACGTATATAGAGGCGAAAGGGCAAGGTTGGTGGAGCCTCGAGGGGCCCACACCACCTGGTGGCGCGCCCTAGGGTGGGCCCACGCCACGCTATGGTGTGGCCACCTCGTGGCTCCCCTTCGTCTCTCCTTCGGGCTCCGTGCTGCGTCTGGAAAATAGGAACTTTGGCTTTTGTCACGTTCAATTCCAAGAATATTTTCTTACTAGCTTTTCTGAAATCAAAAACAGCAGAAAACAGGCAATTGGCACTGCGGCATCTTGTCAATAGGTTAGTTCCGAAGAATTTATAAAAATACCTCAAAGTGTAGAAAAAATATAAGACAAATGATATAAAACAAGCATGGAGCATCAAAAATTATAGATACGTTTATGACATATCAGTCTTCATAACACAACACGATTTCCAAATCCAAGAATAAACCTAAGGAACCAGTGTGTGTTGGAACGTGAGCTTGTATAATTTAGAAGGTGCATAGTCCTCCCCCAGTAATATGTCCACACATTCTTCTGATCAATCAAATGATTATTCAACATCAACGATTGCATTTCTCCTAGCTCTTAAAAAGCAGCTCTAGATAGGGGCAAGTAAAATAGTTCTGTAATATCTGGTGTTGAATAAACCTGTGCCGCTGACATGTTGTCATCCAAGACATAAGAAAATAGAGTTGGAAAATAATCCTTGAATCCAAGACATAAGAAAATAGCGTTGGAAATTAATCCTTGAACGCTCTAACACTCGCACCAATTATCTGACTAGAAAAGGAAAGTATCCCTTCGACCGAGTGTAACAGCATCCACTCCTCTGAAATTGTAGACCTGTTTCAGAACATCTCGCCATCAAAAAGAACCACACAAGTTTTCTGCATGCGGTATTTTATGCGTATAGTGTGCATCCCAAATTAATTGCACCCAAGGGACGTTTTTATGGTTGTAGAATTTATCAAAATACTTGATTAGCAACGCTGCTTTCTTCTTCTGAAATTCTACCACACCAAGCCCACCATTCTCCTTTGGCTGACATATTAACTCCCATGCTGCTAGAGACTGCTTAGGTTCATCATATTTATCATGACAAAGTCCAATTGCTTAGAAAGTCCCTAGGATAACTGCAATTAGCACAGAAAATGCAAGGGCATTGACACCAAAATTGAATTAATTAACTATAGTCGAGCACCTTGTGATAGGAAACTTGAGCTACATGTGAGCTTTCTTTCCAGCATACGCACCAACATCATTAACTCAACAATCGTTGGTCTGGTTGTTCCCAGCGGCAGCCCCAAATAGGTAAATGGCATCGATCCAATTTGGCACCCAAACTCCTCCGATAGAGTCTGCATTAATTCCTCTCAAACGTTGATAGGGATCATATGGAATTTACTGAAATTAATTTTGAGGCCAGTAGACAATGAGAACTGAAGTATCAGCTCTTTAAGAGCCCATATTTGATCCAAATCAGCCGACATGATTAGCAACATGTCATCTGCGTGTTGAATGATTGGAAATTCTTCATCATTTATAATTATGGGCCTGCATATTCCTCATTTCCTCATTAAGTCATTATCAACATACTGTAATAGATATGAGCAAAAGGTGTATAGAAGAGGAGACAAAGGATCTCCTCAGCATACTTCTCTCTTGCACACAAACTGCTTACCGGGAATTATATTTAGCAAAACTGCAGATGACAAAATATTCTGCACCCATCCAAGCCACTTACTATTGAAACCCTTGTGTTTCATCACCTGTATAATGGCTTCATGCTCTATCGTGCCAAATGCCTTAGCAAAATCTAACTTTATAATGACAATAGGTTTCTTTTGTTGGAATTTTTGCCTAAATAGGCCCAGCCTATTTATTATATGCCAATAAATTTCTGAAATCTCAGAGGCACATTTGGCCCATTCATACAAGGCAAGAGCTGGGACAAATGTTTAGTCCCATATTGCTAGTTGAGTAAAAGTTGGACCATCTTATAAGATGAGTTCTTCCACCACTTGTACGAGCTTGAGAAGATAAGACATATACACGCGCACTCCTCCTCCTCCTCACTCGCCTCACCACGTCACGCCTCGCCTCGCCTCGTCACAACGCGCGCGCCGCGGGTTGCGGGAATCTCGCCGAGCCAAGCTTTATTTTGCCACGCATGAATGGTATATGAACAGTTGTACAGAAGCTGAAACGTTTTGCTCGAGTGGACTTTTAATACGAGCTAAATAAATACAAACTGAGTGGAGGCTGTCCGGTGGGCTGCCGCTTGTTCGCTTCAACTTTTGTCCGTTCGTTTCATCTCCTGCGCAGCCTGTCTGCCTTCCCCTCTGTGTGCCTATATAAGAGAGAGGTCGCGCCTCCTCTCAGACACACTGCCACACATCCTTTGCACCTCCAGTTCCAGAGCACTGCGCTACTTAGATCTTCCCCATCCCGTCTTGTGGCGTGCACCGCGAGCCGGGACAGTAGGCCTCCGAGACCCCGCTGCTTCGAGTCCTATACGGGAGACGGGCGATAAGGTTTTTGGGGAGCGCTATCAGCGCGACTACTGGCTTCGTCACGAACTCCCTCATGGATAGCGACTGCGGTGACGTCTTCCCCGGCGAGGACTTCTTCCCCGACATTAGCACCCTCTTCCTCGACGACATGGCTAACAACAGTTCCAGCGCTGGTGGTTCCTCTGCTGCTACTGCCATGTATAGTTTCTTTCTCAATCTTGTTCTGATCGCATCTAAAGTTTTACGCCTTGCAGTTTGTTTGGTTATATGCCTTAATATGTATTCGCTATTTCACATGATTAGTATATTGCCTATTATTCTAATCATGTTTTATCTAGCGTTTATTATGGATAATTCGCTTGGTAAATTGCTCTTTTATTCTACAATCCAAAAACCTTATTTCAGGCAATTTGCCCCAAGTGAATTTGTTGCTTCTATGAATCCACCTGTGTTCGAAGGTGTCAATTACAAACGATGGCGTGCGAGAGCAGTGCTCTGGTTTCAGACCATGAGCTGCTATAACGCCATCTATGGCGCACCTGAGGGAGAACTTAATCCCACTCAGGAAGAGGCATTCCAAAAACTTGATACCACTTTCAAGGATGCCTTGATCAGCATTCTTGGCGACAATATTGTCGATTCATATTTGTCATTTAGCAATGGCAAGGATATGTGGGATGCGCTCGAGAGAAAATTTTGAGTCTCCGATGCTGGTAGTGAACGGTATGTCATGGAACAATTCTATGACTATAAGATGGTTGATGACCGCCCCATTATGGAGCAGGCTCATGAGATACAGTCACTTGCCAGGGAGCTTGAGCACTTCACTTGTGTGTTACCGGACAAGTTTGTTGTCGGAGTCATTATTGCCAAACTTCCCCAGTCATGGAGGAATTTTGCTACTTCTCTGAAGCACAAGAGACAAGAGTTCTCCGTGACGGATCTCATAGGGACTCTTGATGTGGAAGAGAAGGCGAGAGCAAAATACACACGTGCTCGAGGTACCAAGGGAGGTTCTAATGCCAATCTAGTATAGAAAAGGAACTTTCAGCCTCATAAGTTCAAGAACAAATGCAAGTTTGACGGCAAAGGAAAGTTCGATGGAAAGAACAAGGCCTCACAGTCTACCAGCTTCAAGAAGAAGACTGATAAGAGGAAAGGTGCTTGTCATGTGTGCGGTGATCCTGATCATTGGGCTCCTGCTTGTCCCAACCCATTTGACAAGCGCCAGCATGGGAAGGGAAGCAAGACTGCTAATGTTGTCATGAGCGACGTTGAGATGAAAGATGTTGGGTATGGTATATTACCTACTGTTCTTTCATTATGTCATTCTCCTGATTGGTGGATTGACACGGGCGCTAATGTACATGTCTGTTCTGATATTCCATGTTTTCTTCATATCAGGTCAGAGGGACTCAAACCGTGCTGATGGGGAATGGCTCGCATGCTTCTATTCATGGTGTTGGTACGGTTGATCTGAAGTTCACTTCAGGAAAAACCGTGCGCCTGAAGAACGTGCATCATGTTCCCTCAATAAATAAAAATCTTGTTAGCGGATCTCTTCTGTGTCGAGATGGCTACAAGATTGTATTAGAGTCCAATAAATTTGTAATTTCTAAGTATGGAACCTTTGTTGGTAAAGGATATGAGTGCGGAGGCTTGTTCCGCTTATCTCTGTCAGACATTTGTAATAAAGTTGTTAATCATATTTACACGAATTTTGAATCAAATGTCTGGCACTCTCGTCTTTGTCATATTAATTTTGGTTGTATGACGCGGCTAGCCAAAATGAATTTAATACCTGATTTCATAACTGTTAAGGGATCTAAGTGTCAAGTCTGCGTGCAAGCTAAACAACCTCGCAAGTCACATACGATTGCAGAAGTGAGAAATTTAACACCACTAGAGCTCATACATTCTGATCTTTGTGAGATGAATGGTGTGTTGACAAAAGGTGGAAAGAAATATTTCATGACTTTGATCGATGCCTCTACGAGATATTGTCATGTGTATCTTCTGAAATCAAAAGATGAGGCTTTGAGTTTCTTCAAAATCTATAAAGCTAAGGCAGAAAATCAACTTGATCGAAATATTAAGAGGCTTAGGTCTGATCGTGGTGGAGAGTATTTTTCCAACGAGTTTGATTCCTTTTGTGCGAAATATGGCATAATTCATGAGAGTACGCCTCCCTACTCACCCCAGTCAAATGGAGTATCCGAAAGAAAGAATCGTACTCTAACTGATTTGGTTAACGCCATGTTAGACACATCGGGTCTTTCTAAGAAATGGTGGGGGGAGGCACTATTGACTGCGTGTCATGTCCTAAACCGAGTTCCCACAAAGAACAAAGAAATTACTCCATTCGAAGAATGGGATAAGAAAAGATTAAAACTCTCTTACTTACGTACTTGGGGTTGTTTGGCAAAGGTTAATGTACCAATCCCCAAGAAGTGCAAGCTTGGACCAAAAACCATTGATTGTGTTTTTCTGGGCTATGCTTTTCATAGCATTGGTTATAGATTCTTGATAGTAAAATCGGAAGTTCCTGACATTCATGTTGGTACAATCATGGAGTCGACTGATGCGACTTTCTTTGAGGATATCCTTCCAATGAAGGATAAACCTAACTCATCAAATCCGGAGATACCTAGTTCATCTAATCAGGAATTTGCTACATTCTCTAAACCTACCATTCCAATTGAACACTCTGAAAGTCCTAAGAAGGATGATAATGAAATTCCTAAAAGGAGCAAGAGACAGAGGACTGCAAAGTCCTTTGGTGATGATTTCATTGTGTACCTTGTGGATGACACTCCCACTTCCATATCAGAAGCATATGCATCTCCTGATGCTGACTACTGGAAGGAAGCCGTCCATAGTGAGATGAATTCCATTTTAGCTAATGGAACATGGGAGATCACTGATCGCCCTTATGGGTGCAAACCTGTAGGGTGCAAGTGGGTGTTTAAGAAAAAGCTTAGACCTGATGGTACTATTGAGAAGTACAAGGCACGGCTTGTGGCCAAGGGATATACTCAAAAAGAAGGTGAAGACTTCTTTGACACTTACTCACTTGTTGCCAGATTGACCACCATTCGAGTATTACTCTCATTGGCCGCCTCTCATGGTCTTCTCGTTAATCAAATGGACGTTAAGACAACTTTCCTTAATGGAGAGTTGGATGTGGAAATTTACATGGATCAGCCAGATGGCTTTGTGGTAAATGGTCAAGAAGGAAAAGTGTGCAAGTAGTTGAAGTCTTTATATGGCCTAAAATAAGCCCCTAAGCAATGGCATGAGAAGTTTGAAAGAACTTTAACTGCTGCAGGCTTTGTTGTAAATGAAGCTGATAAATGTGTGTACCATCGCCATGGTGGGGGTGAGGGAGTCATCCTTTGTTTGTATGTTGATGACATACTGGTTTTCGGAACCAACCTTAATGCAATTAAGGAGGTCAAATATTTCTTATCTCGTTCCTTTGAGATGAAGGATCTAGGAGTAGCTGATGTCATCCTGAACATCAAGCTATTGAGAGATGATGATGGCGGGATTACATTGCTTTAGTCCCACTATGTGGAAAAGGTCTTGAGTCGTTTCAGGTATAGCGACGTCAAGTTTTCTCCCACACTGTATGATCCTAGTGTGATGCTTCGAAAGAATCGAGGAAATGCTAGAGACCAACTGAGATACTCTCAAATTATTGGCTCGCTTATGTATTTAGCTAGTGCCACAAGGCTTGACATCGCATTTGCTGTAAGCAAACTCAGTCGATTTGTTTCAAATCCAGGAGATGATCACTGGCATGCTCTTGAGAGAGTCATGCGCTTCTAAAAGGCACTACGAGCTATGGCATTCACTATACCGGGTATCCGAGGGTACTAGAGGGTTATAGTGATTCAAATTGGATATCTGATGCTGACGAGATAAAGGCCACGAGTGGATATGTATTCACACTTGCTGGTGGCGCTGTTTCTCGGAAGTCTTGCAAGCAGACCATCTTAACAAGGTCAACTATGGAAGTAGAACTCACAGCATTAGACACAACTACTGTTGAAGCAGAGTGGCTTCGTGAACTCTTGATGAACTTGCCTATGGTTGAAAAACCAATACCCGCAATCCTTATGAACTGCGATAATCAAACTGTGATTTTCAAGGTAAATAGTTCTAAGGATAATATGAAGTCATCAAGACATGTGAAGAGGAGACTGAAATCTGTCAGGAAAATGAGAAACTACGGAGTTATTGCATTGGATTATATCCAAACATCTAAAAACTTGGCAGATCCCTTCACAAAGGGTCTATCACGCAACGTGATAGAAAATGCATCGAAGGAGATGGGTACGAGACCCACAATTTGAGCTTTCCACAGTGGTAAACCACTATATGTGATCGGAGATCCCGTGAATTAGAATTGGGAGACAAGTTATTGGTTAGCCGAGAGGAAAGTATTCCTACTTTAATAAACACCACTCCATAAAGATGCAATACTTTCCTATTCTGCATGGCAGATTGATTTATTATCTTAATGTGTTCTAAGTGGCTTATCCTAAGCAAAGATGTTGTCTTGCAGAACATCTTTTGAGGAACACACCTATATGAGTCTGACTGTTAAAACATCGCAGTCTATGAGAGTAGGGTGCTCTCTAATAAACTCATGAAAGGTCATGGAGTATGACGTATAAGCTCCACCCGCGGGGAAGTCCCATGGTAGCCTAGTATCGGTCAAGACTTTTTGTGCATCAAACTTGCAGTTCAAGGCATAGTCCTCTATACAAGTTGCAGTCTAGTATAACATAAAGCTCTAGGTGGAAGTTCAACTTAATAGTCTCCACTACAGTACCGGTATATAAACAATGTTTTGGAACCAAAGGCAAACTTCATGTGCCTCTGGGATATGGTGGGGGATTGTTGGAATTTTTGCCTAAATAGGCCCAGCCCATTTATTATATGCCAATAAATTCCTGAAATCCTAGAGGCCCATTTGGCCCATTCATGCAAGGCAAGAGATGGGACAAATGTTTAGTCCCACATTGCTAGTTGAGTGGAAGTTGGACCAGCTTATAAGGTGAGCTCTTCCACCACTTGTACGAGCTTGACAAGAGAAGACATATACACGCGCGTCCCTCCTTCTCCTCGCTCGCCTTGCCATGCCACGCCACGCCTCGCCTCGCCTCGTCACGACACAACGCGACGAGACGCGCGTGTCGCGGGTTGCGGGAATCTCGCCGAGCCGAGCTTTATTTTGCCACACATGAATGGTATATGAACAGTTGTACAAAAGCTGAAACATTTTGCTCGAGTGGACTTTTAATACAAGCTAAATAAATACGAACTGAGTGGAGGCTGTTCGGTGGGCTGCCGCCTGTTCGCTTCATCTTCTGTCCGTTTGTTTCATCTCCTGTGCAGCCTGTCTGCCTTCCCCTCTGTGTGCCTATATAAGAGAGAGGTCGCGCCTCCTCTCAGACACACTGCCACACATCCTTTGCGCCTCCAGTTCCAGAGCACTATGCTACTTAGATCTTCCCCATCCCGTCTTGCAGCGTGCACCGCGAGCCAGGACAGTAGGCCTCCGAGACCCCTCTGCTTCGAGTCCTGTACGGGAGAAGGGCGATAAGGTTTTTGGGGAGCGCTATCGGCGCGACTACTGGCTTCGTCACGGACTCCCTCACGGATAGCGACTGCGATGACATCTTCCCTGACGAGGACTTCTTCCCCGACATCAGCACCCTCTTCCTCGACGACATGGCTAACGACGGTTCCAACACTGGCGGTTCCTCTGCTGCTACTGCCGTGTATAGTTTTACAATGTCCCATCATTAGAGCTTAGAAATAAGCTGAACACAGATGTGTGCATTGCATTCATTCATAGAAAATCCGAATAATTTTCATGATTTTGAACAAAACTTGTCAAAGTGATTGAAGCTTCTCTCAACTTGATGGAATTGAAGTAGATCATCAAGTTGACCGCGATAAGTTTCAATATGACCTTTGCTAAAACCTTATTTTGGGTAAGGGAGATTTGATCTAAGGGTAGATCAAATACAATAAAATATAACCTTGATATATTACTTAATGGTTTATATTTTATCCTCACGCAATCATATCCTTGTATTCATTACACAACCCATGAATACAAAGTTTAAGTAATAAGAATGTAACAACTAATTCTTGATCTATCTTAATCTCATCTACTTATACCATGAGTATCATGGTAATACCTAACCTTAACCCTTTAGGGAGATTGAGTACGAAAGAAACCAAGTCAAGATCATTCACCATATATCTTTCTTTCCATATAAAATCCTTATGGAATCCTATCTCAATATCTGTTGTTCATCAATATTGAGTAATCAACTATTGATTCACCAATTCTTAGCTTATTAACTATTGATCTATCAACTCATGTTCTTATCATAACATTCACTTTAAATCCTTTGGAGAAGGAAGTAAGAAGAGGTAAATAGTAATGATAGCTTTAGATATCATCTATAGGATACTTGATGGAGCTAACTCACTCCTGAATGGATAGAAAGGTTATTTGAAATAAAGATATATGTGGTAACAAAGAGGATTCCTAGGATGAATACTAAAGATAGTTACCATGAGTAGTCCTATTGGATCAAGTAGGAATAGTCAATGAATTATATATCTTAATCCAATAGAGCTAAATAGAAGATAATTATAATACAACTGTAATGTTGTATTGAAGAAGCCTTGATTAGCCAACTGGAAACCTAAACCACAAAGGATTATAATGACTATACCTTATTCACCAAGATTGAATGCTTATATCATGTATAAGTGACATTGGTGGATAGAACATGATTAAACCCTAGTATAAATATATTATCTTAGATTAGTCATTACAAGTCACATTAATATAATGTGAGGTTGGAGTATTAGATACTAGAGTCAAGTAGAGACAAGATAGTATGATTAAGATGATGTTAGAGCAACATTGGATTAAAGAAGTAGTATTTTCCTCTTTGGAAATACTAAGCACTTGAGGTGAAGTAGGATTTGATGTATACATCTATTGAAGTAATATTAGTGATGGGTAAATAAAGAAGAGTATGAATGGAGTTAGAAGTAACTACTTGTTGGATGGGATATTATCAGAAGTCTAGTAGTTGATATAACCAAGTCTGGATAGGTGAAGATTATGAAAAGATTTAATGTCAAGCTCATTGCAATTATAAATGGATTTAGAAGAATAAAAGGTGGATAAAAATATTTTGTGAAGTAAAGCTCATCATGATAACACATGATGATGGATAAGAAGAAGTAGTATATCTAGGAAAGGAATTCCTTAATTAGAAGTCCAGGATTGTGAATTATGGAAGATAGGAATTCTTGGTAAACACTAAACCCTAAATCTATAACCAAGCTTAACATCCATCTCATCTGTTGAATAAATCATTTTATTTCCACAATGGTTTATAGGAATATTTTCCTATAGCAAATTCCTCAAGTATATCTTTGACACTTTCAAACCTTTAAATCATGTGTATCACATAATTGGAAACTACTATAAACCATTATGCCCAATATTATATCCATATATTAATCACACTTAAGCAAGTAGTGAATAACTAATTCCAAGAAAAGAATAATGCATATTCAAAATAAGAAGGGTGGTTAGGATTCACCTGTTATTAGATTTTGAAGAATAGAATTCACCATATAAAGATTTCCTTAATATTATGAGTTAAAGAGAATAAAATCTCATTAGTTAATAGTAAGGCATTCTATAATAAGTTTGTGGATATTAGCCCAATTAAATTCATATCAAAAGTCCTCACAAATAATAATAGGAAAGGTATATATATAAAGAAAATAAAGAAATAATCATTATACAATACTCACAAAAAGACTTTGAATACATTTTAGGATTTGCTGCAATTATCTAGCAGATAAAATTCTATAGAAAATTTCAAACAAATAAGTAAAATACAAATCTTAAAACAAAGGTGAAAACACAAAAGATAATAAAAAAGGAATCTGGCCGAGCAACAGGCCATCCCAGATGTTTCCCTCTCTTATTTACTGCCTGGTGCACCTAGTTGCAGCCCATCAGTAACCCAACAGCGGCCCAGCCGGGATACCTCTTGGTTGTCTCGCTGGCAGGTGGGGCCATGGAGGACTGCAGAGTGAGTTTGAAAAACTGCTAGGGAGTTTTCTGCGAAACATCCGTCGTCGTCTTCCTCGCCGACTGGAAGCTGCTCGGTGGCAGTAGTCGATGCCGTCTGCCGCCGTCTGTGCGTCAAGATGCACGCCGCCGTCGTCAGGAGAGGATAAGAAGGCCACGGCGACGCCCCGCTCGTCCTCATCCTCATTTCCCCTTCTCAGCAACTTCCCTCTCTCTGTATCCTCTGTACCGAAAACCTAGCCTCGCCGGAGCCGCTCGTCACCGTCGTTTCCGAGCTTCCCTTGAACCGCTGAGGCCACATTTGAGATCCAATTTATCATCTGGTTCGATTGCCCCACGAAACACAAGCCGAAGGAGCTCCAATCGCACCAATCGACACCTCCATCTCCGACGGTTTTCGCCGTCATCTCCATCGATTCCGACCACCTCCGGTCACACTAAGCCCTCCACTACAACGTCGGTGATTTGCTGATGTTTGGGAACCTCTCTAATATCTCTATTGATTCTGGAGTCATCTCCACCACGTTCCTCTGTAACCGCCGCTGCCGTACCTCATCGCCGGCCATCCTCCGGTAACCATGTCCGAGCGGCGCCGCTGCTAGTAGGTTCCCTGGAGTGTGCTCTTTCGAATCGTAGCAACCACGCATGCCAAACTCCACTAGATCACCGCCGTTGCCAGCCACCTAACCATCACCGACGAGATGACATCACAACGACGTCATGCTTGCGTCAAGTCAGTTCGTTTGACCAGTCTTTGCCCATGTGGCGTGTGACGTGGCCCCTGGTCCATCTGTCATTGGCTGTGGGTAGAAATAGGGCCGGTAACAAGTGTATTCATCAATTTGAGGGGTGATGTGGCCAATGGCCCACTAGTTAGTGACCTAGTCTAGGTTAACTTCGGTATAAAAAGTATTTCTGTTTATGAAATAGATAAAACAATATTAATCCAAATATAAACATTCCAGAAATTTTAATAAAGTAATTAAATCTTGTAAAATTAATATCTTTAGTTTTGTAATTCAGAAAAATACATGTAATATATGAAAATTTGTAGAAAAATAAAATATATACCTTAAAACTATTATCAAACATTATTATGTTAACAATTTAAATAATTACTATTTAATAAAGATTTTATAAGTAATAAAACTTTAATAATTCATATTTTAATAATGGTAAATGTTAAAAATATAAATAAAATACCAAAAATCTTGGAAAAATAAAAACAATACTTTAAAACTATAATCATATATTATTATTTCACTTAAATAAGTATTTATTATTTATTAAGTATTTATAAAGTAATAAACCTTATAAAAATCATATCTTATTATTTTTAAATCACAAAAATAAATGTAATATACCAAAATGATCACAAAAATAATACCTACATGTTAAAAGTATAATATTCTACTTTTGAATTAAATAAAAAGTTAAACACTTTAATAACTTGAATTTAAACTTATTTCTTTAGTTAATAATTCATATAAGGGTAAATAAAATTTGCTAATATTTTAAATTTATCAATTGAGTCTAATAAATAATATTAGTCTTGAAAATTGATATTATGAAGTCAAAATGGTTTAATACATTTTAAATACAAGTTGATTGAATTATCATTCATCCATAAGTGCAGATTATTCCTTAAGAGAATTCTTATCTAATATAAAATCTCCAAGAATAATTTGTAGTGAAATAAAACCTACTCCAATACTTCAACCACAAGTTATAAACATACCAAAACACTATATTGAATTCATAAGTAGTAAATAATATTGTTTACTTATTCACAAACCATAACCACACCCTTATAGGGAGATAAATCCCTTTATACATTTATAATGTAAAGAAACCACTACCAAATAAAAGTATAACCATTCTTAAATAAATTTAAGGAAACATTAGAAAGTGAACAAAATACAAATATCATAAGCATTACAATCTAAGTGCATCTATGCTTTTAAAGTAAACTTTAGTCCACAAGACTTTAAATATTATGCTAAATACTTTATTATGAGTTTTATAGTTAACTTTGGTCTATTTTAATTAAGACATAAAGCATCTCAATACCAAACTAACCAAGTTAAAAACCAATATAGATAAGTCTCAAATACTACTAATATCATTATTCAAATAAAGCAATACTTTCTTACTCAAAGACTATAACTTGAAAGAACACCTAATAAGGTTAACTTAAAGTTCAAATACTTCTTCTTAGCTAAATAAGATTTTCTTCAAAAGTTATTCTTTTAAGATACATTATAAAGCAAAACATAAGCATTCCTCTAAAGGCTCTAAATAATGATCAAACCTGGTATACACAGTCTTTAGGAACCTTCTACACTTATATGTTTTATTATGGTATGCTACTTGTTATGTTTACATATTGTTTTCCACACACTCACAAGCCTTAATAAGAAGCACAAGTGTGAAATTTAATCTAAAAGGAAAACACATTCTAAAGTAACCATTTCTAGTTTCCAAAACCTAGATCAACGTTAACCCCAGGATTCGAGTTTACGAAATTGCATTACTTATGCATAATAGCATCCTGCTTCTTTAAACATTAGTCCTTACCGGACCAATGATGCTAGTTTCAGATATTGGATCTTATATTGTCTTGAAGACCGTGAGTGCATAATCTTGCAATCACAAAAGGCAAGTTCACACTTGCTCATGTCCTTTGATTATTTTTAGTAAAGTATTTTGCAAATCCAGTGTTTTCATCACCTGCATTTGAAAAAGGACAGAAAACACTATTTTCATAATAATGTGATTATAGGTTATTTACCAGGAGGTAATAACCTACTATAAGAGTTCCGGTGGTAAAGGAACATATTATCTAGGACTTAAAAACCAATGTCTCCAGTGATTCTTGCGCCGTATATTACGCGTTGACCATGAGATTTGGAATGGGACAGAGAAGTCAACTGTATCTTTTCCCTCTCGCATGGAGCCGGATGTGCGGGTCGTGGCTGTTATCACTCGTAGCATGCATATTAATTGGTAATTCGTAGAGGATATGTAGCATATGGGTGGGAGCCCTCAACGTCCCATGATAGTTCCGGCATCTGAACGGTCTGTACTGCCAATAGCCGTAATTCAATAGGTGGGCTGGCATACACCAAGGAGACATGCGGGGTCGCGGAGAAGGCAGTGATTGGCTTGGATCTTAGGTTGGGCCTCAAACCAAGGAAGTTTGAACATGGACATACTCCCGGCCGTGCAACAAAATCTAAGTTATATCATGGGTAAAGTGACACACCTCTACAGAGTGTAAGAACTGTAACTTGTTACTCCCTGTTCCGGGAAGGAGATGCGAACGCGGCGGGAAAGGAACTCCATGAAAGTTCTGGTAAACTCGGGAAGGCTGACGGACATAGCTTTTCAGAATAAAAGCAACCTTTGAAGAAATGTTTACGAAAACCTGCATTGCCTACGACCTATGGTCTGTGGCCGTAGATATAGTGCACCAAACACTCCTTTTCTAGTGAACTTGCTAAGTACGCCCGTACTCAAAGTATCTTCTTAACCCTTGCTAGGTTCTAAAGCCAGTACAGATGACGTCTACGTCAAGTAATGCTCTAGGAATCATCGTCGAAGGCTAAAGCTCTTCAATGAATTCAAGAAGGTCAACATATACACCAACTCAAGTGAAGACAAAGTTACTTATTAGATAGGAATATAATCTCTAGCCATAGAACCTATTTCTATAGTGTATTGCAATAGCAGCAATGCTAGACCATTAGTTAAGATACTAGTCTTAATAGTATTATAGTTTTGGAGTTGTTTATTTTTTATTCTTCGTTGTAAGAAGTTTATTTCTCTCTCTTTAACCTATAGTGTTCTTTGGATCTTGTGTAAAGAGTTGAGTTGTAACCTATAGTCATGTCTTGGACCTGCTGTGTTTCTGTTGTACCACTCCGAGGGATGTAATACTAGTGAACGGTGTTTCATTGGTGTTATGTCAACGACTATAGTGTACTACATCATGCAGTGGTATGCTGGGTCACCGCAAGTTTCTTTCTCAATCTTGTTCTGATCGCATCTAAAGTTTTACGACTTGCAGTTTGTTTAGTTATATGCCTTAATATGTATTCGCTATTTCACATGATTAGTATATTGCCTATTATTCTAATCATGTTTTATCTAGCATTTATTATGGATAATTCGCTTGGTAAATTGTTCTTTTATTCAACATCTTTGAGGCTTGACATAAAAATAAATATTCGAACGACCATGTTAGGCAATCTTGGATGGACCGTGTCCTCAAGAACCCATACTGGTTTTGTGTATGCAACCAAGTATCTTCTCCTGTAACCTATTAGCTGGAAGCTTGGTAAAAAATTTAAGCACACATTTGTCATGGAAATTGGCCGAAAATCATTTACTTCCGAAGCAGCTGCTTTCTTAGGAACTAAAGTGATAAACGAGCCATTTATATTCTCCAAATTCAGACTCCCCTTATGGAAATAAGCCGCCAAACAGTAGAACTCATTTTGTATAATAGGCCAACACTTTTTGAGAAAAAGTCCGTTAAATCCGTCAGGTCCCGGTGCTCGATCTGATGGCACATGTTTAATGACCTCATCCATTTCCTGTTTTCAAACGGATTTGTTAAATCATCATAGGTAAGAACCCCTTCTTACTTCCGTCCATTTTAAACTTCTTTAAAATATTATCAAGGTATGCCTAATATGTATGACGCTTCACCTAGGTCCTTCATTCAAAATTTGTTGTTTAGATAACTTTTAACACTGTTTAAAAGATCTATATCATTACTGATCAATAATATGTCATCCACATATAATATCAGAAATGCCACATTGCACCCACTCACTTTCTTGTAAATACAAGCTTCTCCATAAGTTTGGACAAATCCAAACTCTTTGATCACCTCATCAAAGCGGAGATTCCAACTTCGTGATGCTTGCTTTAATCCATAGATGGATCGCTGAAGCTTGCACACCTTGTTAGCATCCTTAGGATCGACAAAACCCTTTGGTTGTATCATATACAACTCTTCTTCAATATTACCATTGAGAAACGCGGTTTTGACATCCATCTGCCATATCTCATAATCGAAATATGCAGCAATTGCTAACATAATCCTAACTGACTTTAGCATCGCTACGCGAGAGAATGTCTCATCGTAGCCAACTTCTTGAATTTGTCGAAACCCCTTTGCGACAAGTCGAGCTTTATAGACGGTCACATTACCATCAGCATCAGTTTTCCTTTTGAAAATCCATTTGTTCTCCACGGCCTTTCGGTCGTGAGGTAATTCCACCAAGTTCCAAACTTGATTTTCATACATGGATTCCATCTCGGATTTCATGGCTTCTAACCATTTGTTGGAATCCGGGCTCATCATCGCTTCTTCATACATCACAGGGTCATCATTTTCATCAACCATGAAATTCATGACAGGATTTCCGTACAGCTCGGGAGCTGCACGCGTCCTGCTTGACCTGCGAGGTTCAGTAGTACTCTCTTTTGGAGTTTCATGATCATTATCATTAGTTCCCTCTTCAACAGGTGGAGCCAACTCCGGAACAACTTCCGGCACTGCGCTACTCGCCATACTTTGAAGAGAAGGTTCAATAACCTCTTCAAGTTCTACCTTCCGAATACTCACACCTTTCGCGAGAAACTCTTTCTCTAGAAAGGATCCATTCTTGGCAACAAAAACCTTGCCCTCGGATCTGTGATAGAAGGAATACCCAATAGTTTCCTTAGGATAACCTATGAAGACGCATTTTTCCGCTTTGGGTTCGATTTTATCCGGTTGAAGTTTCTTCACATAAACATCGCAACCCCAAACTTTAAGAAATGACAGCTTAGGTTTGTTTCCAAACCACAATTCATACGGTGTCTTTTCAACGGTTTTAGCTGGTGCCCGATTTAAAGTGAATGCAGCAGTTTCTAGTGCATAACCCCAAAATGACAACGGCAAGTCCGTTAGAGACATCATAGATCGAACCATATCTAATAAAGTACGATTACGACGTTCCGACACACCATTTTGATGTGGTGTTCCGGCAGGCGTGAGTTGTGAAACAATTCCACACTCTTTCATGTGAGTGCTAAACTCGTAACTTAGATACTCACCTCCACGGTCGGACCGTAGAAATTTGATCTTTCTATTACGATGATTTTCCACTTCATTCTGAAATTCCTTGAACTTTTCAAAGGTTTCAGACTTGTGTTTCATCAAGTAGATATAACCGTATCTACTCAAATCATCCGTGAAAGTAACAAAATAACGATATCCACCTCGCGCCGACACACTCATTGGACCACATACATCAGAATGTATGATTTCCAATAAATCTGTCGCCCGTTCCATTGAACCGGAAAACGGCGTTCTAGTCATCTTGCCCATAAGTCATGGCTCACATGTATCAAATGATTCAAAATCAAGTGATTCCAAAAGTCCATCCGAATGGAGCTTCTTCAATGCGTTTAACGCTAATATGACCTAGACGGCAGTGCCACATATATGCGGATATATCATCATTAAGTTTAATCCTTTTAGCATCAACATTATGAATATGTGTAACATTATCATCGAGATCTAATAGAAATAAACCATTCATCATCGGTGCATGACCATAAAAGATTTCATTCATATAAATGGAACAACCATTGTTCTCGGATTTAAATGAATAACCACTTCGCATCAAACACGATCCAGATACAATGTTCATGCTCAGTGCAGGCACCAGATAACAATTATTCAAGTTTATAACTAATCCCGACGGCAAATGGAGAGGCAGCGTTCCGACGGCGATCACATCAACGCTTGATCCATTGCTGACACGCATCTTGACCTCACCCCTTGCTAGCGGTCGCTTGTTCCGCAGCCCCTGATTCGAGTTACAAATATTAGCAACTGAACCGGTATCAAATACCCAGGTGCTACTGCGAGCACTAGTCAAGTACACATCAATCACATGTATATCATATATACCTTTGTTTGCCTTGCCGGCCTTCTTGTCTGCCAAATACTTGGGGCAATTGCGCTTCCAGTGGCCAGTCCCCTTACAATAGTAGCACTCGGTATCAGACTTAGGTCCAACTCGGGGTTTCTTTTCAGGCACGGCAACAGGCTTGCCGCCCTTACTTCCCTTCCGTTTTCCCTTCTTGTCTTTCTTGAAACCAGTGTTCCTACTGATCATCAACACTTGATGTTCCTTTTTGATCTCCACTTTTGCAGTTTTAAGCATTGACAGAAGCTCGGGGAGAGACTTATTCATGCCTTGCATATTATAGTTCATCACAAAGCTCTTATAGCTAGGTGGCAGAGACTACAGAACATGATGGATGCCTAAGTCAATGGGAATCGTTATTCCCAAGGACACAAGCTTATCGGCGTAACCCGACATCTTGAGTACATGCTCACTAACGCAGCTAAAGAACTTTTCTGAAGCGTTGTAGCTCTCTACAGCAGCATGTGTGTCGAAAATCATTTTCAACTCACCCATTGTATCAAATGCATTGCCGTTTTCGAAACACTTTCGAAGTTCCGGTTCTAGCCCATACAATATGCCGCAATGAACTAAGTTGTGGTCCTCCTGACGAGTCTGATAGACATTCTTCTCCTCGTCAGGGGCATCCTCAAAAAGTGGGGGGCCTAGTGGCGCTTCTAGCACGTATTGCTTTTGTGCAGCAGAGAGGAGAATCCTCAAATTCATGGCCCATTCGGTAAAGTTGCTACCGTTCGTTGCTAGTTTCTCTTTCTCCATGAACACATTGAAATTAAAAGCAGGTGGTGCCATCTACAATAGAATTTGTAAAGTTTAGACTAAGTGTATGATAGATTGAGTTCAACTAATCCATATTACGAATGAACTCCCACTCAAAAATGACATCCCTCGTGCCTTTTTGGTGATTACATGAACCAAATCCACTATACCAAGTCCGATCATCACGTGAGTCGGTATAGCTTCAAAGGCGAGCATCAAATGGGCATCATATCAACTATATGACTCATGCTTAACCTTTCGGTCCGTGTTCCGAGGCCATGTATGTACATGCTAGGTTCGTCAAGTTAGAACCTTAGTATTCGCGTGTGTAACTGTTTTACACCCGAAATATGGTCGTGGATCCAAGAACACCCGATCATCACGTGATGTCTTGGAGCGACAAAACATAATCGGTGCATACTAAAGGAAGAACACATTCCTATCTTGATATTTAAATGAGGGATCATCTTATTATGCTAACAGAGCGCTAAACAAGCAATATAAGATGCTATCAAACATCACATGTTTATTAGTGAAATGTTATGGTTCTCGCAGATGATATCTATCATGTGCATCGTGGTATGATCACTATCATACCTATATGTGTAAATCCAAGGTCTATGGAGTTTACACGCTATGTGTGTTGTAAGAGTATCATCTCATACTTCTACTTACAACATCACCATATCATAACACTAGCCCAGCAACAATCTAAACTAGACGCCTCTAATTTATCCATTGCAAGTTTTACGTGGCTTAGGGCTTTCGAGATAGAACCGTTCTTACCTACGAACATGAACCACAACAAGGATAACCAAATTGTTGACAACTCATTTGAAAAATAGATATTGACTATAGTAGTAGAGACAGGCACCCGCTAGCCACTTATGCAAACTAGTTGCATGTCAAGTGTGGAACAGGTCTCATGTGCGAGGACATGTAAAGTTTGTCCGGGCCGCTTCATCCCACTATGCCACCAATATCCAAAATTACAACAAAGGAGCAACAACATGATCATCATCGCCCACATACTCATATGTGTACTACCCGTGTAAAGCATCTACGCATAGATCCGGCTCTGATACCACTGTAGGGTTCGCAGCATAGAAAACAAAAAATTTCCTACGATGTGAACTATGTACCAAGATCTATCTATTAGATAAAAACAACGGGCGGATGTATATCCGTAGAGAACATACCCTTGAAGACCGACAAATCTTAATGAGTTCAACTCGTGGTTGATGTAGACGATCTCTTGCCGATCTCAAGATCGAGAGGAAGTCCTAGCGCCGCAAATCAGCAGCGCATCCGTGCTCGCACACATGTTCGAGGCACCGAGCAACCTCCGCCTCCTCGCTCCAGCGATGCAGCGGAAGCACAACTCTTTCTTGCCGAATAGCCACCGAGAACATGTATCTCGCTAGTCCGAGACCATGGGGGATAAATTCTAGAGGGGGAGAGAGATCCTTCACGAGGAAGTGTGAGTGAGAAGTGAGAGGAGGGGCTCCTTTAATAGGAGGAGGGGGCACCCAAGGGGGTGGCCGCCGGCCATGGGGGCTGCCCCCTCCCCTCCTTCATTCATGTGGGTGGACACTCCGCTCACAAAAATCCATTCATATGCCTCCACTCAAAATCCCACTCAAACTTGCCATTAAATTTCCACCAAATTTAATGCAAACTCTCATTAAATAAAACTCTTATTTTATTCAGAATTTTCTCAATTCCTCTAATGACAAACATTCACAAATAACCCCTTGCTAGAATTCTATTTCACATGCATAACCACTTTATGCAATTTCACCCGAAAACCTGTTTCGGTATCTAGTGAAATAAATTCCTGCGCTTGTTCATTCTTTTCGGCATGAAAATTTTGCTCCAATTGGATGTCGGTGTCTCTTAAGTGTGTCACCCTATGGTTTGTGAATAATGCGGACATGATCGAGACCCCTCTCGGATCAATAATCAGAAGCGGTATCTGGAGACCCATACTGACTCCCACACATTCAACGATGACTTTCTTGTGATCGTCGGAACCTTTTATGCTAGTATCTTAATCCCTTTGTTTCATGATATATTACATGTCCGAGATTCGATCATCGGTATCTCCATACCTAGTTTGATCTCGTTACTGACATGCACTCTTTTCTCGTTCTCGTGATATAACATTCTAGTGATCAAATCACTTGCTTGCAAGCTAATCAATGTGATATCACCGAGAGGGCCCAGAGTATATCTATCCGTCATCGGGATGAACAAATTCCACTCTCGATCCATGAGCCTCAACATAACACTTTATTAGTTCTGAATCCATCTTTATAATCACCCTGTTACGGTGTGACGTTTGATGATATCAAGAAACTCTTCCGGTGTTAGTGATTGACATGATCTCATGGTCTAAGGATTAGGATCACTTCGTAAGTTGTTATAGCAATATAAACTCAATGAATTTGATCATAATGCTATACTTCGGATGAATGTTCATCACACCATTACACTAATGTTGAGATCCCGTTATTAACAACATCCAATGTCCATGATCAGGAAACCTTGATCATCTTGTTAATCAACGAGCTAGTTTATGAGAGAGGCATAACTAGGAACTTTCTGTTTGTTTATTAAACACACATGTATTAATGTTTCCGTATTAATACAATTATAGCATGCAAAATAAACATCTATCATATACTTGGAATACACATAATAAACACTTTATTATTGCCTCTCAGGGCATATTCCCTTCACTTATAGCATGTCTCTTATCCGACTAACCCGGGTGGCCCATAGTCGGTAGCATGGCCTATGGTATGCTGGGCGGCCCAGTTAGGTGGATCCAGAAGGGAGGCCCATGCCGGATAAAGGAAGGATACGGTGGAGTCACCAACGTACCCGGAGCCTTGGAGTGCAAGATACACAAGACTAGTGATAGACGGTGTAGGACTCTGGAACCTGTCCGTCCAGGACTTTTCCCTGTAACCCCAGGACCTGGCGACTATATAAGTCGGGCCTATGGGAGCCTTTAGGGCATAACCTAGTATCGATTCATACAACCTCGCACAGTGAACCAATCTCTGTAACTCGGTGTATTGCCCTTATAATGATTTATAGCAGGAGTAGGATTCCGCCACCATCGTGGGATCTGAACCTGGGTAAGCTGTGTTACCTCATACCCGTCAACCGTCCGCCTTACCCACGTCTCTAAACACGCACTATGAGGACCCCTCCATGGCGTACTCGTTGGCAATACCACGACAATGAGGAGTGCAAGATCATAGGTAAGGTGCATGAGACAATACACTTGTAAGATTTTTAACACATAAACCATATGATGCTTTGAAATAAAAGATACTTGGAACCCCATCCTTATTAGTATTGTTGACATGAACTACATAGCTCAAACTGTATTTTTACATTCTTTATGGAGGATTAACATATGTATTCAATTCTTACTTTTGGTATGGGATGCAAAACATCTCAAGGGAAGACATGAAACTAAGAATTTATTATTCTAGTCGGGCATTAAACTAAGAAGTAGCCCAAAAATAAAAGTAGAGGCATAAAACACCAATGCCAATTATAGGAAAGAGCCTCTTATTCTATAGGTTCATCAAAGTGTGCTTGAAGGTTTTTTTCCTCATTTGTTTCACCACACCATTACTTATTGTTTAACATGTTTATATATGTGTAAAAGATACAAATTTATAGTACACTTGCATATTATGTTTCATTGAAAGGATTTGAACCTATGAACTTTACATAATAATGAAAGATGCAAAGTAACAAACTCCAAAGTCCATGTGTATTTTTATCACCTTCATGCTTGAGGACGAGCATAGGTTAAGCTTGGGGATGTTGATGCATGTAAAATGCATACATGAACTTTGTAGTTTGTTAACATGTTTATACACATTTTTGCATCATATATAATGTTATATCCATGTTTTACATTGATTTTTAGGGATTTACCAATGATCCCCTTTATTTGGCTATAACCCGACAAGGAAGAAAAACCCTGTTTTCAATGTTTTTGATGTTTCAGGACCTATACGAAGGACCTGAGCTTTTGGGGATGTCAATATTTATCCACGAGAAGAATCTGGAGTGCAAGAACCTCACCTGGAGGGCCAGGAGGCCCAAAATAGATTGGGTGGTGCGTCCAGCTTAGGTGGCCACACCACCTACCCTATTTTCTTCATCGGCCGTCCGATCACCTTGATTCTTTTGCTCATGGAGTTCTCTTGAACTTAAAACCATTATATAAGGATCCCCTGGGGAGTCCTCGACACGGAGCACACCAAAAGCGAAAACACCAATAAACAGAGTTAGATCCAACAAAAGATTGGAGGGGGAAACTCCATCGGAGACACCTTAGGGGGAGCTCCACCCTCTCCAACATCTTCGACATTGTCACCATGATGAAGAGGGAGTAGTCCACCTTCGTACTATGGGTTTGTGGTAGTAGCTTGATATATTTGTCTCTTGTTCTTCATAGATCTAGTACCATATGAGCTTCCCAACATGATTATGGTCATATATGTAATTCCTATGTGGTGGATCTATATTCTATGATTTGATATATGAGATTGGAACCTATTTTGTGTAAGATGTATTGGTAGATGCATATCATGAACTCCGTTCTTAATTTCTTGTTTTGATTCAAATTTTATGCAAGAACTTGTATGGGGAGAAGTGTGTATTAGATGGAGTAGCATGGTGGTAGTGATTGAATTGTGACAACAATATTCAAGATGGGGAATTGGCGAAGTTACTTCACAGCTACATCCTTATCAAGTTTGAAGAGCAAGGTAGTTCCCACGACACTTGTAAGTATTTTCTGGCGCCGTCATCTTCATCAACTTGTGTAACAACCCAAGCTTGGGGAGTTTGCACCACCATGAGCCTTTTCTTCTCCTTTTAGATTTTTAAAGTATTTTACTTTGTCTTGTTTTTAGTCTTTTTAAGTTTTCCTTTAAAACACAAAAACACATAAAAATTAGTACATACTCTAAATATGCATGCTAAACCTATGGAGAAACTTGGAATCCACATACCTAAAGGTCATGTCAAAATGTTGGAATCCTAGTATGAATATAGATCAACCAAAGAAGGAAATAGAATGGATGAATTGCTTACACATCTCAATAAACTTGTTATTGACTTTTGTGAATCACATGATATAACTTGTTGCACTAAAAAAGACTATAAACACTCTCACTATCAATGTAAGCATAATAGTGATCCTATTATTGCTTCTTATCATGAGTATAAATTTTTATTCCATGATATAGAACAAGATGATAAACATATTGCCTATGTTGGTTCCATGAGATAGACTCTCTTATGAATGAAAAACTTGAAACTAGTCATGATGCTCGTGTAATGAAAGGACACATGTCTATTATCCTCCAAATTTGCAACGAAGAATTTAGTGATAATGCTTATGTTATTAAATATAAAGAAAGAACACTTGGTTCCATGGAAAGTACTAATATATTGCAAGAAAAATATGATGAAAACATAAGCTTGGAGGAACAAGTGTGTGAAGAAGAAAATTAAGTAGAGATAATCCAACCTAAGCTTGGGGAAGAGTGGGATCTTCCACCTTCACCATCAACAAATGATAGTAACACTCAAACTCAAAACTCATTTGTCATCTATGAGAACCCTTCCTATTATGATGAAACTAATGATGCACCTTTACCTGCTAGTAGTGCCACTAGTGAAACAATTGATGTTATGAGATTGTGTTTTAGATATACTTTATGATAATGCTTTAAATGATGGCCCAATGTCTCTTAATAACCTTCCATGTATAATACATGAGGATAAACATGAAATACTTGTTAAACATGATGATACTCTTATTATTAAGAGCCCTATAATATTCTTGAACTCTCCTTTGTTAACCATAGAGGATAAATATGCACTTGCTATAAACTATATACGTGGTTTGAAATTATCTTATGTTGAAAATCATCATTGCAACCATGATCTTAAAAATGAAAATAGCACCAGCAACTATTTTCAAATAGGAAAACATGCTAATAAATACCATGATAATTATAATGATCCTCTTCACATGAAAAATTCTATGAACTTGCTTGCTTTGGATGATTTCAATGCTAGAATTGCTCCTAGTGAATGCAACTACTATGAAATAGGAGGTGATAAGTTCCCTCATTATGTTTATATTTATTATATGTTGTGTCAAACTACTGATGATATGCAAAGGTATGATTCTACTTGCTGTTATTTAGTCATATATAAAATACCAATGCATAGGAAAAATGTGAGACTTTATTTTTATTGTTTCCATATATTGTGTTGTTTCTTACCATGTTTTAACTTGAACATTATTTTGATTGGAATGAGCACACCAAGGGACCCTGTTATAGTGTATGGAACACTTTCCAAGTAAGAAAGAGGTATCAAAGAAACACAAGCTATCCCATGAATTCTATATCACTTAAACCAAGTAAGTAAAGCCTAGCTATATGGCTATAAAGAAAGCGCTTTGCGGGAGGCAACCCGGTTATTTTATTTGTATATTTTGCTTTGAACTATTTATGTAGCAAGAGAGTTTTATTTTGGTTTTATTTTCTGTAATTTTTAATAAAGTACCAAGTGGAACCCATTTTGGATGTGATAAAGTTGTTAAACATATGGAGTAGCAAATTTCTGCAAAACAGTTTTTAGTGCAAGAATTTTCTAATTTTCTATGTAACTCTGATTGCTCTCATATTGACACAACATTTAAAATTTTCATCCTATGTATACACAAATATTGGCAAAAATTCCTGACATGTTTAAGCGGGCGATTTTTGTTTTGTTTTGGTGCTTCTGAAAATCTGGACAGGTTCTGCCATGTTTTGTTTTAACCATTCCCAAGTGTCCTAAAATGATTATTATGAGTCATATTATATGATAGGGACATGCAGAAACATTATATGCTTGCTGGAACATTTAGAAATAATTTTGTCTTTGATAGGTATGCAGCAACTATATGCTTTTGTGCCACTAATGTCACCACTTAGAAAAGAGATGGGAGAAAAAGTTTTGTGTTGAAGTTTTTTGACAGGGAATAGAAGAACATCACTCCAAGAGAAATCCAAGGATGGCGAAATCCATAAGCTTGGGGATTCCCAAGGCACCCCACTAGACTTATTAAACTCTCAGTTTGCAAACCTCTAAACTTTGTTTTTCGAGCAACATAAAATTATAATAGAAACTTGGAGCGTATATTTTCTTTATTTTAACTTTTGTTTGCAATAAAAGGACCACCATAACTATTATTATGAATGTTTATAATCAAGCTAGCAAGGTGAGAAAATAAATTTTGGCATTATGAACTCGATGGCACACTCTTTAGATCTTTTTTTGCTAAGCCTTCAAAATGCAAGCTAAGACTTGTTCAAACCCCCTAAAACTAGATTAGGCACATCCACGTATTAGTGTCAAAAGCTACTTTCAAGTATAATATGTGTGTTAATTATCCAAACATTCTTAAAACATCCCTTTTGTATAATTTAAAGCTCATATGAAAGTAAGGTTTGGGGTGATACCACTATGGAACTTTATGTGATTTACATCTTACAAGTTGTTGTTTGCCAAACCATGTTGTCATGGAACGAGATTTCGATATTGAGTGTTGATAAAATCATGTTAGTTCTACCAATGGATTGCATCGATGTGAAATAAAGTGTGCATACTGGAGTAGGCATGTTTAGAGAAAACAGTCCTGAATCGCTAGTCAAATCCATGCGCCATGCGACACTCATGGTGTAAACTTACAACATGATGATCCTTGTTGAGATGATTCATATGTCTATTTTTCTTGTTATTCTGGAGTAGAGATATTTTCCCCCATGAACATGACCAAAGAATTATATTAAATCCTATGCTAAAGGAACATAAGGGGGCATATATATAGATGCACATGGAGCAAGAGGTACTTTGGTGATGTGGTTTCAATGATAAATATGTATCCTACAATGATAGGCCTAAGTTGAGTAGCATGAGGAGTGCAAGATCATAGGTAAGGTGCATGAGACAATCCACTTGTAAGATTTTTAACACATAAACCATATGATGCTTTGAAATAAAAGATACTTGGAACCCCATCCTTATTAGTATTGTTGACATGAACTACATAGCTCAAACTGTATTTTTACATTCTTTATGGAGGATTAACATATGTATTCAATTCTTACTTCCGGTATGGGATGAAAAACATCTCAAGGGAAGACATGAAACTAAGAAGTGATTATTCTAGTCAGGCATTAAACTAAGAAGTAGCCCAAAAATAAAAGTAGAGGCATAAAACACCAATGCCAATTATAGGAAAGAGCCTCTTATTCTATAGGTTCATCAAAGTGTGCTTGAAGTTTTGTTTTTTTCCTCATTTGTTTCATCACACCATTACTTATTGTTTAACATGTTTATAGATGTGTAAAAGATACAACTTTATAGTACACTTGCATATTATGTTTCATTGAAAGGATTTGAACCTATGAACTTTACATAATAATGAAAGAAGCAAAAGTAACAAACTCCAAAGTCCATGTGTATTTTTATCACCTTCATGCTCGAGGACGAGCATAGGTTAAGCTTGGGGATGTTGATGCATGTAAAATGCATACATGAACTTTGTAGTTTGTTAACATGTTTATACACATTTGTGCATCATATATAATGTAATATCCATGTTCTACATTGATTTTTAGGGATTTACCAATGATCCCCTTTATTTGGCTATAACCCGACAAGGAAGAAAAACCCTGTTTTCAATGTTTTTGATGTTTCAGGACCTATACGAAGGACCTGAGCTTTTGGGGATGTCAATATTTATCCACGAGAAGAATCTGGAGTGCAAGAACCTCACCTGGAGGGCCAGGAGGCCCAAAATAGATTGGGTGGCGCGTCTTGCCTAGGTGGGTGCACCACCTACCCTCTTTTCCTCCTCGGTCGTCCGATCACCTTGATTCTTTTGCTCATGGAGTTCTCTTGAACTTAAAACCATTATATAAGGATCCCCTGGGGAGTCCTCGACACGGAGCACACCAAAAGCGAAAACACCAACAAACAGAGTCAGATCCAACAAAAGATTGGAGGGGGAAACTCCATCGGAGACGCCTTAGGGGGATATCCACCCACTCCAACATCTTCGGCATTGTCACCATGATGAAGAGGGAGTAGTCCACCTCCATACTATGGGTTTATGGTAGCAACTTGATATATTTGTCTCTTGTTCTTCATAGATCTAGTACCATATGATCTTCCCAACATGATTATGGTCATATATGTAATTCCTATGTGGTGGATCTTTATTCTATGATTTGATATATGAGATTGGAACCTATTTTGTGTAAGATGTATTGGTAGATACATATCATGTACTCCATTCTTAATTTCTTGTTTTGATTCAACTTGTATGCAAGAACTTGTATGGGGAGAAGTGTGTATTAGATGGAGTAGCATGGTGGTAGTGATTGAATTGTGACAACAATATTCAAGATCTACATTGATTTTTACCTTTCTTTTGCTGCCTCACTAGGGATAAAGTGAAATCATGTGCTATAATTATCATGTGACAGTGAGATAATCTTGTTAGATCAAGGTAGCATATTTGTATTTCAAACATCATGTTATATTACTTAAAGTTATACTCTGATTTGTTCTTAATTCAAGATTGCATGGAGTTTCCCTTTCTTGAGGAGTATAAGAGAGATGTGTTTCATCTCTATGTTAGAACGTGATGCCCATATGAATGCTTATCATACACATATAGAAGTTCAATGAATATTTATCATTGATGAATTTTTTTATGATCATTACAACTTAAAAAGGGAGTAGACAAGTGGACCCATGAACCCTGGTCCAATTTTAATCATACGAAACACCTTTCCATTACAACTACTACCTTTTATATTTTCTGCAATTTATTATTTCGAAAATATAAAAAATACTTTCCCTACTTGCAATCACTGATAAAAACCCAAAAACAACTCTATTACCTTCCATATCATCTAGTTTTCATTACTTTACTTTGATTACTTTATTTATTTTAGTTTACTTTATATTATATTTCATATTACTAATATGAAACCTTGTGCTTGACAACCACTTGGTGGAGTTGGGGACACAAGACAAATTATTTTACTTTATAGGTTGCTTGAAGAGCAGAAGACGAATAAAACTTCCACAACCAATTTCCCGAGAGTTCAATATGAACCCTCGAGTCACCCTTGTGAGGAAAGAAGCTTGCTACAACACTCTGCACTTGGAGTCCCAACGAAAAGTGGCCACAATTGTTGCCATCGGGCCCTCTCCACATGTGTGAGACAGGGATTATGCTAAAATCCTTGATGGCTGATATGGAGTGGGTGGCTTTACAAGCTATGTCCATATTAAAGGATAACCCTAAAGAGACTGCAAAGAATATTCAAAATAAACTCGTTGCTAAGTATAACATTGTCCAACTATATTACACGGTTTGGAAAGGTAAAGAGAAAGCTCTAAAAATCTTGCATGGGGATTGGACTAATAGCTTTAGGATGTTGTACAACTTCAAGGCTGAGGTATAGGTTAGGTGTCCAGGGAGTGTTATGGGGATCGACACTAAATCAGAAGGTGGTAAAATTTATTTCAATAGATTTTTCATGGTGCTTAAACCTTGCATCCAGGGATTCAAGGATGGCTGTAGGCCATATCTGAGTGTAGACAGTACTATCCTAACTGACAAATGGGAAGGCTACCTAGCATCTGCGACAGCACTGGATGTTCCCAATGGAATTCGGGATTTTCGATACAGAGATAGAGGAAAACTGGGTCTGGTTTATGAGGCAGCTCAAGAGATCAATAGGACAAATGGATCCATTGTCTATATCCATAGATGCATGCAAATGGCTGACGAATGCAGTGAAGGAGGTGTTCCCGTGAGCTGGGTAGACAATGCCATGCCACCTGATGCTCAACCTGTACAGGCACTATGCAAGAAACGTATTTTGTTACATGTTTGTTGCTGCTAGAGCTTATTGAGCTGGGCGCTGTGAATATTTCATGAGCAAGATTTTTGCAGAATCCCCAGATCTTCCGCAGTACTTGGCCGCACATCATTCGTAGCTATGGAAGAGGAGTCAGTTCAACCCTGACATCAAAGTTGATTACATAAATAACAACCTAGCTGAATGCCTGAATAACTGGGTGAAGGACATAAAAGTTTGTCATGTTCATATGTTGATGGACGACATACAGGGTGTGATCATGGAGCTGTTAAATATAAGGAGAGAGATCGGTCAGAGACTTGGAGGCCATATGCTACCGTATGTTGTACAGCAACTGCATAAGAGAAGTCGAGGACTTGGTAATCTTAGGGTTCTCTCGTCAAATAGCAGCAGCTATGAGGTGGTGGATATGTCCAAAAATATCCATAAGGATGTTGTGAACATTGAGCGGAGGGAATGCACCTGCTTAGAGTGGCAGCATTACCAAGTCGAGGACTTGGTAATCTTAGGGTTCTCTCGTCAAATAGCAGCAGCTATGAGGTGGTGGATATGTCCAAAAATATCCATAAGGATGTTGTGAACATTGAGCGGAGGGAATGCACCTGCTTAGAGTGGCAGCATACCGGGAAACCATGCGACCATGCATTGGTATTCTTGTTGAATAAAAGAACTCTACCACATTTGGATCAATATTTGTCTGACTACTTCTCTTTGGAAAAGTTAGAGCTGTGTAAGCTAGTTCCGTCGAGCCCTGTATAGACCCATCTCAGTGGCCTCAAGTCCAACTGATTTTTGAGTTGTGCTAGCCAGTAACAAAAATGGCAGAGGAAGACCACATGTGAAGAGGTTTAAGAATTTTTTGGAGAGGGCAAGTTCGGCTTTTAGTGGTAGCAAGAAGGGCAAAAACCGATGCAAGACCTGCCGTCTTATAGGCCATAGAGCAGCGGGGTGTCCTCTTAATGCTCCCAAACCTAGGTATGAGATGGTAGCTATAGAAAGATTTTTGGTCGTAGTCTGTAGATATTAGGTACTTAACCGTGTCCTTTTTTTATAGGAAGCACAAGGTGATAAACATGACTGCAAACTTAGTGATTTTGCTGCGGGAAGAAAAGCAAAATGATCAGAGTGATGATGTTGAACACGATTCTGGTGCTAATTGGCCTGACTTTCCTCGACTCGGAGATGCAGAGTACGTGAAGGTAAGAAAGCTGGCATCCAGAAAGAGGTGGAAGGCGGGAAATGAAGAAGCCAGAGGACACCAAGGAAAAGAAGTTGGCACCTAGGAAGGGTAATAAGGCTAGCTAATAAGAAGACTAATAATGTGTTGAACTTGAACCTGTCTACGCATTTCAGTTATATTCTAGAGCTGTGTTCGTGGGAATTGTCGGGTGAAACAAGTGTGTGTGGTGTCTAACACAATCGGATTTATTCCCAATTCTTGTAGTTCTCCATTCATTTACTATCTGATCCCACTCTCATAGTGAAATGTACCATGACTTGAGATTTGGTTACTGTTGAAGTCACTTGTTGAAGCCAAAATTGTGAATGTGCCACTACTATCTACACAATCGCAGCACCAAAGCCGAGAGGGATTGCTTCTCCAATTCGATGGATGGTAGTGGCATAGACATAATTTACATAAGCGCTTACTGGTTACGCCAGTAGGATTAAATTCCTGCTTTTAGCATTACACTTATTAAAAGTTCCTGAGCTGAAAAACAAGTTCTAAGCTGCTATAATCCATGAAGCAACAATTTATTTCAACTGCTGGAAAATGCCATGGCAACATAAACAACAAAGGCAACAGATAATGCCTAGATAATGAGGAAATTGTTTCCACTTTTTAGCCTAATCTTGAGCTCATCTATTTTACCAGTTGCTTCCACAACTTGGCCTACACGCCTCCTCCATGCTCCTTCCTCCCCTTCATCTGGCGAAGCTCCCGGATCTCTCGCTCCAATGCAAGAATCTCCTCCTTTTTGTCCCACACAGCATCAAGAAGATCATGAACAAGCTCTTTGTGAGAACCTGTAAGGGGATTTTCGATCCACACAAACTTGTCACATCCTGGTCCCCTCCCTTATTGTGAAAAATCGAAGAAAACAAACACAAAATTACATCACGCTTCCCGAATCGGGGTTACCAATTGTGCATAGCATACGAGGTTACCGCTCTGATGCCGTGGTTGCTAAATTTTCCTGTAGTATTTTCGCCGGTCCATGAAATCCATCTCGGCATATTCTCACTGCACAAACACAACATCTCGGGGTAGTAATCGTAGGGCGTCTTCCGGTACCTAATGGGGGCACCTACCTGGCGGTGTTGAGAAGACCCTGATTCCGTCCGAGACGAACTGCATGAGCTGCGAGCCATGGGCTAGGGGAGCGAGGGCAGAGGAAAGAGGGGACGACGAAGGAGCCTTGGATGTCAGAGCAAGGGAATGGTGAAGCGTGATTTATCCCACCCAGTAACTTGGAGTAGAATCCTACCGTCCACATTGGGCTGACAGGTGGGATGCCTAACATGCCAGCTTGTCACCCAAAGCTCATGCATTTTTTGTTCAAAGGCCTTTTCGCGTGCATTGATCGAAAAAATTGTCCTCATGCCCGCATACATATTGCTGGGAGGCCTTTCCAAGTAGCCAGATACGCTTGGTCCCACATTTTTCCACCCTTCCCGTACACCCTGGATTCGGAAAAATATGCCTGAACTTTTCATGGCTTGTAGCGGCAGATCCATCCACTCCAGCGCTCGCTGTCGGCCTCGCCATGGCGGATCCACCCCGAGATCCTACCGTCATATTATAAAATGTCCTTGGTTTCTTGAGCCAAACGGCTGCGATGCGTCTCCGAGCTTGGCCCCTCCTACCGTCGTAGAAGGAATGTTGCGGCGTAGAGATTGAGAAGGAGCCACCAGGAACATCGGGGCTCGATCATTGCCACCCCCGTCCCCTTCATCATTTTTGATTCTGACCAAGAGGAGGATGGTGGCGAAGCAATGCAGAATGCCATTGAAGCCTCCTTGGTTAAGGGAAAGCCATAGGCGGGAGTGGATGTCGCTGGGAAGGGCAAGGCGGGTTCACCAATCGAGGCGGACTCCGACAACAGTGGCGTGATCTGGGTCTAGATGTTGTTTATGTTAGTTGCAATTTCGGTTATGTTTAGTGCAAGTACAATTATTGTAATGAGTTTAGCAAGCTAGAACGAGAAATATGGATAGCTATGTTCAGCGCAATAACAGGTATTCGTGCTTCCACAATAAAAATTGTGTCTGTGCCCTTTTCATGCGGAAGAATCCATGTAAGATTTTGTTTAAACAAACCAGCAAAGTTAGATCACAACCATCAGACAAAATGAAGAAAGGAAGGCATAGGATTGATGAACATACGACCAATTTTTTCTGAGCAGACCTACTAGTTCAGACTTCAGACCACTTGGTCAACAAATAATATTACATTTTGTTCCGAGCATTCCCAGACACAACTCACAATCCACACACATGCTTCAACTTGGTCTCCTACTAGTTTAGACTTTAGACCACTTGGTCAACAAATACTATTACAATTAATAGTATGGAGCTCAATCGAAATAAACCTAGTTTTCACACATATCCATTATCTTCCTTGCAATTAACCTTCATTCTGCCAGTCCAAGGTTTTAATCATCAGCGCCATTTTTTTGGCATCCTCCTTGAACTTGGTCAGTTCTTTCTCTACCTTAATCCTCGGGAACCTCTCCATATTGGCAATTGTGACATGGTGGACTTTCTTCTCGTGCATTTCAATCCTTGATGCAGTCAGGTCTTGCTCTGCTTTAGCTTTCAGGGCCAGCGCCACGTCCCTCTCCTTCACTACTTTTCTGCGGTGACCCAGCATACCACTGCATGATGTAGTATACTATAGTCGTTGACATAACACCAATGAAACACCGTTCACTAGTATTACATCCCTCGGAATGGCACAAAAGAAACACAGCGGGTCCAATACATGGCTAAAGGTTACAACTCACTCTTTACACAAGATCCAGAGAACACTCTAGGTTAAAGAGAGAGAAAGAACTTCTTACGGATAAGAATCAAAGATAAATAGCGCAAGAACTATTATATTATTAAAACTCATATTTTAACTAGGGGATTGGCATTGCTGCTATTGCAATGCACTATAGAATTAGGTTCTTGGGCTAGAGATTATATTCCTATCTAATCAGTAACTTCGTCTTCACTTGAGTTTATGTATATGTTGACTTCCTTGACTTCATTGAAGAGCTTTAGCTTTGGATGATTCCTGGAGCATAACTTGGTGTAGACATCGTCTTAATGGCTTCAAAATCTAGCAAGGGTTAATAAGATACTTTGAGTATGAGCGTACTCAGCAAATTCACTAGAAAAGGAGTGTTTGATGCACTATAACTACAGCCACAGACCGTAGGTCGTAGGCAATGCAAGTTTTCATAAACATTTCTTCAAAGGTTGCTTTTATTCTAAAAAGCTATGTCTATCAGCCTTCACGGGTTTACCAGAACTTTCATGGAGTTCCTTTCCCGCAGTGTTCGCAGCTCCTTCCCGGAACAGGGTGTAACAAGTTACAGTTCTTACACTCTGTAGAGGTGCGTTACTTTACCCATGAGAGATCAACTCTTTGTTGCACAACCGGACAGCTTATTCCCGTCCACAATTCCATGATGTGGGGCCCAGAAGATGATCCAAGCCAATCACTGCCCCCTTCGCGACCTCGCATGCCTCCTTGGTGTACACCATGCCTGCATATTGGATTAGGCAATGGTTTGTACAAACCGTTAGATGCCAGAACTACCGTGGGACGATGAGGGTTCCCACCCATATGCTGCATATCCTCTACGAATTACCAATTAATATGCATGCTTCGAGGATAACAGCCACGACCTGCACATCTGGCTTCATTCGAGAGGAAGAAGATACAGCTGACTTCTCCGTCCCATTCCAAATCTCATGGTCAACGCGTAATATACGGCGCAAGAATCACTGGCAACATTGGTTGTTAAGTCCTAGGTGATATAGTTCTGAACAGTGGTATTCCAACTGTTAGATTTAATAGATTAGCTGATCACCCTGGATCAGTAACCAATAGTTCACATTATTATTGTAAATAGTGTTTTTAGACCTTTTTCAAATGCAGGTGATAACAACACTGGATTTGTAAAATACTTTACAGAAAATAAACAAAGGACATGAGCAAGTGTGAACTTGCCTTTTGTGATTGCAGGATTATGCACTCATGGTCTTCGAGTCAGTGTATAAGATCCAAAATCTGAAATCAGCATCATTGGTCTGGTAAGGACCAATGTTTAAAGAAGCAATATGCTTTTATGTATAAGTAATGTGATGCACGTTCTAAACGCAAATCCTGGGGATAACGTTATCCTAGGGTTTGGATTCCGGAAATGGTTACTTTGGAATGTGTGGTCCTTTTAGATAGATTTCACATTTGAGCTTCTATTAGAGCTTATGAGTGGTTGTGAGCAACACATATGTAGTAGTAAAATATATACTTATGATATACTAGTCAAAATTGCTTATATAAGAGTTCTTGTTTGAAGTGGCAAAAAGAATAACCTTCGAAGAAAAGGTTTCTCTTCTAAGGTCTAAACAAGTTTTGTGGTTAGTTGAGTTGGGTAGCTGTTATTTATGTTTGCTTGAATGGTTTGGGTTTGAGATGTTTTTATAACTTAACTACTTCAGACCAAAGTTAACTATCAAACATATAGTAATGGTTATTGTATTATATTTAGATTCTTGGAGACTAAATTTAACTTTAAAATATAGATAGTTTTGAAAGTATAACACTTATAGCATTTGTATCTTGTGTATCTGGAATGTTTCCTTTAGGTTACTTAAGATTGGTTATCCTTTTACTTGGTGTAGTGGTTTCTTGATTTTATAATGGAGTAGTATCATTTCCCTTTTATAGATGAGTGAGTATAGTTTATAAACCAAGATATATTGTCACTTAACTACTTTTGAATTTTCTATAGTGTTGTGGTAGTTTTTTTTAATTTGGTAGTTAACATAGATGGAAAGGATTTGGTGTATTTATAAGTTGTTCTTTAAGGTTAATTTTATAAGTGGAAATCTTTTTAGAATATAATCCTTACTTAAAGTAGAAGATAATTTAATACTAAGGTACTTGTAATGTTTTAAACCATTATGGCTTATATTATTAATACTCAAGACTAATACTATGTATTAAATTTAATTGGTTAATTTTAGAAATATTAATAAGTGTTCTTTACACTTATTTGAATTTTAAATTAAGTAATTAAGTTTAAATTTGAGTAATTAAAATAGTTGAATTTTTATTTAACTCAAAAGTGGAATATTTTATTTTTATCATGTAGGTATTATTTTTGTGATCATTTTGGTATATTATATTTTTTTTTGTGATTTATAAATAATAAGATATGATTTTTACAATTCTTATTACTTTATAATTACTTAATAAATAATAAATATTTAATTAAGTGAAATAATAATGCATGATTATAATTTTAAATTATAATTCTTATTGTGCTAATATTTTTGGTATTCTATTTATATTTTTAATATTCACCATTATTTAAATATAAATTATTAAAGTTTAATTACTTATAAGACCTTAATTAAATAATATTTGATTAAATAATTATCACAATAATATTTGGTTATAGTTTTAAGTTATTGATTTTATTTTTCTGAAAATTTTCATATATTGTACACATTTTTCTGAATTACCAAACAAAAGTTATTAATTAAACAAGATTTAATCATTTATTTGATTTCTAGAATATTAATAATTGATTTTATAACATTTTATCTATTTCTTAAGCAGGAAATACTTTTTACAGCGCACCTAAATCTAGCCTGAGTCACTGACCCGTGGGCCATTGTCTACCTCAGCTCTTAGGTTTAGAAAATGTATTTTGTTATTGACCCTCTCTCTACTCCGAGTCGATGACACATGGGCCTAAGGCCATGTCATCAGCCACGCGAGACAAAGACTAGTCAAACTAGATGACGTGCTTCAAACCTGAGGTGAGCATGACGTCACCCGAGTTGATTCTCACTGGTTGAGGATCGATCGATTGATCTGGTGCATGCCCGGGGCTGTGGTTAGGTTTGTTGGACCAAGGAGATCGAGGCGAACCTATTGGTGGTGGCGCCGCCCCTATTTGGTCACCGGAGGTCAACCGGCGACGATCTCAAATGGCGGTGCTTGCAGTCGATCACGGTGGCGTGGATTTAGGAAGCAAACAAAAGATCTAAGCATACTAGGAGATTCAGTGACTCACCAGGAACGCCATGGTGTGCTTGGTTTGGCGAGGCATGGTCGGAGACGCCGGCGAGGTCGACTAACAGCGTCGGGAACGAGGGTTCAATTGGGTTGATTCACGCCTTCTCCGCTAGTGCGAGTTGGGGAAAACGGACGATAAGAGCACGACGGTATCCACCGTGGTATTACATGGCCGAGGCGAGCATGGAATTGCCGGCTCCAGCTCACCTCCGAGCTAGGGTTCTCGGGTCAGAAGAAGAAATGGAGAGAGAGAGCTGTAGAGGGGGAAATTGAGGATGATTACGAGCAAGGACGTCGTGGTGGTCTCCTTATCCTCTCTTGGCGACGGCAGCGTTGATCTTGGCGCAAGGCCGACGATGATGGCATCGAGCGGCGGCGAGCTCCTCCAGCGAGCTGCCTGTGTGCGTGAGGATGATGAAGACGTAAAATTTGCGGAAAAACCCCTGGCAATTCTTTCAGCTCAACCCGTGGTCCTTCTTTGGTCCCACTTGTCAGTCACAGATGGAAACGAGCCGGGCTGGTTGCTGGGCTGCACATGGGCGTCAGATAAGGAAAGAGATGTTGGGCCACGGCCAGGTAATGTTTTTATTTGTTTTACATTTTTCTATTTTCTATTTTCCTTTTCAGATTTGAATTTCATTTATATTTTGAACTTTTCTTTGTAGGATTTATTTGCTGGATAACTGCAATAATATTAAAATATATTTAGTATCATTTGTGAACTTTTATTATATAATATTTTTGTATTTCTTTTATTTACTCAATATGAACCCCTTTTAATAATTTGTAGAAACTTTTATTATTATTTTTCTCTCCTCTTTTAGTTATGCATTTCTTGAATGATGTATTCTTATTTGTCTATAAGACTTAACTCTAGTTGGCTCAGAGTTTGAATATAAATTTTTATATGTATAATGATCCTATATCATTATTTGATGCATGAAATATGAAAGAAATTAATATGATTCTTAATACTTCCATTAATTTGGAAAATCAAAATGTATATATTCTATTATGATAAAACAAAGAGGTTTAGGATTTCGGATTATGATTATCTACCCTAGGGTTTAGGTTTTTTTATACTTAGAATCCTTTATGGATGTGGTTAAAGATTCAATAACTAAGCATATTGTTTTCTGTTTGGGATATTTTATGACATCACCTTTAGTACTTGAAAGTTATATCTTGAATGTTTTATAGAAAGGAATTAATAAAGATACTCCTAAGCACATTTAATTATGATGGTTGGAATTGTCGGAGATGTGTTTATGTGATTTGTTGTAGGGAAATGTTCCTATCAAGTGATATAGATATAAGATGAGGAATTCTTAATATGAAATGGATATTATACTTGGTTTTAAGACTTAAAGTTGGTTATTTACCAAGAATTACTATCTTCCATAATTCATAATTCTGAACTTCTAAGTAAGGAATTCCTTTCGTAGATATACTATTCTTTCATATCCATCATCATGTGTTAACATGATGAATTTTACTTCACATGAATATTCTTATTCACCTATTATTCTTCTAAACTCATTGATAAATCCATTGAGTTGATACTAAAATATTCATAACTTCCTCATATCATGGCTTGGTTGTATCCACCACTCTACTGTTGATATCCTTCCATCCAGCAAGAGTTCCTTCAAACTCCACTCATAATCTTCCTTAATCATCCCTCACTAATATTTCTTCATCATATGAATATATCCAACTATCTTCCTCCCAATTTTACTATCCTTTAAGATGGATAACACTACTACCATAACTCTATGCTATACTAGCTTTAATTGAATAATATCATCCTATATTCATGTGGCTTGTAATGACTACTCTTGGATAACTTATCTCTACTAAGGTTCCAATCATGTTCTACCCACCGGTATTACTTATACTAAATATGGTGGCTAAAGCATCACCATTATAATCCTTTAATCAATTATTGCTTAAGTTCTTAGTTGGCTAAGCAAGGATTTATCAATCCTACTTTTCCATTATCTTGAAATTATCTTCTTAGTATCTCATATTGGATTAAGGTTATTAATGGACTATGCCCTCTTTAAAAGATTTAAGTAGATGTTATGATAAGATCAAGAAATAGTAGATCAAGGGTTGATAGTTAAAGAATTTGTAAATCAATGGTGGATTACTCAACATTGATGAACCATAGATATTAAGATAAGTTCTATAAAAATTGATATAGGGAAAGAGATATATAGGGAATGATCTTGACTTAGTATCTTTCCAACTCAATCTCATTAAAGAGTTAAAGTTAAGTACTACTATGGTACTCATAGTAAAAATAGATAAGAATAAGATAGGTCAGGATTAGTCATTACATTTATATTACTTTAGTTTGTAATCTTGACTTAGCACTTATGAATTTTTGGGTTGAGTATGGTGATAGAATCCCTTAAGGATCAGATATTAATTAATTAAGCAATGTATTATGAATAGCATTTTATTATATTAGATCTAGCCTTAGATCAAATCATGTTTACCCAAATAAGGTTTTAGCAAAGGTCATATTGAAACTTATCGCAATCAACTATATGATCTACTTCAATTCCATCAAGTTGAGAGAACCTTCAATCCCTTTGACAAGTTTTGTTTAGAAGCGCGAAAATTATTCGTATTTTCTATGCATGAATGCAATGCACACATCTGGGTTCAGCTTATTTCTAGGCTCTAATGCTGGGATGTTACATTTTCTAACCTTGTCTTGCAACCTACTGATATCACGGTGAAGCTTTGGTGTGTCATCAAGGCCCATTAACCTCATCTCATCCCTCTCAAGAACTGAGCTGACTAAGGCTTCTTTCAACTCAATATTCTTCTCCCATAGTTTATCTAGCAATTTCTACATAGATAATGTCCACTCCGGATCTACCCATTTGACAACGCCGCAACTTTTTGTTGGCCACGCTTCACCCTGCCCTTGACACCCTAAAAACCTCATGCCTGTGTTGCATCCCTCGAATGCTACAAATTTAGTGGCCACAAGCTCATGTTTTCACAACAAGGAGGACTCTCTCCCTCCGCTAAACCGTGATAATCAGAGTCGTACAACGTCTCGACGGCCTATCACACCAAACATACATGAATAATCAGAGTAGATCTAGCTCAAAATAAAGAAATCCCATGAAGAGCACAAATCCAAGGGCAACCTTCTCACAAACAAAGTGAATGTCGAGCTCAATGTGCTCCGTCCGTCGATCCTGAATAGGCTTGGCCGATAGGTAGACGGTGCTGACATTGTCACAATAGACAATAGTGGCGGTATACTGATGTCTACGCACTTCTATTCTTGTAGACAGTTGTTGGGCCTCCAAGTGCAGAGGTTTGTAGAACAGCAGCAAGTTTCCCTTAAGTGGATTAGCCAAGGTTTATCGAACTCAGGGAGGAAGTGGTCAAAGGTATTCCCTCTCAAGCAACCCTGCAATCAAGATACAAGAAGTCTCTTGTGTCCCCAACACACCAAATACACTTGTCAGGTGTATAGGTGCACTAGTTCGGTGAAGATATAGTGAAATACAAGTGGTAACGGTGCTAGAAAAGAGCTTCTAACTTGTTGTTGATGTGGGAGAGACTAAAGGCAAACTGAAATAAAGATGGAAGCAAGCAAACATGCAATAGATCTAGATGCAAATGGTGTTTCAATGTTTAGAAACAAGTCCTAGGGATCATACTTTCACTAGTGAACACTCTCTCATATAAATATCCTCTCTTCATGATACTACTCTTAACTACTCTCTGGTTGGACACTCTAATCCATGGTAGGCCTACAAAATCACACCTCAAAGTCCGCCTTCCCCAATATAGATAACCCCACACTGTCACCTTGAGCGCTAAATGGTTCCAAAAAACACCACAATTTCATAGAGAAAACCAACTCAAAGTATACTCATGATAAATATATAAGTAACCTAGCTTAAGTTCCACACACGGTGTGCACACTGTCACTTTCACACACACACGTGGGGAAAAGTATAGATCTATTAAAGCACGATGAGTATTTATGTAGACTCTAGCCTAAGTTCCACCATGGCATGCACGCTATCACTTTCACACAAATGGGGAGAGCAGAGATCTATTGAAGCACTTGAGTAGCAAGGTATATCTACTTGATTACAAAGATCATGACCACAACAAGATCATGCATAGAGAGAGAGAGATGAACACATAGCTACCGGTAGAGCCCTTAGCCTTGAGGAAGAACTACTCCCTCCTCATCACGGGAATCAGCAACGGTGATGGAGATGGTGGTGGAGATTGATGGAGATGGCTCCGAGGGAACTTCCCTGTCCCGGAAGGGTGCCGGAACAGAGACTTTCTGTCCCCCGAATCTCCCCTTCGGTGGTGGCGGCGCTACGAAGGTTTTCATGGATTTCTTCTGGATTATTTACGGTTTTTGGTCCGGAGGCTTCTTATAGGCGAAGGGGCAAGGTCGGTGGAGGGACAGGGGGCCCACACCCCCTATGGGCGCGGCCAGGGCTGGCCCACGCCTAGGGGGTGCGGCCACCCTAGTGTCCTCCTCCACCTCTGCTTCGTGGTTCCGTGTTGCTCCGGGAAAAATAGGAAGATTGGCTTTTGTCCCGTCCAATTCCAAGAATATTGATTTTCTGCCTTTTCTGGAACCAAAAACAGAAGAAAACAGGCAACTGGCATTGTGGAATCTTGTTAATAGGTTAGTTCCAGAAAGTGTATAAAAATACCTCAAAGTGTAGACAAAACATAACAAAGTTGATACAAAACAAGCATGGAGCATCAAAAGTTATAGATACGTTTACGACGTATCAAGCATCCCCAAGCTTAACTCCTGCTCGTCCTCGAGTAGGTAAGTGATAAAAGAATAATTTTTGAGGTGACATGCACCATCAAAATCAAGATCCAACCATTTGCAAGCAATGAAATCTGGGATCAAAGAACTCTAATCATGAGCATGAAAGATGAAGTTCTAACAATAATACAAAGTAACTATGCATGCAACATGAAAGGTTACAAACAAAGATCATGAATAACATGCATTCAAAAATGTTTGTTTGTTTCACATACAGAAAACATGGCATAGTGGAATTTAGCTTGTCCCTCATAGAGTAGAAAATAGATGCATAGGACACCTTCAAAGTTCGTAAGAGTGACTAGATACAAATAGCACAAGAACAAGCAATAACAACAATATGCATCAATCAATAAGTTTTGGGACAATGCACATAGAACTAAGAATGGCAACTATGCTCTCTTAATTGGTGCCTAAGTATAGAAGGTGGAGACTCAATATAATAGTGGAAAGAAAGGCCCTTCATAAAGGGAAGCAGGGATTTCAAGTCTCATAAAGAGCTTCCAAAAATTATGGTACTTGTTAGCTTTCAGCTCTCATCCCCCTATCATAAGCATCTTGAAGTGATTAAGGTTAAAGTGAACAACATATGGAGTATATGCTTGACAAAGTATAAGTTGGCAATCTCATGTCCCTTGAATATGAGGGCCGCTCCTCATGCTACTCAACTTTAGTCACATGTAAGTTCTTGTCATACTAAGTACATGCGTATCATAGAGAACCGCCAACGGGGTACCCCTTGCACATGGTACATGAGCTATCCCATAACCAAAATGATAAGGCAAGCAGACAATGAGCATCTTAGCGATCTTTTTATTTGCTATTTGCATAGGTTTTTATTGAGGATGCTTCACAGATTGCTCATTATGGTGATGCTGCAAGTTTCCACCATGATTAGGCATGGCTTAGGCTAGCGGCCTAGGCGTTTCTCTAACACAAAATACATAACTCCATGGACTTACAAGCTCCCCTTTTATTTCACACCGACGACATCCATAGACAAAAGAGCATGATGACAATTGTGTACAAAGTACAAGTGCAATGTTGAAAGTGTTCCCCATGACAACATGGTTCTGCTAATTCCAACGTATAAGTGCAAGCATATACAACATAGATGACAACAATGGTTCAAGTTTATTAGGGGCAAGAAATATAAAGTGTGCCATCAAGTTTGTGAGAGCTTTAATCACTAAGTTTTCACATAGAAACATACTTTTTAATTGGAAGATAGATGAAAACAAGAATATACTTTGAATGGTGTAACACACCATGCATAGGAATTTATAGTGGACACTTTGGAATAACTTGGTTTCATGGGATTGGAAGCATGAGTAGAGCTTACTCATACAAGTGGAGGCTAGCAAAAGACTGGGAGCGACCAACTAAGAGAGCAATAATGGCCATAATCATACAGAGGGACAAAAAATTACTAATCAAAGCATAGTGGTACTACAAGTCAAGGACTAAATGATCATAGAGGCTACGGTGACTGGTTCATAGTCATAACATGGTGTAAGCATGTGCCAAGTCACCCAAACAGAGCATCAAAGGAGAATACCACAATATTATGCTTTTGTATGCTAAAACAACGCATGATTCTTTCAAGGCACATTAAGCAATCCTAATTGTTCGGAACAAGTCATGCTACAACAATAATCACTAAGCATAAGGTCAAAATAACATCTAGCATGGCATGATAAAGTCTAAGTCACAGCCAAAGAAAGCTTCTCTTGTACTACTCAAGCAAGAACTTTCTACTCCTTCTCTAACACCAATCACTTATTTGAAACAACTCACAAAGATAATAATCAAAAAAGATTAGTGAGATTGTCTCACAAATCCACAAAGAAGAACCAAAAAGTTCTAAGATGAAAGCACAATAAAACTAAGGCTAAACACAGTGCTAGCAAAAGTGAACACTCACAAGACAATAAGAATGAAAACTAGAGTGTTCTAGGCAATGAAAACAGAGTGTGTCTCTCTCCAAAATAAGTGTGCTAGGATCAAACCAACTTTATTCAATGAAACTAAGCAAACAAAAACCAAAAATGAAAACTAAGACGCTTCAAGAACAACACAACTGTGCATGAAACAATAAAAATGAAGTTTCTAGAAAGACCTGAGATTTTTATTGATGAAGAAGGGGATGCCTTGGGCATCCCTAAGCTTTGACGCTTGTACCTATTGGATATTTCTTGGGGTGACATGGGTGGCATCCCCAAGCTTGAGAGTTTGTCCATTCTTCATCTCATTGCGTCATTCTTTCTCTACACCTAAAATTTGTCCTTCATACAAAACTTCACACAATCTTCATTAGAAACATTAGTGTATTCAAAAGATAATAGACCTTTGGGTTTAGCTTTAGAAAGCAAAACCTTCACTAAAAACACAAGCTACTGTAGCAATTCCCTCAAAAATCTCAATTTCCCAAAAAGAACCCAAAAAGGAATCAATAAGAAGCAAATGCAAATAATGGCAGAAATCTATCAAAACAGACCAGCAGGTAGAAACAGATTTTTTTAAATGACCTTCTGTTGCTCAAATCAAAAAGTGTTGAACTAAAGAAAGTTATCTAACAAACTGGGGGATTTATTAAGAAAATATTAGCTCAATCCGACTTACAGAGATTTTACACGAATTTTTATGGTGGAGCACAAAATTCTGTTTCGGGACAACAACTCCCCAAATCTTACGTCCCTCTCATTAAAGGTTATTCTTGGCACAAAAAGCAAACAAAAAAGATAAGGAGAGGTCACTACTGAATTAATAACTTCCAAGACTCAAGAAAACTCTTGGGTTATCTCCCAACAAGTACTTTTCTTTAACGCCTTTAAGTTAGGCATTATAGTTTGAGAAGATGCTCACATAAGAAATATGAATTGAAGTAAAAGATAGCATGAAGAAGCAAATTCAAAACACATTTAAGTCTAACACACTTCCTATGCATAGGAATCTTGTAAAGAAACAAGTCATGAAAGAACAAAGCAACAGGCATAGTAAAGCAAAACAAGTGCAACTTCAAGACTTTCAACATAAAGAGGGGAAACTTAATATTATTGAGATGCATAAAAACATGTTTCCCTCTCTCATAATAACTTTTAGTAGCAACACGAATAAAATTAACAATATAACTATCACATAAAACATTCTTATCATGAGCCACATGCATAAAATTATAATTACTCTCCACATAAACATAGTCATTCTTATTAATTGTAGTGGGAGCAAATTCAACAAAATAGCTATCACTATTATTCTCATCACCATAATCATCAAATATAGGAGGCAGATTGTAATCACAATTAACTTTCTCCTTAATAGTAGGTGGACTGAAAATATCATATTCATCATTGTAATCATCATATATTGGAGGTTTGGTATCATCATAAGCAATGGAATAGCTATCTTACAAAGCTGGGGAACTAAAAAGATCATTTTCATAAAAACTAGCTTCCCCAAGCTTAGAGGTTTCCATATCATTAGAAACAATGGTGTCTAAAGAATTCATACTAATAACATTTCTATTAGCATGCAAATAAAGCTCCATAGGTTTTTTAATTTTCTCTTCAAACACTTCATGTCCTAACTCAAGATAAACACTACTAAGCTCTCTAATTTTGTTGTTGCTTTCCATTAAGCCTAACTAGTGAAAACAAGAAACAAAAAGACAAAATTGCAGAATCTAAAGGAAATAACTTTGAGCACTCACACCGGAGGATGTGAGTACCTTTTACCTTACCTCCACGGCAACGGTGCCAGAAAATAGCTTTCTGGCTTGCTGTTTCCGTGGGGTAACATGTGTGAGTGCCATTACCTTTCCGCCCCGGCAACGGCGCCAGAAAATAGCTTGATGTCTACGCACTTCTATTCTTGTATACAGTTGTTGGGCCTCCAAGTGCAGAGGTTTGTAGAACATCAGCAAGTTTCCCTTAAGTGGATTACCCAAGGTTTATCAAACTCAGGGAGGAAGTGGTCAAAGGTATTCCCTCGCAAGCAACCCTGCAATCAAGATACAAGAAGTCTCTTGTGTCCCCAACACGCCCAATACACTTGTTAGGTGTATAGGTGCACTAGTTCGGCGAAGAGATAGTGAAATACAAGTGGTAACGGTGCCAGAAAAGAGCTTTTGACTTGTTGTTGACGTGGGAGAGACTAAAGGCAAACTGAAATAAAGATGGAAGCAAGCAAACATGCAACAGATCTAGATGCAAATGGTGTTTCAATGTTTAGAAACAAGGCCTAGGGAACATACTTTCACTATTGAACACTCTCTCATATAAATAACCTCTCTTCATGATACTAATCTTAACTACTCTCCGTTTGGACACTCTAATTCACGGTAGGCCTACAAAAGCACACCTCAAAATCCGCCTTCCCCAATCTAGATAACCCCACACTGTCACCTTGAGCGCTAGATGGTTCCAACAAACACCACAATTTCATAGAGAAAACCAACTCAAAATATACTCATGATAAATATATATGTAACCTAGATTAAGTGCCACACACGGTGTGCACGTTGTCACTTTCACACACGTGGGGAAAAGCATAGATCTATTAAAGCATGATGAGTATTTATGTAGACTCTAGCCTAAGTGCCACCATGGCGTGCACGCTGTCACTTTCACACACATGGGAGAGAAGAGATCTATTGAAGCACTTGAGTAGCAAGGTAGATATACTTGATTACAAAGCTCATGACCACAACAAGATCATGCATAGAGAGAGATATGAACACATAGCTACCAGTAGAACCCTTAGCCTTTAGGAAGAACTACTCCCTCCTCATCATGGTAATCAGCAACGGTGATGAAGATGGTGGTGGAGATTGATGGAGATGGCTCCGGGGGCACTTTCCCGTCCCGACAGGGTGCCGGAACAGAGACTTTCTGTCCACCGAATCTCCCCTTCGGTGGCGGCGGCGCTACGGAGGTTTTCATGGATTTCTTCTGGATTATTTAGGGTTTTTGGGTCGGAGGCTTCTTATAGTCGAAGGAGGTAAGGTCGGTGGAGGGCCAGGGGGCCCACACCCCCTATGGGCACGGCCAGTGCTGGCCCGCGCCTAGGGGGGTGCGGCCACCCTGGTGTCCTCCTCCACCTCTGATTCGTGGTTCCGTGTTGCTCCGGGAAAATAGAAAGATTGGCTTTTGTCCCGTCCAATTTTGATAATATTGATTTTCTGCCTTTTCTGGAACCAAAAATCGAAGAAAACAGGCAACTGGCACTATGGCATCTTGTTAATAGGTTAGTTACAGAAAGTGTATAAAAATACCTCAAAGTGTAGACAAAACATAGAAAAAGTTGATACAAAACAAGCATGGAGCATAAAAAAATATAGATACGTTTACGATGTATCATATACACGGGATGTCGCAGTTCCTATAGGAGATGATGAAGCCAGCATGTCTCAACGACTGCAGCAGCCACACCACGGTAGTCTGCCTCGGCACTCAAGCGAAAGAAAGTGGGTTGTAGGGGAGAATACCACGACACCAAGTTATCGCACAAGTACACACCAAACCCATAAGTAGACCATCATGTAAACGAGCAACCAACCCAATCAGCATCTGAGTAGGCAACCATGTTATAAGAGGAGGTGGAGTGGAGGACAAGTTCGAGGTCAAGAGTGCCCTTGAGGTATTGGAGAATGCATTTTATGAGTTGGTAATGAGAGTCACGAGGATCATCCAAGTGGAGGCAGATTTGTTGAATGACATAGGAAATCTTTGGTCTAGTGAGTGTGATATATTAGAGAGTCCCTATGAGGCTACGATAGTGGAAGGGGTCATAATATGGGTTACCGCTGGAGGCTGCAAGTTTAGGTTTGGTGTCTATGGGAGTGGAAGAGGGTTGACAGTCCTGCATGCCTGCCCGGGAGAGAATGTCTAGAATGTATTGACGTTGAAAGTGGTGGGAGTACGAGTGACAGAAATGCCGAGAAAATGGTGTAGGGTGCCGAGGTCTTTCATGGCAAAAGCGGAGCCGATGGTCTGAATTATATGTTGGAGTAGATGTGTAGAGGACGCGGTGAGGATTATGTCATCTACATAGAGAAGGAGATAGGCTGTTTGGTCCCCTTTATGATAGGTGAAGAGGGAGGTATCAGATTTGAGGCAACAAACCCAATGGTGCGAGCATGAGCGGCAAACCACTGAAACCAAGCTCGTGGGGCTTGCTTGATCCCATAGAGAGATTTTTGGAGGCGACAAACATGGGAGGGAAAGCGAGGGTCGATGAACCCAGAGGGTTGTTGGCTGTAGACCTCTTCGGTGAGATCACCATGAAGAAAAGCATTTTTGATATCGAGTGGGTGAATTATCCATTGCTGAGAGAGGGCAAGAGAAAGGACAACTCGTATGGTGGCGGATTTAATGACGGGGCTGAAGGTTTCATCAAAATTGACACCCGGTTGCTGGGTGCCCCGGACCACCCAACAGGCCTTGTGATGGGCAAGGGTGCCATCCGCATTATTCTTATGATGAAAGATCCATTTGGAAGAAACGATATTGGCGCCTGGGGGAGGAGGAGCTAAGGACCATGTATTATTATGTATGGGAGCATCGTACTCCTCCTATATAGCTTGACGCCAAGCAGGGTCTCCTAGTGCAATCAGATAGTTGTGGGGAATGGGGGAGTAGAGGATCGTTGATAAATTTAGTTTTTCAATGGGGGTGGAAGATGGCTGGTTGTGTTGCGTGTACGATGAGGAGGAGGGGTGGTGGGTGAGAGGGGGTGTCAAGGGTAGGAGGGTGTAGCGTGGTAGGGCGGCGGGTGTAGACGAGGGTGGGATTCTCTGTCGCGGCAGGAAAAGGAGCCGTGGCAGGCTGACGGGAGTCCACGGCAGGAGACTGTGTTGCCGCGGCAGATAAATGGGGTGCGGCAGGCGTTTGGGCTGTCGCGGTAGGAAAAGGAGGTGCGACAGAGGAATTTGCTTCCGTGGTAGGAGAGGGTGTAGTGGTGTTGGGTATGGTTTAGGTGATCTTTAAGAATGTCGTCAATGGGTTTAGGGGTGGTGTCTGTGTAAGAGGAGGAGTATGGAAAAGTGTTTTCATCGAATGTGACATGACGAGAGATGAGAATTTTTCGTGTTTGGACATCTAGACACTAATAACCATGGTGTTGAGAGGGATAGCCAAGAAAAATACGTTTGGTGTCACGAGGAGATAGTTTGGTTTTGGTTATGGAGAATGTATTGACATAACAGGCATCCAAAGACACGCAGGTCCTGGTAGCATGGTGTGTGCCCGAATAGCGAGAATTATGGTGTGGTATTTGGGTTGTAGGAGGTTGGTTGAATGTTTATGAGATAGGTGGATGTGTGTAGTGCCTCAGCCCATAGAGTTGGCGGCATGGATGCTTGGATGAGGAGCGTGCGAATTGACATCGTTGGTTGTACGGATAGGTCGTTCGGCCTCGCTGTTTTGCTGAGAGGTGTAGGGGAATGAGAAAAGGTGTAATATAATGTGGGTGGTGTAGAAGGTATTAAGATTAGAATTATCAAGTTCTTTTTCGTTGTCGCATTGGAGGGAGAGGATGGGAAGCTGAAATTGGGTTGTGATGAGGGCATGAAAAGCGACAAAGGTAGCATACACTTTAGATTTTTTGCGTAGGGAAAATTCCAGAAATATTGAGTAATATCATCGACAATGATAAGATAATAGCAATAACCAGAAGTACTAGGTATGGGTGATGTCCACAATTCACAATGAAAACGTTCAAACGGACGAATAGTTCTAGAACTCAAAGGATAAAACGGTTTCCTAACATTTTTCCCTAGTTGATAGGCATGACACAGGTACAACCCTGTTTTATTGTGGCAGGTGTGTGGAGCAAGGCATGACATGGTGGTGTTGTCGGGTGGCCGAGGCGGCGGTGCTAGAGGTATGGGTGTTGTTGGAGGATGAAGGCGGCATGTTGAAGATCTTGTCACATGGAGTACAATGGACCGAAGCTATTGCATCGAAGAATCACCTCTCGGTAAGAAGATCCTTCATAGAGAAACCATAGGGATCAAATCGGATGGAGCAATAATTATCGATGGTGAATTTCCAAACAGAAATCAGATTTTTGATAATGTTAGGAACTACAAGAATGTTGTTAAGATGGAGAGGTTTGGAGGGAGAATAGAGGGTTTTGGAACCAGTATGGGTGATGAGAATATAAGAGCCGTTTCCGACGGTGATAGATTGAGAAGAGGAAGGTTTTAGAGAGGATAGGTTACTGGGGTCGGATTCCATGTGGGACGATGCTCCGGAGTCCATGTAGTAGTCACCTCCCGAGAGCTGCATGTTGTTTAGGGCGTTGACAAGCGCAGGGTCTAGCGCCGGCTGGTTGTATCTTGGTGGCAGTGTTAGGGGCGACCCATAGCTGGTGGAGGGCTGCCCGTATGCAGTGTAGGACTGGGGAGGAGCAAATCCGGGGCGCGGACCAAGGACGCCCAGGTCCGGGGCGGTCCATGGCCAAGGCGCCCACGTCGCCGGCTGCCAGGGTGTCGACTGCTGCTGAAGATGAGCGCGGATGGGGGCACCCATACACAGGTTGAACATCCAGAGGGAGTCGTTGTGGCTGCATCCACGACCACCACGGCTGCCACCGCACCCGCGACCGCCACAGTAGTAGGGGCTGACGAAGGGCTGGTCATTGCCACGGCCGGTGCCCCTGGCGTCCCCCGACGATGATGGTGGTGGAGGTAGAGAGCGGGGGGCGCCAGGTGGAGGCTGCATGCTCTGCTCGCAAGCCCAGAACATCGTTCCCATGGCATTCTTGATATCAACTTTCTTCAGTGTCTCTTCGAGGATGAGGGCGGACCGCGTCTATAGGAACATGGGGAAGGGCACCTAGAACGGAAGAAACAAGCGGAGGTTCACATAGTCTCGTTAAGACCATGAAGGAGGGTGAGGACGAGGACCTCATTTGAGACTGGTTGGTCGACGTTGCCAAGAGAGTCAGCGAGGGCCTTCAACTTGGCGCAGCAATTGCTGATAGAGAGCCCCCCAACACGTGTTGCGGAAGTCGGCCTCCAGCTGAATGGCGCGGTGCTTCTTGTTGTCGCGGAAGAGGTTCTCTATGGCTTCCTATATGGTGCGGGCCATGGCGCCCAGGCGCATGACGATGCCGAGGAGGTCGACAAGACGGAGCCGTAGATCCAGGAGAGGGCGGTGTAGTCGTCGCGGCCCTAGTAGGAGTTCGGGACGGTGTCGGAGGGGGTTGACTCACCAATGACATGGGCGGTGAGGCCGTAGCGGCCGAGATCAACGAGGAAGAGCTCTTGCTAGCTGGTGTAGTTGTCGTCATCAAGGCTGAGGGTGATGGGTACATGGAGTTTGATGGACGTGGCATAGGTGTTGGGGTTTGGGTTGTTGGGTTTAGCGGCGGTGATGAGATCAGTGTTAACGGTGGTGCTGGGTGGAGCGGCGGCGATGTTGGCAGTGGTTAGCTGTTGGGTGATGGAGGCCTCTCGCGTATCAAGGTCTTTGGCGTGGTCTTCGAGCTTGGTCTCCCTGGCTTCGATATCTTCGGGTGTCATGGTGGAAGGTTGGAGGGAGGGAGGAAGGGTTTTCGGGTTTTAGGGTTTGGCGGCGGCCAGGGAGAGGAGGGGAGGCCGGCGGCTCGGCTAGGTCAGGATGACCTGCTCTGATACCATGTAATAATGTGGTCACGGGTGACTCAATGGCCTTCCTCATTCCTAATCATACATATATACATAAATGGAGTACATCTTGGGCTACAAGTTAACTTAGGGCATAAGCCTAAACCCTAAATGCTGACAGCTAGCCTAATGGACCAGCGATGCCTTTCTCTGGATGCATATGCTCCATCTATATGATTTTGACCTCAATTTTTTTTGAAATGTCAAAATATTTTAAAACAAATACATGCACATACATATTTACATGTTCGGGTATCCCGTCAACCTCCACTCTCTCGCTCCAACGAAGCAGCGGAAGCAAAAAATCCTTCCAGAAAAATCCACCGGGAACATGTATCTCGCTAATCCGAGACCATGGGGAAATTCTAGAGGGGGAGAGAGATCCTTCGCGAGGAGGTGTGAGATGAGAGGAGGAGAGGGGGGGCCTTTTATAGAGAGAGGGGGCAACCCAGAGGGAATGGTGTGGCAGCCATGGTGTCTGCCCCCACCTCTTCCACATTCATGTGGGTGGAGCTCTCATTCAAAATAAAAATCCTCCACTCACATAAACATGCCTCCACTCAAAATTCCACTCACCTCCATAAATTTCCACCAAATTTAATGCAATATCTCATTTAATAAAACTCTTTTATTTATTTTATTCAGAATTTTGTTAATTACATTAATTAACAAACATTCACATAAAACCCCTTGCAACATTTCAATATCACATGCAGAATCAGTTTTAGCAATTTCACCCGAAACAATTCTGGTTTCCATTAAAACAATTCCAGTGCTTTCATAATCTTTTCATGGCATCTTATTTGCTCCAAATGGTGACATTATCCCTATGGTTCGCGAATAATGTAGACATGATCGAGACCCCTCTCCGATCAATAATCAGCAACGGGACCTGGACATCCGTACTGAGTCCCACACATTCAATGATGACTTATGTGATCGTGAGAACCTTTTACGCATGTAGTTCAATCCCTTTGTCTCGTGATATATTACATGTCCAAAATTTGATCATCGGTATCTCCATACCTAGTTTGATCTCGTTATCGACATGCACTCTTTTCTCGTTCCCGTGATATAACATTCTAGTGATCACATCACTTGCTTGTAAGCTAACTAATGTGATATCACTGAAAGGGCCCAGAGTATATCTATCCGTCATCGGGATGGACAAATTCCACTCTTGATCCATGATCCTCTACATAACACCTTCATAGCACTGAACCCACCTTTATAGTCACCCTGTCACGGTGTGACATTTGATGTTATCAAGATACTCTTCTGGTGTTAGTGATTGACATGATCTCATGGTCTAAGTACTAGGATTACTTCGTATGATGTTATAGCAATATAAATACAATGACTTTGATCGTAATGCTATACTTCAGATGAATATTAATCACATCATTCCAACAATGTTGTGACCTCGTTATTAACAACATCCAATATCCATGATCAGGAAACCTTTGATCATCTTGTTAATCAACGAGCTAGTTTATAAGAGAGGCATAACTAGGAACCTTCTATTTGTTTATTAAACACACATGTATTAACGTTTCCAAATTAATACAATTATAGAATGCAAAATAAATATTTATCATAAACAAGGAATAAGATAATAACCACTTTATTATTGCCTCTCGGGCATATTCCCTTCAGACGGGGCTTCCCTGGAGCAGCGCAGATGGTTGGCCTGGTGGTGGCGCTGCCGTTGGTGGCAGGGGATGCTAAGGTGGAGCTTCACCGGTGAGCCCTGTAGGCCCAGATCTGGGTCAAGGAAGATTCGGTTGGGTTCGTTCTCGCTGCCTCCGGCTAGCCGGATGAGCGGCTCGTGATATGGATGGCGGCGTTGACACCATGCCTGGTGCAGCGTGGCGACCGGATCTTCGCGGACCTCTCGGGGTCCGGCCGAGCCGATGTGGCCGAACAAGAGGGTGGGGGTGGTGCTGTCCTACGTGCAGCAGCGTGGTGGCAGGTACTTTACGAGCCCTCTGGGGCCTGCCTGGGCCTGCTCGGCCTGGTTTGTCCCTGCTGTCGCATCCGGACGACACCCGCTGGTGGCGGTGGAGGATGCCCTCCAGGTGGCGATGCTGCTCCCACCCTTCGGCTCCAATGGCCTGGTGTGCTCTTGTCGTGGTGTCCGGTTGGCTACCGTCTATGACGGTGGAGGTTGTTTCCTCTCGCATGGTTGTGACACTACTTGTCCATGTCTACGGCTATTTCGTCTCGAGTCGGCCGGCCTCGCAACATCTGTCATGGTGAGACGACGATGGTGACTACAAGACCGTCGTGGCATATGTTGGTGGCTGGCAAGATTGGTGGAGCGCTACAGATTGTCCGGGATGTGGTTTTTTGGGGGTCAGGAGAAATCCCTGTCTTTTTGGCACCGACGCGGGATGTGGCTTGAGAGTGTCACCCTTTCTTCCTGAAGGGCGTAGGGTGTACCTCCTCCCTACTCCTCGGATCGTACCGGGGAAAATCCTAGGACCAATCCGGACAACAGTGTCGTTGGCGTCATTTTCTTCTTAGAGGTGTTGTTTGGTACGCGGCGATTCGGAGTGCTAAGATCGTGGTGGGAAGTCGTCAGAGGGCGCAGCGGTTGCGTGTCTTCTTTGTTTTCGTCAAACCGCCGATGTCAGCATTCTTTTCTCTTTTTTTCTCTTTTGGGCTTGCTTGTGATATGTATACCACAGCGGTGATCTCGCAGATGTGGTTTCTATATTAATATAGCAAGGCGGAAGACTATTTTGAGAGAATGTGCAGATACACACGCAAGTATTTTTAAAACAATAAAATATGTGTTTTTAATAAAGGGAGTGTTAGGAATATGCAACTTGTATTCCTCTGGGGGCCAAAGGCCACAATATATAGTACAGGTACAGGGCAAATATGCAGGAAGCCCCCTAACATATGGGGGAAATACAATATACAGATATATACATCTAACACCCCCCCCTCAAACTCATGGTGGATCCACAACACTGAGTTTGGAGAGTAAGAAATCATGCTGAGCTCGGGTCTGTGCCTTCGTAAAGAAATCCGCCAACTGCAAATCTGAAGGCACATACTGAAGCGCAACAACCTGAGCCTGCAGCTGAACATGTGTATACAAAGCATCAACACCAATATGCTTGGTAAGCTCATGCTTAACCGGATCACGTGCAACACTAATAGCACATGTACTGTCAGACAAAACCAGAGTGGGTGTGGTAATAGAGACCCCAAAATCCGCAAGTAACCACCGTAACCAGGTCACCTCAGCAGTCAACAAGGCCATAGCACGCAGCTCAGCCTCAACACTCGAACGGGAAACCGCAGTCTGTTTCTTCGTCTTCCAAGCAATGAGCGAACCACCAAGAAACACACAGTAAGCAGAAAGTGAACAACGATCCAAAGGATCACTCGCCCACGTAGCGTCCGAATAGCACTGGAGCTGGAGGGAGCTGGAACGAGGAAAGAAAAGGCGACAAGTGATCGTACCACGAAGATAACGAAGAACACGGAGAAGATGACTATAGTGAACAGTGGTAGGAGCAGAAACAAACTGACTCGGAATATGAACAGGATAAGAGATGTCAGAACGAGTGACAGCAAGATAAACTAGACTCCCAACAAAATGACGATAACACGTCGGATCAGAAAGAGGATCACCATCAGTAGGTTGAAGCTTAACATTAAGCTCCATAGGGGTCTCAATAGTGCGCTCATCCCCAAGAGCAGCACGAGCAAGAAGATCCTGGATATACTTTTCCTGAGAGATGTAAAATCCATCAGAAGTGGAGAAAACCTCAATCCCAAGAAAGTATCGAAGACGACCAAGATCATTCATAAGAAACTGATCACAAAGACAAGCCTTAACAAAGGCGATATACTCAGGATCATCACCAGTAATAATCATATCATCAACATAGAGAAGAAGAAGAGTGCGTCCACGAGGAGAAGTGTGAACAAACAGCGCTGGATCATGAGCACTAGGGGAGAAACCAGCAGCAGTCACTATAGAAGCAAAGTGCTCAAACCAGGCACGAGGGGCCTGTTTGAGGCCATAAAGAGACCGTCGAAGACGACAAACCATCCCCTCAAGAACAGAATACCCAGGAGGAGGCTGCATATAAACCTCCTCACTCAACTCACCATTGAGAAAGGCGTTCTGAACATCAAGATGAGACACAGACCAGTGACGAATAGAAGCAACAACAAGAAGAGTATGCACAGTGGTCATATGAGCCACAGGAGCAAAGGTCTCATCATAGTCACGACCATGTTCCTTCTGAAAACCATGAGCTACAAGACGCGCTTTATAGCGCTCAAGAGATCCATCAGAGCGGGTCTTAATCTTATAGACCCACTTACACGTGATAGGACGAACACCGGGAGGGGGAGGGACAAGATCCCAGGTGCCAGTGCGCTCAAGCGCAGCAATCTCCTCAGCCATGGCCAGCTTCCATTCAGGATGATGCTCAACATCCCGATAAGAAGTCGGCTCGGAGGCAACAGAAATACCATACTGACTAGGAGAGTAACGGTTGGGGGCACGACGCTGACGAACAGGACGAGTCGAGGGAAGCTCAGCAGAAGAAGACGACTCAGGAGACGACGATGAAGAAGAAGGAATAGCAGAGGAAGACTCCGGAGAACGAGGAGAACTAGGAGAACTAGACGGAGCAGAGGAGGACGGTGTAGAAGAAGAGACATCAGGGGTAGGAGATCCTGAAGAAGGCACAACGGGAGTAGAAGGAGGTGTGTCAAGAAAGAGAAGAAAAGAGATATCTTCCACCGGGTAGGTACCAGCGGTGGGACGAGGATAGAAAGGGCGTGTCTCATCAAAAGTAACATCACGAGAGATACGCATCCGATGACCAACGGGGTCCCAACAGCGATAGCCCTTATGCTCATTACTGTATCCAAGAAATACACACTCAACAGACTGAGCAGTCAGTTTGGTGCGTTCGCGAGGAGCAAGAAGAACATAGCAAACACAACCAAACAAGCGAAGCATGGAGTAGTCTAGAGACTGTCCAGATAGGCGCTCAAGAGGGATACCACCCTGCAGAGCAGCAGAAGGCTGAATGTTAATGAGGTAAGCGGACGTAGCAACAGCCTCAGCCCAGAAATGCGGCGGAAGAGAAGAAGCAATCATCATGGCACGAGTGGTCTCAAGAAGATGACGATGCTTACGCTCAGCAATGCCATTCTGGGCATGGGCGCCAGGACAGGAGAACTGAGCAAGAGTGCCCTGTTCAGCAAGGACACCTCGCAACATCTGGGAGATATACTCACCAGCAGAATCAGCATGAAACACACGAATGGGGGTAGAATATTGAGTACGGACCATTGCCGCAAAACGCTGATATATGGATAGAACCTCACTACGAGAGCGCATAAAATACAACCAAGTGTACCGAGAAAAGTCATCGATGAATAAAATATAGTAGCGATGACCCCCTTTCGAAGCGAAAGGAGCCGGACCCCAAACATCTGAATGAACTAAATCAAAAGGTCGCTGAGATACAGACGCGCTAGTAGGATAGGGAAGCTGAATCTGTTTACCCAACCTACAGCCCTGACAATGTAAAGACCCATCTCCTGAGACAGACCCCAGAAGGCCACGATGAACTAATGACGACAGGCGAGAGTCACAAAGGTGACCAAGACGATGATGCCACTGCTGAAAGGAGCTGGTAGCAGAGGCGACGACCGGAGAAGAACTGGAAGATGAAGTGGCAGCGGAAGGAACACGAAGCCAGTCTAACTCCCAAAGTCCTGAAGAGTCACGGCTGCGAGGGCCAGCTCCAACCAGGGCCTGCATGCGACGGTCCTGGACAACACAAGAATCAGCATCAAGAATGATGCGACAACCAGAGTCAGTAAGCTGGCTAGCAGAGAACAGATTCATCTTAAGAAGAGGAACATGAGAAATATCAGGAACAGAAAAGGAAGGAGTAGAGAGGGTGCCCCGACTAGAAACAGGGAGAGAGGTACCATCAGCTGTGAAAACACGGACAGGAGAAGGGAGGGAACGAAGAGCGGACAGAAAAGAAGACTCAGAGGTCATATGAAAAGAAGCTCCAGAATCCAGATACCATGGGGACGTACCTGACTGTGTAGAAGATGGTGGTCGCACAGGGCCTGAAGAATCAGTCACAGAACCAGCAGTGCCTGTCGAAGAAGAGCCTGTAGCAGCAAGCAGACTGCGAAGACTCCTGATAATGTCCTGGTCGGAGAGAGCAACTGCTGAAGATCCAGAAGGAGCCGACTGCCCACGAGCCTGGTGCTGCTGACGTAGACTTGGATCCCGTGTATAACAGGTGGCCCAAGTGTGGCCATCCTTGTTACAGTAAGAGCAGTGACGAAGAGAACCACGGCGACCCTGACCACGAGCCTGCTGGTGCTGACTCTGGCCCTGAAACGGCTTGTGCAGACTCTGACCCTGAAACTGCTGGGGCGGACTCTGACCCTGAAACTGCTGATGCTGACTCTGACCCTGGCCTGGAGGAGTGGGTAGTATCGGCGGCGGTACAGAGGACTGCGGCTGAGTCGAGGGAACAAACGACATAGGAGGACCACGAGTAGCAAGCACAGATGGAGCCGCAAGAAGACCAGCACCACAGAGACGAGTCTCCTCAGCCCGAAGCTCAGTCAACACCTCAGAGAGCGGAACACGACCACGGGCATTCAGCTGAGCACGCCGGGGCTCAAACTCCTGGCGGAGCCGAGACAGAAACTCATAGATGCGGTGAAACTCCAAATCCGAGCGCACAATCTGGCAACACGAGCATGTGCCACAGACAGCAGTACGAAGAGAATCAAGCTGACGCCAGATAGCAGCACTCTGAGTATAGAACTCATCAATAGTAGAATCACCCTGCTGAAGAGCATGCTCCTGGCGAACCACGGACAGGTAAAGAGCATCCCCAGACGGCTGATAGCGCTGACGAAGATGGGCCCACTGAGCGGCAACAGTAGGAAGACTCATAAACTCAGCAGCATACTGGGGCAGAACACTGGAGGTGAGAACAGCAGCAGCACGAGCATCCTCATCAACCCACTGAGTGTAAGCAGTCAAAGCGTGTCGATAGGCCTCGAGATCAGAAGAGTACTGCTTGAACTTCAGGTCATAAGCAGCAACAACACTATCATCAGCACTCTGAGCAGCATCCTTGGCCTCTTGAGAAGCATCAGAACCGAGAACAATCGGCGTCGGCGGAAGAGGAGCCACAGGAGCAGAGGGGCACGGCGGACAGGAGACCTCGCCAGAGAGCACACCCCAAAGACGGAGACCGCGCATGTGAACGTGTATAAAGGCAGCGAAATCAGGGTAATTCGCGCCATCAAATACCACCGGGCAGCGAGGGATCGCAACATAACCCGATGAAGAAGACATATCTCTCTCTCTCTCTCTCTCTCTCTCTCTCTCTCTCTCTTTTTCTTTCTTACTTTTTTTTTACAGATCAGATCTAGGTCTGACGCAAGCAGATGAAATCAAGCTGAGAAACTCAGGGCGACAACGGGAGGCAGGGAGGAGTGCCTGGCCTGGTGCGGTGTCAGGGAGCAGGAGCAGGAGGACCCGCGTCAGGGCGCGGTGTCGTCAGCCGCGTGAGCGGTGTCCGCGTGGGCGGTGTCCCGCGTCAGAGCGCGCGCGTGGGCGGTGTCCTGCGTCAGGGCGCGGTGTCAGGGAGGACCCGCGACAGGGGCAGTTGAGGCGCGTGGGCGGTGTCCCGCGTGGGCAGTGTCAGGGAGCAGAGGACCCGCCGCGTCAGGGAGACGTACGTGGGCGGATACCACGGTGAGCAGAGGACCCGTCGCGTCGGGGAGCAGAGCGAGGAGACGGGGCAGACGCCTGGTCACACGTGTCAGGAGTTGGGACGCGTCAGGAGGCGGCGCGTCAGGAGATCGATCCCGCACGTCTCCCTACTCGATCTCGCGTGGACGAGAAACGAATCTGGATCTGAAGACGGAACTGGCGGCGACGACAGACGACCAGAAAACTGGACGTGAACAGGCGGCGACCGGCGGCGGCGACAACGGCAAGACCGTCGGCGACAGGGACGGTGGCGGCTGAAGCGACGAAGTTACGAGTAGGAGGAGGCTAACCTAGCTCTGATACCATGTCAGGAATATGCAACTTGTATTTCTCTGGGGAGCCAAAGGCCACAATATATAGTACAGGTATATGGCAAATATACAGGAAGCCCCCTAACATATGGGGTAAATACAATATACAGATATATACATCTAACCGGGAGCATATGCACCTGAGATTAAATGTGCATTTCCGTATATTATTCTCATAATTAGCGATAAGAATCAAGACGATACTTTGCATTGGAGAGAAAGACATGGAAAGTAAGCTTAACATGTTGTTCAATAAGAATTTTTACAGTTGCAATAAAATTTTGTACGAAGTCACCGCTTCGACTGCTGAGATTGTTCTACCGAAGTATGGTCAGCATCTAAACAGGAATAAGATGATGCCAGGTTTCTAATGTATCCACACCATTGGTCATCTTGTTCCTTAATATGTATACAGAAGTTTACTGAGGCAAACCAAGCAGGCCCTGCAATCCTATACTCCCTCCGTTTTGAAATATAAGATGTTTTAAGTTTGTAAAGTAAACGTATCTAGACATCTTTTAGTGTGTAGATTTATTTGAACCTATACACTAAAATGTGTCTAAATACATTAGCTTCACTACCCTAGAACATCTTATATTTCCAAACAGAGGGAGTACTAATTAAACAAAACTTGCTGCGTGGTTGGCTCAGCAAACGTGCAACCATGCATTGTTCAGGTAACTCTTCAGATAACGTGCGGCAGGCTGCCATGCTATACACGGAATCCCTTTGTTTCAAAATATAAGATGTTTTAACTTTGTGAAGCAAATATATTTAAACTTATTTTAGTATACAGGTTCACTCAACTTTAAGGTGAATCTAAACACTAAGATAAGTCTAGATTCATTTTCTTCACAAACTTAAAACGTCTTATATTTTGAAATGGAGGGAGTAGATTGCTTGGAGCCTTAGAGGTGGAGAAGGCGATCAACCCCAACCCCCCAGAGCTTCTAACCACAGCCCGATGATAATTACTTGAGGTATAAATATATAATAGCATTCATTTCAGTTTCTGGGCATTTATCAAGATACTCACGCAAATCTAATCATAAAAACAGAATGGTATGAATGTTATGAGGTGCCGGGCTACTAGCTGTAATTATTATACAATGATCAGTTACATTGTTGCTGAAGAGTGTTGCAATGCTTCAGAGTTCCAACCTCGGACGTTTGCTGACTAGCTCTGTTGCAGATAAATATACTGATGGGGCAAAACCTTTCAGAAAATATACCAATGAAGCAAAAGTTAGCACTGCCATCAAGACCACTGACACCACATTCCACTTTCACCGACCGAGTGCACGCTGAACATATCTGGAGCTCCTACGGCTACAATCAAGCTTGAAGAATCTGTAGCTTAAAACGGCCAAAGGTCACCCCAAAGTGACTTCCGGGCCTGGAGATGCAAGGCGGGGTTCTTGCTTTGTGTGACAATGACACGCTCGAACGTGCCCTCGGATGCATCCCGTTTGGTAGAACGGCAAACATCCATATGTACTTGCTTTCCTCTTCGAATGGGGCTGTATATAATTCGGCCCCAGCCTCCTCCAAGATCAGCACGGATGGGTTCCTCTTCCTCCTCTGCTCCACTCTCATGGAACAGACTTAATTCTTGTGTATCAGACGCATATGGGACCAAACTGTCATCTTGGACCAAACTGTCATCTGGGACCAAACTATCCTCGTCGCCAGCAAGAGCCTCTCCCTCTTCCTCACTTGGAAATTGTTCGTCTGAGCAAAAAATAACAGTGTACATGATTTTCAAAACACCCATACATGAAAAGACCAGACGAATAACCGTGAATAGATAATCACCATAGTCAATGATAAGGTCTTCTGGTTTTCTCTTGGCATGGCGTTCTTTAAGAGTATCAAATTTCATGCCATCAAGTGGCCAAGCTTCCCTAGTTCAGAGATAAGGAGGAATTACTATTAAGCCCAGCATATACTTGCAGGAGCATACCATAATGAACCTAAACAGAGTGATAATATGCAAATGAGTGTACAGAGTTGGTGACTGGATAAAGTTGGACTTCAAAGTCACAAGCCCTTACTCTGGTCGTTTGCCCCTTCTTAAAGCAACATAACAGAATTTCTCGTCCTCAAAACCGCGCAAAGGCACACCTTTTGACCTCTGCAGTAAGCATCAAAAATAGGGAACTTAAATATAAAATAACCACAAAGTTCAGCTATTTGTTAAGAGGTGTTATAGTGATTTTTCTAGATCTTACAAAGTTTTTTTTAAAGTGCTTCACTGAGCTCTTCAAAAGGGAAAAGCACAATCATTAAAGCATATGAAGATTTGATTTGTAAGTTCCAGTCATCCAGTGCAAAATGTACTGATTTAAGATCAGCACTGAAGCTTATCCTACATTTTAGGAGATCACTGAAGCCTATCCTACATGAAGCAATTACCAAGCATATCAATCATGCAACTCATGTTCAGCAAACATTTTTTAATCAGAGAATAATTTGTGACATTGTTGAACACCTCTTGGTGATTCAGATGTATGGTATGTAAAACTTCTCAGCTGATTGACATGAGTGTATTCTAAGAAAGACATATAGTACAACATGACATAAAAGTACTAGAACGGGTGAAAAAGGTAAGGAACCTTGTAGATACGCTGTGTTGATGTCCTCTCCAATCTCTGAACAAAGTGGCAGTATTTGTCTGAATTCTCCAATGGACACCGACCATCATGAGGACACTGATATGGAGTATGAATTTAGTTCTATGCACGGACACAAAATAAGATTGGAATACTTTTAATTTTAACTAACCGGGGCAACCACAAAGGCACCATTTTTCAACGAAGCTTCTTGGGAAACAATGCTCTTAGTTTCACTTGGAGCACCACCTGAGGATTTTTCGATTTTGCGGCACTTCTAGGAAGCACAAAAAATATTAAGTAAATTAAATGCTACATAGTCAGGGAATATGCAAATATCTGAATATTGAATCATGCAGTGGGTGCATACTCTCTTTTCCATCCAAAGGATATATGAGCGCATTTGGCTTATAATCTTTGACCCTTGAGGAGTTCCAGGCTCTAACAAAACCTAACAATGAATGACGTTTACAAGAGTCACATGAACATCCCTCATAAGCACGCACATACATGAGAGAGGGGTCATTATACCAAAACATCTTTTGTTAGGTCCCAAAGCTGCCTCACAATTGTTATACGGTCATTTAACGAAGGAATCTCCCCAAGCGCATAAGACTACATAATGAGAGAAAATATTCAGTGAAGGTTGAAACATAAGAAATCATAATAGAAAACAATTCAATACAGCATGATCTGGAGGAGTTCTTCCATTGTAATGTCCATTGAACCACCATCATGAAACATTACATAGGAAATAAGTCGAAGCACTTACTGATATAACAAGGTCATGACCTCTCTCATGTTTTTCGATGCTGCGGTTCAACTCTTGGATGCTATCATAGCTGTGTATAAGTGGCAATCCCTTCAAATCTATACATGTTTGCAGAGTAGACAGTGTCAATAAATTTACCGGTAAAGTTTGTAGAAAGTGACAACCCCTTCAACATATAAACATTTGCAGAGAAAACAATATAATCAACCTTTATCAGCACATAGACAAATGTAAAGTAGAAGGCACTAAAAAAGAAATCAGCAACTCTGAGTGTTTGCCATTAAAAGCATGACCATGGGAATGGTAAGCAAAGATCACTACTAGTCCAAGTTACCGAGATAAAAGCACAATAATGAAATTTACATTTCAAATTAAAAAAAACTTTGTGGCAATATAGCTATGGTTGGTGGATCCATCATCATAAGGTTATGATATTACTTCCCATTCCATAACAAATTGTTAAGCAATTTCTAACATACTAGCAACTCAGATGCTACCTGAAAACACTAATAATCAATCGCATTATCCCGATATGCATTGTATCATTGAAGCGGGAAAAAGAGCTCGTCTTACTATCAAGAAGGGTCTGTCCCGCTCTCTGCATTTCTTTGGAAGGCTCGATCAAATTAACCCTCTCTATTGACTTCGGCCACACTGCCCTCATTGCCCTGCATTCTTGAAGCAACATTAAGGTTGTGTAAACTGAAAGTCTTAGTAATAAATATCAACTAGGTCTACACACCAAAGTGCAGAGCTTGGCCCTGCTCCGAAGTCTAGCACATTCTTAGGTGCAAAATCTGGCGATCGCCGACGAACCTGCAAAGCCATGCTTCAGTCCACCACAACATTCCAGTAGTCGAATTTAACTCACTGAGGGCGTAAGCAACAACAAAAAACAGGGCGTGGTGGTGGTTCTTGGACCTCGCGAAGCACACGGTGGCATGCGGCATAGATTGCAGGCATGCGAGAGGCCACATACGCCACGGTCTCATCCGCACGGTACTGGAGGCCGATATCACCGTAGGCAGAACGAACCTTCCACCGTGCGGTCCGCTGCTCAGCCCCCACAGGCGCGTGGGGGTCGTCAATGAGCGCGCCACGGGTGGCCGCTGCAGCCAGCTCGACACCGGTGCCCTTTGCGCGCTCGAAGGAGGACGAGAGCAGCAGCACCTTCCTGCGCATGTGCGTCTTGTCCTGGTCTGCTCGAGCACCGCGTTAGGCTTGAACCTGTTAGTACTGAGCAATTCGTCGAGCAGGTGGTGGGCGGGAGAGACGGGTGAGACGGGGCGTTACCGCGGATATAGCGCTTGATGGCTCGGCGGAGAGAGATGGGGACGAGGTGGATGCCCTGAGACTGCTTGGCCGCCGTGCGGAGGGTCTCTGGAGTCAGCAGCCGCGACGCCGTCTCCGGCAGTAGTGCGGCCGCCATGCCTCTCTCTCGCGGCGGTGTTCAGAGCTGACCGATGCAGTTCTTCTATCAGTGTGGGGAACTCAGGGTTAAGGGGGAAATGCCTGGCGGCGCCACCAGGGGGTCGACCGACCCGGCCCACCGATTCCTGTGCATCGAACCACCAGGTGTTGCTGTTGCAGCGATCGTGCATCGATCGAATTGTTCTGAGCAGGAAAAGTGGAACCGGTAGCTGGGCCATGGGCCTACTTTGATAATTGAAACTGCCCAGCCCAATTTGCTCCCTCAAAAAAAAGAAAAAAAGCTCACGAATGCCCCGACGCTCAGGGGAGCTACGCCAACCTGGTCGGCGGTTATCAGGCACCGCACACCCCAGGCAGGGCTGTTGGGCCGGCCCGGAACCACTTTTTTCTTTCTCTTTTCCTTTTCTTTTTGTTTATTTTACAAAATTTAATTTTTTTTTAAACTGAACAATTTTTAATCCGAACATTTTGTAAAAATGACTTCTTTTCAAAATCTGAGAATTTTCAAAGCAGAATATTTTAAAATTAGTTCAATTTCAAAATTTAAACAATTTTCAATTATTAGCATTTTCTAATTTGAACAATTTCAAATCTGGATCTTTTAAAATGTTCAAAAATTTACAAATCTGAACATCTTTTGAGAATTTCAAAATTTGAATATTTTTTATCTAACATTTTTTTAATCTGAATTTTTTCAAATTTTAAATATTTCTGAATCTAAACAATTTAAAATCAAACATTTTTTTAAAAATAATTTTAAAAGTAGAAAAAGAAGAAAATAAATCGTAAGTAAAGTAGAAAAAACAAATAATAAAAAGGAAAAATAAAAAACCAAAAAAAAGAGAAATGGGCGCCGGAGTAGGCTGGCCCATACCACGTGCGGCGCGTAGTAGGCGCTGACTTGGTCGGTGTGTAAGTTTTTCCAACGCCCAGGCCCTTGACCTCTCTCCCGATCCCTAATTCCCCTGCTCGATCGCGCCTCCTCCTAGTCACGTTCACCCAGTTCGTCGTCGTTGTGCCACCGCTGCGCTTCCTCTTTCGCGGTTAGCGGTCGCTCCGCCATGTCGCCCGTGTAGCTCCGACTCCAGGCAAGGAACAACGCCGCCGCTAGACCGCCATTGATGGACGGCGAGGAAGAACCAGAATGGTCGCACTAGAATAGCAGGCTAAGAAAGAAGAAGCATCGCACTAGAATAGCAGGCTAAGAAAGAAGAAGCAACGCAAGCTGAGGTCGTCAAGAATTCACAAGAGCATGAACACAGCTTGAGGGTACGGTACTATCTTATCAAAAGATAGAACTATTATAACACTTGTTCTAAAATTTAGACTCGTACCTTTGTTACATGTTGTAGATATATTGAGATCATATTGTAGCACCCAATGAAGCAAAGTGCTAGGAGTCCCTGTTAGTAGTTTACAAGTTGTTCTTATGTCGTTTTGTACAAGTTGTTCTTATGTCGTTTTGTTATTAGTTGTACTTAGCGTGAATTATAAAAACTGATTAGCGTAAATTATAAAAACTGAATCTGTGTGGATCATTTGTTTTGCTCCATAGAGAGATTTTGTGTCTTAATTTTTTTATCTTATTTGTTTGACCTGGCTCGGTCCCATCATCCGATGGTACTACGTAAGCGGCTTAGATTGAGCTACCCGTTAATAGGCTCACTGAATTCGCAAAACAACCCCTGTTGTTCCTGAAATTCACTCCAAAAATATCTGATTCAAACTTGAATTATTAGAAAAAATTTAATAAGGTAGAGATCCCTGTGTTTACAATGCTAGTCCCTGGATCAATAGCTAGCATCCACAGTTTAAGATGTAATATCGAAAAACAAAGATCATCGTATACCTTTATAACCAGGAATAAATTAATTCATTATATCTTACATAGCTCATTTGGCTATCTCAATGCAGCAGAAATAACTATATAGCATGTAGTTCTTCATCTTTAAAATGCCACAGGCAATCATGTTAGTTGTAGACTTGTAATCCTATTCAACACACCTCACTAACATCAAACAAACCTGCAACATAATAAGTTACAGCCACGAGGGTCAATACATTTGAATTGTATTGACAAGTGATACTATGGTAGAGTAGTGGTATCTATCATCTATATGCATTTGGCTAAGTGGTTCTTAGGCTTGCTTTGCTCAAAATAGATTTTCCTTATCATTTGAAAAACACTAAGTTTTTGTTTGTCAAAAACTTCCAAGGAACCACCAATAGACATTGGTGAACATTTACCCTTGTTCAACCACAATCTTTTAACTTAGAAATTGGGATGAGGAGATCCTTGATAGCTTCCATGTCTTGATGCTCAAATTGTCCATTGTCGGGGACACGGCTAAGTACTTTGATTTTACTCTCTCGAGAGGTGGTGCACTTTTCCCACAAGACTCGACATGCATCGAGACAAGATCTTTCAGAAGTCTTCCCTTAGACCAAAATGGACGCGCTCCAAACCTATCACCCCTACCACCAACTGTCCATCTGGCTAAGTTATTGCAACCTAGATGATCCAGGCAGAGCCCATAATGCCATGTGGTTGCACTTGAAGCTTCTCAACATTTGACATCTTAAATCTCTTTGTTCCTGGGTGGCTTTCCACAAGTGAGATACACTAGGGTAGGCCATAAATATGGGCCATGTGTAACCACTCAACATAATCCTTTCACACCATTCCACCCAGGTGATTCATTCACATAGTTGTTTTATTAAACAAAACACAAGTCATAGACTTAGAAATATTTTATAGCATGAATATAATCCACCCTTGTTTTCTACTAGCTAAGCTAAGCATGATAGTAGTAGGGATCTTAACTTAAGGAAAATTCTACTAATGCATCATCTACTAGGATTTCTCATGGCATAGTTAACACGTAGAAAATTCCATGCAAGTCCTACTTAGAAATATCACTAATGCGTAGTGAAAATAATGGGAAAAAATGTATGAAGCACCACTTGCATTTTTGGTAGAGAATATAGGTTCACTCCTTGATCTTGCAATTGTCACACTCTTCAAAGTTCACTACAATTCAATCAAGCAAGCACATATTCAAAACTAGCATTCAAATAATTCACCACATAAAATAAAGAAAACAAAACAATGCATGCAAGCATGCAAAAGATTGTTTTATTGAAAAAGTGGTTTCTACTAAGGCTATAAACATTTTAAAACACCTATTGGTCATTTATAAAAGTGGCAAAACCATTTAAAATCAAGTTGGTGAAAATAGACCATTTAAATCATTTTTGTTTTGCTAGAAATGATTTAAATCAAAGTAATAATTTCTAGTGTTAGCCAAATATATTTTTAAACACAAAAGTTAGTGTTTATGGTCAAAGTGTTTAAAAACAAATCCATTTCCAAAAGGTTTCACTCAAAAATCATTTTTAAATCAAGCACCATTTTTATTTTACTAGAAAAGCTTTTTATTCAAAGGAATAATTCCTTAGTGTCACAAAATATATCTTTAAATCCAAAAGTTGGTTTCATGGTCAGGTTCAAAACAACCATTTGCAAAAGATTTTATCCGAAAAACATTTTTAGAATAAATTTTATACACAAAATAAGCCTAGAAATGTTTCTGCAAAAACAACCAATTTTCCAAAAGCAAAACACTAAACTAAGGGCATGGTTGCAAATTAATCTTTTTCCTGATTCCAATGATATAAAATTTGTAAATTTTGGACGTGTAGATTAAAAGTTATGAATTTTACAAATCTAAACATCTAATAGATAAGTTTCTGTTTTTAAAACAATAGACAGGGCCACGTGTCTTGATCTAACTGGTGCGTACCGGTTCGGCTGGATCGAGCAGCTACAGCCGTCAGATCTATTTAAATCACACGGCACAGAAGCACATACCCCTTCGATTTAAGTCAATATATCATATTCATCGGATCTAGATCCAGCGGTCCTGAGCACACTAACCAAAATCTGGCGGCTCTACGATGGTGGACGGCGGAGGCACGCTCGGGCAGAGATGTTCCGGTGAATCTAGGAAGAAAGGGAGAGGGGGAGGTTGCTCACTGGGTTCGCAGGGCGTTGATGATGCTCAACGTGGTCTTTGGAGAGCGGGGGCGCACGAGAGCGAAGGGGATTGCTCGCCGTAGTTGTCGTCGGCGTCGGGCTTCTCTGTTCATCGTCATTGGTGAGGTTACGGGTCACGCCAAGGCAAGAAAAAGAGCGTGTTAGATGCGCGCGAGAGAGAGGGTTGTATAGGTAGTAACCAGAGAGGAGGGGCGGTCTGTGCTTACGGGGAGGGGTCGCCGGAGTGGGCACAGTCGACGGTGGCGCTCAGGCGAGGTTGTTGTCGACACTATGGAGCGCGCGCGGGTGACATGGTTATACCCCACGGGTACATGATCTCAGCATACCTGGTCCAGCGCAAGGAAGGCCCACGGCAAGTATACGCTGGCCCATGAAGATTTTCGGGTGGCCAAGGCCCATGACGCTTTTGGATCCTTGGAGAGCAAGACTAGAGTAGATAGGAAATTCAAAGGGGTAAAACCCTAGAACCTGTAACCGACTAGGTCTATGCCCGGGACCTGCCTGAGTCTATATAAAGGCTAGGAGGGCACGACCTAGATCTTCTCCTCATACTTTCGCATACGCACCTCCACGCCAGATTGCATCCGCGCACCCCTGTAACCTTCGGTTCCGCCGTAATCAAGAGCAGACAAACAGGAGTAGGGTTTTCCCTCCGGGGGCCTGAACCTGGGTAAACCTTGTGTCCCCGTGTTGCTTATTTGCTAACTGTTCCATGATCTTCAGCATCCCCATCTTCTCCAAAACCCAAGTCCATAAAAATGGGCATTGATGAGATCAAACCTCGTTAATTGGCGCCGTCTGTGGGAAACGGGGACGCTGATTGTGCGATCGTGACGGTCCCAACCCAATCGATCTACAAATCTGCGGCGATGGAGAGTCACCTCCTCTTCGGCGCTTTCTACTTCACCGCCCACTCACCGGCCACCATGAAGGACTTCGAGCCCGTAGGCGACGGACTCGAAATCCTGTTCGGGAGCTTCTGCTTCCAGGTGGGGCAAACTGGCACCCTCTGCCTCCCTGAGCGGGTGCCCCTACCATCAATCAGGCCCGCTTCATGGACCCCACACCCGTGCTACGCACAACATCATCAACAGATGATTCCTACGATAGCAGCAGCTGCAACTCCGATCTGTGCGATCCGCCATCGGATGAAGGGACCTACGGTTCCGGATCTGAAAGCTGTGGTAGCAGCGGACCAATCTACGAGCGCTACCAATGCGCCGTAGTCATACAGGCTGACGGGGATCAGCAAACACCCAACCCGCCTCCCAACCCGACACCTAACCCGCCAGATCGAAACGGAGGGAATAGAAGAAGCCAGTCCCCCCCACCCGAAGGGGAAAACAATGGCCATGTCATCCGCCTTAGCAAAGAAGGATGGGCCCAGGCACACAACGTCGTGGCAGGCAACATAGTCCTGCCTGCAGACTCCTCCCGGGATCTGCTGATGGCCTACCACCTGCTCCTGATCGAGGAGCACAAGAAGCAGGTCAAGATGCAGGAGGTGCTTGACAAATGCAAGCAAGCAGCCTCAGAGTCCAGCGCGCGACGAGCCGCGCTCTCCGCCATGGGCATCGGCTCCAGCTCGAACGGCAACCAAGGCAACAAGCACCGCTCTCGGATGGAGAACATGGATCCCAAGGAGCGCCGTGAGGTGACCCGAACCCTCCACACATCCTTCATGGAGATGGACGCTGATGGCAATGTCATCCCGAAAATGCCGCAGGGCCGCGATCATGGCAGCCACTGCGTACCTCGCAGCCCACCCACCTCCAGAGGGGGACCCGAAGAGGGCCATGCACAAGTCCGCACTTACTGGACTCGGACTCGTCGGAGCTGCGCTCCACCAGGAAGCTCCCATGGAGCCGAAGAAGAAAGCTCCGGTCAGGTTCGACCGCAGCCCCACCCCCTCATCCGAAGAAGAGGAACATGACCTTCCTCGAAGGAAGAAGAGTTCGCGCCACCTCAACCGCAACTATGACGCCAGAGACGCGCTCACACAGCGCAAAATCGACAAAGCGCGAGCCAAGCGCGCATGCTCGTCTGAATCCAAGATGGACGAAGACGAAGGAGAACTCTACGGAGCCTGATGCTTCAGCAGATCTGTTCGGCGAACAAAGATGCCGTGCAATTTCAAGCTTCCTTCGGATACTCCGAAGTTCAACGGCACACAAGACCCAAAGGCATGGCTCAGCGACCACCTATCGTTTGTCAAATTACACGGCGGAAACAAGGAAACCGCCATGCAATGCCTTCAGCTGCAGCTGACAGGAGCGGCCCGGATCTGGCTCAGCAGCCTATCTTCAGGGTCCATCCGAAGTTGGGATGAGCTAGCTTACAGCTTCATCCGAAACTTCAAGGGCACCAGCAAGAGGCCCGCCTCAATCGAAGAGTTGCGAGCCTGCACTCAACGAACGGGCGAATCCATTCGCTCGTACATACTACGCTGGTCCAACACAAAGAACTCCGCAGCGCACATCTCCGAAGAGAGGGCCATCGACGCCTTCAGGGACGGCGTTAAGCGCCAAGACTTCAAGGAGGAACTCGGGCGCGTCAAGCCCAAAACACTCGACCACCTCATGGACATCGCCAACAGGTGGGCTGACGGCGAAGATTCCATTCACCGAGCAGAATCGGAAGAAGAGGACGACTACGGTCGACGACGAGAGCATCGTAGCAAGAGAAGATCGCGCGTCTACGACGACCGCGATGGACCCGACATGGTCGCAGCCGGCTACGCCGATCGCCGCAACGACGCCAACCGCAACAGCGGAGGATACCGCGGAGGAAACTTCTGCGACGGAGGACGCCCAGCACAGTCGTGGCAGGGCCGCGACCGCGATAACGGACCCTCAGCATACGAAAAACTTTCGGGTCCATGCACCATCCACTTCTACATCGACAAGCAGGATGGCAAAAAGAAGGCAAGCCACATGCTCAAGGACTGCCGCGAGTTCCAAAAACTCAGCGAAAGCATGGTCCAGATGAGGCAGCAAGCTCCACTTCCTGGATTCGGGAACGCACCCGCGCCAGGTGAGATAGCGCATGGAGATCCTCCACCGCCACATGTAGGAGGCCCAAACCAACCAGTCGCACCAGCACAGAACAACGCTGGGAACGGGTATCCCCCGCCGAAAGGAGCACTGATGATCCAGAAGGGGCGCCCCACGAATAGGGTGCAGAAGAAAATCACCCGACAGATCAACCTGGTTGTGGCAACTCCACCCGCCATCCCTGAGTACCTCAGCGGATCGGAGTCCTGCATCACGTTCAGTCGTTCGGATCACCCTTGCCAGATCCCTCGCCGAGGTCATGCTGCCCTGGTGCTGGAGGCGCAGATCGGAGGTTTCGAGATGAGTTGCGTCTTCATGGACGGCGGCAGCGGCATCAATCTGATGTTCGCAAGTACTCTGGCAGCAATGCGGATCCCACAGTGTAGCCTGGAACAGTCAGATACAACGTTCCATGGCATTGTCCCAGGAAAGGGCATATTCCCCCTGGGCAAAATATGGCTCGACGTCATCTTCGGCAAGCCGGACAATTTCCGACTGGAACGACTCGAATTCGAAGTGGTGGACTGGACATCACAGTACCACGCCATCCTCGGGCGTGTAGCATTCGCAAGGTTCTTGGCTGTCCCACACTATGCATACTTGCTACTCAAGATGCCAGGGCCGAAGGGCGTCATCACAATCCACGGGAGCTTCACCCTATCGGACCAATGCGACAGGGATTTCAACAGAATCTCCCAATCATTCGGCATGCAGGAGGAACTCGTAAGGCTCCGCGAGGTGACGAACAATGGGGCACCCCCAGTCGCACGACAAAACGCACCTGACATGTCCTTCAACTCCACCGTAAACACAAAGAAGGTGCAGGTCCACCCGACGGATGCCTCCAAGACGGCGCTGATCGCCAACAACCTCAGCCCCGCATAGGAAAGCGCGCTCGTCAAATTCCTCCGTGAGCACTGGGAAATCTTCGCCTGGTGTCCTGCGGACATGCCAGGAGTTCCCAGGGAATTCGCCGAGCACGCACTCAACGTCTTTCCAGACACCAAGCCCGTCAAGCAGTCCATCCGGAGACTGTCCGAGCCACGGGCCGAAGCCATCGGGAAGGAAATAAACAGGTTACTCGCCGCAGACTTCATCAGGGAGATCAAAGAAAGCGAGTGGCTCGCAAATACAGTGATGGTCCCCAAGAAGGACACGGATATCCTGCGGATATGCGTAGACTTCACGTCGCTGAACAAGCACTGCCCAAAGGACCACTTCCCTCTTCCTCGGTTCGACCAGATCATCGATTCGATCGCAGGATGTGAGAAACTCTCCTTCCTTGATGCCTACTCAGGCTACAACCAGATTCGACTCAAGGTCGAAGATCAAGAGAAAACGGCGTTTATCACACCGTTCGGAGTGTTATGCTACAACACAATGCCCTTCGGGCTAAAGAACACAGGTGCCACGTACCAGCGATGCATGCAGGCATGCCTCAAGGACCAGATCGGTCGCAACGTTCAAGTCTATGTCGACGACATAGTCATCAAAACCAGGGAGGCAAGAACACTCATCGACGATCTCCGCGAGACGTTCGACAACCTCGATCGCTACAGGATCAAGCTCAACCCCGAAAAGTGCGCCTTCGGCGTCCCATCGGGTCAGCTGCTTGGGTACTTCATCTCTCAGCGAGGGATCGAGGCGAACCCGAAGAAAATCAGGGCCATCATGGCGATGGAGAAGCCAAAAAACCTCAAGGGTGTCCAGCAGCTCGCAGGACGAATAGCGGCGTTGAGCAGATTCATCAGCCGCATGGGCGAGAAGGCCCTGCCATTCTACCAGCTGCTACGCAAGGCAGATAAATTCGAGTGGACGCCCGAAGCCGACGATGCGTTCGAAAGCCTCAAACGGCTACTCTCCACCTCGCCCGTCCTGGTCACACCAAAGGAGCGCGAGCCTCTGCTGCTGTACATAGCAGCCACACACCAGGTGGTCAGCACCGTGCTAGTGGACGAACGACCCAAAGAAGGCAAGACCCACGGGGTCCAACGCCCAATCTACTACCTCAGCGAGGTACTGACGCCAACAAAGCAGAGGTACCCTCACTACCAGAAACTCGCCTACGCGTGTTCATGACGGCTCGACGGCTGAGCCATTACTTCCAGGAGCACCAGGTGATGGTCGTCAACGAGGCACCCCTGAACAGCATCCTGAATAACCTAGAGGCCACAGGACGCGTGGCCCTGTGGGGCATCGAGCTGTCACCCCTGGACATCGTCTACGAGAAGCGACTCGCAATCAAATCTCAAGTCCTCCCGGACTTCCTTGTACATTGGATGGAGCTGCAGCTGCCAGACACCCCAGACATGTCGCAATCATGGACGATGCACTTCGACGGCTCCAAGCGTGAAGCTGGAGCAGGAGCCGGGGTCATACTGACCTCCCCGCAGGGCGACCAGATGAAGTACGTCCTCCGGATGAAATTCCGAGCTTCCAACAACGAGGCCAAATACGAAGCCCTCATCCATGACATGAGGATGGCAAAGATCTACGGCGCAACGCGCCTGGTCATCTACGGTGACTCCAACCTCGTCGTCTAGCAGACGATGAACGAGTGCGACGCACACGCCGAAAACATGATCGCGTACCGTGCACTCTACAACGCACTCGAAGGAGAATTCGACGGCTGTGAGCTTCGACACGTTGGAAGAGAAAGCAACGAGGAAGCCGACAGACTCGCCAACATCGGCTCCACCTGCGCAAAGGTGCCACCGGGTGTGTTCCTCGAACAGATCTGCATGCCATCCATCAAGCGGAAATTCCCCAAGGGATCACCCGAAGAAGCAGAACACTCGGGGGCTACGCTTCCCGAAGGACACGAAGGACCCGAGAAACTGGACACAGAGGTCGCTATGGTTAACCTGATGCAGGTCATGGCAGTCGAAGAAAATTGGACGCGACCATACCTCCAGTTCTTGATAAATGGAGAACTGCCTGACAGCCCGACGGATGCCCGGCGCACATCTCGTCGGTCAAAAGCCTTCACCATCATCAATGGCGAGCTGTACAAGCACAATATTACGGGTGTACTACAAAGGTGCGTCACCATCAGTGACGGGAAAGCCATCCTCCAAGACATCCACGAGGGCATCTGCGGCCATCACGCAGGCAGCCGCTCCCTTGTCGCCAAAGCTCTACGAGCTGGATTCTACTGGCCAACGGCCATGAGCGATGCAAAGGACATCGTCCGAAGATGCAACGGGTGCCAAAGGTTCGCCGACAAACCGCACGCACCCGGGTCAGAGCTTAGACCCATACCTATAGCCTGGCCCTTTGCTCAATGGGGCCTCGACATGATCGGCAAACTGCCAAAGTCCTCGAAAGGGGGGCACGTTTACCTCCTGGTCGCAGTCGATAAATTCACCAAGTGGGTCGAAGCCATGCCGGTTACCAACCAAAAGGGCAAGACCGCCGTCAAGTTCTTCGAATGCATTGTCTACAGGTTCAGCGTAACCCACAACATCATTACCGACAATGGATCGAACTTCATCTCCAAAGAATTCCAAGACTTCTGCGAAGGCCTCGGGATCAACATCACATACACCTCAGTGGCTCACCTGCAAACGAATGGGCAGGTCAAAAAGGCCAACGGCCTAATCGGCGTTGGCATCAAGAAGCGCCTCATGAGCCCACTCGAACGAAAGGCCGGATCCTGGACGAAAGAGCTGTCATCCGTCCTATGGAGTTTGCGTACCACGCCAAACAGCTCCACCGGCTACACACCGTTCTTCATGGTGCATGGAGCCGAAGCCGTACTACCAGCCGAAGTACGCCACCAGGCCCCCCGGGTCGTCGCTTACAGCGAAGCCGAATCCACGGCTGCACTCGAAGACGCTGTCGACACACTCGACGAGGCAAGAGACGTAGCAACAGCTCGATCAGCGGTGTACCAGCAGAGTCTCCGCAACTACCACAACCGCCGGCTGCGCCCAAGGTCCTTCGTCGAAGGAGACCTCGTCTTGCGACTCAAGCAAGAGCGACCGAAGAAATTCGAGTCACCATGGAAAGGGCCCTACATCATCACCGAAGTCATCTCAGGTGGCGCCTATCGCCTCAAGCACGTGGAGTCTGAAGTCGCATACTCCAACCCGTGGAACATCGCACACTTGCAACGATTCTACCCCTAGCTACCTACCCCTTTACTTTCAATAAGGCTTTTCAGCCAAGGCTATTCAGCCGAACAATGTACTTCCTCCATTACGATATAAATAAAGCTAAGTGTCTCACCCTAAAATTTCGTTCGCTATTTGCAACTTTACTTTATGCTACAAACGCACTCGGGGGCTCCCCCCACCTCATGATTTCATCGACCGAGGATCACACGTGTACACCTGAGTAGCTGACAACGTCAGGCAAACGAAAAGGACACATACTCAAACAAAGCACTGCGTGCTCAAACAACAAACAAACCTTTATAACAAAGGGCACAACACGCCCAGTCAAAATATACAAATTTTACATCTATCTCTTTTTATAGGTACTACCTATTCTGGAGAATAACTTGAGCACGCTGCTCAAACAAATCTACGACCTGTTCGGCATACTGCCTTACAGCCGCATAATGCGGACGCATATCCCACTCGCTACCATCCGACCGAAGAGGTGGCCCAGCTACTACAACAGACAAATCTACATCAGGACGATGCAACCTAACAAGGGACAACACAACCTTCACCCCTGCGACGAGCTGCTGCCTCACCAATTCCTGGACACGGGTCACGCTCCAAAATCTAGACAGAAGACCGGACAGGGTTGTTGGCACAGCATCCAGGGGAAACATCACATGCAGAACCGACGAGAGCAAAGTCTGCACTTGGCGAAGCACCCGCGTTACTTGGTGATCGCGATCCTGCACCGTTGCCAGAGCCATGGCACGATCGCGATCCATCCAGAAGAACCCGCCAGCTTCCATGTCCTGCTGAGTCAAACAATTGACCCGAACAGCAACACGCTCCTTCTCCTCCCTTGGAGCAAGGTTAGCACCTGCGATACTCGCACAAAAGTAAGATGCCAGGCCAGCATACGCATCCGAAGAAATAAGCAGCAGCTCGAAAAAACTTACACTGAAGTTGCTCAGACAGTCGAAGCAATTCCGCCATCAAGTACTCCTCTCTGGCTGCACCGCGATCTGCCTTAGACTTCCAAACATCGGCGTGACCACGCACCCCAAGCAACTCCTTCTCAAGACTACGAACACGGTCTCGAAGAAAAGCAAGTTGTGACGAATCATCCAAAGATGGCCGCAGCCGTGCTGCAGGAGGGGTGTCAACGGGATCAGCACCCGAAAGAAGCTAGAGCGGCAGAAAAGAAAAGGACATAAACACTCAGACATCAAAGAACACAACTCAGCAAAAATTCATTAAGTGGATAAACGCCACTACGTGGCACAGGGATTTTGTTTCCTCAACATAATTACAGAAAAAGAAAATTACAAACTATCCTACAGCTACAGAGCCTAAGACGCGGCACCCTGAGTCGCCTCGGAGCCGGATTTCCTCGCTTTGGCTTCCCCCTGTTGTCATAGCGCGTACTCGGCCAACAGATCAATCAGCTTGGGCCCATATCGCTTGCAGCGAGCAGAATAGGTAGCAAAGGCTACCTCTAATCCATCCGCGGTCGTCGGCATCCGGGAGGTGATCTGGGGAAGGTCCAGCTCCGCTCCAGCCGCCAAGGCCATCGCCAGCCCGACGGACGCACCGATGCCCTTCTGTTTGCGCTTGTACGCCGCAGGCGCTTCGGCTGACAATGCCTCCGCCAAGGCGTCAACATCATCGAGGGCCGCGCCCTTGGGGACAAGCTCCTTGTAGAAGCGGCCAAGGACCTCCTTGGCCTTGGCAAGTGAGCTGACGACGGTGCTGCAGCGATCTTCGACCGCTGCAGTAGCATCATCTAGAGCACTCCCGTGCTCCAGAGCGCTGCGGTCAAACTCGATGCCTGCGGCATCTGAGACAATAAAGAAAAGGAATGAAGAAATCACCCAGGAAAAAGACAAGAAAAACAAAAGGGGCAAAAGAAGATACTCACCCGAAACAGCCTTGGCAGCAGCCATGAGCTTGCCCGCCACCTCTCTTTCACGCGCAGCCGCAGCAGTGGAAAGCTGCTCCTCGCGGTCCGTGGCCTCCCGCTGTTGGAGCTCCTTAGCCTCGGCCGCAGTAGCCAGCTCCACCTCGAGGCGCTCCTTCACACCAAGGGCGACCTCGGCCTTCTTCTCCGCTTGACCAAGGCTCTTTTTGAGAGCATCGATCTCATGAAGGGAGGTGTTATGCTCCTCTGCATCCAAAAAATACAGGTGCCAGATAACAGGACAAGAATACACGAAGAAGCAAATACCAAAGGCATAACAATACCTTGAAGCTGTTTGAGGCTGGCCTCCAGCACCAGGTGCTCCTGCACCAGTCGCTTGGCATCTTGTACAAAAGGCTGCAGGAAGAAACCTACCAGTCAGAAAAAGGACTCGGGGGCTACGCCCAACAGAAAAAGAACAGAAGCAAAAGATGCACACAAAAACGCTCGGGGGATCCCCCCGAGACTCGAAGAACAAAACAAGAAAAATCTTTTACAAACGCGCGGGGGCTTCCCCCGTGGCAGGAGACTTACATGATCCAATGACGACGTCGAAGGTCCGCTGGCGAAATTCTGAGGCGCAACCACCTGCACCTCCGGCGGAGGAGGGTTTGGAGCAGCGCCCTCAGAAGTTGCCACCGTCTGAGGAGGAGGAGACGCGACTTTCGACTCCCCCATCATCTCCCGAGCACCGTCGCTAGAGGAGTCGTTGGAAGAGTGCCTGCACATGAACAAATTAGTACAAGAATAAAGTAAAAAAGAAAAGAAAGCGCAGTACAGAGGAAACTTACGAGTCAAGCTCGCTAAGGTTGAAGACAGGAGGGGTCCTTCGGACCCTCTTCTCCTCTTTCTTCTCTTCCTTCTTCTCTTCCTTCTTTTCTTCCTTCTTCCGCTTCGCTGGCGGGTGCGGCGCTACAACCCGCACAGGAAGAGCAGGAATAGGGGAGGAAGAGCCTCCATGCCCATCACTATGGCGCTCAAGACACAGAGGATTCCTAGGAGTCGGAGGAGTCGAAGCATCCGAAGACTCGCTGGAGCTCCACAATCGTTTGCGAGTGTGGTCCTCGCTCGACTCGTTGGCATCTTCAGCCGGAGATCGCGCCAATGGCAGCTCGGACATGGAATCCACCAAATCATTATCCGGAGCATCCGGATATACTTCGAGTAATGGAGGCGACATACCCGGCACTTTGAAGCTCTGCACAGAAGAAGAACAATTTGTTAGCAAAAAAACACAAAACAATGCAGTCGAAAAATAGCGCTACGCGCACGGATCTACACCTGTGGAACAGGAAGCGAAGAAGAAAACGGAGGAGTCGGCGACTTCCCCGGGATATCCTCTCCTGCCTTGAACTTCAGCAGCAAGCGAAGGGCCCTGTCAAGATCTCCCTGGGAGATTTTCTCAGCCGAAACCCTCGTCGGATCACGCCGGCCAGCATAAAGGAACATCGGGTGCACCCTAGCCTGGAGTGGCTGCACCTGACGCTCGAGAAAGGTGCGGATGATATCCACACCGTTCACTTCCTTCTCCGGAATTAACTGGAGATCCTCCACCCGACGATATAGAGCCTCTATCGCCGCCACCTCGCCATCCAAGATCTTGTTTTTCCAAGACCTTTTCGGCTCAATCTCCTGGGAGGGGTCGAAAGGAACAAGACCAAAATCTTGCCCAGGTACTACGGAGTCGCGGATATAAAACCATCGCCTCTGCCAGTACTGGACAGATTCAGACATGGAAAAAAGAAAAGAAAAGCAGATTAGGCCTGAGGGAGATGATGCAACCCCCAATGGGATAAACACCATCCGAACCAGATTGCCTCTTCATGGAATAAAGTTTCCGGAAGAGGCCAAAGTGCGGCTCAATACCGAGCCAGCACTCGCAGAAAGTGATAAAACAAGCAATATGAAGAAGATAATTGAGGGAAAGATGGTGCAATTGGACACCGTATAGAAAAAGCAGTCCACGAAGGAAGTCGTGGACTGGGAAGGAAAATCCGCGCAAGACAAAGGCAAGGAACATAACCCGATACCCAACGGGGGGACGGGGGATTACCTCATTGCCTGGGAGTTTAACGGCCTCCCTATCCTGGGAGATCAGGCCCCGCTCGCGAAGCCTGCGGAGATCACTCTCCCGCGTCTCCGATCGTCGCCAGCCACCGTTGGTGACACGGGTAGCGGCGACACTTTTCTTCCCTCCGGCGGTGCTGGTGCCAACCGCAGACGACGACTTCTTCGGCTTCCCCATCGCGGTACGGTGGCACCGGCGGCGAGAGCGCAGGATGGAAGAAGGAAATGTGAAGGAATATTCCAGCACGCAGCAAGAGCTCTCAGAACACAAGGAAGCAGTGAAAGCAAGAATCGATGCGGTGAAAACAAACTAAAGTTTTCCTCAATGATTATACAGACGAAGACGATGCACGACAGCCGTCCATCGAGAAGACCTAATGCCAATGGCAGGATCTGTCCATACACGTGTCAGCATCACAACGAGCCGTCGCTAACACGCCGTCCACTACGCGCGGAAATCGAGGCGACACCGTAATTATCTCCACGCCGCGTGTGACCGGTCAATTCAAGGTCAGACAGTGGGACCCATGTTCGTCCAGTCAAGTCATCTCTGGCGCAACAGACGCTTGAGGTCATCGATCGTCAGCACTGACGTCATCAAAAGCTACACTAGCAACAGCTATAATTTCTTCGGCTTCAAAGCTAAGAGTACTCACTTGAATCTATGATTCGACCAATTACTCGGGGGCTACTCCTATCAGGAGCGCTGGCCGCGCACCCGAAAGATGAATAGAAGCGAACTGTTACTTCGAGTCCCTCGTCGAGTCTACGACTCCACTATGGACTCGGGGGATACTCCCATAGGAAGGACGGATTTAATCATCCGAAAAATTTTGTGTCCTACGAACCTGAAGCGGAACAATGGCTGAATAAAAGTCTCAGCTCGAGTCTACGACTCGAACAGACACTCGGGGGATACTCCCATAGGGAGCGCTGATCGCGCACCCTATAAATTCTTTGACTCCGATCCTTCGGATCAACATGCAAAACTTTTCGGCAACTCTGTCCCAATTAAACGCTAACTGAGTAACATCCTCCTTGGCCACCCGAAACACCTCCGTGGTGATAAACATTCGGATGTTGTGTCTGCGACACAAAGATAAGACCTACAGATACCATCTGATGGCCTGGCAACGTACACGAATGCGCTCTGCTAGTAAAAACCCGTGCTAACAGATGCGATGAAAAATCCCGACGGACGCGTTGGGTACATCAGTTAAATTCACTGGATTTCCACTCCTGTAAGTCCTCCGCGACCTGAGTCGAATTACGCCAGCATATGTTCCAGGTTCGAGTTGAGGGATTCGAACCTGAAGAAGATCGTGTTGTTTCATCCTAAGACAGTTAACTGACCCTGATCTGTCGGGTGAGTCAGGCACACGCATCAACAATCCCTACACACGAACTATTGAAATACATAGTTGCACCCGAAAGATTGCAGAGTCCTCAGCCGAATCTACGATTCGACTGAACACTCGGGGGCTACTGACATGGTTATACCCCACGGGTACATGATCTCAGCATACCTGGTCCAGCCCACGGAAGGCCCACGACAAGTATACGCCGGCCCATGAATATTTTCGGGTGGCCAAGGCCCATGACGCTTTTGGATCCTTGGAGAGAAAGACTAGAGTAGATAGGAAATTCAAAGGGGTAAAACCCTAGAACCTGTAACCGACTAGGTCTATGCCCGGGACCTGCCTGAGTCTATATAAAGGCTAAGAGGGCACGACCTAGATCTTCTCCTCATACTTTCGCATACACACCTCCACGCCAGATTGCATCTGCGCACCCCTGTAACCTTCGGTTCCGTCGTAATCAAGAGCAGACAAGCATGAGTAGGGTTTTCCCTCCGGGGGCCTGAACCTGGGTAAACGTTGTGTCCCCGTGTTGCTTGTTTGCTAACCGTTCCACGATCTCCAGCATCCCCATCTTCTCCAAAACCCAAGTCCATAACAATGGGCATTGATGAGATCAAACCTCGTCAGCGGGTGAGTTGAGGGTACTCGAGGGTGCGCCTGGCGATGGGGATCAAGCTAGTAGGTGCCAGGGAGCAAGGGGAACTGTGGGATGGCCAGAATCATCGTTGGAGGCAGTGCGGTTTGTAGAGAAATTGCAGTAGCCCGGTGGCGGAGAGGAGCTGGCGTCTGAGGGAAAAGATAGAAGGGAGATGGGCGCTTAAATGGGCGAGGTTATTGGGCGAGTTATGCGCGCATTCAACAGGAATTTACATCGCGAATCAAAGCAGAAACGGCGACGGGGTTTGGGGAAGAACTAGTCTGCGGGGTGGAGACGAAGACCTGGCTGTGGGGTCTGTTTGTCAGTGAAAGAGAGAGGGTCTGCGTGGGGTCGACACGTCAGTGACTACGCGGTTTCGTTTGAGAGTGAAAGAAAATGGTTCGGGGGAGGAGAGAGGTGGGCTCCTGCTGGGCTAGTTGGGCTGGGTTGGATTGTTTCCTTTTTTATTCTGTTTCCTTTTTCTTTTTCCTTTTCTAATTTTTGTTTTTTATTTTATTTAAATATTTCCAAACCCTTATTTGTATTCCAACTTTTCCCAACTTTCAGTAATCTTTTAATATTGTTTATTAATATATTCTAAAGTCCATTTTAGAGTATTTATTTTATTCTCATATGGTTTGTTATTTATTTTAAATAGACATTTTGTCTTTATTAAATAGGATTTTAAATATGGTTCTAATCCATATTATTTATTCAAATGATTTAACCTTCTGTTTTAAATTAAAATGTTTATAAAACCCTTTTCAGTAGGTTTTATTTATTCAATAGTGTGTTAAATAATTCACTTTGAATTATTTAAAATATTTTAATATGATTTATTAACCATTTAAATTGGGCATTTGTCTTTTATTCAAATAAAATCAAATATGGTTTTAACCCATATAAATTTTATTCAAATAATTCTTTTAAGTTAATTAGATAACTTTTTAATCCACTTTGGCAAATTCCAATATTTTTCCCATGATTTAATTAATCATTTATGTTAGGGATTTTTGTCTTCATTCAAAATAGAATTGAGTTTGGTTAATGCCATATAATTTTATTTTAATATTCTTTATCCCTTTATTTTAATTGGATTATCTTAATTCCATTTGCTTATGGATTTAATTCAATTTTTAACTTGTCTTCTAAATACTTTTCTTGGAATTTATTATTTATTTAGTTTAGGCAATTTCTCTTTATTTAAATAAAATTGGATATTGTTTAATCCTTGTGATTTTATTTAAATAATCCTTTTCTCCTTTTTATTATTAAATAACTTTCATTTTTATGGATTTTTCCAAGGTTTATTTTGGCTTTTAAATATTCCTTATTTATATCTTTCTTTGTCTTATAAAATCCATATCTTTTTATTTACAGATCCAAAATTGGTGATTCCAATTTGTATAATTTTATTTAATATTTTTTTATATTTTGAAATCCTTTTAGGATTACTTTGTTCATAATTTTGGCATGGATTTAGTTAGGAGCTTTATTAGCCTTGGAAAATATTTCTTTCAACCTTATTAAATTCATAAGTTTTTATCCATGGCTCCAAATTGAATGAAACCAATTTCTGTGGTTTTATAATATTTTTGTTTATCATTTTTTATAATTTATAAATGTTTGTTGGTAAATTTTTCTATGGATCAAATCCATAGTCTTAGAGAGGTCTTTGAAATGATTTTATTCCATTAGGGTTTTAGGGTTTCGGTTTATTTCCCAAGTGTTTAAATTTCAAAATACATTCATTGATGAATGCATTTCATTTGATTGAAATTTTGTTGGATTCCCTTTTATTCAAATTTTGTTCAAGAAGGGTTTTGGTGTTTCCATTTAGAAACAAAAAGTTTCTTTTCACCCTAAATTTCAACAATTATATCTTTTGTCTATTTATTTTTCACATTTCAAAATTTGGAAAATTTTGGGATGTGATAGGCTACCACCCTTAAAAGAAATCTCGTCCCGAGATTTGGGAAGGATAGAGGTTACAAGTTGGCTTCATGACAACTAGGGTACTAACACCCTTAAAAAAGGTTTTCAACTAGATTACATCTTGGCTTACTTGGGGTCTTGATGTAACTTCTCTGGACAGTTGTTGGCATAATGGCCTAGCTCTTTGCATTTGAAACACATCACTTGGATAATATCCTTCTTCTTCTTGGGTATCATTGCTTCTTGTTTGTTTCCTTGGTTCTTCTTCTTTTCTGGGCAATCACTGGCATAGTGTCCCATCTCTTTGCAATTGTAATATTGCACTTGGATTTTGTCCTTCCTCTTCTTTTTGGGTCTCTCCAAAGCTAGGAGTTCTTCTAGTTCATGTTCTTCATATTTCACCACAAAGGTGGGAAATCTTTCTCTCTTCTTGGGGCAGTCATTAGAGATGTGTCCTTGTTCTCCACAAGAGTAGCAACACTTTGTGGTCACTTTGGATGTGGCCTTATGAGGCATGGTTCTGACTTTGCCTTCATCCTTCTTGGTAGAAGTTGTTCCCTTATGGAGGTTTCCAAACATTGGATGCATTCCATCTTGCTTCATTTGTTGAACTATGGGATAGATGGGGCATTGGATAAGGACATGATCATTTCCTTCACATAGGAAACAAGTCACTTGGGGTGTGGGGCATTGTTTAGTTGGATGTTTCTCTTCACAATTAGGGCATTGATCCTCATGCTCTTTGTAAGTGTGTTCCATGTCTCAACAAATATTTCAAGCTTGAGTTCCTTCCATAATATCATCCTTGATATCATTGTTGTCACAATCTCCTTGGGAAAGGTTGTCTCTCATGTTGATCATTTGATTGGTCATCCTTTGCAACAATTAGGATTGGATTTCCAAAAACTTTTGCATGGTTGGGTCTAACTCATTGTTGTTAGATAAAAACTGAGTTGTCACTTGATTCAACTGGGCTTGGGTTGCTAGAAGTTGTTCTCTCATGTGCATCTCTTGGTTGTTGTTGTTGTTGTTGTCACCATTCTTGATGTTGGAGTTGTGGTCTCTTGGAGAAGTCATCTGTTTGGGTTGGACTAGGATTACAATAGGCAAAAGATTCTAGAGGAATGTAACATCCCAGCATTAGAGCTTAGAAATAAGCTGAACACAGGTGTGTGCATTGCATTCATGCATAGAAAATCTGAATAATTTTAGTGCTTTTAAATAAAAATCTATCACAGTGATTGAAGCTTCTCTTATCTTGATGGAATTGAAGTAGATCATCAAGTTGACTACGATAAGTTTCAATATGACCTTTGCTAAAACCTTATTTTGGGTAAGGGAGATTTGATCTAAGGGTAGATCAAATGTAATAAAAGTTAACCCTAATATATTACTTAATGATTTATATTTGATCCTTAGGTGATCATATCATAGTATTCATTATAATCACTCATGAATACCAAATTATAAACATAACCCAAATAATAAGAATGTAACAACTATATCTTAATCTCATCTACTAATACCATGAGTATCATGGAAATACCTAACTTTAAGTCTCTAGTGAGATTGAGTAGGAAAGAAACCAAGTCAAGATCATTCACAATAAATGTTTCTTTCCATATCAATCCCTATGGAATCCTATCTCAATATCTATTATTCATCAATGTTGAGTAATCAACTATTGATTCACCCATTCTTAACCTATCAATTCTTGATCTATCAACTCTTGTCCTTATTATAGCATTCACTTAAGGCTTATAAAGAAAGAAGTAAGAAGAGATAAGTAGTGATGATAGTTCTAGATGTCATCTATAGGATGGGAGTGATTTGAGGAAATCAAATCAATATAGTAACAAAGAAGATTACAAGAATGAAGTCTAAAGATAGTTACCAGGAATAGTCCTATTGGATCAAGTAGGTATAGTCCATGAATTATATCTCTTAATCCAATAGAGCTAAACAGAAGATAATTAGAATACAACTATAGTGTTGTATTTATGGAGCCTTGTTTAGTCAACTGGAAACCTGAACCATAAAGGATCAAAGGATCATAATGATCATGCCTTGTTCACCAATATTGAATGCTTATACCATGTAGAAGTGACATTAGTGGATAAAACATGATTGAACCGTAGTATAGATATATTATCCTAGATTAGTTATTACAAGTCACATTAATATAATATGAGGTTGGAATGTTAGATATTGGAGTCAAGTAGAGAAAAGATAGTATGATTAAAATGATGTTAGAGCAACATTGGATTAAAGAAGTAGTATTTTCCTCTTTGGAAATACTAAGCACTTGAGGTGAAGTAGAATTTGATGTATACATCTATTGAAGTGATATTAATGAAGGATGATTAAGGAAGGGTATGATGGGAGTTAGAAGTAACCACTTGTTGGATTTGGGGTTTATCAACAGTAGAATAGTTGATATACCCAGGTATAGATATGAAAAGATTAGGAATTGCTTTAGAATTTAGCTCATTGGAATTACCAGAAGTGTTAGAAGAATAAAAGGTGGATAAGAATATTCATGTGAAGTAAAGCTCATCATGTTAACACATGATGATGGATATAGAGAAGTAATATATCTAGGAAAGGAATTCCTTATTTAGAAATCTAGAATCATGAAGTATGGAACATAGGAATCCTTGTTAAGCACTAAACCCTAAATCTAATATCCATTCTCTATGATTGATCTATTACATTACTTACACAAAGCTTCATACAAATATTTATTATATCAAATCACCTGAGCACATCTCTGTCATCTTTCAACCATCATCATCATAGGTGCTTAGGAACCATCTTTATTAATTATGCCTCCTAAGTTAGTCTAGAAAATAGTTCTACTATTTTAATTAAAAAAGGTAATATCTATATTGACCATAAACATAAAGACAACAGGTTTATCCATTAATCTTTATTCACATTAACAAAAGAAAATAAGTATAGTAAGTACCTTAAACCCTAGGGTGAGTAATTACAATTCAGAACTCTAAACTTAATAATAAGTTTTCTCATCAACATTTCATAAATATTCTATCTAAAATGATAAGACAAAGTCTTTAATTCATTTCTCTAACCACTTATCCCATATGAGCATGGAATAAGTGGGGATCCAATATTGTAAACCATTCTATCCTATACTATGTGATTAAATACATATAAATAAACCCCATAAATATTATTAAACATTTTAAAACTTAATTACTCCAAATAAAAGTAAAAACAATGTTATAGAAAAGATTATGTATAAAGGAAATAAAGAAAATATCACAATATGTAATAAAAGTTCACAAGTGATACTGAATACATTTTAGTAATTGCTGCAATTACTTAGCTGATGAATTTCTATGGGAATTATTCAAACAATTGAATACTATAAAAATCTGAAAATAAAATACAAAACAGATAATAGAAATCGAAAAGGGAAAAACAAATAAAGAGAAAAAATTGAGGAATCAACTCCTGGCCCATGGCCCATTCCTTCTCTCTCTTACTCGACGCCCCGAGCAGCCGAACACAGCCCATCTGGCCTAGTTGCAGCCCACGAACGACCCATACCTTTTTGCGGGGTCTGTTCGTCGTCTTCCTCGCGACGACGCCGACCTTCCGATGCTGCAAGCAGCTCGGTGGCCGCACCCTCGTCGCCGGCGAGCGCCAAGATCCGCGCCACCGCTTCCGGTCGTCTACAAGTATCCCTGGGCGCCGGCGAGAAACCCTAGTACGCCAGTCCACTGCTCCTTCTTCCTCTCTCTCTTGAACACCAAACCCTAGCTCGTCGGAGATCATCTTCTCTACCATCTCCGACCACCCCTTGATCCGTGGAGGTGACTATCAGACGCGCCGTGATCTACTCCGTCGTTTGCCCCTACTCACGCAAGCCGGGGAGCCCTTGGTTGTACTACTCTGAGGGATGTAATACTAGTGAACGGTGTTTCGTTGGTGTTATGTCAACGACTATAGTGTACTACATCATGCAGCGGTATGCTGGGTCACCGCAAGGAAGAATTCTAATCACACACAACAATTCACACAAATAATGTGCAAGCAATGACAACCAAACATTCCATTCAAACAACAAGGTTCAAGCACACTTTTAGGCAACAATTTTTTTTGCTTCACCACATAAGTTGGTGTGATTGATCTAACTAAACACTAATATGGTGGTCCAACTATATGGTTCACTTGAGATCATTTCCTTCTTCTTGGTTGTCTCTTCTTGAACAAGATCATGGTTTCCTTGGAAAAATTCTTGCATCTTGGTCACAAAAATCAAAGGTGATGATGGTCCCTTCTAGGATGTGTTTCCTTAGTCTTGAAGTCTTGAGTAACATTCTTGTCTCACTTGTAGTCCTTAGTGATTTCCAAGTTGAAGTCCTTGATGAAACTAAGGTTGAAGTCATTAGTGTTGGTGAAGTCTTTGCTCATGGTGGAGGCTTTGTCCATCAAGTTGAAAAAGAGGGGAGATGTAGAATCAAAACCAAAAAGGTCGAGGAAAGAGTTTACAAGATTGTTTGTAAATAAGTTTTGGAACAAATACAACTCCTATTTTCTAAGGGGTTTTGTCCAATCCTAGGGTTACAATCCTACAGGCAACACAGTTCTTTGATACCATCTGTAGAGGTCCCAATCTTTAATAAGGTAGAGATCCCTGTGTTTACAATGCTAGTCCCTGGACCAATAGCTAGCATCCACAGTTTAAGATGTAATATCAAGAAACAAAGGTCATAGTACAACTTTATAACCAGGAATAAATTAATTCATTACATCTTACATAGCTCATTTGGCTATCTCAATGCAGCAAAAATAACAATATAGCATGGAGTCCTTCATCTTCAAAGTGCCACAGGCAATCATGTTGGTTGTAGACTTGTAATCCTATTCAACACACCTAACTAACATCAAACAAACCTGCAACATAATAAGTTACAGCCACGAGGGTCAATACATTTGAATTGTATTGGCAAGTGATACTATGGTAGAGTAGTGGTATCTATCATCTATATGCATTTGGCTAAGTGGAGCTTAGGCTTGCTTTGCGCAAAATAGATTTTCCTTATCATTTGAAAAACACTAAGTTTTTGTTTGTCAAAAACTCCCAAGGAACCACCAATAGACATTGGTGAACCTTTACCCTTGTGCAACCACAAGCTTTTATCTTAGAAATTGGGATGAGGAGATCCTTGATAGCTTCCATGTCTTGATGGTCAAATTGTCCATTGCCGGGGACACGACTAAGTACTTAGATTTTACTCTCTCGAGAGGTGGTGCACTTTCCCCACAAGACTCGACATGCATCGAGACAAGATCTTTCAGAAGACTTCCCTTAGACCAAAATGGACGCGCTCCAAACCTATCACCCCCTACCACCAATTGTCCATCTGGCTAAGTTATTGCAACCTATATGATCCAGGCAGAGCCCATAATGCTATGTGGCTGCACTTGAAGCTTCTCAACATTTGACATCTTAAATCTCTTTGTTCCTGGGTGGCTTTCCACAAGTGAGATACACTAGGGTAGGACATAAATATGGGCCCTGTGTAACCACTCAACATAATCTTTTCACACCATTCCACCCAGGTGATTCATTCACATAGTTGTTTTATTAAACAAAACACAAGTCATAAACTTAGAAATATTTCATAGCATGAAAATAATCCACCCTTGTTTTCTACTAGCTAAGATAAGCATGATAGTAGTAGGGATCTTAACTTAGGGAAAATTCTACTAAGGCATCATCTACTAGGATTTCCCATGGCATAGTTAACACATAGAAAATTCCATGCAAGTCCTACTTAGAAATATCACTAATGCATAGTGAAAATAATGGGACAAAATGTATGAAGCACCACTTGCCTTTTTGGTAGATAATATAGGTTCACTCCTTGATCTTGCAATTGTCACACTCTTCAAAGTTCACTACAATTCAATCAAGCAAGCACATATTCAAAACTAGCATTCAAACAATTCACCACATAAAATAAAGAAAACAAAACAATGCATGCAAGCATGCAAAAGATTGTTTTATTGAAAAAGTGGTTTCTACTAAGGCTATAAACATTTTAAAACACCTATTGGTCATTTATAAAAGTGGCAAAAACATTTAAAATCAAGTTGGTGAAAATGGGCCATTTAAATCATTTTTATTTTGCTAGAAATGATTTAAATCAATGTAATAATTTATAGTGTTAGCCAAATATATTTTTAAACACAAAAGTTAGTGTTTATGGTCAAAGTGTTTAAAAACAAATCCATTTACAAAAGGTTTCACTCAAAAATCATTTTTAAATCAAGCACCATTTTTATTTTACTAGAAAAGCTTTTTATTCAAAGGAATAATTCCTTAGTGTCACAAAATATATCTTTAAATCCAAAAGTTGGTTTTCATGGTCAGTAGGTTCAAAACAACCATTTGCAAAAGATTTTATCCTAAAAACATTTTTAGAATAAATTTTATACACAAAATAAGCCTAGAAATGTTTCTGCAAAAACAACCAATTTTCCAGAAGCAAAACACTAAACTAAGGGCATGGTTGCAAATTAATCTTTTTCCTGATTCCAATGATATAAAATTTGTAAATTTTGGATGTGTAGATTAAAAGTTATGACTTTTACAAATCTAAACATCTAATAGATAAGTTTATGTTTTTAAAACAATAGACAGGGCCACGTGTCTTGATCTAACTGGTGCGTACCGGTTCGGCTGGATCGAGCAGCTACATCCGTCAAATCTATTTAAATCGCATGACACAGAAGCACATACCCCTTTGATTTAAGTCAATCTATTCTATTCATCGGATCTAGATCCAACAGTCCTGAGCACACTAACCAAAATCTGGTGGCGCTGCGACGGTGGACGGCGGCGGCGCACTCGGGCAAAGATGTTCCGGTGAATCTAGGAAGCAAGGGAGAGGTGGAGGTTGCTCACTGGGTTTGCAGGGCATTGATGATGCTCAACGTGGTCTTTGGAGAGCAGGGTGCGCACGAGAGCGAAGGGGATTGCTCGTCGTAGTTGTCGTCGGCGTCGGGCCTCTCTGTTCATCGTCGTTGGTGAGGTTACGGGTCACGCCAAGGCAAGAGAAATAGCATAGAGGAGGGGGTTGTATAGGTAGTAACCAGAGAGTAGGGGGCGGTCTGTGCTTACGGAGAGGGGTCGTCGGAGTGGGCACAGTCGATGGTGGCGCTCGGGCGAGGTTGTTGCTGACACTATGGAGCACGCGCGGGTGAGCTGAGGGTACTGGAGGGTGCGCCTGGCGATGGGGATCAAGATAATAGGTGCCAGGGAGCAAGGGGAAATGTGGGATGGCCAGAATCGTCGTCGGAGTGTCGTCGGAGGCAATGCAGTTTGTAGAGAAATTGCTGCAGCCCGGTGGCGGAGAGGAGCTGGCATCTGAGGGAAACGATAGAGGGGAGATGGGCGCTTAAATGGGCGAGGTTACTGGTCAAGTTATGCACGCATTCAACGGGAATTTACATCGCGAATCAAAGCAGAAACGACGACGGGGTTTGGGGAAGAACTAGTCTGCGGGGTGGAGACGACAACCTGGCTGTGGGGTCTGTTTGTCAGCGAAAGAGATAGGGTCTGCGTGGGGTCGACACGTCAGTGACTGCACGGGTTCGTTTGCGAGTGAAAGAAAACGGTTCGGGGGAGGACAGAGGTGGGCTCTTGCTGGGCTAGTTGGGCTGGTTGGGCTGGGTTGGATTGTTTCCCTTTTTTTATTCTGTTTCCTTTTTCTTTTGTCCTTTTCTAATTTCTGTTTTTGATTTTATTTAAATGTTTTCAAACCCTTATTTGTATTCAAACTTTTCCCAACTTTTAGTAATCTTTTAATACTGTTTATTAATATATTCTAAAGTCCATTTTAGAATATTTATTTTATTCTCATATGGTTTGTTATTTATTTTAAATAGACATTTTGTCTTTATTAAATAGGATTTTAAATATGATTCTAATTCATATTATTTATTCAAATGATTTAACCTTTTGTTTTAAATTAAAATGTTTATCAAAACCTTTTTAGTAGGTTTTATTTATTCAATAGTGTGTTAAATAATTCACTTTGAATTATTTAAAATATTTTAATATGATTTACTAAACATTTAAATTGGGAATTTGTCTTTTATTCAAATAAAATCAAATATGGTTTCAACCCATATAAATTTTATTCAAATTATTCTTTTAGGTTAATTAGATAACTTTTTAATCCACTTTGGCAAATTCCAATATTTTTCCCATGATTTAATTAATCATTTATATTAGGGATTTTTGTCTTCATTCAAAATAGAATTAAGTTTGGTTAATGCCATATAATTTTATTTTAATATTATTTATCCCTTTATTTTAATTGGATTACCTTCATTACATTTGCTTATGGATTTAATTCAAGTTTTAAATTGTCTTCTAAATACTATTCTTGGAATTTATTATTTATTTAGTTTAGGCAATTTCTCTTTATTTAAATAAAATTGGATATTGTTTAATCCTTATGATTTTATTTAAATAATTCTTTTCTCCTTTTTATTATTAAATAACTTTCATTTGTTTATGGATTTGGCCAAGGTTTAATTTGGCTTTTAAATATTCCTTATTTATTTCTTTCTTTGTCTTATAAAATCCATATCTTTTTATTTATAGATCCAAAATTGGTGATTCCAATTTGTATAATTTTATTTAATATTTGTTTATCTTTTTAAATCCTTTTAGGATTACTTTGTTCATAATTTTGGCATGGATTTAGTTTGGAGCTTTATTAGCCTTGGAAAATATTTCTTTCAACCTTATTAAATTCATAGGTTTTTATCCATGGCTCCAAATTGAATGAAACCAATTTCTATGGTTTTATAAATTTTTTGTTTATAATTTTTGATCATTTATAAATGTTTGTTGCTAAATTTTTCTATGGATCAAATCCATAGTATTAGAGAGATCTTTGAAATGATTTTCTTCCATTAGGGTTTTAGGGTTTTGGTTTATTTCCCAAGTGTTTAAATTTCAAAATACATTCATTGATGAATGCATTTCATTTGATTGAATTTTTTTTGGATTCCCTTTTATTCAAATTTTTTTCAAGAAGGTTTTTGGTGTTTCCATTTAGAAACAAAAAGTTTCTTTTCACCCTAAATTTCAACAATTATGTCTTTTGTTTATTTATTTTTCACATTTCAAAATTTGGTATTGATGAGATAACACCATTGTGCATGCTCTAAGATCTAGCTCTAGTATAATGTTACACAATCCTCAATGAACATAAACAACTTAGATGATTTTACCACAAATTGAAATGGACACTTATGCAAAACAAATAAAGGAGGAATCACACATGCTCACTCCACCCTCTAGATTATAGCCAAATGTTCTAACACAGATGAGGATAGGGGAGAGGATTGTCTCCGAGGGTGAGGTGTTGTCTCATATAATACCCACCCTGCTCCAATCTAGACTCGAAGGAGCTTGATCTAGTGCTAAGCTTGGAAGTTTATAGATGGCTCCATATTTATCATTGGTGAAAGTATCAGCTTCTTAGACGGCCCCTTCTTTGAGCCTCTAGAACCAAGGACGTTTGCTAGAGCATTTGCTTGCCAAGATTAGGGTGGTGCTCCCTGCTGATATGTTGCACAATCTTCATAGTACACGACACTAATTATTTGGTCCCCTCTAGGTCCTTGGAGGTACTTTGGCACAACAATGTTTCTTGACTTTTTTCATCATCAACAAGAACTATTTTGGCAACTATGAGAATTTCGTCTATATTTCTTAGGTGACAACTTTTATGCATGTGGTATTTGCTATATTTTACTTTTGTTCAAAGTCATTCGTGTGTGTCACAGTTCATTGCTTATATGGTCATATGATATCTTCTATTTATCTAATATATATAAGCAATCTATATTGTTTAAAAGAGTGCCAATGCAAAACCTTTTTTCAATATATATTGTTCTCCTTTTTTGTGGCAGTATAAATAAAATGTACAAATTAATTAGTAGCTAAGTCCGCTACCATTTTTATAGAAATGTGTCTTTTGTCCTTCAGGTAACGCTGATTGGTCCCTTCAATTCTCAGTGTAATATACTTCTATTATCTTGAAGTTAGTTTTAACCATCCCAGAGTGATCTACACAAAGGCGTTTGCGTGTATGTCGTAGTGACTATGAAGTGTCTATCACCTCACCAAGTTCCTTCAAGAATTTCATACTTCTTCCATCCCATAAAAGGTGTATAGAAAAGTATGTTGAGAACTAGGATACTATATAGATATAATATGAAAATGCATATCATGGTCTATCTAATGACATTAATTTGGCATAGTATATGCTGATAGTTTTTTCTAAAGTTTTGGCCAGAGTTCACATTGTTTGATTTTTGAAAAAAAAATGTATGCTTTATTTTACAGAACAGTGGTATTCCCTTCGAGAATCAACGACACTTATTATGGTTCGGAGAAAGTAGTATATATATGTGTACAAACCAAAGAATTCGGAATATATCTTTTTCTTACAAATGGTTATTCTAGATTATAGTTAAGGGGGAAAATAGCTATGTTAGATCAAAATTAAAAAAAACGTTGATAAAGCCCAACTTGTTTGTTTTTCAGATTTTCTAATAGTTTTTATTTGTATAGTTTGTTACTAGATTTTTTTTAAGGTACATCCCCTTTTTTACAAGCTTTTAATATTCCTAATTTGTTTGGATTTTGTGACATTCACCAGCATTTCCCCCTTACACAACTTTTTATTAATCCCTCTGGTTCATATTAATAGAGTTAAGTTTGTTTAGGTATGAATGCACCTAGTCCAAATACTTAACTAGAGACATACAAATATAGATAAAGTTGAGGCCATTAATATGGACCGGAGGTCGTATGTTTTTCTTGTATGGTATTTCCCCACGAGAACTGAGGATGTGGCCTGCAGTCACCTTTTATTTCGGTGATTCTTTTTCTAGCTCCTCACTAATGATCGCCTAGACACAGAGGACATGCTGTTAAGGAAAAAGCTACAATCTTAATGACAATGGCCTCTACCAAATAATGGGTCTCTAGAAACTAGATATCATCTTTTATGGAGCTGCACCTTTAGTAGGCTATGTTGGCAATCAATCAGTATCAGACTTGACATTAACTTGGATCTCTCTCAAATGATCACCGATGCAAGATGCAACTTCGGAAGACCTTTCTTCAACACCTTCGATTAGAGATCGGTCTTACTCGTTTAAAAGGAACCACTTCCTTCTTTCTTATATAGGATAAAGGACGATCTGAAATCCCCTCTCATTGGCTGGCTCGACGCTATGTAGTTTATTTAGGCTATGCCCTGATCTAAGCCATTCTGTATTTCTCATCTTGTAAGTATTGTTCATTTTAATATAATCTACCCTCGGGGCCTTTGCTATAGTTTCCAGTTCAAAAAAAAGTGTGTCCAAACCTCCTCGAGGGAACAAATATAGAAGGTGTTAGTATTTTTATTATTCTTATTTTAAAAAGGGTAAGTTATACCTAACGCTCTTCACACCTACGGATGTACACAACCATAATTTTATTAACTGGTGCAACTCAAAAAGACCAATAATCAAGAAGGGAAGTACATGAAATACATAGAAATGGTAGAACCATGGCAAAAATATATGATTAAAAACCTATACTCCCTCTATATCACGAATACATGACATTGTGGATATTTTAGGTCAAACTTTAAAACTTTGATTGCCTATAGTGTTTAGAATATTTAAATTCAGATATTATAAACCATATGCTCAGATTGGTCACAAAAAGTATATTCATAAATATAGTATTTTTATGTGTTTTCTGTTGGATTATTAGGCATAATTTCCACAATTAATTCTAGAATATAAATCAAGATAGCAATAACTATAATCACGTGAAACTGTAACATACTAGAGGTACCGATCAACATGAGCAGTAGCAGTGCGTATGCAATAACAACCATAGTATAGCAACAGATCGAATCATGATATACGTACTGATCTGTTGCCGATGAATTCGCTAGTGCAGCAGTTACCGTAGCTTGTCGAGGAAGACAGTGTTCAAGACGAGTCGCCCGTGGACCGGGAGATTGCCCGCGTGATGACGAACTTGAGAAGTTGTTCGGAGCTCTTCCCAAAAACCTTATTCTCCCTCTCCCATACATGATCGCAAAGCCAAGTGGTTCTGGAGACCTGCTCTCCCGTCCGTTGGTGCACGCCGACAACCGGGGTGGAGTATACTATGGTGGCGGCGCAAATAGAGAGGCTAGCAAAACCCTAAATTGGTTTCGATGTATTGTGGCGGTAGCCGCGTGGGACATTATATAGAGCGGCCCAGGAACACTAACGGAGGCGAATGTGGGTCAAGTCCATATTGCGCACGCTCGGGTTCGTTACAGTAGCCGATGATCCGGGAGCGACCCGAATAGGTTGACTGTTGAAACGTCTATCAAAACCTCACAATTTTCATGAGGAGCAAAATGAAGCTCGGCTCGGTGAGATTCCTGCAACCCGCTCGCATGTCGTGATGAGAGGACAGGCGGACGGTGCGTGCGAGCGGCGGTGTCAGAGGAGGAGAAGCACGCGTGTAGCTCCCTTATTGTCACTTACTTACAAAGTGGTGCAACACTCCATCTTATAAGGTGGTGCAACTCTCCTTCAACTTTCTATGTGGGACTAAACTTTATCTCCCACTCTACTCCCATGTGAGTTGCCCCAAACACAGTACTAAACACATGTGAGCTTCCACAAACATGGGATTTGAGATATAGGAAAAATCTGAAATATACATGGGCCTATTTATATTATCCCATTATTTCTAACAATTTCCCACCAGATCTCAAATGCCCATTTTAAAATTTGTCAATCCTCGTGACGAATGCAAGTGCATAGATCAATTGTAGCTAGTTTCAAAGTAAAGATATCGAACCCACGGAGATCTATTGGTAAAGGTCTTAATGCCCCTCGTCACTATCTACCAAAGGATACTTGTAAGCTGTCTTTGATCTGAAGAAAAGAATGTTTGAAAGTTTTTGTTTGTGTGCAGAAAAGTAATTAAAACGATTAAAGAAAGCAAGTAACAAGATTGTGTGAAAGCTTGGTTGAACTCAATAGGGCTAAAACGTTCTCAGAGATGTAGGATACACCTTTAGCATAGCATTGTTATTATTAATAATTTAAGATAACATACTTCTTGTGTCATGAGATGTGTGGAGAGAGCTCCATACTAAGATGTTCACTACAAGGCTCATAGGAGGCAACTTTGTTGAGCCAGGAGTGAGGTCACCTCTAAATAACCATTGTGATGTCTGAGTGCAGTCACCCATACAAACCACCGCAATTAAGGGTTTCCCCATGGATATAGTAATTAGCTTAGGGAGTCCCTCTTTATTCCTCCTTTAACCGTGTAAGTCACGAGCCGGCGCCAATCTGACACGGGGTCATTCCGGGTACGATCCCAAAGCACTTCCAAAGGATTTCTCACTCCCTTTAGTCACAAGGGAAAATGGTATGTGGTCGACTACACATACCATCTAAAAAGAGAGATCAAACACAAATCATAAATCTATCATAGACCGGCAAGACATATGGACACAAGAATAGATCATCTTTATTGCAAATTCATAATAGTGCTAGGGTTTCTCCATCTCCCCAAGAACAAAGGAACTACTCACACATGGAAGCAATCAACAACATCATCATAATCAAATGGATGGATAAAAGTACTGAAATAGATCTAGTGCAAACCACAATAGAATATGGAATTACAAGAAGATCTAATAGATGAAAGGTGGGGGTAATAGTGGTGATGTAGATGGAGCGGTTGTGTCAACACCCAGATTTTTAATCCCAGATGCCTGTTATGCCATACATCGCAATCCCAGGATTACCAGTTTTGCGAGACATAACAGAATTGGATACCACAGTACATCATCCATTACAAACCATACATAAGGTCCTACACAAATAAGGATATCAGGATCCAGTTCTTAATACAACTTCAAGCAGCGGAATACGTAATAATAACGGTAGCATAGGCGAAGCTCCATCTTCGGGGTCACAGGAATGCTGACGATGGGAGATGATCCTAGTTGTCGTAACCTTCCTGGGGTCCATCCTCCAGATACTCCTCTTCATAGTCTGGCCACGGGAATAGCCAGGGACAAAGCCATGAGTACTCTTTAACTACTCGCAAACTAATACTAACGAGTGAAGGGGTTTTTGATAATGTGACACTAGGCTCTAGGGTTGTTTTGCAAAAGCCAGATTTACTTATACTAGGTGCTGAAACAAGAATGCTAGTTGAAGTTTAAAACACCTAAGTGGGAACTTGTATCTCATATCACAACCCTGTTGTGGTCAAGTCAAAATCTCAATTCATTTCACAAGTCATTTTGAAAACATCTGACGGGGGAACAATATGGACACTCCAACTGTCCATAACCGCGGACGCGGCTATTCGAATAGTTTGACACTCTGCAGAGATTGTACACTTTCACCACAACATTCGATACATCCGTTAGGAACAAATCCTGAATTCACCATACTCAGTATGCGGATAATCAATCCTAACCTTTCAATTACACGCCCTAATATAAGCACCTCTCCTGTGAGTTTGGCCTCCCAACCATGACCAACTGTCATCTTGGGTACTGCACAGGTGGACAATCTTCACAAGGTAGCCTCAGCTCACACCTTGGCCGTGAGGGAACTAATACTAAGGTATATAAGTTTCTAGTCAAGCCCTACCCAATCTTCGGGTATTGTGGTTGTACGGTAAAATTGGGATGGTATCGCATCCAGACAACCATCGGTTTTATAAAGGGGCTAAGGCTCATGCCTCAACATTTTCATCACCAAATCATCTGGTGTTCGGAAACACATGTCAAAACATCTTAGTAGAATGATCCATCATTCTAAGGTTTTCATAACCATTTTCACCAAGTATTCCCATCTAAAGTTGATCCAGTTTTATGCTTAGCACTAGCATCTACAAGTGGGGGTGAGTACTAATGAGGGGCGGTAAACAAGTAGAGTTTAACTAAGTTCAATCTCATGCCTTGGGATGACATCAAGATTATCTAGCTTAGGCCAAACTTTATGCTCTTTATGCAACCTTCAAATATCTCCCGGGAATCTACAAGTCACTTAAGTACTCTCTAAGGAAGTAGCTTTGATAAAGAAATAAAGTAGAAAGCTTGCAAATAAAACTAGGATTGGGTTATCAAGTGGATATGATCACATATGCTTAAGGCATATAGTTGGCATGGTAACAAGTAGGTAGTGGCTTGCACAATTGCAAGTATAAGCTTGCACAGGTCAACTTGATTAGTAAGGCTTGCCTTGTGCAGAGCAGTGGTTGAAGTTCTCCTCGGCTTCTTCTTCGTAGTATCCTCCTTCCTCCTCATATCCTTGGTCGGTACTAGCGTCTATAAATAAATACGATGTACACAATCACCAAACAATACTTAACTACTTGCAATCATCACACAAAAAGGGTCCTATAGATGATCTAGTATCATCACTAACATTACAAGATTAAAGCTTGGTTTAATTCCTTTTATTTTTAGAAAAGTAATTTCTAATCATTGAAAAACTACTTAAGATTTAATATTCTCCAAACCAAACATGGGATCATGTTGACACATGTCATCACCACATATTTTAGTCCATGGGAATGTGATTTAAAGTGGTGTCACAATTTAATAAGGTTTTACCCTTTTATTTTAATTAAATAAGTGGCTAGAAATGCCTATGTGGCATTCTTTTATTACTTGGTCATTATTTCTATAAGTAAACCCATATATTTTTATATATTCTGAAAGGTATGGTTAAATGTGATTTTTGAGAGTTGGAATCAACTAAAAAGCTATTATGGTTTAAATTTGAAAAATGTTTGAATGCATAAAAGCTTCTGCCTTGTTATATTTACCAAGGATGATCTACAGATCCAAAAGACTTGAATCCAACGGGCTTGGATTCAGCATTTCAAGACCGTTCTAACAAAATTGGTTTCATTCAATTTGGTTCACTGGATCGATCTGGGTTGATTTTTGAATCTAGGTGCAGAAGTGTGTTTGAAAAAAATGGAAAAGATTAAATTCAAATGACTGGGTTGCGCGGGAAACAATACTGGGCCGGCCTGCTAAGCACAGCGCTTACGCGGGCTGGTTAAGTTGCTGTCCCCATGCGTCAGTGAGACGAGGGGGTGCGAAGCGGTACGGGGCAATATGAGCCGTGGGATCTGGTTCTAATCTAACGGCTGAGGGTCATCGTCGACGTTGGGCAACGCCGGCGAGACTGAAACCTAACGCGACAGGTGGGGGTCGTTGGGGGATCACCGGGGCTCAGGCGAGGGTCGGCGAGGCGGGAGAACGACGAATTCGACGACGGCGAACCTCCTGGTACCGGCAGCTTCTCCTGGGACGGCTCCAATCGTTCGCCCCCTTCTTCTCCAGCAGCGGCAGGCTCCGGTGAAATTCTGGCGAAATGCTGCGCGCCTTGCTCCGGGAACGAGGTGGAACGATCAGTGAAGAGAGGGGAGTGAGATGGTATGCTCAATTCGGCTGGGGGTGGCCTCTATTTATAGTTGCGACGACGAGACCGAACGGGATGGGCAGGCGACGGTGGCGACATGGCTACGGGCTGCTAGAGGCATGGCCGGTGATGGCGATCGCTTGGTGGTCTCCTGGTGATGCTCTATGGCTTTAATGCGCGCGTAGGGGCGGTGGCAAATGGTCTGGAACACGCGATGCTCTGCGCGGATGAGGCGGCGTCTTCGACGGCGAGCGGTGGCTGTGAGGCATGGGGTGGCGAACGGTGATGTCTGGCGGTCTCCTGGGTCGGTGGTGATCGTGTATGCACGCGGCGAGGGCGGCGCGCGGTCTGTGGGCGTGTGTCGAGGGCGGCGCACGCTCGGCATGGTTGACAGAGGCACGGGCGCGACATTCCTGGGTGCTCTGGTCGGTGTCTTCGAGGCAGGGCTGGTCGAGAGGGGGCGGTGAGGCATGGGTGATCTCCCAGACAAGGTTGGCACGGCTAGTTTCTCTCCTAGCTTGCTGTCCACACTGGGGTGACATGGTGAGCTTCGGTAGTTCACCATTGATGGCATTGCCAAGCTTACAGTGGTGCTAGATGTTTGCAAATGAGCTAGATGATCTACTAAAGCCTAGCTGCAACCAGAGAGGGACAAGTTAGGCTTAAATCACTGCTCCAAATAGTGTTTAGGATTTGGATGATTTGTATCTGCAAGGTGTTTGATGAAATGGCCGCAAGAATTAAAGTTTTGAATTTTGAAAATATTTTTGGTGGGTGTGCTAGGTTGGTGCTGGTGAGTCTGCAGATGCTTGGGTTTTGAAAGTTGAGCTTGTTTGAGTGGTTTTTGAAAAAGTGGGATATTCCCATATGATAAAGATTCAATTTTGAACTGTCCTTTAAACTATGCATTTGTATGTTTCTGGATGATCACAAAGTGGGCCTTGATACTTTGTTAGGAGTACTATCAAGGGATGCAAAGATCCCAACAAGTTTCTGTTAACTTCTGAAAGTTTGGGACAGCCAAAGTAGGCATGGGAGTTAAATTGGTCAAAATGACCATTCACTCATTTTGTTTGTTTTGATTTATTTGTCTTTGGAAAAAGTTTGGGAAATGTTTAGATGATGTTTATTTCACCTAAGAATCCATTTACAAGCAAAGAGACACACAAACAAGGTGGTTCAAAAGAATTCAAGTTGGAATGCATACACACATGCATGCTTTCATATTTTTATTTAGAAAAGTTTTTGTTAACCCTAAATTTGATGATTAGAGTTTGATGATCCAAGCTTAGTATTTTTGGGATGTTACAGGTTGATGATGAAGGGGATGATGCTTTTTTTTCCTCCAATGATCCGAGAAAAAACAGGGATTTTACCTGGGCCATGTTCCTCCTTCAGATCCCTTTCAGATGTGGTTTTTCATGGTTTCTGGTGGCTGTGAATGTCGGATATTTGTTCCATCTTCACCAGAAGAAAGTATTTGACAAGGAGAACCCAGTGACACATGGTAAGGGCGGATGGTACGGGCAGGCTCTGCCCATACCACCGGTCGTTATCGGCACTGGTTGCTTCCCTCAGTTGGCATTTTCCCTAGGTACGAAGGCAAATCCATAAAATGACTTTTATCACTTAAAATTATCATATTATAGAATAATATGACAACTCTAATTAATATGTTCATATAGGACTTAATGATTCGGGATCCTGTTGAAATAAAGACAAAAAGGTGCATGGAGATGCAGTGAAATACAAAGATCTCTACTCTATTTATGCAAAAAAAAGATAAATATGCTTCAATTTTGGACTCATCAACTCCCCCAAGCTAGGCTCTTTCTCGTCCCCGAGCAAGATGGTGGCTTATGGACAAGATCATCATGTTCATGAGACACGAGTCATTACAATAAATGAGACAGAAATTGAAACAGGAATACAACATCGGGTGTAAAGAATCTTCGGGGGTATTACCATACCCTTACACATTACATGATTTAGAGACTTCCATACCTTTTCTAGTATTAATGAAATTATAAGAAACTTCTAGTGATTCAACATATCATATAATCATTGAGTTTAGAGGTATCGAGCACTTAATTTAGTAATGAAGATTCATGATCATTCTTTTTCTTCTACACTTGACTCTTTTGATAGTTGTTCTTTCTCGTATCTTTTCTATCTTCATATATATATATATATATATGTATATATTTTTACTCTTTCTTTCCTTTCTCACTTTTTTAGTACATCTATTTGATCATTCTCACTAATTTGATGGCTTCAAAAAATCTTAATTATAATATGCTACCAGAATTCTTCTCTCATAGCCTAATCAATACTTTTATTGGTGTGGAAGTCCCTAAAATCATGATAGCTGTACAATTATCATAACACTCAACCTAGTTCAATCATCTAATATAATAATCATGAATCATAACACAACTTCAAATATCATAAAGTCTCACAATCTAATGGATATAAATCTTCTCTTGAACAAAGGGAACTCGAAGTTGATGCAACTAAAGAAAACTCTGAAATTAAAGTCTAACATGCATGCAGGAAAGTAAACATGCTAAAAATTGTATGATAGATTACAAGGCTCTCACAGATCCCCCCAAGCTTGGAATCAAACCGGGTAGATCAAATAATTCCTTGCGTTTATTTGATATCGTGGCTCCACCTGTAGTCTGTAAAGGTCTTGTTGGAGATTGTTGCCTTAAGCCTCTTGTTTGTTTCCTCCAAGGCAGATATGCTTCACAGGCACTTCTGCAAATACGAGCGTAGGAGGAACATCCCGTCAATGACTTTATTTATCGCGTCATTGAGTTCCTTCTTGCCTTCAAGATCCAGGAGGCGTTTGCGCACAATCTCCTTATGAATGAGTTCTTCCTTTTGAAACTTCTCCAATTTATGAAGGTGACATTCAGTGTCTGATACGTGTGCACGAAAGGGCATGTATAGAAGATTGAACCCCCAGTCCTATTGAGGCTTCACGCTCATACGTGTGTTCATGGTTATCTTCTTTGTTGTTGAAGTGTGCTCTGTGGTCTCCTTGTAAGTTCCTGCATCAGGACAATTAGACTTCTTACGCTTTGGCGAGGAGTAGTTGGTGACGATGATATTGAATGACTCTGTGCAGCCCTTCCCATGAGGCTTTTTGGCTTCCACTTCATCCTCAGACGTCACCATAGCCAAGTAGGGTGGTTGTTGCCACCCCCTCTTTGTTTTCTCCATGAAGGTCTCGTACTCTTCATCATCAGATTCATCATCAGAATCATACGCATACCGCTTGTTCTTAGGGCTCAATCCTTGGGCTTCACGTTCGTTGGATTCAGTGGAGGAAGTCTAGAAGCTATCCCATGAAGGAGCCATGAGGTTTAGAGGCTTTCCTTTGCCTTGAACATGGTAGCGCATCAGGTAGATTGGATCTTTTGATATAAGACGAATGAAGACCTCTATGGAGGCTTATTAAGGGTAAGAAATAAGAAGAAATTCATGCTGGAAGGAAAAGGGTCGGCCAAGAAAAGAATCCCAATAAATATGGAAATAAATAAGCGAAAAGGAAGAAATCACAATCGTAACGACCACCTGGTATAGGCGGACGCCTATACGGTGGGCCCTGATGGCTGTGAAATATAGTCATCCACGTCCGTATTTAAACTAGATATTATTCATATATTTGATGAAATATCTCTCTAAAACCTGCCACTAATTCCTAATGATCAAAGTGGTATGCAATCATTTCTTGCTATTTTTTCCTGCGCAGATAATGACGTATTATAATGGGAATCACTACATAAATGCCAAAGATACGAGATTTCCAACACGCCTAAGAAACCAGGAGCCATGAAGATATTACTGCAAGCTTAGCGACTAACTATACGGGCCACCGCCGTATAGTTTGCACCGACTTCATTAGGTCAAACAGAACAACTTTCGTGAAGGGACCCCTATAAAAAGAGGCTTCGGGCGACGGAAAATAGAGCTTCTTTTCGACCTCATCTCTCCCTGCCACCAGAAGCCGCGATGCTGGAGAAATAGATCTAGATCTAAACCTCTAAACCCTTCTCCACCACCATAGCTATCTTCCACCACTTGTAATAGTAGAGCTCATCTCCAATTAGCGACATTGTAAGACTATTTGCTATCAACCTTATGATCTCTATTACAATGTTTATGATTGTCGATTTCATCTCTATGTGTGAGTAATTCTCCTTGGTCTAAGGGCTTCGGCCTAGCCATGTAGACTTTGTGCATGTTATTTATCATAGATGGGATCATGTATTAGTTTGTATGACATGATGATTGTAGTATCCTCTCTTGCCTCAATCTAAGGACTTGTCAGGTACCCAAGACCCAGAGGATTGATCCAGGTAAAGGGAGTGTGAGTAATGACTGATCTGTAGGATAGGAACCCTAGTGATAGAAAGGATAGTACAACTGTATATGAGGAATTTACTTAGGATTAACGGTGACATCACGATGCTTATCATTAGTTCTTTTTCTTCTATGGATGAGACTAATAGGTTATTCTATAAGCGGTTGCGGAGGCGATAACAATTATGGATGCACTGTCCGCATAAAATTATCTTGCTCTAACAATTACATGCATACTTTATTATTATCTATTATTCCCATCAGATGTTTTGCACAACTTTTGGTGAAAACCGAAGACCCTAGTCTCTCTCTCTCTCTCCATCTCCATTAACAACAACAAGAAGATCGCAAACTCTTGGTCTGGTGAAAACGCAATAGGAATTCTAAAACTCTCAAAGGTCCATTTAAATAATCTTACTTTGCTTTCTGCTTCCTGAGGATTCGATAAACCTAGGTCTACATGGAAAAAGAGTTGTACTACATCTGTAATCTGGATCGAAGGTATCACACCCATACTAGGTCGTTTCCACGTAAACTCGGCTTCCGAAGGCGGTAACCTGTCAACTGACTAAGCAGTACGAGCGGGTCCCGCCCGTACTATACGTCTGTACTGACTTTACCGAGTTTGGTTTTTTTATGGAATAGATCAAACAAAGAACAGGCGATGGATACTGTATCGGTGACAACCAGCTATATGGGCGGACGTGCCGTACTGCGCGGTCGTACCAAAATGCCAAAAACGAAGAAAGGGTACTGTATGCTTAATGATCAACGGTATGGGAGGATTTGGTTGTATCGTCCGCCCATACCAACCTCGCAAGACCAGCAGTAAATTCATAAAAGCAAAAGATAAATATAAATGCAAAAAGAAACAACAGAAAATCGTCCATAACAAAGGTATGTTCATATTTCACATACCTGGATTATCTAGAGAGAACAAGTTTAATTGAGTACCTTCTCCTTTTTGGATCATCCTTTTATTTTTCCCTTCGAACAAAGTTGGTTGCAGAAAATCACCAAAACCATTGCAAGGAGAGATCGAGAATTTTCTTTGCGGCAGTGTGGTTCCCACAAGTATGTAAATGGAGGACACTTCTTTTTGTGGAGCAATTTCTTGAATGTCCATGGATGTCTCTTCCATCTCCTCTTTTCTTTGTAGAATCTGCAAATCAAATTTTTGCAAAAGTAGAGTTCAATGGATCATCCTTGGCTTAACGTTAGTCCTTTCTAGGATTTTCTTTAGGCCAATACAATCAGTATGCACCCTTATTTTTGAGTTATTTATATAATATCTAAATTTGTCATAGGATAAAACCACAACAAAAAATTCCTTTTCTACCATAGGGTAATTCTTTTGGGACCTGTTTAAGGTGTGGCTAGCATGATGAATGATCTTAAGATCATCACCATCATACTGGCAAAGAATTGCTCCCACAGCTTCATGACTAGCCTCACAAAATAGCTCAAAAGGTCTCCTCCAATCAGGTGGTTTTATAGTGGGAGCTTCAAGGAGAGCTCGTTTTAATATGTTGAAAGCGGTTAGACATTTTTCATCAAAATTGAAGACAATCCTTTTTGAAGAAGAATAGTTAAAGGTCTAGCAGTTTTTGAAAAGTTTTTAATGCACCTTATATAAAATCCAGCATGCCCTAGGAAGATCCTTATACCTTTCACATCCCGAGGAGGGGGAAGTCTTTCTATAGCTTCATTCTTTGCTTTATCAACTTCTATACCCTTACCTAAGATTTTATGACCAAGCACTATACCTTCTTGAACCATAAAATGACATTTCTCCCAGTTCAATACTAGGTTAGTGTCTTCATATCTCTGCAAAACTTTATGAATGTTATGGAGATAATAATTAAAGGAAGTTCCATAAATAGAGAAATCATCCATGAAGACTTCCATTATACTTTCAACATAATCAGCAAATATAGTAGTCATACATCTCTGGAAAGTAGCGGGTGCATTGCAGAGGCCAAAAGGCATATGGCGATAAGCATAAAGACCATAGGGGCAAATAAAAGTAGTATTAAGTAGATCATCAGGATGAACATCAATTCGAGAAAAAAACAGAATAACCATCTAAGTAACAAAAATGGGAATGCATAGCAAGCCTCTCCAATGTTTGGTCTATAAACGGTAAAGGATAGTGATCTTTCCTGGTTTCTTTATTAAGTTTTCTGTAGTCAATGCACATCCTGTGTGCAACGATAGTCCTTGTAGGTATCATCTCATTATGTTCATTTCAACAACAGTAAATACACCTTTCTTAGGAACACCCTGAACAGGACTTACCCATTCACTCTCTTCTACATGAAAGATGATTCCTGCATCTAGCAAATGTATTATTTATTTTCTGACCTCCTCTTTCATGTGAGGTTTGAGTCGTCACTGAAAGTCTGCGACCGGATGAGCTCCTTCTTCCATGAATATTCTATGGGTGGCTATCGAAGGACTGATCCCCTTCAAGTCACTCATTGAATACCCCAAGAGCATTTCTACGAATTTGAAGAACCTTCATTAAATTCTCCTCCTCTTTTTCTGTGAGGTTAGAACTTATAATAACAAGAAATCCATTTTTCTCGTCAAGAAACCTATATTTTAATTCTTTTGGTAAAGTTTTGAGAGTAGGAGGGGGAGGAGCCTCATCTCCCTTTCTTATGGGTTCTTCATATTCTTGATTAATCTCGGTGTCCACATTGGGTGTGGAATCAATATAATCATCCATTTCTATTTGTTCTATGTCCTGGAGGATATTATTATTATTGAATAATCTTCTTGCTAAATCATCGTCAGGATTCTTAATGACCACTAAGGCTAAATTAACAATATAACCTTCTTCCTCACATTCATACTCATCATCATCTAGTTCTTCAATAGCCGGCTTATGGTCAAATTTGGAGAAATGAAAATCCGTTTTCTCTTCACCAAACTTGAGAGACATAGTTTGTCTCTTAAATCTATGTTTGCTCCTGCGATATTTAGAAAAGTTCTTCCGAAAATGATAGGTCAATAAACATCAATAGGCATATCAATAAGCACAAAATCAATGGGGTATTTGTATGGTCCAAAACAAATTGTAACATCTCTAATTATTCCCATAGGGACCCTGAGTCTTTTATCTGCAAGCATTATAGTCATGTCCGTATCCTCTAGTTCGGCTGGTGCTAGTTCATTTTGAATTTTTAAATAAAAGTTAAAAGGGATCACATTAACAGTTGTCTCGATGTCACAGAGGTCATAATAGGAAGTTCTTTCAAAGGTACACGGGAGAATAGGCTTACAAACTTTTTTTTGCTTTTACCTTTCCTTCGACGAATTGTGAAGCTTCAGTATCAAGTTCAATCATGTTTAAGTGAGCAAACATGGTTAGAATATTTTCCTTTGTTGATTACCTGTCTCCTGTACATTTACCTCTTTAGTTTCCCTTGATTGTGTCTCTTCCTCCAGCTTCTTGAGGAATAGCTCTTCTTTTTCACGTTGATCCTTTAACTGCCGAGCCATCATATGTTTCCTTGCCGTCCTTGGGAAAGTAAGGGGTTAAACATATGGGGATACCTCCCTCAATGGTTCAATAGGAGCTGCGATTATTGGATCATCTTCTACAACTTGCTCGGGTGAAATTGTGTAATTAAGCTAGCCCTTCTTGTGAGCCTCAGTATGTTCTATAAAAGACTGAATGATTTGCAAAACAATATCATCATCAAGTTGAAGTTCATCAGCAGTTTCATTTACTTTACCAGACTCTTTATAAGCATTGAGACAATCATATTCAATTTCTATACCTCCTTCACCGCCTAAATCAAATCCCCATGTTTCTCTATTATGTCGAATTCATTCTAAAAGTTCCCAAACTTTTAACTATAGTTAACTCCATAAAGGAGCCTCCGGAATTGGTGTCAAGCTCATGTTTAATTTATTGATTAAGTCCTCCATAGAACTTGTGTAAAACGTTCCATTCGGGTAAATCATGATGAGGACATTTATGAAGTAGAGTCTTATACCTTTTGAAGGCCCTTACCAAGCCTTCACCTAGGCAGTTCTTGAAGTTTGTAATTGCCCTTCTTAATTCAACAGTATTTACCTTGGGAAAGAATCGAAACACAAATTCTCTTTAAGTTTTTCCCAAGTATCAATTTTCTCTGCAGGGAAAATTCTATACCAAGACAAAGCAGTGTTGGTTAGAGATTGACTAAATAGTTTAAGTTTCAATTCATCATTAGAATAGCCTCTTAGTTTAAGAGTCCAACATATCTTGGTAAAATTCATTAATTGAGTATAAGGATCCTCATCTGAATCATCTCCTTCAAAAGTATTTTCTTCAATGATAGCGAGGATTGACCTCGTATTCTGGTTTGCTCCCACTCGGGAATTCCTTGACAAGTTCTCTATTAAACTTCCCTAGGTATTTAGTAGCATCGAGCTGATTCATCAGTCCGAGTGCAGTCATGGTGCTTACCTGAAGCAAGTAAGCAACTTTAGTAAAACAAAGACCAAAAGCGCTTAGCTCCCCAACAACGGCGCCAGAAAATAGCTTGATGACTGCAAGTGCACAGATCAATTGTAGCTAGTTTCGAAGTAAAGATATCGAACCCACATAGAGATATTGGTAAAGGTCTTAATGCCCCTCGTCACTATCTACCAAAGGATACTTGTAAGCTGCCTTTGATCTCAAGTAAAGAGTGTTTGAAAGGTTTTTGGTTGTGTACAGAAAAGTAATTAAAACAATTAAAGAAATCAAGTAACAAGATTGTGTGAAAGCGTGGTTGAACTCAATAGGGCTAAAACATTCTCGGGGATGTAGGATACACCTCTAACATGACATTGTTATTATTAATAATTTAAGATAACATACTTATTGTGTCATGAGATGTGTGGAGAGAGCTCCATAATAAGACGTTCACTACAAGTCTCGTAGGATGCAACTTTGTTGAGCCAGGAGTGAGGTCACCTCTAAATGACCACTGCGATGTCTGAGAGCAGTCACCCATACAAACCTCCACAATTAAGGGTTTCCCCATGGATATCGTAATTAGCTTAGGGAGTCCCTCTTTATTCCTCCTTTGACCCTGTAGGTCACGAGCCGATGCCAATCTGTCACGGGGCCATTTCGGGTATGATCCCAAAGTACGTCCAAAGGATTTCTCCCTCCCTTTAGTCCCAAGGGAAAATGGCATGTGTTCGACTACACATACCATCTAAAGAGAGAGATCAAACACAAATCATAAATCTATCATAGACCAGCAAGTCATATGGACACAAGAATAGATCATATTTATTGCAAATTCATAATACTGCTAGGGTTTCTCCATATCCCCAAGAACAAAGGAATTACTCACACATGGAAGCAATTAACAACATAATCATAATAAAATGGATGGATAAAAGTACTAAAATAGATATAGTGCAAACCACAATTGAATCTGGAATTACAACAAGATCTAATAGATGAAAGATGGGGGTAATGGCGGTGATGTAGATTCAGCGTTTGATGATGAAGGGGATGATGCGTTGTCCTCCAATGATCCGTGAAACAACATGGATTTTACCTCGGTCATGTTCCTCCTTCAGATCCCTTTCAGATGTGTTTTTTCGTGGTTTCTGGTGGCCGTGAATGTCGGATCTATGTTCTGTCTTTGCCAGGAGAAAGTATTTGATGAGGCGAACCTAGTGACACATGGTACATGCAGACGGTATGGGCGGGCTCCGCCCGTACCACCGGTCATTATTGGCACTGGTTGCTTCCCTCGGTTGGCATTTTCCCCAGGTGCGAAGGCAAATCCATAAAGTGATTTTTATCACTTAAAAATATCATATTATAGCATAATATGACAACTCTAATTGATATGTTCATCTAGGACTTAATGATTCAGGATCCTGTTGAAATAAAGACAAAAAGGTGTGTGGAGATGCAGTGAAATATAAATATCCCTACTCTATTTATGCAAAAACAAAAGGTAAATATGCTTCAGTTTTGGACTCATCACCTTGATACTTGTTTATATACCAGTGTTTTAGTAGAGACTATTAAGTTGAACTTCCGCCTAGAATCTTGAGCTACGTCTATTAGCAACATGAACAATGGACGAACGTTGAATTGCAACTTTAATGCAAATAGATTTCACTCAAAATCATAACCAGTACCTGGTTGCTAGTATCCTACCCCGTGGGTTGGAGCATATGCGTTATACTCCCTTGTATCTTCATGAGTTTACTAGAGATCACTGATGCAGCGCTAAGTTGATGTAGGAGCGCTTCATTGGGAACCCCAAGAGCAAGGTGTGAAGCAGCACAACAGCAAGTTTTCCCTCAGTAAGAAACCAAGGTTATTGAACCAGTAGGAGGAAGGAAACGTCACACAGGTGTTGCAAGCAGAGCGAAGACCTACACAACACAAACTCAAGACTTTGCCCCAACGAATCAGTGAGGTTGTCAAGCACACCGGTTTATTGTAACAAATGATTAAACGTATGGTGTGGAAGGTAACGGTTTGCAACAAGTAAACAAGTAACAGTGGGAGATGTATCAATGGTAAAGATTGGACTGGGGTCCATAGTTCACTAGAGGTGCTCTCCTTAGATAAACAACATGGCATGAAGGGTAAACAAATTACAGCAGGGCAATTGACAGGAACTGAGCAAGGCATAACAATGCAATACTAGACAAAAAGATCCCATGAGATTCGATTGGGCAATACAACAATATACATAGACCGCCATCCAACTGCATCTATGACTAGAAGTCCACCTTCAGATTATCATCCGAACCCCCTCCGGTATTAAGTTGCAAGCAACGGACAACTGCTTTAAGCAAAGTGTGTAAGGTAAACAATCCACTTGTTCCATGAACAAGAGAGCGTTGTTTTCTCCCTAGTAGCAACAACACATATACAACCGAAGAGATTTCTGTCACTTCCCTTGGAGACTAGAGGCATGAACCCACTATCGAGCATAAATACCCCCACTTGGAGTCACTATCAACTACTTGGCCAAGAGAGCTACTAACAATGGAGAGCATGCAAGATCACAAACAACACAGACATGATAGAATCAAATAGACAAAACCATTAATCAATCTGACATAGTAATCTCAATATCCATCGGATCCCCGCAAACACAACATGCATGATTACAAATAGATTAGATCTTGATCATGAACGGAGCTCACAAGATCTATACAGGAAAGCACAAGGAGGAGATATAACCATCTAGCTACTACATGGACCCACAGTCCAAGGTGGAACTACTCACGCATCATACCGGAGAGAAGGCCTCCGGGATGATCTCCCCTCCGGCAAGGTGCCGAGAAGAACTTTAGATTCCTCCAATCTAGGGACGACGGAGGCAGCGGCTACAGAAGGTTTCGTGGAGTTTTGATCGGGTGCTTAGGGTTTCTACATCGGGGGCTTCTTATAGGCAAAGAGGCGAGGCCGGGAGGCGACCAGGGGGGCCACACCCTGCTCAGGGGTGGGGCAGGGCCCACCCGCGCCTAGGGGGTTTAGCCGCCCTGGTTTGCGTCTCCGTCTCGTCTTCTGGATTCGTGTCCCTCACGGTAAGATATTGACTTTGGCTTTTGCCCCGTCCAATTCCGAGAATATTGATTTTCTGCCTTTCTAGAACCAAATACAGAAGATAACAGGCAACATGCACTGTGGCAACTTGTTAATAGGTTAGTTCCAAAAAATATATAAAAACACCTCAAAGGGTAGACAAAGCAAAGCAAAGTAGATACTAAACAAGCATGGAGCATAAAAAATTATAGATACGTATCTGACGTATCAAGCATCCCCAAGCTTAACTCCTGCTAGTCCTCGAGTGGGTAAGTGACAAAAAATAATTTTTGAGGTGACATGCACCGTCAAAACCAAGATCAAACCATTTGCAAGCATTGAAAGCTGGGATCAAAGAACTCTAAACATGTGCATGAAAGATTGAGTTCTAACAATAAAACATAGTAACTTTGCATGCAACATGACAGGCTACAAACAAAGATCATGAATAACATGCATTGAAAAACGTTTGTTTGTTTCACATACAGAAAACATGGAATAGTGGCATTCAGCTTGTCCCTCATAGAGTAGCAAATAGATGCATAGGACACCTTCAAAGTTCATAAGGGTGACTAGAAATAAGTAGCACAAGAGCAAGTAATATCACAATATGCATCAATCAATAAGTTTTAGAACACTGCACACAAAATGACAACTATGCTCTCTCAATGGTGCCTAAAAGTAGAAGGTGAAGACTCAATATAATGGTGGGAGAAAGGACTTTCATAAAGGAAGCAGGGATTTCAAGTTTCAAAAAGAGCTTCCAAAAATTATGGTACTTGTTAGGTTTCAGCCCTCATTGGCCCTATCATAAGCATATTGAAGTGATTAAGGTTAAAGTGAACAAAGATGGAGTATATGCTTGACAAAGTATAAGTTGGAAATCTCAAGTCCCTTGAATACGAGGGCCACACCTCATGCTACTCAACTTTAGTCACCTGCAAGTTCTTTCCATTGTAAGTATTTGCATATCATAGAGAACCGCCAATGGGGTACCCCTTGCACATGGTACATGAGCTATCCCATTACCAAAATGACAAGGCAAGCAAACAATGAGCATCTCAGCGATCTTTTTATTTACTATGTGCATAGATTTTTATTGAGGATGCTTCATAGATAGCTCATTATGGAGATGTTGAAAGTTTCCACCGTGATTAGGCATGGCTTAGGCTAGGGGCCCAGGCGTTTCTCTAATAGAAAATACATACTCCATGGACTTACAAGTTCCCTCTTTATTTCACACCGGTGACATCCATAGACAAAAGAGCATGATATCAACTGAGTACAAAGTACAAGTGCAATGTTGAAAACGTTCCCCGTGACAACACGGTTTTGCTAATTCCAATGTATAAGTGCAAGCATATACACAACAGAAGACACAATGGTTCAAGTTTATTAGGGGCAAAGAATATAAAGTGTGCCATCAAGTTTGCGAGGGCTTTAATCACTAAGTTTTCACATAACAAAATAGTTTTTAATTGAAAGATAGCTGAAAACAAGAATATACTTGGAATGGTGTAACACACCATGCATAGGAGTTTATAGTGGACACTTTGGAAAAACTTGGTTTCTTGGGAGTTGGAAGCATGAGTAGAGCTTACTCATACAAGTGGAGGCTAGCAAAAGACTGGGAGCAACCAACTAAGAGAGCAATAATGGCCATAATCATGCAGAACAACAAAACATTACTAATGAAGGAATAGAGTGGTACTACAAGTCAAGGACTAAATGTCATAGAGGCTATGGTGACTTTTTAATAGTCATAACATGGTGTGAGCATGTGCCAAGTCAACCCAAGCAAAGCATCAAAGGAGAATACCACAATACTATGCTTTTGCATGCTAAAACAATGCATAATTTCTTCAAGGCACACTAAGCAATCCCAATTGTTTGGAACAAGACATGCTACAGCAATAATCACTAAGCATAATGCCAAAACAACACCTAGCATGTCATTCTAAAGTCTAAGTCACAGTCAATGCAAGCTCCTCTTGCACTTACAAGCAAGAACTTACTACTCATTTCCTACACCAAGTAACTTATTTGCAAAAATACAGCGAAAACGGGGGTCCAAACTACTTTATTAAAGCAAACTAAACAACCTAAGCAAAGCAAATAAAAACTAAGATGCTCCAAGAACAACACAACAGTGCATGAAACAATAAAAACGAAGTGTCTAGACACACCTGAGCTTTTTATTGATGAAGAAGGGGATGCCTTGGGCATCCCCAAGCTTTGACGCTTGTACATCTTGGATATTTCTTGGGGTGACACCGGGGTGGCATATCCAAGCTTGATCTTTTGTCCATTCTTCATCTCATTGCATCATTCTCTCTCTACACATGAAAATTTTCCTTCATACAAAACTTCACACAATCTTCATTGGCAACATTAGTGTATTCAAAAGATATTAGACCTATGACAAAGCTTTGGAACAGCAAAAATTTTCACTAAAAACACAAGCTACTGTATCAACTCCTTCAAAAAGCTCAATTCACCTAAAGAGAACTCAAAAAGGAATAATTAAGAAGCAAATGCAAATAATGGCAGAAATCTATCAAAACAGACCAGTAGATAGAAACCGATTTTTTGGAACATCTTCTGTTGCTCAAATCAGAAAGTGTTGAACTAAAGAAAGTTATCTAACATACTGGGGGATTTATTCGTAAATTTTTAGCTCAATCCGAGTAACAGAGACTCCTCACGAATGTTTTTGGTGGAGGATAGAAATCTGTTCCGGGACAACAACTCCCCAAATCTTACTTCCCTCTCATTAGAGGTCATTCTTGGCACAAAAGGCAAACAAAAAGGATAATGAGAGGTCATTACAGAAGTAATAACTTCCAAGACTCAAGGAAACTCTTGGGTTATCTCCCAACAAGTACTTTTCTTTAATGCCTTTAAGTTAGGCACAAGAAGCAAGAAGAATCAAGTATTTTCAAATGAGGAAGCATTAACATCAAACATTGCTTTCAAAGGAGGAGCAAACGGCAACTTCTCTCTCCTCATAGGGAAGTGTTCAATACCTTTCTTGAATGGAAAATGATATTTAATGCTGCCTTCTTTCATATCAATGACGGCACCAACAGTTCTAAGAAAAGGTCTTCCCAAAGTAATAGGACAAGAAGCATTGTATTCAACATCCAAAACATAGAAATCAACAGGGACATAAGCATTGTTAACCATGATGAGAACATCATTAATACTCCCCATTAGTTTCTTTTTAGCAATATCATTGAGTGGGACATCTAAATAACAATCTTCCAAAGGTGGCAAATCAAGCATTTCATAAATCTTCCTAGGCATAATAGAGACACTAGAACCAAGATCACATGAAGCTTTGAGATCAAAGTCATCCACTTGCATATTAATAATGGGTTCCCAACTATCTTCTACTTTCCTAGGAATAGAATCTTTATGTTTTAGCTTCTCTTTCTTAATCTTAACAAGAGCATCTGTAATGTGTTTGGTGAAAGCAACATGCATATCACTAGCATTAGGACTTCTAGCAAGCTTTTGTAGGAACATAATCACTTTAGAAATATTGCAACCATCAATATCAAAATCAAACTTAGCATCACTAGTAGTAGGCTCAATAGGCTTAGGCATAGTAGGAGGAGGAACATGCACTACTTGTGGTTTAGTGGTGATGCTGCACACACTATTGTTTCTATCAATTTCAGCTTCCCTTTCCCACTTAGCATGAAGTTGAGCTAACAGCCTAACATTTTTATCAATAGTAACTTGTATGGCATGAGCAGTAGCAAAGGTATTTTCCATAGTTTCAGGTTTAGCAGTCATTTTATTAATCAAGGAAGACTGAGCTTCAGACAAAGAGGATATATTTTTCTCAACATTTAAAAGCTTTTCCTCTATAGCCTTATTGAAAGTGGTTTGTTTACTAATAAAGTCTTTGAGCATGACTTCAAGTTCAGAGGGGGAACTTCTAGCATTGTTGTAGGAGTTTCCATAGGAATTGCCATTATTAGGAGGATAAGGCCTATAGTTGTTGTTGCTACCAAAATTATTCCTATAGGCATTGCTGTTGAAATTGTTGTTTCTAATGAAGTTCACATCAACTTGCTCTTCGTGAGCAACCAAAGAGGCTAAGGGAACACTATTAGGATCTAGAGGAGCTTTCCCATTAACAAGCATAGCTATAATAACATTAATCTTATCACTCAAAGAGGAGGTTTCCTCAACAAAATTTACCTTCTTACCACGTGGAGCTCTCTCAGTGTGCCATTCAGAGTAATTAACCATCATATTATCAAGGAGTCTAGTTGCAGCACCCAAAGTGATGCTCATAAAAGTACCTCCAGCAGCTGAATCCAACAGGTTTCTTGAGGAGAAGTTCAAACGTGCATAAAAAGTCTGGATAATTATCCAAGTAGTGAGTCCATGAGTGGGACAATTCTTAACCAAAGACTTCATTCTTTCCCAAGCTTAAGCAACATGTTTATTATCAAGTTGATTAAATTTCATAATGTCACTTCTCATAGATATAATATTAGCAGGAGGGTAGTACTTTCCAATAAAAGCATCTTTGCACTTATTCCAAGAATCAATACTATTTTTAGGCAAAGATAGCAACCGTTCTTTAGCTTTTCCTCTCAAGGAGAAAGAAAACAGCTTGAGCTTAATAATATCTCCATCTACATCCTTATACTTTTGCATCTCACAAAGTTCAACAAAGTTATTGAGATGGGTAGCAGCATCAACATAACTAGCACCATAAAATTGCTCTCTCATCACAAGATTCAACAAAGCGGGCTTAATTTCATAAAAGGTAGCATCAGGAGCAGGTGGAGCAATAGGAGTTCTTAGGAAATCATTGTTGTTGGTGCTAGTGAAGTCACACAACTTGGTGTTCTCAGCAGAGTTCATTTTAGCAAAGGTGGGCAAGCCAAAAACAGCAGCAGTAGCTAGAGTAGGAACTAATTTTTTTGTGTTTTTGAATAAAGAAAGCAAACCAACCTAGACTAATTTTTTTGGGTTTTTTGAAAAGAGGCAAACAAAACCAAGCAAAAGGAACAAAGCAAACTAAAAACAAAGTAAAGAGAAAGGAAGTGAAGGACTCCCCTTATGAAGACGTCCTTAGCCTCCCCGACAACAGCGCTAGAAAATCCTTGATGCAATGCTGAGTTGATGTAGGAGCACTTCGTTGGGAACCCCAAGAGCAAGGTGTGAAGCAGCACAACAAGTTTTCCCTCAGTAAGAAACCGAGGTTATCGAACTAGTAGGAGGAAGGAAATGTCACACAGGTGTTGCAAGCAACACGGAGACCTGCACAACACAAACTCAAGACTTTGCCCCAATGAATCAGTGAGGTTTTCAAGCTCACCGGTTTGTTGTAACAAAGGATTAAATGTATGGTGTGGAAGGTAACGGTTTGCAGCAAGTAAACAAGTAATAGTGGAAGATGTATCAATGGTAAAGATTGGACCGGGGTCCATAGTTCACTAGATGTGCTCTCCTTAGATAAACAACATGGCATGAAGGGTAAACAAATTACAGCAGGGCAATTGACATGAACTGAGCAAGGCATAACAATGCAATACTAGACAAAAAGATCCTATGAGATTCGATTGGGCAATACAACAATATACATAGATCGCCATCCAACTGCATCTATGACTAGAAGTCCACCTTCAGGTTATCATCCGAACACCCTCCAGTATTAAGTTACAAGCAACAGACAACTGCTTTAAGCAAAGTGTGTAAGGTAAACAATCCACTTGTTCCATGAACAAGAGACCGTTGTTTTCTCCCTAGTAGCAACAACACATCTACAACCGAAGAGATTTCTGTCACTTCCCTTGGAAACTAGAGGCATGAACCCACTATCGAGCATAAATACCCCCTCTTGGAGTCACTAGCAACTACTTGGCCAAGATAGCTACTAACAACGGAGAGCATGCAAGATTATAAACAACACAGACATGATAGAATCAAATAGACAAAACCATTAATCAATATGACATAGTAATCTCAATATCCACAACATAGACATGATAGAATCAAATAGAAAAAACCATTAATCAAACTGACATAGTAATCTCAATATCCACCGAATCCCCGCAAAAACAACATGCATGATTATAAATAGATTAGATCTTGATCATGAACGGAGCTCACAAGATCTATACATGAAAGCACAAGGAGGATATACAACCATCTAGCTACTACATGGACCCATAGTCCAAGGTGGAACTACTCACGCATCATACCGGAGAGAAGGCCTCCGAGATGATCTCCCCTCTGGTAGGGTGTCGGGAAGAACTTCAGATCCCCCCGATCTAGGGACGACGGTGGAGGCGGCTACAGAAGGTTTCGTGGAGTTTTGATCTAGTGCTTAGGGTTTCTGCATCGGGGGCTTCTTATAGGTGAAGAGGCGAGGTCGGGAGGCGACCAAGGGGGCCACACTCTTCCCAGGCGCGGGGCAGGGCCCACCCGCGCCTAGGGGGTTTGGCCGCCCTTTGCATCTCTATCTCGTCTTCTGGATTCGTGTCCCTCACGGTAAAATATTGACTTTGGCTTTTGTCCCGTCCAATTCCGAGAATATTGATTTTCTGCCTTTCTGGAACCAAAAACAGAAGAAAATAGGCAACTGGCACTATGGCAACTTGTTAATAGGTTAGTTATAGAAAATATATAAAAACACCTCAAAGTGTAGAAAAATCAAAGCAAAGTAGATACTAAACAAGCATGGAGCATCAAAATTATAGATACGTTTCCGACGTATCAATCACCCAAGTCTCATAGACCGCGATGTTTACATTCGACCTCCTATAGGTGTGTTCTTTCAAGAATGCCCTGTAGGACGGTTTCTTTGCTAGTTAAAGCCAACAAAAACACATTAAGACATGTTGCCAACCTGCCTAACAGATTATGAGAGTTATACATCTTCACATAGAGAGGGTTACAAAATACTCTCCTTGGTCAAACTACTAGCTTGTTCTTTCCAGGTCCTAATTCACGGGATCTCCAATCACATAGGTTGGTTTACCACTATGGTGTGACATCCATGGGTCTCAACCCCATCTCCCTCGATGCATTTTCTACCACATTTCATGATAGTCCTTTTGTAAAGGGATCTGCCAGGTTTGTGTCTGTTTGAATATACATAACAGTAATTACTCCGAAATTTCTCAATTTCCTGATAGATTTCAAACGTCTCTTTATGTGTCTTGATGGATTCACGTTATCCTTTTAATTGTTCACTTATATAATGATAATTTGATTGTCACAATTCAAAATGATTACTGGCACAGGTTTTTCAACCATAGGTAAGTCCATCAAGAACTCACAAAACCGTTCTGAATCAATAGTGGCTATGTCTAAAGTAGTAAACTTTGCTTCCGTAGTTGAACTTGTCAATATGGTATGTCTATGAGATCTCTATGACAGTGCGCCACCTCCAAGAATAAACACATACCCGATCAGGCGTAGAGTTCATCAACGTCAGAGATCCAGTTTGAATCACTATATCCTTCAAGCACATCAAGGTGCCCTAAATAGTGAATCTCATAGCTCATTGTACCACATAGATAGCGCATGGCCCTTTCAAGTGCATGCTAATGATCAATACCCGGGTTAGACATGAACTTACTCAACTTGCTCATAACAAAAGAGATATCGGATCTTGTAGCGCTTGCTAAGTACATGAGAGAACCAACAATTTGTGAATATTTCAACTGATCTGTTGGATGCTTCTTATTTTTTTGTAATGTCAAACTGGGATCATAAGGTGTTGGATAAGTCTTTATATAAATAAGCCAAATCGGCTCAAGATCTTCTCAACATAATGAGATTGTGTAGTAATCCCATTCTTGTTCTTAATAAGCTTGATGTTCAGAATCACATCAGCCTCTCCCAAATCTTTCATATCAAAACTCTTTGACATGAAAGACTTGACTTTATTTATCATTTTTATTGTACCAAAGATCAGAATATCATCCACGTACAAATATAATATAACACTATCACCCCCACCATGGCGATAGTACACACACCTATCATCCTCATTAAGGACAAAGCTAGCAGAAATTAGAGTTCTATCAAACTTCTCATGCCATTGCTTAGATGCTTGTTTCAGGCCATACAAAGATTTTAATAACTTGCACACCTTTTGTAGCACGCCGGATAAAACCACTACTAGAAATCCCATGTCTTTATCTATGTGCCTCATCATGCATACTATTTTTGCCTAAATATTTGCTAAAGAACATGTTGTTTTCTAATTAGCCCTCCTTTAATTTCAAATCAAAACTCTCGATATGTCGGGATCTTGTATTTATCTTAAACTATTTACACCATATTTTTAAAACAAAACAATTAAACCAAAACTATTTTATGGGGCCAGGCAGCCAATGGCCGGACCCGAAAGCCCAATAGGAGGCCACTCAACCCATAGCCACCAAACACTAAAACTACCCCAAAGCAAACCCCGTCGACCCCGCCCCTCACCCAACTGCCCACGTTGCCGCCACTCTCCAACCACGCGGTCAACCATGCAGCGCCCCAACGCCGTGCATGCGCACCACCCAATCCCGATCCCCACTTGGCCCCACGTGGACCCCACTATGCCCGACCCTCTCGCCCGCTCGCTCTCCTATATCCCGCACCCCACACGCTCCCGGCCCCACCACGCCCGCACGGAACATTGCTTCGCGATTCCCCTTGTCTCCTCTCGCAACGCTCGGGGGAGGTCACAAATGCTAGGAGCGAGGAGGAAGCCTTCACCGCCTCTCCCCGTGGTCCTCCTCTCTGGAGCCCCCGGCCGCGCCCCGAACTCCACCGCCCGGACGGGCACAGACGTTGTGTCGCCTGCAAGCCGCCTACATCGCTCGCCCTTCACCACGTCGAGCCTCGCGCCACCTCGCCTCCCCGCCTCCTCTCGACGCAGCGCCGCCCGGCCGCCGTCGCCCCCTCGTGGCGCCGTCCCAGCAGCGTCTTCCACCTCGTCGTGCAGTGCCTCTCGAGCTAATCGTTGCCATCCGCCTGGCCTGCGCCTCGCGTTGCATCTCTTTCTCCCGCCTACAGGGCATGCCCTCCTCTCTACCCCTCAGCAATGCCGCGGTCGCCATGCCTCGCGTCACCGGACATCGCCACGTCCTTCGTAGCCTCTGCTGCACCTGTGCTCTCTCCCGCGAGCGCAATTTTGTTGGTCGCTCCTCTATCCGCATATCCTTGACAAGTTCCTATGTCTGTGTTTGCGTATGAGCGTGCTCATGTGTTTGTGCCATTATTCGGCTACCAATGCCAATTTCTATGCATGTGCACTATATTGAATCAGGGCTCTAATTGACAAGTTCATCTACAACATGTTCTGCCGACAAGTGCATCGTTCGGACTCCGTTTTATGCCAAGCTCTTCGTCTCCCGTGTCATGATCTCTTTCGCTCAAGCCAAGTTATCTTGTCGCAAGTTCTCTCGGATGTCGGCACATGGAAACAAATCGAAGAACCATACCAAAGCTGATGTCACTTGAAGGCTCTGATACATCGTAAACGTATCTATAATTTTTTATGTTCCATGCTTATTTAGTATCAATTTCGTTATGCTTTGTCTACACTTTGAGGTATTTTTATATATTTTCTGGAACTAACTTATTAACAAGATGCCGCAGTGCCAGTTTTCTATTTTCTGCTGTTTTTGGTTTTAGAAAATCTAGTAAGAAAATATTCTCGGAATTAGACGGGACAAAAGCAAAAGTCAATATTTCACCGAGGAAAACACAGAGTCCAGAGGAGAGACGGAGAGGCGCCACAGGGTGGCCGCACCCCTAGGCACGGGCCCACCCTAGGCCGCACCAGGGTAGGGTGTGTAGGGTTCGCAGCATAGAAAACAAAAATTTTCCTACGATGGGAACTATGTACCAAGATCTATCTACTAGATACAAACAACGAGCGGATGTATATCCATAGAGAACAATACCCTTGAAGACCGACAAAACTTAACGAGTTCAACTCGTGGTTGATGTAGACGATCTCTTGCCGATCTCAAGATCGAGAGGAAGTCCTAGCGCCGCAAAGCAGCAGCGCATCTGTGCTCGCACACACGTACAAGACACCGAGCAACCTCCGCCTCCTCGCTCCAGCGATGCAGCGGAAGCACAACCCTTTCTTGCCGAATAGCCACCGGGAACATGTATCTCGCTAGTTCGACACCATGGGGGATAAATTCTAGAGGGGAGAGAGATCCTTCACGAGGAGGTGTGAGTGAGAGAGGGGAGAGGGGTGCCTTTTATAGAAGGAGGGGGGCACCCAAGGGGGTGGCCGCCGGCCATGGGGGCTGCCCCCTCCCCTCCTTCATTCATGTGGGTGGACACTCCACTCACAAAAATCCATTCAAATCCCTCCACTCAAAATCCCACTCAAACTTGCTATTAAATTTCCATCAAATTTAATGCAAACTCTCATTAAATAAAACTCTTTTATTTTATTCAGAATTTTGTCAATTACTTTAATGACAAACATTCAAAAATAACCCCTTGCTAGAATTCGATTTCACATGCATAACCTCTTTATGCAATTTCACCCGAAAACCTGTTTCGGTATCTACTGAAATAAATTCCTGCGCTTGTTTATTCTTTTGGCATGAAACATTTGCTCCATTTGGATGTCAGTGTCCCTTAAGTGTGTCACCCTACAGTTCACGAATAATGCGGACATGATCGAGACCCTTCTCCGATCAATAATCAGTAGAGGGACCTGGAGATCCATACTGACTCCCACACATTCAACGATGACTTTCCTGTGATCGTCGGAACCTTTTATGCTTGTATATTAATCCCTTTGTTTCATGATATATTACATGTCCGAGATTCGATCATCGGTATCTCCATACCTAGTTTGATCTCGTTACTGACATGCACTCTTTCTCGTTCCCGTGATATAACATTCTAGTGATCAAATCACTTGCTTGCAAGCTAACCAAAGTGATATCACCGAGAGGGCCCAGAGTATATCTATCCGTCATAGGGATGAACAAATTCCGATCTTGATCCATGATTCTCAACATAACACTTTAGTAGCTTTGAAGCCATCTTTATAATCACCCAGTTACGGTGTGACGTTTGATGTCAACAAGAAACTCTTCTGGTATTAGTGATTGGCATGATCTCATGGTCTAAGGATTAGGATCACTTCGTAAGTTGTTTATAGCAATATAAACTCAATGACTTTGATCGTAATGCTATACTTCGGATGAATGTTCATCACACCATTACACTAATGTTGTGATCTCATTATTAACAACATCCAATGTCTATGATCAGGAAACTGTGATCATCTTGTTAATCAACGAACTAGTTTATGAGAGAGACATAACTAGGAACTTTCTGTTTGTTTATTAAACACACATGTATTAACGTTTCCGTATTAATACAATTATATCATGCAAAATAAACATCTATCATATACTTGGAATACACATAATAAACACTTTATTATTGCCTCTCAGGACATATTCCCTTCAGTCTCCCACTTGCACTAGAGACAATAATCTAGTTACATAGTGATGTATCTAACACCCATGGAGTTCTGGTGTAGATCATGTTTTGCTCTAGGGAGAGTTTTAGTCAACAGATCTACTACATTGAGATCCGTATGTACTTTACAAATCTTTATATCTCCATCCTTGACATGCAAGCGGATGGAGTGAAACCGGCGCTTAATATGCTTGGAATGCTTGTGAGACCTTGGCTCTTTGGCATTGGCAATGGCACCATTGTTGTCACAATAGATCACCATTGAGTACAACGCGTTTGCAACCACATCTAGTTCGGATATGAACTCCTTCATCCAAACTGCTTCCTGAGCTGCTTCCAAAGCAGCAACATATTCGGCCTCCGTCGTTGATCCCACCACCACAGGTTGTTTGGAGCTCCTCTAACTAACCGCTCCGCCATTCATGAGAAATACATATCCGGATTGAGACTTAGAGTCATCCGGATCGGTGTCAAAGCTAGCGTCGACATAACACTTAGCGACGAGCTCTTCTTAACCTCCGTATACAATAAACATATCCTTAGTTCTTCGCAAGTACTTAAGAGTATTCTTGACCGCTTTCAGTGTTCCGAACCTGGATCCGATTGGTACCTACTAGTCAAACTAATAGCATGTGCCACATCCGGTCTTGTACATAGCATGGCGTACATTATAGAGCCTATGGCTGAAGCATAGGGGACTTTGTCCATTTTCTCTCTTTCTTCCACCGTAGCCGGACTTTGAGTCTTACTCAATGTCGTGCCTTGTGTCAAAGGTAAGAACCCCTTCTTACTATCTTCCATTTTAAACTTCTTTAAAATCTTATCAAGGTATGTACTTTGTGATAGCCCTATTAGGTGCCTAGATCTATCTCTATAGATATTTGTGCCTAATATGTATGACGCTTCACCTAGGTCCTTCATTGAAAATTTGCTGTTTATATAACTTTTAACACTGTTTAAAAGATCTATATCATTTCCGATCAATAATATGCCATCCACATATAATATCAGAAATGCCACATTGCTCCCACTCACTTTCTTGTAAATACAAGCTTCTCCATAAGTTTGGATAAATCCAAACTCTTTGATCACCTCATCAAAGCGGAGATTCCAACTTCGTGATGCTTGCTTCAATCCATAGATGGATCGCTGAAGCTTGCACACCTTGTTAGCATCCTTAGAATCGACAAAAACCTTTGGTTCTTTCATATACAACTCTTCTTTAATATTACCATTGAGAAACGCGGTTTTGACATCCATCTGCCATATCTCATAATCGAAATATGCAGCAATTGCTAACATAATCCTAACTGACTTTAGCATCGCTATGGGAGAGAGTGTCTCATTGTAGTCAACTCCTTGAATTTGTCAAAACCCCTTTGCGACAAGTTGAGCTTTATAGACGGTTACATTACCATCAACATCAGTTTTCCTTTTGAAAATCCATTTGTTCTCCACAGCCTTTCGGTCGTGAGGTAAGTCCACCAAGTTCCAAACTTGATTTTCATACATGGATTCCATCTCGGATTTCATGGATTCTAACCATTTGTTGGAATCCGGGCTCATCGTCGCTTCTTCATACGTCACAGGGTCATCATTTTCATCAACCATGAAATTCATGACAGGATTTCCGTACAGCACGGGAGCTGCACGCGTCCTGCTAGACCTGCGAGGTTCGGTAGTACTCTCTTTCGGAGTTTCATGATCATTATCATTAGTTCCCTCTTCAACAGGTGAAGCCAACTCCGGAACAACTTCCGGCGCTGTGCTACTCGCCATACTTTGAAGAGAAGGTTCAATAACCTCTTCGAGTTCTACCTTCCGACTACTCACACCTTTCGCGAGAAACTCTTTCTCTAGAAAGGATCCATTCTTGGCAACAAAAACCTTGCCCTCGGATCTGTGATAGAAGGAATACCCAATTGTTTCCTTAGGGTATCCTATGAAGATGCATTTTTCCGCTTTGGGTTTGAGTTTATCCGGTTGAAGTTTCTTCACATAAACATCGCATCCCCAAACTTTAAGAAATGACAGCTTAGGTTTGTTTCCAAACCATAATTCATATGGTGTCTTTTCAACGGATTTAGATGGTGCCTGATTTAAAGTGAATGCAGCAGTTTCTAGTGCATAACCCCAAAATGACAACGGCAAGTCCGTCAGATACATCATAGATCGAACCATATCTAATAAAGTATGATTACGACATTCCGACACACCATTTCGCTGTGTTGTTCCGACAGGTGTGAGTTGTGAAACAATTCCACACTCTTTCATGTGAGTGCTAAACTCGTAACTTAGATACTCACCTCCACGGTCGGACCATAGAAATTTGATCTTTCTATTACGATGATTTTCCACTTCATTCTGAAATTCCTTGAACTTTTCAAATGTTTCAGACTTGTGTTTCATCAAGTAGATATAACCGTATCTACTCAAATCATCCGTGGAAGTAACAAAATAACGATATCCACCTCGTGCCGACACACTCATTGGACCACATACATCAGAATGTATGATTTCCAATAAATCTGTCGCCCGTTCCATTGAACCGGAAAACGGTGTTCTAGTCATCTTGCCCATAAGGCATGGCTCACATGTATCAAATGATTCAAAATCAAGTGATTCCAAAAGTCCATCCGAATGGAGTTTCTGAAAGAACATTTCTTAATCCCTAGTGTTTTGTGTGTTAGATAACAATACCAAGGATTATTTAATGTGTGCTGAAGTGTTGCAGCTCTCTTTGAGAAAAAGGGAAAAGGACTCTGCCTTTGGGGGGTGGATAATCCTCCCCCACCAGGGGCGGATAATCCGCCCCTCCCTTTGCCCATGCAGGCGCAAGCCCCAGAAGGGGCGGGAGTTTTGGCCGGATTTTCCGGCCCCGCCGGATAATCCGCCCCTCAGGGGGGCCGGATAGTCCGCCCCCTTGCTCATCGCCAAGGCACAAGCCCTAGAGAGGGGGCGGAGTTTCTGCCGGACTTTCCGGCATGACCGGATAATCCGCCCCTGGAGGGGGCTGGATTATCCGCCCCCCAAGATCTTCACCAAGTTCCACAAGCGCCATCCCCAGAGAGGGGGCAGAGTTTCCCCCGGAGAATCCGCCCTTGGGGCGGAGTTTTCCCAGGGGGCGGATAATCCGCCCCCAAAGTTGTGCTACAGCCAGATCTGGGGAGCGGATATTTAAGCCAGCCTTCCCCCTCCTACCAGAACTCTTGATTCATTCGAATCAGACAAGATCAGATCTGAAATCTTCATCCAAGAGAGCTCCACCTAGATCCACCCAAAGGCCCCGTCCCTTGGGGAATCGAAGGAGGAGAACTCGATCATCATCAGCAATCAAGCGCTTCATCTCCTCTCCATTCATTTGGAGAACCTCTGATCTACTTGTTGTCATATCGGGAGCCCCCAATTCGGTTGTGGGTGTGTGCCCCGTTAGTGTTGTAAAAAGGCACTGGTTCCCACCTCGAAGGGATACAATAGTGGAGAAGGTGGATCAGGCCTCTCGTGGCGAGATCCATTGGAGAATAGGGTGAGGCCTATTGTGGCGTGGTGGTCTTAGAACCGCCCACCCCTCCAACGCAGATGTACTTCCCTTAACAAGGAAGGAACTGCGGTAAAACAAATCCCTGTGTCTCCGCGTGCTCCACTACGGTTTCCTCGCTCCTCTCTTTACGTGCTTAGTAGTTAGGGTTGCATATAGGGAAATTCTCGTAGTTGCATATCTAGAGAATTTACTTTGTGTCAAGCCTAAAATTGAAAAAGTATTAAAAATTTATTAGCACCTATTCACCCCCCTCTAGGTGCCCATACGATCCATTTCAATTGGTATCAGAGCCTCGGCTCTTATTTCGGGCTTAACCGCCTAAGAGAAGTATGGGTTCCAAGGTAGATGGGAATGATGCTCCGGTGGTAGTCACCATGAACGATCTCAAGACGTTGGAAACAACCTTGGTGAGTTCAATGGAGGCTAAGATGGAAGAGATGTGTCAATTGATAATGCGTCTCTCCACATCCGCAGCATCACCTCCATCTAACTCTGAGGATACCACTCCGCAATCCAAGGAAACGGGTAAAACTGTTTCCAAAGATAACAAAGTGGTTGGTGATGATACTAGCAAGAGTTCCTCCTCGAAAAAGGATAGCGGTAAGGATGGATACAATGAGGTCTCTCATGTGTATTCTCCTGATCCACCTATCCCTCACCCACATATACATAATAGGGGTGATCCACCCAAACTTTCCGCATCTACTTTTTCTCAATGGCAATTTTTGATGAAGTCTCATGTGTGCAGCTCCTCCATTGAGTTGTGGAAAATCATAGAAAATGGTCTCCATGTTGGAAACCCCAACAATCTCACAAGAAGAGAAATTGTTGATAGCCAACTCAATGCTACAGCTCTACACATGATACAGCTTGGTGTGGGTGATAAGGATATGCCACACATTTAGCATCTTAGCACAACTAAAGAAGCTTGGGATGCCCTTACCGAGCTCTTCATTGGAAATGAAAGTATGAGAAGGAATAGATATGATGCTTTGAGCAACGAAGCTGAAGGATTCTATATGTTGGATGGAGAAGACCACGAGGACATGTATAGGAGGCTCAAGGCAATAGCCACAACCTTCAGAAACCACGGTGCAACTCATGTTGATGATGCCTAGATCAAACGCAAATGTGTCAGTGCTCTTATGCCATTCGAGCCCACAGATTTGAAAAGTCTCCAAGGTAGGCATAAATATCACCTCATGTCATCCAATGAGGTAATGCAAGAAATGGCTGCTTTCAAAGTGGCTGCCAAGAATGCCGAAGATGCTCGTGCTCGAGCTATGGGGATGCAAAAGGGGGTCAACATGGCCTTGAAGACTAGTGTGATTGAGCATGATGATTATGCGGTAGAAGGTCTGGACTGTCCCGAGGATATAAAAAGGATCCACGGACAATACTTGGCTCTTTATGCAAGAAACTTTTGGAAAGATCCAGCCAAGGCTAAAGCTGAACTAGAACGCAAGTGTGGAGCCTATGGAAGAAAAGAAAATGGCCCAAGCTGAGAACATGCTTCAATTGTGGTGATCGGCTGCACTTTGTAGCTGAGTGTCCATATCAAAGTAGGGAAGATAATGGAGGACGCCTTATTTTCAAGGACAAGTCAAAGGCTCCACGCAAGAAACAATTTGTTAAGAAGAACGCTCCTTTCAAGAAGCAACATAAGATTGTTCTAGTGGCTCAAGAAGAATATTCATCGGGAAGTGAAGATGAGGAAGAGGACGATAACACTCAAGAGGTGGCTGCTATAGCCACCACATCTACAGCAACATCTCTCTTCGACTCTCCGAATGAAAACATCATCAACAAGAATGCTACTTGTCTCATGGCAAGAAGCTCTGAGGTAACGACTTCTAACTCTTCTTTTCCTAAGGCTATGATTGACATGGATGATCCTACTAGTCTTAAGGTTAAAGAAGAGATTATTGCTTTGGACTACTTCTATACTAACTTGCAAGGTGAGCACAAAGTTCGTTTTGAAGCTTTGATGGATCAGCTGGCCCAAAACGAAGCTATCCTCGAAGAAAAGGGGAGAATTGAAAGGGAGGACGCAATGGAAATTGCATCCTTAAAAAATTCTCTTGAAGAAGAAGAGGCTCGGGTATCTCTTGAAGAGAGGCTTGAGTATATTGAAGAGTCACATGAAGAAATTGTGACTAAACTTGTTAAGGAACGTGACAATGCAATCACCAAAGCAAAGAATTTAAAGAAAGAAAAGATTGACTTTGGGGCTGCTCATGATAGACTCTCCGAGGAATTGGAGAAACTTGACAATGCTCACAAGGCGTTGAAAAACGATTTCTCCATTCTCAGTGAGTCACATGATCAGCTTCAAAGTCGATTGGCCAAATATGATGTCCCTAGCTCATCCAACTTAACATATAGTCACAAGGAAAATGCTAGTGTGGAAAAATAAGTGATCAAGGACACCACTCCCAAGGACAAAGGTGTACTTGATGAGGTTCTTGGCAAGCAAAGGTCAAATCATGGTAAAGAGGGACTTGGGTATGTCTCCAAGTCCAAGACAAAGAAAAACATGAAGAACAAGTCCAAGAATGTGCAATCAAAGACAAGCACCGCTGAGAAGAATGTCACAAAAGATAAGACTAACAATATTGGTTTTGCAGGGTCTCACAATCCAAATTATGAACTTTTTTGTGATGATTATGGCGATGTTTATGCTTATTATGTCGGTCCCTTTGATGAATATATTGCTTGGTCCATTTGGGTCCCAAAGACCCTTGTTACTAACATGAAAGGACCCATTGAAAAATGGGTACCTAAAACCAAGAAGTAATTCTCTTGCAGGGCTATGCTTCCGGTGGGTCGAAATGGGTGCTGGATAGTGGATGCACTAGTCATATGACCGGAAGCAAGGATATCATCACGGAGATGTGTCCAAATCATGATAATATCACAGTCTCCTATGGTGATAAGTCTAAATCTCAGGTATTGGGTCTTGGCAATGTTGTGGTTGCCCACGATATCTCTCTCATGGACGTCATGCTTGTTGAGGCCCTCGGTTACAACCTTCTTTCTGTTCGTGCCCTTGGCAAGATGGGCTTTGCTGTTTTTATCGATGATGATTTGGTGGTACTCTTATGGAGCAAGTATCTAAAGGTCGCTTTCGTTGGATACGTCGAAAATGACCTATATGTGGTGGACTTCTCGGGGAAAACCACTTCGGGTCTGATGTGTCTATTCGGAAAGGCTGACGTGGGCTGGCTGTGGCATCGCCGTTTAGCCCATGTCAACATGAGAACTTTGCAAAGTCTCCAGAAGGGTGGCCACATCCTTGGACTAAAAGACAATGTCTCTTTTTCCAAAGATCGCGTTTGCAAGGCTTGTGTTGAAGGAAAAATGCATGACTCTCCCCACAAGAGAAAGACTATTATGTCATCAAAGAGGATCTTGGAATTACTTCATGTGGATTTATTTGGTCCTCCCTCTCATGCAAGTCTTGGTGGGAAGAAATATTGCTTGGTCATTGTCGATGATTACTCGATATATACATGGGTTTATTTCTTCAAGATAAAAAGCGAGACTCAACAAACTGTCTTTGACTTTGCAAATGAAGTCCAACGTCAACACAATGTTCCTATCTTGGCAATAAGAAGTGACAACGGCTCCGAATTCAAGAAATACACTTTGAATGAGTTTCTTAGCGAAGAGGGGATTAGACATCAATATTCCGCTGCGTACACCCCTCAACAAAATGGTGTAGCCGAGAGGAAGAACCGGACGTTGATGGATATGGCAAGATCAATGTTGGCTGAATTCAAGTCTCCTTATAATTTTTGGGCTGAAGCCATATCCACTTCTTGTCACTCTTCGAACCGGCTCTATCTCCGAAAGATTTTGGACAAGACTCCTTATGAAATACTTACCGGTAACAAGCCCAACATCTCATACTTTAGGGTATTCGGGTGTAAGTGCTTCTTTCTTATTAAAGGTGTCCGTTTGTCAAAATTTGAATCCAAGGCTTTAGAAGGTATTTTTGTTGGTTACGGTGTCGAATCCCACACTTATAGAGTCTACAACAAGCTCACTGGGATTGTTGTAGAATCTTGTAGTGTGGAGTTCGATGAAAATAACGGCTCCTTTGTAGGGCAAGTTGATGTTTGTGATGCAGATGTTGAAATACCCCAAGATGCCATAAGAAAATGGGCGTGGGATTTTTCCGCCCCATTGAGGAACCCCTTGTGGCGGATCGGGAAGGACAATGCTCCACTCATGTGGAGCCCTCATCTACACAAGATCAACAAGCCCCTACTGTTGGAGAAGACCCTGCACCATCACCGCAACCTGCTGAAGGTCATCTGTCCCCTGGACAAGTTGGTAGTCCCAGTCCGGACTATCCGCCCCCTCCAAGGGGCGGACAATCCGCCCCAGGCACTCCAACTCATTCCAGAGGATCCGGAGGAGAAGTCAACAACTCTGAAGCTCCCAGGCCGGATTCTCCGGCCCCCGAGGGCGGATTATCCGGCCCTGGGTCTCCAACTCATGTCAGGCACTCTCAGGAAGAAGGCTCTGGTGCTTCACCTCCCAGGCCAGAAAGTCCGGCCCCTCCAAGGGGCGGATTATCCGGACCTGAAGAACAATCTCAGCAGCACTCTTCTGATGTTCATGCAGATCAAGATCAAGGGCAAGGCAGTGATCAGGACAAGGATACAAATACTGAATCAACTCCTTCCAGAAACAATAAGGACATTGAGACTCGTCGCAAGGCTCGTGCTGATCGGAACCTTGAACTAAGGGGTCACACTCTTGACAAGGTTGTTGGTGATTTACGAAGAAGAGTATCTACTAGAAGAGAACTTGCAAGCTTTTGTGATCATCAAGCTCACATTTCCATGGTTGAACCAAAGAAGGTTTTTGATGCTCTTGAAGACCCCGACTGGGTTGTTGCAATGCATGAAGAATTAAATAACTTCGAACGCAACAAAGTTTGGAAGATCGTAGAGAAACCAAATGATTGCCGCAATATTATCGGCACCAAGTGGATCTTCAAGAACAAACAAGATGAAAATGGCATTGTTGTGAGGAATAAAGCACGACTCCTGGCTCAGGGATTCTCTCAAGTGGAAGGAATTGATTTTGGCGAGACTTATGCTCCTGTGGCTCGTCTTGAGTCCATCCATATCCTTCTTGCATATTCAGCCCATCATAATTTTAAATTACAACAAATGGATGTTAAGAGCGCTTTCCTTAATGGTCCTCTACATGAGTTAGTATACGTCAAGCAGCCCCCGGGGTTTGAGGACCCCAAATTTCCGAACCATGTCTACAAACTTGATAAGGCTCTCTATGGCCTTAAACAAGCCCCACGTGCGTGGTATGAGCACCTTAAAGAACTTATGCTAGACCGTGGATTCGAAGTTGGGAAAATCGACCCCACTCTTTTTACTAAGAAGGTTAATGGGGAGCTTTTTGTATGCCAAATTTATGTAGATGACATTATTTTTGGCTCTACTAACCAAGCTTTTAACGATGAATTTTCAAAGCTTATGACTGACAGGTTTGAGATGTCCATGATGGGTGAGCTGAGGTTCTTTCTCGGATTTGAGATCAAACAACTTAGAGAGGGAACCTTTATTAATCAAGCTAAGTACATCCAAGATATGCTCAAAAGATTCAAGATGTCGGATCTCAATGGTGTTGCTACTCCTATGCAAACAAAGTGTCATCTTGAGCTCAATCCCAAGGGTAAAGACGTGGATCAAAAGGTATATCGATCCATGATCGGCTCTCTCCTTTACCTTTGTGCATCTAGGCCCGATATCGTGTTAAGTGTAGGAGTGTGTGCAAGGTACCAAGCCGTTCCTAAAGAAAGCCACTTAGTGGCGGTCAAGCGAATCTTCCGATATTTGGTTCATTCCCCCAATTTTGGGTTATGGTATCCCAAGGGTTCAAGTTTCTCTCTTTGTGGTTACACTGATTCAGATTGGGCTGGTGACAAAGATGATAGGAAATCAACCTCTGGTGCATGTCAATTCTTGGGAAGGTCTCTAGTGTGTTGGTCATCAAAGAAACGGAATTGTATTTCACTCTCAACCGCTGAAGCTGAATATGTTGCTGCTGCAAGTGCTTGTACACAATTGTTATGGATGAGGCAAACTTTAAAGGAATATGATGTCAATTGTGACAAAGTGCCTCTATTATGCGACAATGAAATTGCTATCAAAATTGCTTACAATCCCGTGCGGCATACAAGAACAAAACATATAGAGATTCGTAACCACTTTATTCGGGATCATGTTGCTCGTGGTGATATTGCCCTATCCTTTGTGAGCACGAAGAACCAACTTGCTGATATTTTCACGAAGCCTCTTGATGAAGCAAGATTTTGTTATTTGAGGAATGAGCTAAATATCATAGATTCAAGGAGCTTGGCTTGACTACCCTTGCACACTCACTTGATATTATTCATGTATTTGGTTTAGATGTGGGCATAGACATAGGGGGAGTGTGGTCCTAATTGATTGGGCTAACCCTCCCCCCATAATGCCGAAAGCAAGTAAAATCATTTCCCTTAATATCACTTTGTGATATGTGGGTCATCGATGAGCATTGGTTTTGAACTCAAGATACATCTTCGCGGTGTCATGCCATGCGCTCCAACATGGTGGCTTCGGCCACCGCCCTCTTCCTAGAGAAGAGTTGGTTTCTCTTGGGTCTCTTTGGTTTTTCCTGCATATCTCTTGTTTTTATGGAAAACACACTCAAATTTGGTTTTGGTTGATTTGATTCTTGCAACTTTGGGTGTGTAGTACCATCTCAGTTTGATGCTCTCAACCCAAGCCTTTCTCCCCTCCTTGAACCATCTATTCTTGCACACAAGTCCTAAAAACACCATCAAGGGGTTTTGCAAGGTTGCTCCGGCCTGAATCTGCACTTGACAGAATTTTCAGAGGGGGGGGGGACTATCCGCCCTAAGTGGGGGGCGGATTATCCGCCCTGGGCGAAATCGGCCCCATATAGGCTGGGTCGGGGAGGGCAGGCTCAAACAGAGCAGCCAGTCCTCCCCCAACCCTACCTCTGCCCCCAGCCGCCGCCGGAGCATCCGCCTCTCCCGGAGTCGATTCGACCACCGGATTCTCCGGGCTCTCCCCGGATCTTCTTCACCTTGCCTCCGGGTATCTTCTCCTCCGCGATTTTCCTCCAATTGGTGAGGGTAACTCCCTCATCTCTCTCCTTTTGTATGGGATGCATTTTATTTGGTGGAAATCTCGTTGTAGAAGATCCTTGGTGTTGTTCCTTACATGCTAGAATCAGTATAATCGCAACCCTAGTACCCGATCTGTTTTGCCATGGTAGATCTAGGCCAATCCAGAAAATTTCTGCGGGGGGGGGGGGGGGGGGGGGGGCGGATTATCTGCCCCTGCCGCCTGGAGATTAACACTCTGGTCTGTTTTGGTTCTGCTCCTGCAATACACATCGTTGGTTATGGGTTGCCTTGCTACTCTTTCTGCATGTTTTCTCTTGGACTTGTGTGTATGCTCATCCCCATGCTACCTCTCTAAATGCTTTTCACATGTGGTTCCAAGCCGACCAAGACCTTCGCCCGTCGTCCCCGTGCCCGTTATCTCAAGCCTACCGCAGAAGGGAAGTTCATTGACGAAACCGAGGTCAGCAGGGCCGCAAGAGAGGCTGCAAGGATGGCAGAGGCAAGTAAGAAAACTAAGCGGACCGCTTCTCGCAAGGGAAAACAGTCTCGGCCCAATTACAAGTCTATGGACAGCATTCAGTATGCCACCATCCGCCAGACAGATTACTATGATGAGGCTGACAGTGATGGCCCACCCGAGGACTCTATGTTTTGGAATGCCCATTTTCGCGCTATTCATGATGATGTGTATGCCACTCTCAGGATTCTCCCCATGCACCCCATCAACTTGACTGAGGCTCAATCCAAGGCACGGCTTCTTGAGGCATTGGATGTGACCAACAAGATGGGGCTTCACCACCTCATGACCATTCAATGCAACTATGGCTCATCTGTGGTGCGCCAGTTTTTCTCCACACTTGTGATCTCCGGTGATGAGCGCCGCACTATGAAGTGGATGACCGGGACTACAATGATTCAGTCAGACTTTCGCACCTTTGGGCAGGTTCTTGGGTATGCATTCCATGGTCGTGACACTCCCTCTGGTCACCGCATCATTACTCCACTGAAGCCATCCAAGGACACGGTGCTGGCCCCTTGCCTTTCTCCTGATGGTATTGCTGGTACTTTCGCTGGACTCTCTCCCTTGTATGCCTCCCTTGTTGGCATGTTTCAGGACTGCATCGCTCCTAGTGGTGGCAACAATGATAGAATCCGTGGCCACCTGGTTCATCTCCTTGCGTTTGCTCACGAGTGTGTCACCAATCCTGGATCAGCCATAGGTTACAAGCTGGATGTCATGGACTACATATATCATGAAATGACGGATGCTATGATCAACAGGCTTTCTATTCCTTATGCTCCTTTCATTATGATGCTTGTCAAGCATATGTTGCCCCATGAGGATTTTGGCACTACTATGGATGGTGTTCACAAACACAAGAAAATCTATAACAAGGCTCAGAAGACCCATCACCCTTCCACTGCCCCGGAGTCCTTCATGCGTGATGCTCGGGCTAGTGGTCGTCGTTCAGCGGTGTCCCCAATGGCACGCGAGGTTAAGCAGCTCACTTGGTTCCAGCGGCACATTCTTTGCATGGGCATTGACACTCACAAGGGCCAATATGAGGCGTACCGCAGGGATCATGAGAGGGATCACACACAGCAGCTTATTCTCCACCATGTCTCCGGTGCCACTAGCCACCCACCTCCTCCCACTGCTCTAGACCCATATGCTCAATGGAACACTTCAGGGATCAACTATGGCGAGCTCGAGAGTTGCCTCTTTCCTCCACCACCGAGGGCACCCACTCCTCTCGCTGATGACGATGATGATGAGTATGATGAAGATGAAGGGGACGGGGATGACTACGAAGAGGATGAGGAGGAGTGATCTTCAGGGGCGTTAGCATCGCTCTTCTTCCTTTTTGGCGTTTCAATGCCAAAGGGGGAGAAGTAGTTATATTAGGCCTCGTGGATTTGCAAGGGTCGGGCGCAAGCAAATTTTTTTCAGTCGCTTTATTTGCTTGATTGTGCCTTTTAGCATGAACTCATTTGCCATTTGTGTTTGATTTTGTAAGACTTTCTTGTGCTCCACTAAATTTGGTACTATGTATGGTATTCATGGAAGTCTGGATTCATCTATTGTGGATCTCTTGGAATTCTGGATTTATCTATGGAGGCATATTTGATGGCATATGGAATCATGGGCCTATCTAATGTTTGTATCAATATTGTAGGTATTGTTGGGATGATTGGAGGCTATCAAGCTAATTGTATTCTTTGGCTATAATCACATCCCGGTGGTATGACCTTGTTTCCCAACCCACCTTTGTTTCAATTATCTTTGCTATGGAAGTTGTGCTCTCTCTAGTGTGTGTATTTGTATTCAAATGCAAATTTTAAATATGCACATATCTAGGGGGAGCGCCTTTCACCTTAAGGTGGCGTTAGCCGGTTTCATTGCAAATCCTAGTATTATCATCGAACACCAAAAAGGGGGAGATTGAAAGAACATTTCTTAATCCCTAGTGTTTTGTGTGTTAGATAACAATACCAAGGATTATTTAATGTGTGTTGAAGTGTTGCAGCTCTCTTTGAGAAAAAGGGAAAATGACTGCCTTTGGGGGGCGGATAATCCGCCCCCACCAGGGGCGGATAATCCGCCCCTCCCTTTGTCCATGCAGGCGCAAGCCCCAGAAGGGGGGGCGGAGTTTTGGCCGGATTTTCCGGCCCCGCCGGATAATCCGCCCCTTAGGGGGGCCGGATAGTCCGTCCCCCTTGCTCATCGCCAAGGCGCAAGCGCTAGAGAGGGGGCGGAGTTTCTGCCGGACTTTCCGGCATGACCGGATAATCCTCCCCCGGAGGGGGCCAGATTATCCGCCCCACCCCCCAAGATCTTCACCAAGTTCCACAGGCGCCAGCCCTAGAGAGGGGGCGGAGTTTTGTCAACACCCGGATTTTTAATCCCAGATGCTTGTTATGCCATACATCGCAATCCCAGGATTACCATTTTTGCGAGACATAACAGAATTGGATACCATAGTACATCAACCATTACAACGGTACATAAGTTCTTACACAAATAGGGATCTCATGATCCAGTTCTTAATACATCTTCAAGCAGCGGAATACATAATAATAACGGTAGCGTGGGCGAAGCTCCATCTTCGGGGTCACAGGCAATGCTGACGATGGGAGATAATCCTAGTTGTCGTAACCTTCCTGGGGTCCGTCCTCCAGGTACTCCTCTTCATAGTCTGGCCATGGGAATAGCCAGGGACAAAGCCATGAGTACTCTTTAAGTACTCGCAAACTAATACTAACAAGGGAAAGGGGGTTTTTGATAATAGGACACTAGGCTCTAGGGTTCTTTTGCAAAAGCCAGCTTTATCTCTACTAAGTTTAGGAGCACGAATGGTAGTTGAAGTTTATAAAACCTAAATGGGAACTTGTATTTCATATCACAACCCTGTTGTGGTCAAGTCAAAGTCTCACTTCATTTCACAAGTCATTTTGAAAAGTCTGACGGGGGAACAGTATGGCCACTCCAACTGTCCATAACCGCGGACGCGGCTATTCGAATAGTTTGACACTCTGCAGAGATTGTACACTTTCACCACAACATTTGATACATCCGTCAGGAACAAATCCTGAATTCACCATACTCAGTATGCGGATAATCAATCCTAACCTTTCAGTTACACGCCCTAGTATAAGCACCTCTCCTGTGAGTTTGGCCTCCCAACCATGACCAACTGTCATCTTGGGTACTTCACAGGTGGACAATCTTCACAAGGTAGCCTCAGCTCAGACCTTGGCCGTGAGGGAACTAATACTAAGGTATATAAGTTTCCAGTCAAGCCCTACCCAATCTTCGGGTATTGTGGTTGTACGATTAAATTGGAATGGTATCACATCCAGACAACCATCAGTTTTATAAAGGGCTAAGGCTCATGCCTCAACATTTTCATCACCAAAATCATCCGGTGTTTGGAAACACATGTCCAAAACATTTCAATAGAATGATCCATCAATCCAAGGTTTTCATAACCATTTTTCCACCAAGTATTCCCATCTAAAGTTGATCAAGTTTTATGCTTAGCACTAGCATCTACAAGTGGGGGTGTACTAAAGAGGGGTGGTAAACTAGTGGAGTTTCAACTAAGCTCAATCTCATGCATTGGGATGACATCAAGATTATCTAGTTTAGGCCAAATTTTATGCTCTTTATACAACCTTCAATATCTTTATAGTATCTACCATTCACTTAAGTAAGCTCTAAGTACTAGCTTTGATAAAGAAATAAAGTAATCAAGCTTGTAAGTAAAACTAGGATTGGTTTATTAAGTGGATATGATCACATATGCTTAAGGCATATAGTGGGCATAGTAACAAGTAGTGGTTTGTGGCATCAGTAGGGTATCTTGCAAGGGTTAGCTTGCATTGGTTCACTTAGTTAATAAAGCTTGCTAAATTGCAAGTTTTAGCTTGCAAGGTTACTAGCTTGCCTTGTGCAGAGCAGTGGTTGAAGTTCTCCTCGGCTTCTTCTTCGTAGAATCCTCCTTCCTCCTCGTATCCTTGGTCGGTACTAGCGTCTATAAATAAATACGAGGTACACAATCACCAAACAATACTTAACTACTTGCAATCATCACACACAAGGGTCCTATAGATGATCTAGCATCATCACTAACATTACAAGATTTGGGTTTGGTTTAATTCTTTTTATTTTTAGAAAAGTAATTTCTACTCATTGAAAAACTACTTAAGATTTAATATTCTCCAAACCAAACATGGGATCATGTTGACACATGTCATCACCACATATTTTAGTTCATGGGAATGTGATTTAAAGTGGTGTCACAATTTAATAAGGTTTTATCCTTTTATTTTAATTAATTAGAATGGATAGAAATGCCTATGTAGTATTCTTTTATTACTTGAACAATATTTCTGTAAGTAACCCTATATATTTTTATATATTCTGAAAGGTATGGTTAAATGTGATTTTTGAGAGTTGAAATCAACTCAAAAGCTATTATGGTTTAACTTTGAAAAATGTTTCAATGCAGAAAAGCTTCTGCCTTGTTATTTTTACCAAGGATGATCTACATATCCAAATGACTTGAATCCAACGGGCTTGGATTCAACATTTCCATATATTTCTAAAAAAATTGGTTTCATTCAAATTGGTGCACTGAATCGACCTGGGTTGATTTTTTGAAAATGGGTACAGAAGTGTGTTTGAATTAAAAAGAAAAAGGTTTAATTTGAATAACTGGGCTGCGCGGGAAAAGTTACTGGGCCGTCCTGCTAAGCGCAACGCTCCCGCGGGCTGTTTAAGTGGGTGTCCCCACTCGTCAGTGACACAGGGGGGTGCGAAGCGGTACGGGGCAACGTGGGACGTTCGATCTAATTCTAATCCAACGGCTTGGAGTCATCGTCGACGTTGAGCAACGCCGGCGAGACAGAAACCTAGGGCGACAGGTGGGGGTCGCTGGGGGCTCACCGGGGTGCTGGCGAGGGTCGGCGAGGCGGGCGAACAACGAAGTAAACGATGGTGAATCTCCTGGTACCGGTGGCTTCTCCTGGGCGGCTCCAATCGCTGGCTCCCTTCTTCTCCAGAGGCGGCGGGCTCCGGTGAAATTCCGACGAGGTGGTGCTCGCCTTGCTCTGGGAACGGTGTGGCACGATCAGTGAGGAGAGGGGAGTAGAATGGTGTGAATAATTCGACTAGGGGTGGCCTCTATTTATAGTCGAGCGAGGGGACCGACGGGGCGCATGGTGAGCTCGTCGGGGGCGGTGATACAGACGGCTATCGGCATGGGTGAAGGTACGGGACGGTGCAGTTCTCCCTGGCGATGCTCAACGACATGGTTTCGAGGCGTGGGGCGGTGCGGCTTGGTCGGAACGCGGCGGTGCTCTGCGCGTGCCCGACGGAGATTTTAATGGCGCACAGCGTGCGTGGTTCGCGCGGCGGCGAACGAGCGTGTCTGCGGGGTTGCTGGGATGGTGGTGATAAAGTATGCACGCGGCGAGGGCGGCGCGCGGCTGTGGGCGTCGGTCGAGCGTGGCGCACGGGGCGTGCTCTCGACATGGTTGCTGGCGAGGTTGGCATGGTTCTTGCGCGTGGTCCAGTGGCTGGCAACGTTCGTGCGGTGGACAGGGAGTGGCGGTGGGGTGTTGGCTTGCTCCCAGACATGCTGGCTAGGCTTGTTTCTCCTCCTAGCTTGCTGTCTCCACTGGGGTGGCATGGTTAGCTTCGGCTGTTCACCATTGATGATAATGCCAAGCTTACAGTGGTGCTAGTGCTTAGTTTAGCTTGCTAGATGATCTACTGAGATGGTTATGAGCTAAAGAGGGAACAATTTAGGCTCCAATCACTGCTCACTATAGTGTTTAGATTTTGTTTGATTTGTGCCTGCAACCTGTTTGATGAAATGGCCGCAAGAACTCAAGTTTTGAATTTTGAAAAGATTTTTGGTGGGTGTGCTAGGTTGGTGCTGGTGAGTCTGCAGATTCTTGGGTTTTGAAAGTTGAGCTTGTTTGAGTGGTTTTGAAAGTTTGAGACAGCCAAAGTAGGCATGGGAGTTAAATTGGTCAAAATGACCATTCCCTTAATATATTTGTTTTGATTTACTTGTCTTTATGAAAAGTGTGGGAAATGTTTTAGATGATGTTTATTTCACCTAAGAAACATTTACAAGCAATGAAACAATCAAACAAGGTGGTTCCAGAGAATTTCAAAATCCATGCATACACATATGCATGCCTTCAAAGTTTTATTTAGCAAAGTTTTTGTTAACCCTAAATGTTGATGACTAGTGTTTGATGATCCAAGCTTAGTATTTTTGGGATGTTACAAACCTTCCCCCCTTAAACAAAATCTCGTCCCGAGATTTGAAAAAGGACGAAAAGATTACCTAGGACTTGAAGAGATCGGGAAACTCCGTCCTGATGTGATCTTCGCGCTCCCAGGTAGCTTCCTCTTCTGTGTGGTTGCTCCACTGAATCTTGAGAAACTTGATGCTTCGGGTTCGGGTAGTTCGAAAAGCTTCTTTCAAAATGCGAATGGGGACTTCAGGATAGGTCAGGTCATCGTTGATCTCTATATTCCGGTGGTCGATATTTTTGAACACTTCCGTCTTCTCTAGAACTTCGAGACACTTGCGAAGTAACGAGATATGGAACACGTTGTGGACGGCTGACATTTCTTCGGGTAGTTCCAATTGATACGACACTTGTCCTCGACAGTTCAGAATCTTGAAAGGTACGATATATCTGGGGGCTAACTTTCCTTTGAGTTGGAAACGCTGCATTCCCTTCAATGGCGACACTTTCAGATAAACAAAATCTCCTATGTTGAAGGCGAGGTCTCGACGTCTCTTCTGTCTGGATTGGGCGGTCTTAAGGTGCTCACGAATCTTGTGAACCTTCTCTTCTTCTTATCGTAGGATGTCGGGTCCGAAAATCTGACTCTCTCCTACTTCCGACCAGTTCAAAGGGGTGCGACACTTTCTTCCGTACATGAACTCAAATGGGGCCATTTGCAAACTGGCTTGGTAACTGTTATTATAGGAAAATTCTGCAAACGGCAGATAGTCTTCCCACTTGGATCCATATTCTAACACACATGCTCTAAGCATATCTTCGAGTATTTGATTTACTCGCTCCGTTTGTCCATCGGTCTGAGGGTGATACGCGGTACTAAAATCTAGGCGGGTTCCTAAACCTTCTTGAACTTTCTTCCAGAATCTCGAGGTAAACTGAGTTCCTCGATCCGATACAATGTTCTTGGGGACTCCATGCAAACTAACGATTCTAGCAATGTACAACTCAGCTAGCTTCGAACTCTGATAGGTGGTTTTGATGGGCAATAAATGGGCGACTTTGGACAATCTGTCCACTATGACCCAAATAGAGTCATTTCCCCTACTAGAAGTAGGCAGTCCAGTGATAAAGTCCATTCCTACAGAATCCCATTTCCATTCCGGAATCTGCAATGGTTGCAACAATCAAGCGGGTCTTTGATGTCCTGCCTTGACTCGCTGACATATATCACACTTGGCGATATAGCTTCCGATTTCTCGCTTCATCTTATGCCACCAAAATTGCTCTTTCAAATCTTGATACATCTTAGTTCCTCCGGGATGGATAGAATAAAGAGTATCATGAGCCTCCTTCAAAATAACCTCTTTCAACTCAGAATCTGCTGGTAAACAAAGGCGTCCTTTGTACCACAGAACTCCTTCTTCGTCTTCGGTAAATCCGGGTACCTTGCCTGTACCGATACGACGCTTGATTCCGTCGATACTAGCATTTCCTTTCTGCGCCTCTTTGATCTGGCTGATCAAAGTGGGCTGAAGTTCTATACTAGCCAAAAATCCTTCACTTACTAATTCCATTCGAAAATCTTCCATCTCTTTGTGCAAACTTGGTTGCTCCTTCAAAATCATGGAGTTCAAGCGGCACGGCAATCTGCTAAGGGCATCAGATACTACATTGGCTTTACCAGGGTGATAGTGAATGTCCAGATCGTAATCCTTGATTAGCTCAATCCATCTCCTCTGTCTCATATTCAGCTCCTTCTGAGTGAATATATACTTCAGACTCTTGTGATCCGTATAAATCTCACAACGATTTCCCATCAGGTAATGTCTCCATGTTTTCAGGGCTAGAACTACGGCTGCGAGTTCGAGGTCATGGGTTGGGTAATTTTGCTCATGTTGTTTCAATTGTCGAGATAGATAGGATATAACTTTGCCTTCTTGCATTAGCACACATCCAAGACCGATCTTGGATGCGTCACAATACACATCGAAGGGCTTCAAGATATCCGGCATGATCAAGATTGGGGCTGAAATCAATCTCCTCTTGAGTTATTGAAAACTCGCTTCACACTTGTCGGTCCATTCAAACTTCTTGTCCTTCTTCAGCAATTGGGTCATGGGTCTGGCGATACTCGAGAATCCTTCTACGAACTTGCGGTAATATCCCGCCAATCCGAGAAATGCACGATCTTGGGTTTGAGTGGTCAGGGCTTGCCAATCTTCTATATCTTTCACTTTGGCAGGGTCAACGGCAATTCCTCCGGCTGATACAATGTGACCGAGGAATTCTACCTCCTGTAACCAGAATTCATATTTGCTAAACTTGGCATACAACTTATGCTCTCTAAGGGTTCCAAGAATGGTCCTTAGGTGTAGCTCATGTTCTTCTTCTGATTTGGAATAAATCAGAATGTCATCGATGAAAACAACGACAAACTTATCCAGGAAGTCCATAAAAATCTTATTCATGAGGTTCATGAAATAAGCGGGGGCATTGTTTAATCCAAAAGACATGACTGTATACTCGTATAATCCATATCTGGTGGTAAAGGCAGTCTTTGGGATATCCTCTGCACGAATCTTGAGTTGATGATAACCAGTTCTAAGATCAATCTTAGAAAACACTTTGGTACCGGTCAACTGATCAAACAAATCTTCTATCTTGGGCAAGGGGTACTTGTTCTTGATGGTGACATCATTCAACTTCCGATAATCCGTACACAAACGGTTACCTCCATCTTTATTGTCCACAAACAAGACAGGTGATCTCCATGGTGACGCACTTGGTTGAATCAATCCGATTTCCAGCATGGCATCCAGTTGCTTCTTCAGTTCTTCTAACTGCGATGGGTTCATACTATAGGGTCTCTGGGCTATAGGTCCTGTTCCGGGGATTAGTTCGATGATAAACTCGATATCCCGATATGGGGGCATACCGGGCAAAACATCTGGAAATACATCGGGGTATTCACAGACTATCCGGACTTGGTCAATGGTAGGTTGGGCTATACTCTTGTTGCATTTGAATTGACGAGGTAAGGTTTCAGATATATGCTCGACTGATATTCTGGCTGTACTGGTCATGGTGATGGCTTTCTTGGCACAGTCAATCAATCCTTTATGTTTGGACATCCAATCCATGCCTAGTACTACTTCCAAGCCTTTAGTTCCGAGTACTATCAGATTATCATAAAAATCTATGCCATGGATTCGGATAGGGACGGCTTTGCAAATTTGCCTAGCCTTGGTGGTTGATCCGGGAATTTGCACAATCATTACATGCTTCAATTTGGTTGGTTGAATTTTACTAGTGCATGCAAATTCTTCGGTGACAAATGAATGCGATGCACCAGAATCAAACAACACTCTTGCAAGTACTGAATTAACAGAAAACATACCCAGCACGACGCCTGGTGCTTCCTGAGCTTCTTCAGCATGCATGAGAAAAAGACGGCCATTGCGGTTGAGTGAATTCCCTGGGGCAAACCTTCTTCCGGGCTGAACATGACGCTGCTGCTGAGCTGGGACATTGGCATTGGGTGCTGTAGCATTCTTCTTGTTGGGACACTCGTTGGAATAGTGGCCTTTATTTCCACAGTCATAACAAGTCACTTGCGACTTGTCCTTGGCTGCGACAGGCGCATCATTACTTCCAGTCCTCGGGGCAGTGTTGGGGTTGGTGGCAGCATTGTTGGTGTTGAACTTGGGTGGGGCACGGGTGAAATTGCTAGAGTTGCCGGGGTTGTTGTGATTTCCTCCGGGTCTAGGGTTTCCACGGTTGGGATAGGTGGGACGGGTCATCGGGGGTCTGTTGGTTCTTGGGGAAAATCCTGGAGATGGGTTGGGGCGATACTTTGGGGTCTAATGGGTTCCTGGCTGATGCATCATACGACGCTTGCAGTTCTCATTGGCTTGGTTGATCTTTCCTTCCATCTGAATGGCAGATTGACAAGGGCTTCAATATCCGCAAAGGGGATATTGACTAACACTGTCTGCATCTCGTCATGCAGACCATTCAGGAATCTTTCTTTCTTCTTGGCTTCGGTGTTGATCTCATCCGGGGCATACCTAGCTAATGACCAAAATTTGTCACGGTATTCCACTACAGTCATCCTTCCTTGCTTTAGTTCTCTGAACTCGTCTCTCATTCTCTTGATCAAACCCGGTGGCACATGGGTTCTGCTGAACTTGACCTTGAATCCTCCCAGGTCATCATCTGGCCTTCGGTCATTGCACGAACACTGTTCCACCATGCCCTGGCATCTCCGGCTAGATAGTGGGTGGCGAACAGAACTTTCTCGTTAGCTTCCACTCCGGCGACTTCTAGGTTGTTTTCCATGGTTTGCAGCCAATCATCGGTGTCTAGAGGCTCTTCTGACTTAGTGAAAACAGGTGGGTTGGTATTCTGGAAATTCTTGAGCTTAGATCCATGGTTGTTCTGATTTCCATGGCTTTTGTTGTTGTGGGCAAGCTGGGCTATCTGCTGAAGGGTGGCTAGGTTGGCTTGACGTTCTGCTCTTTCAGCTTCGCGGTCAGAAGTCAACATTTGCAGGATCTGCAACATCGGGTCCTGGGATGAACCACTTCCTCCGCGTGGCATCTGAAGATTGAGATAGATCATGAGATAAGAGGGAAATTTCTAAGGTTCTAGGAATTTGAAAAGTTTTTAAAGTTTGACTCAGATTTTTCTAGCAACTTGCTTTTTCATTCATTCATTCATAGCACACAGTACAACACACACCACAACAAAGAAAAACATATGGTTTTAAGAACCATTCTGAGAACTACGATACAGTGGGACCGAATACTACTCACTACGCTAGTGCTCAAGTGCTACTACTCCTCGGAATCTGTGGCCTCAACATCCTCATCATCATCGATGAAGGCGAAATCATCCTCATCGGTGAAGAAGTCCATGGCCTGATCCTCCAGAAAATCATCATCATCGCTGAGATAGGAGTAGGGGTCTCCACGAAGATCCTCTCCTGCATTCTCCCTTTCCTCCAACTGCATGTCTCTCTCGTGGATGGTCTCTTCCAAAGATGAGATGCGGTGGCGGAGATGGGCAATAATGCGCTCCTTCTTGTCGAGCTGACGGCGGCGAGACTTGCGATCCTTTGCTAGCATGGCGATGGTCTGGTCCTTCGTCTTGATGATGGCAGACTTGTGGTTGGAGTAGTCATGGCAGTTGTCTAACTCCTGCTGACGATCATACACCATGAAGCTAAGGTGGTCCAATTGAGTCTTCATCTCGGGGTGGTATGGGGCTTCCAGTGGTTGTCCATTTGCATCACGCCTTGGGAAAAACTCAAAGCGAGTACCCTTGATCTGATTGATGCTCTACCCACACAGACGAGAAAGAGCTTCCTGCATGGCCCTGGCAAGTCCATCGAGCCAGTTGTTCTATCTTAAGGTAAACTGAATTCCCTCCGCAGTGGGAGTTTCAATCTTTCCTCGGAGACTTGCAACAATTAGCCACTGTAGATCTTCTCCTCCTTGATCATTGAGCTGAGCTCCGAAGAACTCGGGGTGCGGACGCTCCAGAAGTTCCGAAAGCTGGTCCAAATCCCTCTCAAAGATAAGGTCTCCTCCATTCCCCAACTGATAAAACTTGTTGTACTTCACGTCCATCTATAAGAATAGAGGATGAGTAGGTTAGCAGAGTGATCAAGTGTGTCAAAACTTTATGTATTTTGCAAGAGTTTTTGAGGAACATGAATTTTTATGAAAGAATCAAAGAGATAAGAATGAGAATAAGTTTTTGTAAATATTTGTTTTCTTTGGTTTTGAAACTAAGTTTTTGGTTCAAACGTCCAGTCTAACTAGGGTCTCCTATGGTCAGGATGGCTTTGATACCAACTTGTCAACACCCGGATTTTTAATCCCAGATGCCTGTTATGCCATACATCGCAATCCCAGGATTACCATTTTTGCGAGACATAACAGAATTGGATACCATAGTACATCATCCATTACAACGGTACATAAGTTCTTACACAAATAGGGATCTCATGATCCAGTTCTTAATACATCTTCAAGCAGCGGAATACGTAATAATAACGGTAGCGTGGGCGAAGCTCCATCTTCGGGGTCACAGGCAATGCTGATGATGGGAGATGATCCTAGTTGTCGTAACCTTCCTGGGGTCCATCCTCTAGGTACTCCTCTTCATAGTCTGGCCATGGGAATAGCCAGGGACAAAGCCATGAGTACTCTTTAAGTACTCGCAAACTAATACTAACAAGGGAAAGGGTTTTTTTGATAATAGGACACTAGGCTCTAGGGTTCTTTTGCAAAAGCCAGGTTTATCTCTACTAAGTTTAGGAGCACGAATGCTAGTTGAAGTTTATAACACCTAAATGGGAACTTGTATTTCATATCACAACCCTGTTGTGGTCAAGTCAAAGTCTCACTTCATTTCACAAGTCATTTTGAAAAGTCTGATGGGGGAACAGTATGGCCACTCCAACTGTCCATAACCGCGGACGCGGCTATTCGAATAGTTTGACACTCTGCAGAGATTGTACACTTTCACCACAACATTCGATACATCCGTCAGGAACAAATCCTGAATTCACCATACTCAGTATGCGGATAATCAATCCTAACCTTTCAGTTACATGCCCTAGTATAAGCACCTCTCCTGTGAGTTTGGCCTCCCAACCATGACCAACTGTCATCTTGGGTACTGCACAGGTGGACAATCTTCACAAGGTAGCCTCAGCTCAGACCTTGGCCATGAGGGAACTAATACTAAGGTATATAAGTTTCCAGTCAAGCCCTACCCAATCTTCGGGTATTGTGGTTGTACGATAAAATTGGAATGGTATCGCATCCAGACAACCATCAGTTTTATAAAGGGATAAGGCTCATGCCTCAACATTTTCATCACCAAAATCATCCGGTGTTCGGAAACACATGTCCAAAACATTTCAATAGAATGATCCATCATTCCAAGGTTTTCATAACCATTTTTCCACCAAGTATTCCCATCTAAAGTTGATCAAGTTTTATGCTTAGCACTAGCATCTACAAGTGGGGGTGAGTACTAAAGAGGGGTGGTAAACTAGTGGAGTTTCAACTAAGCTCAATCTCATGCCTTGGGATGACATCAATATTATCTAGTTTAGGCCAAATTTTATGCTCTTTATACAACCTTCACATATCTTTATAGTATCTACCATTCACTTAAGTAAGCTCTAAGTACTAGCTTTGATAAAGAAATAAAGTAATCAAGCTTGTAAGTAAAACTAGGATTGGTTTATCAAGTGGATATGATCACATATGCTTAAGGCATATAGTGGGCATAGTAACAAGTAGTGGTTTGTGGCATCAGTAGGGTATCTTGCAAGGGTTAGCTTGCATTGGTTCACTTAGTTAATAAAGCTTGCTAAATTGCAAGTGTTAGCTTGCAAGGTTACTAGCTTGCCTTGTGCAGAGCAGTGGTTGAAGTTCTCCTCGGCTTCTTCTTCGTAGAATCCTCCTTCCTCCTCGTATCCTTGGTCGGTACTAGCGTCTATAAATAAATACGAGGTACACAATCACCAAACAATACTTAACTACTTGCAATCATCACACACAAGGGTCCTATAGATGATCTAGCATCATCACTAACATTACAAGATTTGGGTTTGGTTTAATTCTTTTTATTTTTAGAAAAGTAATTTCTACTCATTGAAAAACTACTTAAGATTTAATATTCTCCAAACCAAACATGGGATCATGTTGACACATGTCATCACCACATATTTTAGTTCATGGGAATGTGATTTAAAGTGGTGTCACAATTTAATAAGGTTTTACCCTTTTATTTTAATTAATTAGAATGGCTAGAAATGCCTATGTAGTATTCTTTTATTACTTGAACAATATTTCTGTAAGTAACCCTATATATTTTTATATATTCTGAAAGGTATGGTTAAATGTGATTTTTGAGAGTTGAAATCAACTCAAAAGCTATTATGGTTTAACTTTGAAAAATGTTTGAATGCAGAAAAGCTTATGCCTTGTTATTTTTACCAAGGATGATCTACAGATCCAAATGACTTGAATCCAACGGGCTTGGATTCAGCATTTCCATATCTTTCTAACAAAATTGGTTTCATTCAAATTGGTGCATTAAATCGACCTGGGTTGATTTTTGAAAATGGGTACAGAAGTGTGTTTGAATTAAAAAGAAAAAGGTTTAATTTGAATAACTGGGCTGCGCGGGAAAAGTTACTGGGCCGGCCTGCTAAGCGCAGCGCTCCCGCGGGCTGTTTAAGTGGGTGTCCCCACTCGTCAGTGACACAGGGGGGTGCGAAGCGGTACGGGGCAACGTGGGATGTTCGATCTGATTCTAATCCAACGGCTGGGAGTCATCATCGACGTGAGGAACGCCGGCGAGACAGAAACCTAGCGCGGCAGGTGGGGGTCGCTGGGGGATCACCGGGGTGCTGGAGAGGGTCGGTGAGGCGGGCGAACGACGAAGTCGATGATGGCGAATCTCCTGGTACCGGTGGCTTCTCCTGGGGCGGCTCCAATCGCTGGCTCCCTTCTTCTCCAGAGGCGGCGGGCTCCGGTGAAATTCCAACGAGGTGGTGCTCGCCTTGCTCCAGGAACGGTGTGGCATGATCAGTGAGGAGAGGGGAGTAGAATGGTGTGAAGAATTCGACTGGGGGTGGCCTCTATTTATAGTCGAGCGAGGGGACCGACGGGGCGCATGGTGAGCTCGTCGGGGGCGGTGATACATATGGCTATCGGCATGGGCGAAGGTAGGGGACGGTGCGGTTCTCCCTGGCGATGCTCAACGACATGGTTTCGAGGCGTGGGGCGGTGCTCTGCGCGTGCCCGACGGAGATTTTAATGGCGCACAGCGTGCGTGGTCCGCGCGGCGGCGAACGAGCGTGTCTGCGGGGTTGCTGGGATGGTGGTGATCAAGTATGCACGCGGCGAGGGCGGCACGTGGTCTGTGGGCGTCGGTCGAGCGTGGCGCACGGGGCGTGCTCTCGGCATGGTTGCTGGCGAGGTTGGCATGGTTCTTGCGCGTGGTCCAGTGGCTGGCAACGTTCGAGCGGTGGACAGGTAGTGGCGGTGGGGTGTTGGCTTTCTCCCAGACATGTTGGCTAGGCTTGTTTCTCCTCCTAGCTTGCTGTCTCCACTAGGGTGGCATGGTTAGCTTCGGCTGTTCACCATTGATGACAATGCCAAGCTTACAGTGGTGCTAGTGCTTAGTTTAGCTTGCTAGATGATCTACTGAGATGGTTGTGAGCTAACGAGGGAACAAGTTAGGCTCCAATCACTGCTCACTATAGTGTTTAGATTTTGTTTGATTTGTGTCTGCAACCTGTTTGATGAAATGGCCGCAAGAACTCAAGTTTTGAATTTTGAAAAGATTTTTGGTGGGTGTGCTAGGTTGGTGCTGGTGAGTCTGCAGATGCTTGGGTTTTGAAAGTTGAGCTTGTTTGAGTGGTTTTTGAAAAAGTGGTATCTTCCCATATGATATAGATTCAATTTTGAATTGCCATTTAAACTATGCATTTGAAAGTTTCTGGATGATCACAAAGTGGGCCTTGATACTTTGTTATGAGTACATTCAAGGGGTGCAAAGATCCAGAAAAGTTTCTGTTAGGTTTTGAAAGTTTGAGACAGCCAAAGTAGGCATGAGAGTTAAATTGGTCAAAATGACCATTCCCTTAATATATTTGTTTTGATTTACTTGTCTTTATGAAAAGTGTGGGAAATGTTTTAGATGATGTTTATTTCACCTAAGAAACATTTTACAAGCAATGAAACAATCAAACAAGGTGGTTCCAAAGAATTTCAAAATCCATGCATACACATATGCATGCCTTCAAAGTTTTATTTAGCAAAGTTTTTGTTAACCCTAAATGTTGATGACTAGTGTTTGATGATCCAAGCTTAGTATTTTTGGGATGTTACAAGTTTCCCCTGGAGAATCCGCCCTTGAGGCGGAGTTTTCCCAGGGGGCGGATAATCCGCCCCAAGTGGGGGGCAGATAATCTGCCCCCAAAGTTGTGCAACGGCCAGTGGGAGGGGGTATTTAAGCCAGCCTTCCCCCTCCTTCTAGAACTCTTGATTCATTCGAAAAAGACAAGATCAGATCTGAAATCTTCATCCAAGAGAGCTCCACCTAGATCCACCCAAAGGCCCCGTCCCTTGGGGAATCGAAGGAGGGGAACTCGATCATCATCATCAGCAATCAAGCGCTTCATCTCCTCTCCATTCATTTGGAGAACCTCCGATCTACTTGTTGTCATCTCGGGAGCCCCCAATTTGGTTGTGGGTGTGTGCCCCGTTAGTGTTGTAAAAAAGGCACCGGTTCCCTCCTCGAAGGGATCCAATAGTGGAGAAGGTGGATTAGGCCTCTCGTGGCGAGATCCATCGGAGAATAGGGTGAGGCCTATTGTGGCGTGGTGGTCTTAGAACCTCCCACCCCTCCAACGCAAATGTACTTCCCTTAACAAGGAAGGAACTGCGGTAAAACAAATCCCTGTGTCTCCGTGTGCTCCACTACCGTTTCCTCGCTCCTCTCTTTACGTGCTTAGTAGTTAGGGTTGCATATAGGGAAATTCTCGTAGTTGCATCTCTAGAGAATTTACTTTGTGTCAAGCCTAAAATTGAAAAAGTATTAAAAATTTATTAGCACCTATTCACCCCCCTCTAGGTGCCCATACGATACATTTCAGTTTCTTCATGCGTTTAACTCCAATATGACCTAGACGGCAGTGCCGCATATATGCGGATATATCATCATTAAGTTTAATCCTTTTAGCATCAAAATTTGAATATGTGTAACATTATTATCGAGATCCAAAAGAAATAAATCATTCATCATCGGTGCATGACCATAAAAGATTTCATTCATATAAATAGAACAACCATTGTTCTCGGATTTAAATGAATAACCACTTCGCATTAAACACGGTCTAGATACAATGTTCATGCTAAGTGCTGGCACCAGATAACAATTCTTCAAGTTTATTACTAATCCCGATGGCAAATGGAGAGGTAGCGCTCCGACGGCGATCACATCAACGCTTGATCCATTGCCGACATGCATCTTGGCCTCACCCCTTGCTAGAGGTCACTTGTTCCACAACCCCTGATTCGAGTTACAAATATTAGCAACTGAACCGGTATCAAATACCCTGGTGCTACTGCAAGCACTAGTCAAGTACACATCAATAACATGTATATCATATATACCTTTGTTTTCCTTGCCGGACTTCTTGTATGCCAAATACTTGGGGCACTTGCGCTTCCAGTGGCCAGTCCCCTTACAATAGTAGCACTCGGTATCAGACTTAGGTCCAACTCGGGGTTTCTTTTCAGGCACGGCAACCGGCTTGCCGCCCTTACTTCCCTTCCATTTCCCTTCTTGTCTTTCTTGAAACCAGTGTTCCTATTGATCATCAACACTTGATGTTCCTTTTTTATCTCCACTTATGTAGTTTTAAGCATTGACAGAAGCTCGGGGAGAGACTTATTCATGCCTTGCATATTATAGTTCATCACAAAGCTCTTATAGCTAGGTGGCAGAGACTGCAGAACACGATGGATGCCTAAGTCAATGGGAATAGATATTACCAAGGACACAAGCTTATCGGCGTAACCCGACATCTTCAGTACATGCTCACTAACGGAGTTGTGCTCTTCCATCATGCAGCTAAAGAACTTTTCTGAAGCGTTGTAGCTCTCTACAGCAGCATGTGTGTCGAAAATCATTTTCAACTCACCCATTGTATCAAATGCATTGCCGTTTTCGAAACACTTTCGAAGTTCTGGCTCTAGCCCATACAATATGCCGCAACGAACTAAGTTGTGGTCCTCCCGACGAGTCTGATAGACATTCTTCTCCTCGTCAGGGGCATCCTCAAAAGGTGGGGGGCCTAGTGGCGATTCTAGCACATATTTCTTTTGTGCAGCAGAGAGGAGAATCCTCAAATTCATGGCCCATTCGATAAAGTTGCTACCGTTTGTTGCAAGTTTCTCTTTCTCCATAAACACATTGAAATTAAAATCAAGTGGTGCCATCTACAACAGAATTTGTAAAGTTTATACTAAGTTTATGATAGATTGAGTTCAACTAATCCACATTACGAATGAACTCCCACTCAAAAATGACATCCTCGTGCCTTTTTGGTGATTACATGAACCAAATCCACTACACCAAGTCCGATCATCACATGAGTCGGTGTAGCTTCAAAGGCGAGCATCAAATGGGCATCATATCTACTATATGACTCATGCTTAACCTTTCGGTCCGTGTTCCGAGGCCATGTCTGTACATGCTAGGCTCGCCAAGTTAGAACCTTAGTATTCGCATGTGTAACTGTTTTACACCCGATATATGGTCGTGGATCCAAGATCACGCGATCATCACGTGATGTCTTGGAGCGACGAAAACGTAATAATTGCATACTAAAGGAAGAACACATTCTTATCTTGATATTTAAATGAGGGATCATCTTATTATGCTAACAAAGCGCTAAACAATCAATATAAGATGCTATCAAACATCACATGTTTATTAGTGAAATGATATGGTTCCCGCATATGATCTCTATTATGTGCATAGTGGTATGATCACTATCATACCTTTATGTGTAAGTCCAAGGTCTATGGATTTTACACGCTATGTGTGTTGTAAGAGTATCATCTCATACTTCTACTTACAACATCACCATATCATAACACTAGCCCAGCAACAATCTAAACTAGACGCCTCTAATTTATCCATTGCAAATTTTACGTGGCTTAGGGATTTTGAAGATAGAACCGTTCATACCTACGAAAATGAACCACAACGAGGATAACCAAATTGTTGACAACTCGTTGCAAAATAGATATTGACTATAGTAGGAGAGACAGACACCCGCTAGCCACTTATGTAAACTAGTTGCATGTTAAGCTTGGAACAGGTCTCATGTGCGAGGACATGTAAAGTTTGTCCGGGCCGCTTCATCCCACTATGCCACCAATATACAAAATTACAACTAAAGAGCAACAATATGATCATCATCGCCCACATACTCATATGTGTACTACCCGTGTAAAGCATCTACGCATAGATCCGGCTCTGATACCACTGTAGGGTTCGCAGCATAGAAAACAAAAACTTTCCTACGATGGGAACTATGTATCAAGATCTATCTACTAGATACAAACAACGGGCGGATGTATATCCGTATAGAACATACCCTTGAAGACCGACAAAGCTTAACGAGTTCAACTCGTGGTTGATGTAGACGATCTCTTGCCGATCTCAAGATCGAGAGGAAGTCCTAGCGCCGCAAAGCAGCAGCGCATCTGTGCTCGAACACACGTACAAGACACCGAGCAACCTCCGCCTCCTCGCTCCAGCGATGCAGCGGAAGCACAACCCTTTCTTGCCGAATAGCCACCGGGAACATGTATCTCGCTAGTCCGAGACCATGGGGGATAAATTCTGGAGAGGGAGAGAGATCCTTCACGAGGAGGTGTGAGTGAGAGAGAGGAGAGGGGTGCCTTTTATAGGAGGAGGGGGACACCCAAGGGGGTGGCCGCCAGCCATTGGGGATGCCCCCTCCCCTCCTTCATTCATGTGGGTGGACACTCCACTCACAAAAATCCATTCAAATCCCTCCACTCAAAATCCCACTCAAACTTGCTATTAAATTTCCACCAAATTTAATGCAAACTCTCATTAAATAAAACTCTTTTATTTTATTCAGAATTTTGCCAATTACTTTAATGACAAACATTCACAAATAACCCCTTTCTAGAATTCTATTTCACATGCATAACCTCTTTATGCAATTTCACCCGAAAACCTGTTTCGGTATCTAGTGAAATATATTCCTGCGCTTGTTTATTCTTTTGGCATGAAACATTTGCTCCAAATGGATGTCAGTGTCCCTTAAGTGTGTCATCCTACGGTTCATGAATAATGCGGACATGATCGAGACCCTTCTCCGATCAATAATCAGTAGCGGGACCTGGAGATCCATACTGACGCTCACACATTCAACGATGACTTTCCTGTGATCGTCGGAACCTTTTACGCTTGTATCTTAATCCCTTTGTTTCACGATATATTACATGTCCGAGAATCGATCATTGGTATCTCCATACCTAGTTTGATCTCGTTACTGACATGCACTCTTTTCTCGTTCCCGTGATATAACATTCTAGTGATCAAATCACTTGCTTGTAAGCTAACCAATGTGATATCACCGAGAGGGCCCAGAGTATATCTATCTATCATCGGGATGAAAAATTCCACTCTTTATCCATGATTCTCAACATAACACTTTAGTAGCTTTGAAGCCATCTTTATAATCACCCAGTTACGGTGTGACGTTTGATGTCAATAAGAAACTCTTACGGTGTAAGTGATTGGCATGATCTCATGGCCTAAGGATTAGGATCACTTCGTAAGTTTTTTATAGCAATATAAACTCAATGACTTTGATCGTAATATTATACTTCAGATGAATGTTCATCACACCATTACACTAATGTTGTGATCTCGTTATTAACAACATCCAATATCTATGATCAGGAAACTGTGATCATCTTGTTAATCAACAAACTAGTTTATTAGAGAGGCATAACTAGGAACTTTCTGTTTGTTTATTAAACACACATGTATTAACGTTTCTGTATTAATACAATTATAGCATGCAAAATAAACATCTATCATATACTTGGAATACACATAATAAACACTTTATTATTGCCTCTCAGGGCATATTCCCTTCAGGGTGTGGGCCCCCTGGCCGCCCTCCTGCCTGGCCTCTTCGCTTATATAAGCCCCCCGATGCCAAAACCCTAAGTACTCGATCAGATCTCCACGAAACAGTTCGTAGCCGCCGCCACCATCGTCCCTAGATCAGGGGAATCTAAAGCTCTCCCCGGCACCCTGCCGGAGGGTAGAGATCATCTCGGAGGCCTTCTTCATCACCATGCCAACCTCCGGTATGATGCGTGAGTAGTTCACCCTTGGACTATGGGTCCATACAGTAGCTAGATGGTTGTTTCTCCTCCTTTGTGCTATCATGTTTAGATCTTGTGAGCTCCATTCATGATCAATATCATCTATTTGTAATCATACATGTTGTGTTTGCGGGGATCCGATGGATATTGAGATACTAAGTCTTATTGATTATTGATTCTATCACGTCTGTGTTCTTTGTGATCTTGCATGCTCTCCATTGCTAGTAGCTATCTTGGCCAAGTAGATGCTAGTGATTTCAAGAGGGAGTATTTATGCTCGATAGTGGGTTCATGCCTCTATTGAATCAAGGTAACTGGCATGAATCTCTAAGTTTATAGATGTGTTGTTGCTACTAGGGAGAAAACAACAATCTTTTGTTCATGGAACAATTGTATTGTTTACTTTATACACATTGCTTAATGCAATTATACGTTGCTTGCAAATTAATACCGGAGGGGGGTCGGATGATAACCTGAAGGTGGATTATTAGTCATAGATGCAGTTGGATGGCGGTCTATGTATATTGTTGTAATGCCCAATCAAATCTCATAGGAATCATGAATGTTTAGTATTTGCATTGTTATGTCTTGCTTAGTCTTGTCAATTGCCCCATGATAGCCCACAGGTATAGGGGGTGTATCGTAGTACTTTCGATAAATAGGAGTGTCGATCCCAACGAGGAGCAGAAGGTGTTGACTAGGGGTTTGGAGCAGGAATTCTCTATAAATACTTAGCAAATTGATTTTTAGGGTTTTTTGATAAAGCAAAGAAATTAAGTGCAAGTAAATGAAGACAATAATAATTGCACCAAGTGGCCCAATCCTTTCTTAGCAAAGGGCAAGCCGATTGTATTAGTTATGAGGACCAAACATTCCCGAGGACACATCGGAATACTATCAAGTGCTTTCGCTTCATATAGTTGATTAATCTTTTTTGGTTAGATAAGTGTTGTGTGTAGGGATGCATAAGTGGGACAACTGGGACAAGTGGGATACCACTTTTAGACTACTAGACTAACTCAAAACTAAGTGGGATAAGTGGAATAAGGTAGATTTGACATATCCCGCTTATCCCACTTATCCAACCTAAATTTGAGTTAGTCTAGTAGTCGAAAAGTGGTATCCCACTTGTCCCAATTGTCCCACCTCTGCATCCCTAGTTGTGTGGGTGAACGTGTTCTAATGTACCGATCTTACTTGGACCAATACATACTTATGATTAAACCCCTTGCAAGCATCTACAACTACAAGAAAGTAACTAAGATAAAAAAACCTAACCACAACATTAAACTCTAAGATCCTACACTCCCTTATGCAAAGGTTTCCTAACGGGGGTTCAGGTTTCTGTCACTCCGGCAACCCCATAATTAGTAGCCAAATACACAATGCATTCCCCTAGGCCCATAAATGGTGAAGTATCATGTAGTCGACATTCACATGACACCACTAGAAGAATAGAACCACAACTTAAATATCAAGCCATTAAATAATACCTCAACACAATTCCGCTACTAACAACATGACTTTTCCCATGTCCTCAAAAACTAAACGAACTACTCACGAGACATCATATGAATCAAGATCCGAGATGATATATTGATGGATAACAATCTGAACATAAACAATAATTCAATGGTTGCACTCACAAGCATCAACTACAAAAGTAATTAACACCGAGAAAGTTTTCCCTAAAAACTATGCAAGATTCGACACAATTATTACAACGGGATGAAGTGATGATAATGGTGCTGGTGGAGATGGTGATGAGAATTAGGGGTGGGCATAGTTGACCAAAACTGAAAAACCAACCCGATATAACATGAACCTAAGCCGAAGCAACCGAAACCGAATCCCTCGATGCTAATCTCGGTTAGCAATTTCTGAAAACCGAAATTAGTTCGGTAGTTTCGGTCGAGAGCTGTGGTCCACCAAACAAACCGAAGCACCGAGGCCTACCCTCGAATCCTCGATCCCCTCTTTTTCCACCAAGCTGACGAAAGCACTCCCATAGCACATAAATAGCGCCACCGCGGCCACTAGTGGGAGACCAAAATGAAATCCTTGAATCGATTCCGCTCCCCAGAAATCATGCCACTGAGTAATCTTCCCCAAACCGCAAGTCTCGCGCGTGATTAATGAATTTCCTTGGACGATTGATCTTTTGCCTCCCCAAATCTCTATTTGAGCTTCCGTTCCCTGGCGCCCAAAGGGAACAGTTGTTCGCCCCCTTCCCTGGCTGCAGGGCATGAGTAGGGACGAACTCTGTAGCGGAAGAATAGCGACGACCGCTGGAAGCAATGTCAAGCAACATAGTGGATTCTGCACCGAACGTCCTGCAACATAAGCATATTTCTGATTCCATCCTAACTAATTATTCAGTTGATTTAGATCCTAGTTCTCCATATAATCCAAGTTTAGATGTGTGAAGTTCTTGTGCGAATCCTTGATGGTTGCCATCATTTTCTCTATATTTTAGATGTCGCCTGAGACAGAAGAGTCCTAGGCTGTTTGTACCATCCCAATAGCTAGCTGACTTGTTATTTGTACCCGTGTTGTTTGATAGATGCAGGAAATGGCAATGGTGGTGCTGCTGAGATGCAAGAAGCGGAGGCATGGGAATGGTTGTTTATACCCGTGTTAATTTTCGAGTCAGATTTGCTATGTTCATGTCCACTATCTTTAAGTACGTTGCTGTTATTTTGTGTCAGTTTTCAGTCCCTAGTTGTATGCTCTTGTTCTTGTTTGAAGAAACAATCGGAAACAGGCGAAACGCTGGCAAAATTTTCTGCAGAAAACTAGCGTTGGTTTGCTTGTTCACTGATCGCTAACTTGCTATTTTTTCTGCTCGTCTAGCTGAGGTTCTCACGACCTGATGTGCTGTTTCCTAGCCCACGCAAACCAACATTTCTAGACCAAAAGACCTAGCAGGTAGGAGCCAAGAAGATCCTAGAAGGCCGGCCCACTCCAGCATAGCCGGGCAATGCCCAGGCAACATCCCACTCGGTCTGTTCGGTAGAAACCGAGTATCGACCCGATCAAATAGGGGCACCGAACGCTCGGTTCCGTTATTTAAAAGAGACCGATCGGTGCATGTTTTGTAAGAACCGATAAATCAAATGTACCGAAGTACCGAACCATTCGGTTCAGGGGAACCGAACGCCCACCCTTAGTGAGGATGATGATGATCCCGATGAAGTCTAGCTTGATGACGGTGTTGATGGCGACGATCTACCCTCTCTGGGAAGGAATTTCCCCGACAGAAATATGTCTGCCGCAGAGCTCTTTCTCTCTCTGTAGTTTCCGCCCCGTAGAGGCGACGAAGTCTTTCTACAGTCACTCCCCATGTATTAGGGTTTCAAGGAGAAGATATAGGCGAAAGGGCAGAGCAGGAGGTGGGTCAGGGTGGCCACACCCCCTGGTAGCGCGACCTAGGGTGGCCCATGTAGGGGGTTGTGGTCCCCCTGTGGACCATCTCAGCCTCCTCTTCTGGATTCCTTCGTCTTCTGGAAAAGTAGGATTTTCCATGTATTTTCAGGAATTTTCTGATCATTGAGAATATTGCATCAAAACACCGCTTTTTTCATCAGAATTCTGACTCCGGCAGTTCATCCTCCAAAAGTCATCCAACATGCAAAAATAGATGAAACAACATAAGTAACACCTCTTAATATGAAATATATCAATTAATAGCAGTAAATTATGATATAGAATAGTGATGCAAAATGGACGTATTAACTCCCCTCCAAGCTTAGACCTCGCTTGTCCCCAAGCAAAAACTGAGCTCAGTAAACATGTCCACAGGTTTATGGAGTGAAGTGTCAGTAAAAAGAATACAGATAAGAAGCATCACACTTACTAATACACAATTCATAAAAGAAAGCAAATCACCATTATATAACTTAACTTGCAACGAGTATGGGAGTCACAATAAAGAGGCATAAAGACAAATCATAATTGGTAATGGCAAACTTTGTTCTTGGTCCGAGAATAGTTGACAAATCATACATAGTTTTCAAGCAAAGCTTTTGTAATGAAGTTTATAACAGGAGTCCTTTTGCTCAAACATAAAAGGCTTTTCACAATGATGGCTTTCAAAGTAATATTCATTCAGATAAGAGTTTTGTGCAAAACAAGGAAGATAAAAAACATGATTGAATAAATCATCATATGAATGATTGAAACACAACAAATCAAATGCTTGCTGGAGATAGAAAGGAATAGGTTTACTGACTCAACAAAAGTAAAAGAAAGGCCCTTCGTAGAGGGAAGCAGAGATTTCAAATTTCATAAAGAGCTTTCAAAAGATTATGGTACTTACTAGCTTTGAGCTCTCATTGCCCCTATCATAAGCATCTTGAGGTGATTAAGGTTAAAGTGAACAAAGATGGAGTATATGCTTGACAAAAATATAAGTTGGCAATATCACGTCCCTTGAGTACGAGGGCCGTTCCTCATGCTACTCAATTTTAGTTACTGGTAAGTTCTTATCATTGTAAATATATGTGTATCATAGAGAACCGCCAACGGGGTACCCCTTGCCCCATGACACAGGAGCTATCCCATATAAAAATGATAAGGCAACAGATAGTGAGCATCTCATCGATCCTTTTATTTACCATGAGAATGGTGCATATATTTTTTTTGCTCTTTTTTTCTGTATATTTTTTTCTGAGGATGCTTCATAGATTGCTCACTATGGTGATGCTGCAAGTTTCCACCATGATTAGGCATGGCTTAGGCTAGCGGCCCAGGCATTTCTCTAACACATATACATAACTCCATGGACTTACAAGATCCCCTTTTATTTCACACCGCCGACATCCGCAAACAAAAGATCATGATATCAACGGGGTAGATATTTATAGGTGTTGAAAGCGTTCCCCATGACAGCACGGTTCTGCTAATTCCCAACTTATAGGTGCAAGCATATACAACATAGATGACACAATGGTTCAAGTTTATTAAGGGCATGAAAATAAGGTGTGCCATCAAGTTCGTGAGAGCTTTACTAACTAGTTTTCACATAACAAAAGAATTTTTAATTTGAAAGGTAGATGAAACTCGAGAATTTACTTGGAATAGCAATGATGCTATTAGGTAGATATGGTGGACACAAATGGCATAGGTTTAAGTTTAAAGGATTGGATGCACGATAAGTATTCCCTCTCAGTACAGGTTTTTGGCTAGCAAGGCTGGGCAGCAAGCAAAAGATTTGAAGGAAGCAAGCAAACATATAAGTGATAAAGTCAAACATGCAATCTTCCTTGAAAACACAAAATATCTTAACTAAAGAATACTAAGCTTATGATCCAATAAAGAAAGAAACAAAATCATATAAAATACTTGTAATTGCTTTTCTCTTTTCCTTTCAAACCTCAAAAAGTGTTGCTACTAACCAGATCTTGGTTTGCCAAAACCAATTTAGATTTACTTGATGCTCCCAAAGTGATACCAATACTAATCAACAAGATCAATCAAATAATAGAGAATGCAAACTAAAAGAAGATGTGCAAAAAGTAAAAGATGAAACTTCTCATTAATAATCCATAAAGGCACTCACACCAAGGGATACATAGATAACCAACTAGAGGAGAGGTACTTCCACAATGCAAACCATCCTATATGATAACTTCTCTATTCAAGATATGACTCTACTAAAAAGGTAAAAAGATGAAAGATAATGATGTGATACCGCGACACTCCCCCAAGCTTGGAACAAACCAAGGGGATGCCAAAACCTGATGACGAATCACTCCTTCGGTGGTGGTGGTGTTCCCTTGATAATCTTTTCAATCAGCTTCCTCAAATCCTCAATCTCGAAGGTTAGAGTACGAATCAACTCTGAATTATGCTCAATGCGGTCCATGATCATGTCGGACCGAGAATCCCAGTCCTTGTGATTCTTTCCCCACTCTTTCTCCTTAGAGTGTTCTTTACCTGCATGGTTAGAATGAGTCATATCCCAACCAGAGGGAAACTTCCCTTTGGGCAACTTTTGGAATTGCTGCTCATGTATAAGAGTATGGAAGGGGTTCTTGGTGGAGGAATTGACCGTGGAGCGAGGCAATGACGTGGAGTTTTCCCCCATGTAGACATCTGTGTCGTCCTCCTGAGCTTGATAGGGTTTGCCACCACTCTAATGCTTGCAACAGTAGTGCGGGTGTCCGGATGCTTGTCTTCCTCCACTTCTTCTTCATTCTCAACCAAGATCTCCTCCTTCCACGGGCTTCTTGCCCTTATCAATGGAAGAGACCATGGTGCCTCTAAACTTGAGAATATTTCCTGACAGAAATAGATCAAAACGAAAACACAACAAGAACACAAGATACGAACCTCGGGGGGTCCGGGTGATTATATATTACAAAGTTTTATGACATAAGGAAAGTACTGGGCGAAAACGGGACGGAAACGGACTCCGGGGTGGTCTCACCCTCTGGTGGCACGGCCAGGCAGGGCCCGCGCCACTGGGTGGTGTGGGCCACCCAGGCTCCGTTTCCTTCCCTTTTTCAACTTGTAACCTTTCATGTGAAATAAAAAATGCAAAAATATAAAGAGAAAAGTTTTTCGCAAACCTTCTATTTCAGCACTTTTACCTATTCGAAGACGGACTCTATAGGTTCCTGTGTTTGGTCTATAATAAATTCTTCCAGAGTCACCATTTGAATAATATCAACATCTTCATTATAAGAGTCTACAGAAATATAATGTTTGAGCCCTTAACCATTCTTCATCTCCTTACATCATTTTCTCCCAAAATTTGAAAATCTCTTTCATACAAAGATCCACACAATCTTTATTAGCAACATTAGTGTATACAAAAACAATAAAACATTGGTTTCAAATTTCAAATGAATCCAACAAAACATAAGATACTGAAACAACTCCTTCCAAAAGCCCAAAAATAATTTGAAAGGAAATCGATTTAAGAGGCAAATGCAAATGAAGGCATAAATCTGTCAAAACAGACCAGCAGGTAAAGATTGATTTTTTTAAAAAATCTTCTATTGCTCAAATCAAAAAGTGCAAAACTAACGAAAGTTGGATAACAACTTGGGGCACAAGAACAGAAAATTACAACTCCATCCGACGTACTGAGATTTTTCACGAATGTTTACAATGCAGCACAAAAATCTATCCCAGGACAACAACTTTTCACAACTCCTTTACTTATCAAAAGGGGCTGATCTTGACACAAAAACCAAACAAAAGGACGATAAGGAGCAGTTATTACAGAGTTAATAACTTCCAACACTCAAAGAAAAAAGACGGAAAGCAAACTAAAATGGGTTGTCTCCCAAAAGCTCTTTCTTTATAGCCATTAAGATGGGCTTGATAATTTCAATGAATCTCACATAGAAGATATGGATTTGAAGTGAAAGCGAGCATTAAGAAGCAAATATCCAACACATTTGAGTCTAACCCACTTCCTATGCAAGGGAGTTTCATAAGAAAACAACTTTATCATCAGAATGAGCATACTTACAATCATCAAAAAGAGGTCTAAGGTCATAAACTGGATCAATTGAAGCAAGTTGTTCAACTCTAAAATCCTCATTAGGCATATCATTTTCATAAGGAGCTTTAGCAAATTTGGAAAAATTAAACTCATAAGATTCTCCATCAAACTTAGTTAAAACTTTCTCCTTCCTACAATCTATAATAGCTCCACAAGTGTTCAGAAAAGGTCTACCAAAAATGATAGGACAAGTTTTACTAGCTGCTGAACCAAGCACTAGAAAATCAGTAGGATATTTAGTCTTACCACAAAGAACTTCCACATCTCTTACAATACCAATAGGGAGAATGGTTTCCTTATTAGCGAATAACCACATCAATGTCCTCAAGTTCACAAGGACCAATTTCATGCATATTTTCCCTGTAAAGCTCATAAGGAATATCACTTGAACTTGCACCAATATCACATAAACAATAATAGCGATGATCACCAATTCTAATAGAAAGAACAACGACACTATATTTCCTAGTTTTACTAGGATGAGAGACAATATTAGAAGCATCTTCACAAAAGATAATGTGCCCATCTTCTACATTTTTAGTGACAAGGTCTTTCACAATGGCTACGACAGGTTCAATATTTATTTGTTCATTAGGTTTTACAGCTTTGTTTGTACTTTTGCTAACCACATTATCTATAATAGAATGTTCCTTTACATTAGCAGGGAAAGGAATTTTCTCAATATAAGGTTCAGACAAAATAGGGTCAACAGTACAAACTTCAGTGTTTCTAGCAGGAATATGATTAACAACATCTTTATAAGGTGCATGGTACTTGTTCCACTTCTTTTTTGGAATTTCAATATAAGAGGCAAAGTCCTTAAAGAAATTGGCAATACTTTGAGAATCAATACCATACTCAGTACTAATATCATGAAAGTCATCAGTTCCCATAAGAGATTTAATGCATTCATAATCATAATTTATACCTGAATTTCTTCCTTTGTCATTCTCCCATGCTTCAGTATTCTCTTGAATACGGTCTATAAGGTCCCCATTTAGCTTCTTCCTTCATACGTGTGAATGATCCAGCACAAGAAGCATCTAATAAATCTTTATCATGAAGAGAAAGTCTTGCATAAAAGTTATTGATAATAATATTATTAGGGAGTTCATGAATAGGACATTTAAGCATTAGTAACTTGAATCTCCCCAAGCTTGGGCTGTACTGTCTCCATCACGAGGACAAAAGTTATATATTTGATCCCTATCCTTATGAATCTCACTGGGAGGATAGAATTTAGAATAAAAGAGAGGTACAATTTCCTCCCATTCCATAGATTGTCCATTCTTTAGCAACTTATACCATTCTTCAGCTCTTCCTTTCAATGATATAGAGAGTAAATTTTTCTTGACTTGTTCCATTGTGATACCTGCACACTTAAACAACCCGCATAATTTATGGACAAAAAGCAAGTGATCACCAGGATGGATAGTTCCATCCCCAAAATTATAATTATCCATAACACGATCAACAATTCTTGTAGGTATCTTAAAAGGATCTAACTCAGCAGGTGGTGGTTCATCTACTACCCTAGCAGTGGTAGTAGCTTTCCCAAATAGAAAACCAAGTGGGTTATCCATATTGGAAACAAAATAACAAACAAAAATAAAAGCAATACTCACAGTAGAAGTTTCATTTACCAGTTCCACTCATCAATAGCGCTTCACTCCCCGGCAACGTCGCCAGAAAATAGTCTTGATGACCCACAAGTATAGGGGGTGTATCGTAGTACTTTAGATAAATATAAGTGTCGATCCCAATGAGGAGAAGAAGATGTTGACTAGTGGTTTGGAGCAGGAATTCTCAGTAAATACTTAGCAAACAGATTTTTAGGTTTTTTTGATAAATCAAAGAAATAAAGTGCAAGTAAATAAAGACAATAATAATTGCAGCAAGTGTCCCAATCCTTTCTTAGAAAAGTACAAGCCGATTGTATTGCTTATGAGGACCAAACGTTCTTAAGGACACATGGGAATACTGTCAAGTGCTTTCGCTTCATATAGTTGATTAATATTCTTTGGTTTGATAAGTGTTGTGTGGGTGAACCTGTGCTAATGTACCGACCTTACTTGGACTAATACATACTTTTGATTAAACCCCTTGCGAGCATCCGCAACTACAATAAATTAATTAAGATAAAAAAACCTAACCACATCATTAATCTCTGAGATCTACACTCCCTTATGCAAAGGTTTCCTAACGGGGGTTTAGGTTTCTGTCACTCCCGCAACCCCACAATTAGTAGCCAAATACATAATGAATTCCCCTAGGCCCATAAATGGTGAAGTATCATGTAGTCGACGTTCACATGACACCACTAGAAGAATAACACCACAACTTAAATATCAAGCCATTAAATAATACCTGAACACAATTCCACTACTAACAACATGACTTCTCCCATGTCCTCAAGAACTAAACAAACTACTCACGAGACATCATATGGATCAAGATCAGAAATGATATAATGATGGATACCAATGAAGGGTTTCGCGGCATAGTAAATCAAAATTTTCTACGGATGCGAACAGAGGGAAAGCCAAGATCTAATCTAGGAGATGCAATCAACGAGAGAGATTGGATTAGATCTTCATACCCTTGAAGATTCGCACAGCGGAACGTTCGTCGGAACATGGGTGATGTAGTCGTACTCGCTTCTCCTCCTCGCGATCCGATCCGATCTAGCACCACAAGTGGCGGTGCCTCCGTGAGATGCACACATGCAGCACCTCGACGTCTCCTCCTTCCTCGGACCAGAAAGTATGGTGGAGAGATAGATTGGATCTACAACACGACGGCGTGGTGTATATGGTGGAGAATTTCTGCAGCAGGGCTTCGCCTACAAACAGTCGGGAGGGAGAGAGGAAAGCTAGCAAGGCGGCTAGGGTTTGGAGGAGAGGTGTAGGGGGTTGGTGCGCCCCCACCCCTCTTTATATAGAGGGGGGGGGCGCAGCCCTAGCCCCTCCCCCAAGCCCAAAGGATAAGGAGTGGGGGGCATGGACTCTCCCCTCTTCTAGAAACCCTATCTCTAGTTTAAACGATTTAAACTCTCTAGGATCGGCTGGGCCCTATGGGGCCTTGTGCCCCTGGCCCAATGCGGCCAGGACACTCCCTCATAGGCCCATGCCCCCTCCCGGAAGGTGGGGCCACGTTGGTCCCCTTCCGGAAGGTTCTAGAAGCTTCCGGTACAATACCGATTAACCCGGAACAATTCCGAACTCCAAAAACTGCATTGCCTTATATGAATCTTATTCTCCGGACCACTCCGGAACCTCTCGTGATGTCCCGGATCCCATACGAGACTCCGAACAAAAATTCATAAACCAATTATCCAATCTATCCTAGCGTCGAGACACGTTAAGTGTGTGACCCTGCGGGTTCGAGAATATGCAGACATGATCTTCTATCAATAATCAACAGCGGGGTCTGGGCACCCATATTGACTCCCACACATTCATCGATGATCATATCGGATGAACCACGATGTCAGGATTCAATCAATCCCATATATATATTCCCTTCGTCTCGCGATATTTTACTTGCCCGAGATTCGATCGTCGGTACCATCATACCTAGTTCAATCTCGTTCACAGCAAGTACTTTACTCGTTCCGTAATCCGATATCACTTTGTGGTTAACTCCTTAACCACATGCTTGCAAGCGGTGTTGATATCGATTACCGAGTGGGCCCGAAGTATATCTCTCCGACTTGGGAGGGACAAATCCCATCTCGATACATACAACCCAACAGATACTTTCCGATCACCTGAGAGACACCTTTATGATCACCCTCTCATAGGATGACGTTTGATGACCTCAAAGATTTCTTCCGATACCAGGGAGTTGTATTATCTCATGGTCTAAGGAATACAATATTTGACATAGGAAAAGCTTCACAAAGATGAACACGATGATACGATCTAATTGCTTCGCTTAGTTTGGGTCTGTCCATCATATCATTCTCCAATGATATGATCTCATTATCAATTGACAACTCATGTCTATGGTTAGGAAACCTTAACCATCATTGATCAATGAGCTAGTCCATCGAGGCGTACTAGGGACACGGTGTTGTTCACAAACCACACAAGTATTAAAGTTTCCGCTTAATACAATTCTAGCATGGAATATAAACTTTATCATGAACAAGAATTATAATAATAACATCTTTATTATTGCCTCTAGGGCATAATTCCAACAACCAATCTGAACATAAACAATAATTCAATGGTTCCACTCACAAGCATCAACTATAAAATTAATTAACACCGGGAAAGTTTCCCCTAAGAACTATGCAAGATTCAACACAATTGTTACAGCCGGATGGAGTGGTGATGATGGTGCTGGTGGATATGGTGGTGAGGGTGATGTTGATGATGATCCCGATGAAGTCTAGCTTGATAACGGTGTTGATGGCGACGATCTCCTCTCTCCGGGAAGGAACTTCCCTGGCACAAATCTGTCTACCGGAGAGCTCTTTCTCTCTCTGTAGTTTCCGCCCCGCAGAGGCGGCGGAATCTTTATGTGGTCGCTCCCCGTGTATTAGGGTTTCGAGGATATGATATAGGCGAAAGGGTGGAGCAGGAGGTGGGCCAGGGTGGCGACACCCCCTGGTGGCGTGGCCCAGGGTGGCCCGCGCAGGGAGGGTGTGGGCCCCCTGTGGCCCATCTCAGCCCCCCTTCTGGATTCCTTTGTCTTCTGGAAAAATAGGATTTTCCATGTATTTTCTGGAATTTTCTGATCTTCGCGAATATTGCATCAAAACACCGCTTTTTTCCATCAGAATCCTAACTCCGGCAGTTCATCCTCCCAGAGTCATCCAACATGCAAAAATAGATGAAACAACATAAGTAACACCTCTTAATATGGAATATATCAATGAATATCAGTAAATTATGATATAGTAGTGATCCAAAATAGTAAATTATGATATAGAATAGTAATATCTTCAAGCAACCATTACCTTCCACAATATACGTTTAATCCTTTGTTTTTAGCAAACCAGTGAGATTGACAATCTCACTGTAAGTTGGGGCAAAGTCTTGAGTTTTGTTGTGCAGGATTCCAACTTGTTAGCAACACCTTGGAGTTGTTTCCTTGCTCCTACTGGTTCGATAACCTTGGTTTCATAACTGAGGGAAAACTTATTGTTGTGCTCATCATACCTTCCTCTTGGGGTTTCCCAACGAAGCTCTGCAATTGACTGAGCCACGTCAAGATATTTTCTGGCGCCGTTGCCGGGGAGTTTAAGGACAGCTTCACAAGGGGAGTATTTCACAACCATTATTTTTACTTTGTTTTTGTTTTGCTTAGTTTCTTTTGCTTTGTGTTGCTTGCTTCTTTTTATCAAAATTACAAAAAAAATTAGTTTCGTTTGGTTTGCTTTTTCTTATCAAAAACACAAAAAAATTATTTCTTCCTATAGTTGTCACCTTGTTCTAGCTCACCATGTTGATCCCTAAGTTCACCCTGAAAGACATTTCAATAGGTAGTGGCTCTATAATTGGGAAAGAAAATATTGAAGAATTCTTTAATCATATTAGCAAACATGAGGATATTGAGAATAGATCCTTAGCAAAACTTGCTCCTAATTATTAAATTGCTGCAGCTTCTTTAGTTCACATGTTGGAGGCTAGGTTTGTCAACCTTAACCCCATGATGCAAATAATGTTTCTTAAACTAAAAGAAATTGAGGATGCTAAAAAGAGAGATTTTATTCTAGAAACTTTGCTAAAGGAGTTCAATGATGTTGCTAAAGAAGCTAAAAAGGTCTTTGATCGCTTTATTATGCTAAGCTCATGTGTAGATGTTATGGGTACATTATAAAGGTTGGATAAAACCAAACCCAATGGAGAGGAAATTAAAATACCCATACATTTTAAACTTGTAGGAATGCATGAGGCCTTAGAAAAGAATTTTGATTGGATTGTTCTTGAAAACCCATTTGATAAAAGTAGTGAACCAAAGAGTGTTGAGAGAGGATCCTATAGAACTCATTTGTATGAGATACCTTTCCTAGTTGAAGATATTTCGACTATTGATCTTAATGCTTCTTCATTTGAAAATACTTGATTCTTGCTTCTTATGCCTAACTTAAAGGCGTTAAAAAAGTACTTTTTGGGAGATAACACAATAGTTTTCTTGAGTCTTGGAAGTTATTACATCTGTAATAACCTCTCCTTATCCTTTTTGTTTTATTTTTGTGCCAAGAATAACCTCTAATGAGAGAGAAGTAAGATTTGGGGAAGTTGCTGTCCCGAAACAGATTTTTGTGCTTCACTGTAAAACTTCCTGAACAATCTCTGTATGTCAGATTGAGCTATAATTTTCTTATTAAATCCCCCAGGTTGTTAGCTAACTTTAGTTAGTTCAACACCTTTCAATTTGAGCAACATAAGGTCTTCGAAAAAATCATTTTTTACCTGCTGGTCAGTTTTGACAGATTTCTGCCATTATTTACATTTGCCTCTTTATCGATTTCTTTTTGGGTTCTCTTTGGTAAATTTAACTTTTTAAATAAATTTCTATAGTGCTTGTGTTTTTAATGAAAGTTTTGCTGTGTTGAAACTAAACCCAAAGGTTTATTCTTTTGAATGCACTAATGTTGCTAATGAAGATTGTGTGAAGTTCTGTATGAAGGAAATTTTCAAGTGTAGGGGGAAGAATGATATAATGAGATGAAGAATGGACAAAATCTCAAGCTTGGGGATGCCACCCCGTGTCACCCCGAGAAATATTCAAGAGGTACAAGCGTCAAATCTTGGGGATGCCCAAGGCATCCCCTTCTTCATCAATAAAAATCTCATGTCTCTTTCTAGACACTTCGTTTTTATTGTTTCATGAACTGTTGTGTTGTTCTTGGAGCGTCTTAGTTTTCGTTTTTGGTTTTTGTTTGTTTAGTTTGCTTGAATAAAGTAGTTGGACCCCCACTTTCGCTGTGTTGTTTCAAATAAGTTGATTGGTGTTGGAAAAGAGTAAACAGTTTCATGCTTATAGTGGTACAAAAGGGAGCTTGTTTTGACTCTGGCTTAGACTTTATCATGTCATGCTAGATATTGTTTTGACCTTATGCTTAGTGATTATTGTTGTAGCATGGATTGTTCCAAACATTTGAGATTGCTTAATGTGCCTTGAAAGAATCATGCGTTGTTTTAGCATACAAAAGCATAATATTATGGTATTCTCCTTTGATGCTTTGTTTGGGTTGACTTGGCACATGCTCACACCATGTTATGACTATGAACCGGTCACCTTAGCCTCTATGATCATTTATTTCTTGACTTGTGGTACCACTTTATGCTTTGATTGATAATGTTTTGTCGCTTTGCATGATTATGGCCATTATTGCTCTCTTAGTTGGTCGCTCCTAGTCTTTTTCTAGCCTCCACTTGTATTGAGTAAGCTCTATGCATGCATCCAACTACCAAGAAACCAAGTTATTCCAAAGAGTCCACTATAAATTCATATGCATGGTGTGTTACACCATTCCCAGTATATTCTTGTTTTATCTACCTTCCAAATTAAACTTGTTATGTGAAAATTAGTGATTAAATCTCTCAAAAACTTGATGGCACACTTTATCTTTCTTGCCCCTAATAAACTTGAACCATTGTGTCCTCTATGTTGTATATGCTTTCACTTATAAGTTGGGAATTAGCAGAACCGTGCTGAGGAAGAAATTGACTATGTATCCAGTGTGGCTGTTTACCCTATGACTATGTTTCTTCTACATAGGTCAAATGTGGAAGAAATTGAGAAACAGACTAGAGCTTTCTTTTGGTATGGGAAGGTGGGGAAGAAGAAATATCATCTGGTTAAATGGAAGTATGTGTGTAGGCCCAGGAAAAAGGGTGCACTGGGGATTAAAAACATTAGGCTTTTTAACATTTTCTTGTTGTGTAAGTGGTGGTGGCGCCTCGAAGCTGAGGAAGGTCCATGCCAAGTTTTTGTGAGGAAAAAATATTTGAAGAAAGGTGGGATCAGTAATGTGAAACACAGGCAGAGTGATTCTCCATGTTGGCATGATTTGATTAAGATTAGGGATTTCTATTTGGCTGGTAGGAGAATGAGGATTGGTAATGGGGAGTTGACTGATCTGGCATGATGCTTGGTGCTTGGACTCACCCCTGAAAGATAGGTTCCCTGATTTATTTGATATTTGTCAGAACCAAAGAATCACGGTGGCAGACATGGCAAAAAAAGGGTGGAGTCTCTCTTTTAGGAGATGGCTGGATACTGATGGGTTGAATCATCAGGAACAAATGAGAAAGTTGCTGTCTGGGGTGAGTTTGAATCAGGAAAAGGACAGGCCAGTGCGGATGTGGAATAAATCTGGCAAGTTCTCTGTTAAGTCAATGTACACACGCCTGTCGAATGTTGGGATTGATAGAAGTTTTAAACATCTGTGGAAAGCAAAAATTCCCCTAAAGATTAAGATTTGGATGTGGCTTATATGGCACAATGCTATTCTCACCAAAGACAACATGAGAAGGAAGAATTGGGTTGGAGATTTTACTTGCAGGTTTTGTAATGAGGATGAGAGCACTGGACACTTGTTCTTTTCGTGTGTGGCTGCTAAATATGTTTGGGGGGTGGTTGCCAGAGCTGTTGGTGTCGCGAATAGACCTGGATCTTTTTCCCAATATTTTTGGTGCGCTTCTCAGTATGTGGGGGTTAGTAGGAATGTGCAGATTACGGTGGTAGCGGCAATATGCTGGGCTATTTGGAAGCTCAGGAATAGGTCTTGTTTTGAAAAAAAAACTCATTAACTCACCTGTTGATTTGGTCATATATGCTTGTGTGTTCATTCGTTATTGGGCAGGGTTGCATGGGGAGAATGACCGGGCGGTGCTGCAAGCTGGAGCGGATACTCTTCAACAGAATGCGTTGGCCGATGCGGCAGCTATGGATGTGGCCCCTGTTCCTTTCCTGGGGCTGCCTGCAATTCCTGGAGATCGTGTTCATGAAGCTCTGGAGCTGAAAGGGGGAGGGAGAAAAGAAGGAGAACTTGAGAAAAAAGGACTGGGCTGCGAGAAGATGGTGTTGGCTTCCAGTATTTTAGTTCCCTTTGGTTGTGTCTTGCTATGGACGGTTCCCCACTAGCCTGAGGGCGGTGTTCTTGTGTCTCCAGCCTCCTTCTTTATTTCTGTTTAGTTTGTTCAGTGTGTAAGTTGAACCTCTTGCTTTTCCTTTTTGACCCCCTAGGTGGGTCAGTACTACGTCGATGTGTGTGGTTGTTGTTCTGTTGTCTGATGATAATGGAACCCGATCCCTCTTCCTGGGGGATTGTATGAAAAAAAAGCAGAACCGTGCTGTCACGAGGAACGCTTTCAACACCTGTAAATATCTACCCAGTTGATATCATGCTCTTTTGTTTATGGATGTCGGCGGTGTGAAATAAAAGGGGAGCTTGTAAGTCCATGGAGTTATGTATATGTGTTAGAGAAACACCTGGGCCGCTAGCCTAAGCCATGCCTACTCATGGTGGAAACTTGAAGCATCACCATAGTGAGCAATCCATGAAGCATCTTCAGAAAAAATATACAGAAAAAAGAGAGAATTTTTTGCACACCATGCTCATGGTAAATAAAAGGATCATTGAGATGCTTACTGTTTGTTGCCTTGTAATTTTGATATGCGATAGCTCTTGTGTCATGGGGCAAGGGGTACCCCATTGGCGATCACACATATACTTACAATGATAAGAACTTACTAGTGACTAAACTTGAGTAGCATGTGGAACGGCCCTCGTACTCAAGGGACATGAGCTTGCCAACTTATGATTTGTCAAGCATATACTCTATACGTTGTTCACTTAACCTTAATCACTTCAAGATTCTTATGATATGGGCAATGAGAGCTGAAAGCTAACAAGTACCATAATTTTTGGAAGCTCTTTATGAAACTTGAAATCCTTGCTTCCCTATGAAGGGACTTTCTTCCTACTTTTATATTGAGTCTCCACCTTCTATATTTAGGCACCAATTAAGAGAGCATAGTTGTCATTCTTAGTTCTATGTGTATTGTCCCAAAACTTATTGATTGATTCATAATGTTGATATTGCTTGTTCTTGAACTATTTGTATCTAGTCACCCTTATGAACTTTGAAGATGTCCTATGAATTTATGTTTTGCTACTCCATGAGGGACAAGCTGAATGCCACTATGCTATGTTTTCTATATGTGAAACAAACAAATGTATTTCAATTCATTGTTATTCATGATCTTTGTCTGTATCCTTTCATGTTGCAACATAGTTGCTTTGTCTTATTGTTAGAACTTCATCTTTCATGCTCATGTTTAGAGTACTTTGATCCCAGATTTCAATGCTTGCAAATGGTTTGATCAAGATTGTGATGGTGCATGTCACCTAAAAAATTATTCTTTTTATCACTTACCTACTCGAGGACGAGCAGGAGTTAAGCTTGGGGATGCTTGATATGTCATAAACGTATCTATAATTTTTGATGTTCCATGTTTATTTAGTATCAATTTTGCTATGCTTTGTCTACACTTTGAGGCATTTTTATACATTTTCTGTAACTAACCTATTAACAAGATGCCGCAGTGCCAGTTGCCTGTTTTCTGTTGTTTTTGGTTTCGGAAAAGCTAGTAAGGAAATATTCTCGAAATTAGACGGGAAAAAAAGCCAAAGTCAATATTTCACCGAGGATAACATGGAGTCCAGAGGAGAGACGGAGGGGCGCCATAGGGCGGCTGCACCCCTAGGCGCGGGCCCACCCTAGGCCATGCCATGGCAGGGTTTGGGCTCCCTGGCCGCCCTCCTGCCTCGCCTCTTCGCCTATATAAGCCTAATGAGCTCAAATCACCGTAGAGCTTCGTTGGGAAACCCCAAGAGGAAGGTGTGATGAGCACAACAGTAAGTTTAAACCAAGGTTATCAAACCAGTAGGAGGAAGGAAACAACTCTAAGGTGTTGCTAAAAACTTGGAATCCCTCACAACACAAACTCAAGACTTTGCCCCGACTTACAGTGAGGTTGTCAATCTCACTAGTTTGCTGAAAACAAAGGATTAAACGTATAGTGTGGAAGGTAATGGTTGCTTGCAGAAAGTAAATGATAACAGTAGATAATGTAACAATGGTAAAGATTGGACCGGGGTCCACAGTTCACTAGAGGTGTTCTCCTTAAGAAAGATAACATAACATGCTAGGTGAACAAATTACAGCGGGGCAATTGACAGGAACTTAGCAAGGCATAACAATGCAAATACTAGACGTTCATGATTCCTATGAGATTTGATTGGGCATTACAACAATATACATAGACCGCCATCCAACTACATCTATGACTAATAATCCAACTTCAGGTTATCATCTGAACCCCCTCAAGTATTAAGTTGCAAGCAACGGATAACTGCATTAAGCAATGTGTGTAAAGTAAACAATACAATTGTTCCATGAACAAAAGATTGTTGTTTTCTCCCTAGTAGCAACAACACATCTATAACTTTAGAGATTTCTGTCACTTCCCCAGATTCAATAGAGGCATGAACCCACTATCGAGCATAAATACTCCCTCTTGGAGTCACTAGCATCTACTTGGCCAAGATAGCTACTAGAAACGGAGAGCATGCAAGATCACAAACAACATAGACTTTCTAGAATCAATAATCAATAAGACATGATAGAATCAATAATCAATCTAACATAGTATCTCAATATCCATCGGATCCCCGCAAACACAACATGCATGATTACAAATAGATCATCTTGATCATGAACAGAGCTCACAAGATCTAAACATGATAGCACAAAGGAGGAGAAACAACCATCTAGCTATTGTATGGACCCATAGTCCAAGGGTGAACTACTCACGCATCATACCGGAGGTTGGCATGGTGATGAAGAAGGCCTCTGGGATGATCTCTCCCCTCCGGCAGGGTGCCGGGAAGAGCTTCAGATCCCCCCTGATCTAGGGACGATAGTGGCAGAGGCTATGGACTATTTCATGGAGATCTGATCGGGTCCTTAGGGTTTTGGCATCGGGGGGCTTTTATAGGCGAGGACGCGAGGCAGGAGGGCGACCAGGGGGCCCACACCATAGGGCGGCGCGCCCTAGGGTGGGCCCGCGCGGCCCTAGGGTGTGGCCACCCTGTGGCGCTCCTTCGGCTTCCCTTCGGTCTCTGTGTTCTCCTCGGTGAAATATTGACTTTGGTTTTTTCCCGTCCAATTCCGATAATATTTCCTTACTAGCTTTTCTGAAACCAAAAACAGGAGAAACATGCAACAGGCACTGCGGCGTCTTGTTAATAGGTTAGTCCTAGAAAATGTATAAAAATACCTCAAAGTGTAGACAAAGCATAACAAAGTTGATACTAAACAAGCATGGAACATCAAAAATTATAGATACGTTTACGCCGTATCAAATCCCCCCAATGCCAAAACCCTAAGTACCCGATCAGATCTCCATGAAACAGTCTGTAGCCGCCACCACCATCGTCCCTAGATCAGGGGGGATCTAAAGCTCTTCCCGGCACCCTGCCGGAGGGGAGAGATCATCCCAGAGGCCTTCTTCATCACCATGCCAGCCTCCGGTATGATGCGTGAGTAGTTCACCCTTGGACTATGGGTCCATACAGTAGCTAGATGGTTGTTTCTCCTCCTTTGTGCTATCATGTTTAGATCTTGTGAGCTCCGTTCATGATCAAGATGATCTATTTGTAATCATGCATGTTGTGTTTGCGGGGATCCGATGGATATTGAGATACTATGTCTTATTGATTATTGATTCTATCATGTCTATGTTGTTTGTGGTCTTGCATGCTCTCCATTGCTAGTAGCTATCTTGGCCAAGTAGATGCTAGTGACTCCAAGAGGGAGTATTTATGCTCGATAGTGGGTTCATGCCTCTATTGAATCTAGGGAAGTGACAGAAATCGCTAAGGTTATAGATGTGCTGTTGATACTAGGGAGAAAACAATAATATTTTGTTCATGCAACAATTATATTGTTTACTTTACACACATTGCTTAATGCAATTATCCGTTGCTTGCAACTTAATACTGTAGGGGGTTCGGATGATAACCTGAAGGTGGATTATTAGTCATAGATGCAGTTGGATGGCGTTCTATGTATATTGTTGTAATGCCCAATCAAATCTCATAGGAATCATGAATGTCTAGTACTTGCATTGTTATGCCTTGCTCAGTCCTGTCAATTGCCCCGCTGTAATTTGTTCACCCATCATGTTATGTATCTTAAGGAGAACACCTCTAGTGAACTGTGGACCCCAGTCCAATCTTTAACATTGTTACATCATCCATTGTTACTATTTACTTTCTGCAAGCAACCATTACCATCCACACTATACGTTTAATCCTTTGTTTTCAACAAACCAGTGAGATTGACAACCTCATTGTAAGTTGGGGCAAAGTCTTGAGTTTGTGTTATTCAGGATTCCAAGTTGTTAGCAACACCTTAGAGTTGTTTCCTTGCTCCTACTGGTTCGATAACTTTGGTTTCATAAATGAGGGAAAACTTATTGATGTGCTCATCATACCTTCCTCTTGGGGTTTCCCAACGAAGCTCTGCAATTGACTGAGCCACGTCAGGCTCCAACGTTGAAACCGGAGGCGACGATGCCGGATCGACAAGATTGTGACACCCCCGGGATTAGGGCTAGACAAATCCCAGACCTTCGTCTGAACATAAGCCTAACCTAATCTCGAAAGCGTACAAAGAGAGAATCTGTAACACAACAGTGACCCTACGACACAAAATTTATTACAGCGAGCTCATAATTGAGCAAAGAACCAAAATATTACAAGCAGAGGTCACTGACCACAAACATCAAACAACGGAAGGCAAATTATGCTATTAAGTATAGCAAACTTAAAAAATGGCCTAAGAGGCCTGAAGCATAACGATGACGTCAAATCCATAGATCCTAGACTGCCGGCTAGGAACCCCAAACTACTCGTCGATATCGATGCCGTGAAGAACTCATCTTCTATGGTAACACTTACTTTGCTACAAAAGTATCAACGAAGCAAGGGTGAGTACAGGGTGTACTCCGCAAGACTAATGGTTGGTGGAGTTATTTTGCATAAAGCCATCTTTGTTTTGTAACACAAGAGGGAGAAGAATCTCGACTAATCAGAATATTTTAAAGGGGATAAGAGAGCGGTATCTCTAACTTTGATCATCTTTTTGATATCCACGGAATCATTATCAGGTGAACCTATCTAGGATCACCCCCTCGTACCCATGAGGAAGCTTCCTTAAGAACACGTTGATCAACTTGCCAAGTTTTATGATTAGGTTAAAGTTCTCTATGATATTAGAATATGGTCTCCAAGTTCGTCCATAACCGTGGACACGGCTTTTCGAAAAGATTTAACCCTACAGGGGTGTACAACTTTACCCACACGTACTAACCTTCTCTTAATGCCACTAGTAATAGCCTTCTTCCTTGGAAGGCCGGCAGAGGGTGGTTAGACATGACCTTTACCTTGCTTTCGCTGAGACCATGAGTCTCACACTAGGAGATGCCGATGTAACGGGTCGAGTCCCGAAGTCGGTCCCTAATGATGTGAACAGGGTTCAAGATTACGGATGCCCGGCATATCTTATTCCCTGCCACGCTTACCTACCTGTATGAATGCACCTCTTTAACCTCCTTAGAGAAGAGCAAGAATGCGTATGTCGAATGGAACGCCCTAACTATGTGACTCATGGAATCTACTCGGCAAGTTAGTTGGTCGAGGGGGTTTCCAGGCCCCCGTGTGGCTGTACGCTCATCTTGGACCATAGGCAAGAACTCAGGTCCTAGTAGTGGCACGTATGGGACTGCAAAAACCACAACCCACCGTGGCCTCCCATACAAGCCTTAGCATGTTTAACTTTCATCTCTGATATTATCACATCATCCTGTCAAACTAGGTTCATTCACAGCTCTGATTCATCAACCTGATGGACCAGCGGTAACATTTAAGAATGGCTAAGCACAACAGATGTAACAGCTCTAGCAACGCTTCACAAGCCAAACCCTAGTTATGATAGGAGCAGTGGATCAGGGAATTTAGGATAAAAGGGAACATGCATCAGATAGGATTACTCTATCTATCGATAAAAGTCTTTGGAATCGTATGCATATGGCAAGAATTGAAATACTTTGAAAGCATAGGATTCATATGTATGTGTGGGGCTTCGCTTGCCTTTTCCAGTTGATATCCAGAAATCAGAGCTCCGGACACCTGGTACTTGACTTGGTTATAGTTGGCCAAGTATTGACCTTCGAGCTTCGACGGTGTTGATCTCGGTCTTCAATCTCAATCCCGACTCTGATATCGTATTCTACCGGAGAAGAACCAAACACCAGAAAGAAAGGGCAAACAATCAACACATGGCATCGATGCAACGCTCAAACAAGTATGATGATATGACAAGTTAATTTGTATTGAAATTGAAACCCTAAACATGCTCGACATTTTAAACAGGGTCCGAGAGGTGCAAACCCTAGAACAGGGGGATCCTCGGAATCACCTATGGGGTTCATTTTTTTCTTCTAATTATACTTGTCATGAAAGTTGTTGAACAATGCATGATTATAACTTAGTTAGATAGTTCTCATTTTTATGAACATTTTGATATATTATTTGTATTTTTCTGATTTAAAATGAATTAGTTATGAATTTCTCCAATTTTAATTCATTTTAAATCATTTTTGGAATATTATAAAATAATTTACAATTTTGAATTACTTATACATTTTTATTTATCAGAAACATTTCTGAAAATTTTTATATTACTTACACCTGGACCCCACATGTCATTTATTTAATAATTACAGAAAACAAATTCGGAAAAATATTTATTGAAAAGATTAAAAGGATTATGGCATCATGCTGATGTCACCCTGACGCCAGATCACCAACTGAGCGTTTTGTACTGAGGCTATCCTAGCCTCAGTGGCTGACGGATGGGCCTGGATGCCCCGAAGGAGGCCACGCAAGCGGGTTAGGCCCACTCGCCGGTTGACATGGTCAACACGGCTGGCCGACTCAGGTGACCGCCGGAGCGGCGAGGTAGGCACTGATGACCCACAAGTGTAGGGGATCGCAATAGTCTTCGCAGGTAGTATTACCCAATTATTGATTCGACGCAAGGGGATCCAAAGAATACTTGCAAGCCTTAACAACTGAGTTGTCAGTTCAGCTGCACCTGGAAATAGTTCTTGCTCAAAGAAGTTTATCAGTAGCAACAGTTTGGCAACAGCAATAGTGGAACAAGAGCAATAGTAACAGTAACGATAACAGCAGGATTCGAGTGCGGTAGGCATAGGGATGGATGGACATGCGTTGCATGGACAAGTCTAAACATGTAACTTCAAGATCTAGGGCATTGCAGATAAATAATAACAAGCATCCAAGTACTAAACAATCCTAGGCATGTGCTCCAAATATAGTCATACTTGCTCGCAATGAGAACTTGCACAACATCTTCTGTCCATTCAGCCCGTGGCAGCGGGGCCTCTAGGGAACTACTGGCAATTAAGGTGCTCCTTTTAATAGAGCATCGGAGCAAAGCATTAACACTCCGTGAACACATGTGATCCTCACACCACAACCATCCCCTCTGGTTGTCCCAATTATTGTCACTTTGGGGCCTTTGGATCCGTACAATGATATGTGTACACAACTTGTAGATAAGATCACAAACAATACTATCATAATGATTCAATAATAAGTTCAGATCTGAGATCATGGCACTTGGGCCCTAGTGACAAGCATTAAGCACAACAAGTTGCAACAAAGTCAAATAGCACTAATAGAGATACTAGGCACTATGCCCTAATAGATCTTTATTCGATTACATGATAGAACTCATCCAATCCCTACCATCCCCAAGCCTACAGTGGGGGATTACTCACTCATGGATGAGGGAAACATCGGTGGTTGATGGAGATGCGTTGGTGATGACGATGGCGATGGTCCTCTCCAAATTCCCCGTCCCGGCAGGGTGCCAGAATGGAGTTTCTGGATCCGAATCTTGGTTTCTGGTGGCGGTGGCGGAGCGGAACTCTTTCTAGAAAAACTATCGAACCCCCCGTCAGTTTTTAGGTCGAGAGGCAACTTATATGCGCAGAGGGAGCCCGAGGGGGTGCCTGGGGTGGCTGCACCCCCCTTGGCGCGGCCAGTGGTGGGCCCGTGCCTGGCAGGGGTGTGGGCCCCCTAGGCCCCTTCTCCGTCTTGTCTTCTGGCTCCATGGGTCTTCTAGTGAAATATAATTTTTTGGCATATTTTTCGGGATTTTTCCTGATAGTTGATTTTCTGCACACAAACAAGACACCAAGGTAATTCTGCTGAAAACAGCATCAGTCCGTGTTAGTTGTATCCAAATCACATAAGTTTAGAGGAGAAACAATAGAAAAAGTGTTCGAGAAAGTATATACGTTTTGGACGTATCAACTCCCCCCAAGATTAGCTTATTGCTTGTCCTGAAGCAATTCAGTTGAAAACTGAGTGCGATAAGATAACTTTCATGAACACATTTGCTTCATATGATGTATATATTCTCAGCATAGGAGTAGATGCTTAAACCATTCATAATAAGAAGCATGCAACCAAGTCTACTCAATAATCATTGCAAGCTATGAAGAGAAACCAACTCAATAATAATAAGTAGCATGAAACATAAACATAAGCAACATTGCAATGCTCATAGTAAGGTATGATAGAGTGGTATCTCTCTTGCCTTTGTTTGTAGAGCACAATATAAATGCCAAGGCACCTCTGAAGTTCAAGTGAAGATTAGAGGTAAAAATATCAGAGATGCAAGCATCAAAGTCATGACATAATTAACCAAGTTTTGGAACAAACACAAGAATGACAATTATGCTCTCAATAAGGTGCTCATAGAATAAGTGGTGACTCAACAAGGTTGTGAAAAGGGTTTTGAAAAGTTTGAAAGGCTTCCTAATGCTGAAAGGAAGGTACTCATTAGATTTGAGCTCTCATTGCCCCTATCATAGGCATCTTCATGTGGTTAAGGTGAAAGTGAGGTCCAATCTGAGTTATATGCTTGACATACCATAAACTGGAAATCCAATGTCCCTTGAGTACGAGGGCCGCTCTGCATGCTACTCAACTTTGGTCACCTGCAAGTTCTTGTCATTGTACATACATGCGTATCATAGAGAACCGCCAAGGGGGTACCCCTCCCCACATGATAAGGAGCTATTCCGTGATCAAAATGACAAGGCAAGCAGACAATGAGCATCTCAGCGATCTTTTTATTTACTATGTGTATAGCTTTTTATTGAGGATGCTTCACAGAATGCTCATTATGGTGGTGCTGCAAGTTTCCACCATGATTAGGCATGGCTTAGGCTAGCGGCCCAGGCATTTCTCTAACACAATATATATACTCCATGAACTCACAAGATCCCCTTTTATTTCACATCGTCGACATCCATAAACAAAAGAGCAAAGTATCAACTGGATAGGATATCCAAAAAGTGTTGAAAGCGTCCCATGGCAGCACGGTTCTGCCGACTCCCAACATATAATTTGCAAGCATATAACTTTCATGGACAGGTCACAATGGTTCAAGATTATTAAGTGCAAGGAATAAAGTGTGCCATCAAGTTCGTGGGAGCTTTACTAACTAACTTTCTCAAAACAGACAAACATTTTATTTGGAAGAAAACAAGACATATAGAATATGCACTGAAATAGCAAACGATGCTAATAGGTAGGTATGGTGGACACAGTTGGCAATATTGGTTTTGGGGAATTGGAAGAACAGGTAGAGCTCATACTCAGTGCAAGTGAAGGCTAGCAATAGAGAGGGAGCGACAAATGAGAGAGCAATAATTGTCATAATCATGCTTGCAACAAAACAAGACTAATTATGGCATGAAAGTGATACAAGAACTCTGAGGCAAAATAAATCATCGAGGCTTACTGACTATTGATTAGTCATATGCATGCGTGAGAATGTGCCAAGTCGATTCAAATGAAACTTCCAGAGGAGGATACCACAATATCATACCAAAATATGAATAAAACAATGCAAGCAAACATTCATATGACATGCTACAAACTATTAGCAAGCTGGAGCTAATCATAGACAAGCAAAAACTACTAAGCATCCATTAGTAACACACTCCTTACCATGAACAGACTAAGCATGCTCACAATGATGAGTATATGTACAAAATGAAACAAATAGAGTTCGTTACCAGCCTCTTACCACTCCTCAAGTTGTCTTAATCTTCATTATTACCCTTCACTTGTGTGATTTGAATAATAACATGAAACCAAAATCCACTGAGGACGGCTGAACCCTGCAAAGAACTCACAAAACCACAGAAGAACAACAAATATTTTTGGTGTTTTCGATTTTTCAAACAAGCCAACAAATCAAAAACAAGCAAAGCAAAAACAAACCAAACAAAGAAAAATATTTTTGGTTTCTTTTTTAAGGCAAACCAAAGCAAAGAAACAAACCAAGAGAAACAACTAAAATATTTTTGGTATTTTTGTGTTTCTGAGAAAGAAGCAACAAGAACCAAAAAGAAAGCGAAACAATGGATATACAAAGAACCAACCTAACATGATATAAAGATGAGTGTGATGTCGGTATACCTCCCCCAAGATTAGGATTTTGGCCTAAGTGGGGCTCAATAGCACAGGTAGTAACCCCATGCTGGTGGGTCATCATAGGAATGATCATAGTTAGGCGCTTGCCATGAAGAAGAAGACACGCCCCAATCAAATGAGGGCTGCTGGTATGAAAACTCTCTCAAGTTGGAGGGCTGAACCGAATTGTCTTCGGCATCCTCTTCAACATTCTCCTCTTGCTGGGAGAGCTCCGCCACATATGTGTCAACCTCCTCCTCCGTAAGCGACCATCCTTGCCTGTTATCAAAGTTAAACAAAGCAGGTGCAGGCAAATAAACTATTTTCTCAGTCCTACCCTTTCTCTGGCCTTGCTGGGCAAAAGATAATTCATACGGTAAACTTCTCACATTAGCTCCCAGGGACACAAAACCATGTTGAACCATGGATTCAAGATCCAGCCTTTCTATGGGGAACTGATAATCTGAATAGTGAGACTCTAAACCATGGAAAGCTAGCAACCTAGAAGCAATGAGACCTCCACAAATTCCACCCTTCTCGCGGTTGGTGGTGAGACGGTGAGCTATCAAAGCACCCAGGCTATAAGATCTATTCCTATTCAGAGCAGCTGCAATAAAATCTAGATCAAAAGAAGACAACTTTCTAGCAATCTTTCTAGCAAGAACACACTTGGTAATGAAATAGGCAAAGTATCTGATAGCTGGGAATTGAATGTTCCGAATTTTACCACTTTCCTTCGAGAATTCGAAACCTTGGCAAATCTCAGAATATAAATCCATAAGTGACTTGGGCCTTTCCTTGATCTTCTCACAAGATCCCCACTGAGGTACTCTAATTGCTGCACAGAAATCAGCAAAAGGCAGGTCGACAGGTATATTATATATTTTGTAATGGACCATGGGATTAGATGTAGACCAAGTGAACCGGAAGTCCTGCACAAAATCCATGGTTAGCTTAACAAATTGAAATGGTTCACCTTCAACAAAGTGTTCCAATCCTGCACTTGCAATCAAGGTTTGGAAATCCTGGGAGATTCCCGCGGTTCTCATAAATTCATGGCATGGATATATGGAAGGAAAAACTGCCTCCTCACGATGAACCTTCATTGGCTCAGACACCATCAAGTCATATTGATTCAGTGTATAGGTACTCATCTTCCTTGCTGAAATTTTTAGACAAATATCAAACCAAGTGATTTCCAAGTTGATAAATGATGAACAACTACTATAAGAACTTTCTAGAGGGCTACACATGCATCAAAATGAAATATCTAAGCATAGAACAAGCATGCAAGCTCACACAACCTGTCACCTATAGCAGCAAAATACTTAAGATACAATCTACCAATCACAAATCTAATTGGACAAGTGGAGGAGGCACATACCAAGGAGCAATCCCTCCAAAAATCAGCAGCAAAGATGGGATGAGCAAGGAGATCGAAAATTGCGAGCAAGAACAGCAAGAACTCGAGCTCGAGCAAGTTTTCCGGTGTTTTTCGGGAGAGATAAAGAAGATGGATGTGAGGGGGCACCTTGAAGGGCCCCAGGTGGGCCAGACCCCCCTAGGCGCCACCCATAGGTAGGTCACGCCTACCATGGGTGTGGTGGCCTGGGTTGGCTCCTTGGGTCACTTCAGGTGTCCCTCTGCCCCTTTTTTCGAGGAAAAAATATTTTGAATTTTCTGGGATTTTTCGGAAAACTTTATTTTTGGCCAATTTTCAGGGTATGAAAATTGATTTTCTCGCAGAAAAAGTTTTTTCATAAGAAGAAAAAGCAAACCGAAAGCCAAACTACAAAAGCTATAAGACACTCTAACAAGCAAACAACTAACAAAACCAAAGCTAGCAAAAGAAAGGCAAAGACTAGGAAGGTGAAAAGTAAAAGAAAGCAAGTACAACCACAGTGAAAACATTGCTTTGTTCATTAAAATCCTTTTGTTAACAAGGTTGATCAAGTCTTGTTACCAAAAAAATCTTATATGAAACAAAACTTTGCATTACACAAGGTGATTATGTTACCTCATACTTTATAGCAATGGTCACAATCATAATAGTTTCAAAATTTTCTTGTGGAATGGGACAATATATTTCTCTAACATTGGTGCTCTCAATATTTTCAATGGAATTCAGGCAATAGCTTTTAACAACCTTCTTGGGGAAATAGACAGTGTGCTCTTTGTCGATAATATTGAATGTTACTTTTCCTTGATTTCAATTGATGACAGCACCTGCAGTATTAAGAAAAGGTCTCCCAAGAATAATAGACATATTATCATCTTTAGGCATTTCAAGCACAACAAAATCAGTTAAAACCATGCAATTATGAGCAACTTGAACAGGAACATCCTCACTTATACCAACAGGAATAGTAGTTGACTTATCATCCATTTGCAAAGATATATCAGTTGGTATAAACTTATGTAGCTAGAGCCTCTTGTAGAGAGAAAAAGGCATAACAGTAACTCCAACTCCCAAATCATATAAAGCAGTTCTAACATAATTGTTCTTAATATAGCAGGGAATAGTTGGTATACATGGATCACCAAGTTTCTTTGGAACCGTAACATTGAAGGAATAATAAGCAAGCAAAGTAGAAATCTCCTCATTAGGAATCTTCCTTTTATTAGAGACAATATCCTTCATATACTTTGAATAAGGAGGCAACTTAATAGCATCAGCCAAAGGAATTTGCAAGAATAAAGGCTTCATCCACTCACAAAACTTGTTGTAGTGTTCTTCCTCCTTTGACTTGTGTTTCTTACCTGGAAAAGGCATAGGTTTATGCACCCAAGGTTCTCTCTCTTTCCCATGTTTATTAGCAATAAAATCTTCCTTTGTGTACCTAGTGTTCTTAGTGTGCTTCTCAGGTTCTTCCTCAACTTCCTCCTTATCTGGAGCATCATTATTATTACCACTCTCAGTTTTAGCATCAGAGACAAATATACTATTAGGATCTATAGCAAGTTCAAGTGGTTCCTTAACTATCTTATGTATATTTTTATTTCTTTTACGAGGACTACCACTACTTTCACCTTGTTGAGAATCCTGCTCAATTCTTTTAGGGTGTCCTTCAAGATATAAAGGATCTTGAGTAGCTATACCACTCCTAGTTCTAATTCCCTAAGCATGTTTTTCTCCTAAAGCATTAACTAGCATATCCTTTTGTACCTTAGCAAGTTGATCAAGTTGGGTTTGAACCATTTGAAAGTGTTTACAAAGCATTTTAATATCATTAGAAGTTCTTTCCACAATATCTTTCAACTCATGTATAGCTCTAGAGTTTTCCAATAAATGATTATGAACTTGTTTATTAAAATTACCTTGTTTAACAATAAATGTGTCAAGTTCCTCTAAGCATTGATCAGGAGTCTTACCATAGGGAATATCACCTTCATTGAAGTGGAGAGAGTGTACCTCAATAGTAGATGAGTGGGTAATTGACTTACATAATGATTCTATAGGAGGTAGATTCTTCACATCTTTAGCTCTAATACCTTTCTCCTTTAGACATTTCTTAGCTTCCTTCATCACTTCATCATTTAATGCAATAACTCCTCTCTTCTTTGGTGTTGGTGTTGGAACTGGTTCATGCACAATTGGTTCAGGAGTAATAGGCTCAGGTATATTTAGCTCAGTTGAAGTCCAATCATCATAATTCTTGCTTATCTTAGCCATTAATTCTTCAGCATCTGTAGGAGTCCTTTTCCTGAAAACACAATCAGCAAAGCTATCTAGGTAGGTCCTAGAATCATAAGTTAGTCCATTATAATAAATATCAAGAAGCTCATTCTTAGGGAATGGACATCCAGGATGTGCATGAATCAAGGCACAGAACCTTGTCCATGACTCAAGCAATTTCTCTTCTTCTCCCTATTTAAAATCAAAAAGTCTCTGCAAAGCAGCATGTCTAGCACTGGGAGGAAAATATTTCTGGAAGAAAGAAGCAATCAAGCAATCAGGGCTATCAATCGAACCAGGAGGTAATCTATTAAACCAAGCCCTAGCTTCTCCTTTTAGTGAAAAGGGGAAGATCTTAGTAACAAAGTACTTGCGCATCTTAAAATCATCAGAGAACAAATCACTCATAGTATAAAGCTCATTCATATGAGCCACAACACTCTCATTTTCAGTCCCACAAAAAGGTTATTTCTCAACAATATCTAAATAAGATAAATCAAGGGAGAAATCATAATCTTTATCTTTAATATCTATGGGAGAAGTGGCAAACTTAGGATCAGAGGACAACTTAGGCATAATAGTACGTCTAGCAAGGAGACTCTTCATAGTACTAGTACCATGTGTGTTTCGGCACTCTTCAACAAATTCATGAGTGAACTCAATGTAACCATCATTAATATCATAACTCTCACTAGCCTCAGGTGAGCTAACAGGTGTAATAGTGGCTTCACTAGGAGTTTCAGTATTTCCTAGACTAGCCATAGTAGCATCTAAAAAATTACCTAATGAACCACTCGCATCAAACACAGTAGAAGTAACATCATGAGCATCAAAAGCAGTTTCAAATTCAGCAGTAGTAGTAGTGTGTGTAGCATGAGTATGTGGTGGTGGTGTAACAAGCTTACTTTTAACAGACGGTGAATCAAGAGCAACATAAGTGTTTAGGACTGTACCTCTTCTTGTAGTGGATGGTAAAATAGGGAACTTTCCATCATGAGACTTCCCCATGATGAAAGGAGTAGCAGTGAACAATAATAGATCTAAGTGAACGTACAATTAAAGCTATGCTCCCTGGCAACAACGCTAGAAAATAGTCTTTATGACCCACAAGTGTAGGGGATCGCAACAGTCTTCGCGGGTAGTATTACCCAATTTATTAATTCGACACAAGGGGAGCCAAAGAATACTTGCTAGCCTTAACAACTGAGTTGTCAGTTCAGCTGCACATGGAAATAGTTCTTGCTCACAGAAGTTTATCAGTAGCAACAGTTTGGCAACAACAACAGTGGAACAAGAGCAATAGTAACAGTAACGGTAACAGTAGGATTCGAGTGCGGTAGGCATAGGGATGGTTGGACGGGCGTTGCATGGACGAGTCTAAACATGTAACTTCAAGATCTAGGGCATTGCAGATAAATAATAACAAGCATCCAAGTACTAAATAATCCTAGGCATGTGCTCCAAATATAGTCATACATGATCGCAATGAGAACTTGCACAACATCTTCCGTGATAGAGCACCGGAGCAAAGAATTAACATTCCGTGAACACATGTGATCCTCACACCACAACCATCCCCTCCGGTTGTCCCAATTATTGTCACTTTGGGGCCTTTGGATCCGGACAATGATATGTGTACACAACTTGTAGATAAGATCTCAAACAATACTATCATAATGATTCAATAATAAGTTCAGATCTGAGATCATGGCACTCGGGCCCTAGTGACAAGCATTAAGCATAACAAGTTGCAACAAAGTCAAATAGCACTAATAGAGATACTAGGAACTATGCCCTAATAGATCTTTTATTCGATTACATGATAGAACTCATCCAATCCCTACCATCCCCAAGCCTACAGCGGGGGATTACTCACTCATGGATGAGGGAAACATCGGTGGTTGATGGAGATGCGCTGGTGATGATGATGGTGATGATCCTCTCCAAATTCCCCATCCCGGCAGGGTGCCAGAACAGAGTTTCTAGATCCGGATCTTGGTTTCTAGTGGCGGCGGTGGAGTGGAACTTATGGACTTGGGTTTTGGAGAAGATGGGGATGCTGGAGATCGTGGCACGGTTAACAGACAAGCAACCAGGGGACACGAGATTTACCCAGGTTCAGGCCCCCGGAGGGAAAACCCTACTCCTGCTTGTCTGCTCTTTGATTACGGCGGAACCGAAGGTTACAGGGTGCGCAGATTCGATCTGGCGTGGATGCGTGTGCGAAAGTATGAGTCAAGTTCTAGATCTGTAGATCTGTCTATTGTGTACCTGCCTCCTCGTTGGACCCTCCTAGCCTTTATATATGGGGAGGCTAGGTCTCAGGTACCGATACGAGTAGGTTACAAGTTGTATTCAAACTCTAGTCTTGAGGTTTCCTTGTCTTGTGCGCTTGGGACTCCGTGTCCATATGGGCTTCGTTCCAGCCGAACCGTCATAGGCGTCATGGACCCGGGCAGGTCGTCGAGTGGGCCTTCCGTCAGGCTGGACCAGGTAGGCTAACATCGGGTACCCGTAGGGTATAACCATGTCACAAGGGTGAGTACAGGGTGTACTCCGCAAGACTTATGGATGGTGGAGTTATTTTGCATAAAGCCATATTTGTTTTGTAACACAAGAGGGAGAAGAATCTCGACTAATCAGAATATTTTAAATGGGGATAAGAGAGCGGTATCTCTAACTTTGATCATCTTTTGATATCCACCGAATCATTATCATCTGAACCTATCTAGAATCACCCCCTCGTACCCATGAGGAAGCATCCTTAAGCACATGTTGATCAACTTGCCAAGTTTTATGATTAGGTTAAAGTTGTCTATGATCTTAGAATCTGGTCTCCAAGTTCGTCTATAACCATGGACACAGCTTTTCGAAAAGATTTAACCCTGCAGGGGTGTACAACTTTACCCACACGTACTAACCTTCTCTTAATGCCACTAATAATAGCCCTCTTCCTTGGAAGGCTGGTAGAGGGTGGTTAGACACGACCTTTACCTTGCTTTCGCCGAGACCATGAGTCACGCACTAGGGAGATGCCGCCGTAACGGGTCGAGTCCCGAAGTCGGTCCCTAATGATGTGAACAGGGTTCAAGATTACGGATGCCGGGCATCTCTTGTTCCCTGCCACGTTTACCTACCTGTATGAATGCACCTCCTTCACCTCCTTCGAGAAGAGCCAGAATGTGTATGTCGAATGGAACACCCGAACTATGTGACTCATGGAATCTACTCGGCAAGTTAGTTGGTCGGGGGGTTTCCAGGCCCCCGTGTGGTTGTATGCTCATCTTGGACCATAGGCAAGAACTCAGGTCCTAGTAGTGGCAGGTATGGGATTGCAAAAACCACAACCCACCCTGGCCTCCCATACAAGCCTTAGTATGTTTAACTTTCATCTATGATCTTATCACGTCATCCTGTCAAACTAAGTTCATTCACAACTCTGATTCATCAACCTGATGGACCAACGGTAACATTTAAGCATGGCTAAGCACAACAGATGTAACAGCTCTAGCAACGCTTCACAAGACAAACCCTAGTTATGCTAGGAGCAGTGGATCAGGGAATTTAGGCTAAAAGGGAACATGCATCAGATAGGATTACTCTATCTATCAATAAAAAGTCTTTGGAATCGTATGCATATGGCAAGAATTGAAATACTTTGAAAGCATAGGATTCATATGTATGTGTGGGGCTTCGCTTGCCTTTGCCAGTTGATATCCAGAAAGCAGAGCTCCGGACACCTGGTACTTGACTTGGTTATAGTTGGCCAAATATTGACCTTCGAGCTTCGGCGGTGTTGATCTCGGTCTTCAATCTCAATCCTGACTCTGATATCATATTCTATCGGAGAAGAACCAAACACCGAAAAGAAAGGGGAAACAATCAACACATGACATAAATGCAACGCTCAAACAAGGATGATGATATGACAAGTTAATTGTATTGAAATTGAAATCCTAAACATGCTCGACATTTTAAACAGGGTCCGAGAGGTGCAAACCCTAGAACAGGGGATCCTCGGAATCACCTATGGGGTTCATTTTGTTTTTCTAATTATACTTGTCCTAAAATTTGTTGAATAATGCATGATTATAACTTAGTTAGGTAGTTTTCATTTTTATGAACATTTTGATATATTATTTGTATTTTTCTGATTTAAAATGAATTAGTTATGAATTTCTCCAATTTTAATTCATTTTAAATCATTTTTGGAATATTATAAAATAATTTACAATTTTGAATTACTTATACATTTTTATTTATCAAAAAAATTCTGAAAATGTTTATATTACTTAGACCTGGACCCCACATGTCATTTATTTAATAATTACAGAAAACAAATTCAGAAAAATATTTATTGAAAAGATTAAAAGGATTATGGCATCATGTTGACATCACCCCGACGCCATCTCACCAACTGAGCGTTTTGTACTGGGGCTATCCTAGCCTCAGTGGCTGACGGCTGGGCCCGGATGCCACGTAGGAGGCCACGCAAGCGGGTTAGGCCCACTCGCCGGTTGACATGGTCAATAACGGCCGGCTAGCTCAGGTGACCGCCGGAGCGGCGAGGTAGGCACGCACGCGAGCCTGGGACCTAGCGCGTTCGAACGTGGAGACCAAGGCAAACCAGAAACTGGCGGCGCCGCTACGTCTTGGTCGCTGGAGCAGTAGCTTCAACGGCGCACGGTGGTGGAGCTCACAGGCAAACATCGACGGGGCCAACCAGGAAGCAAGGAAGAAAACGGAGGGCATCGGAAGGATCGTGAGCTCACGAGGAGCGCGAGAAGAGGGTCGGCGAAGCGAGGGGATGCCGGATGGCATCGGCAACGTCGGCGGGGAAGACGGCCAGAGACGAGGAATATGGCGTCGATGGCGACGACTCGAGGCACGCGGCGTCGATTCCGTCGACGGGGTGGCTCACAAAGGCGAGGCAGAGCTGCTGGTGGCCTCAGAATGGCGCGGGATAGATGGAGACGGCAGTGCGACGGCGAGCTCCGAAGCTAGGGTTTCGGATTGGGGAGACCTGGCGGAGATGTAGGTCACTTGGGAGAGGAGAAGTGGATGAGGGAGCAAGAGGCGTGCCCGAGGTGATCATATCCATCTCCACACAGCGGCAAATGATGGGATGCAGGCAGTGGGGATCGACGGCGGCAGGCGGCACATGCAGCTGCTTCCTCGGCGGTGAGGAAGACGACGAACAGAGGTTGCGAAGGGGTACGGGCCGAAGCTGGGCTGAGGTAGGCCGCTCGGAACGCGCTGAGTGACGGGGAGAGAAAGAGAGGGAGTTGGGCTCGGCCTAGATTAGGTTTAGCTACAGATTTTTTTGTTTAAACCCTTTTTCTTTTCTTTTTTTAATTTTTCTTTTGTAATTTCAAATGCTTTTGTATTTTTGAATAGTTCCAAAATACAAGAAGGTTTATTAACTTTTTAAAACTTTGCAGGGGCCCTTATAAACAATTTGGGCTCCATAATTTTGTGATTTTAAAAATATTTAAAACCATTTGGAAAGGTTTCAAAGAGGAAGGGGAAAATATGGTTTAGGGTTTTGAGAATCTTTTTGTTGCATGCGTTTTTAAATAATGATGCTCATGAATGCACAAGCAAATCCTATTTACTATTTAATAAAACTAGGGTTGTTACAAAGATCTTCTTCCCGGAGTTGATGACCCGAAGATTGTCCACATGGAACGCCAAGTTCTTCGACACGGATCCGAAGCCCGGACTAGATGACCCATAGACCGATCCTGCCAAACCCTCCGAACCCCAAGTTCGACGAGTTCTAATGTGTGACCCTTTTTCTCGAAGCCCTATTTTTATAAATGATATCTATCTTGTTGCATTTAAATTTTACATGATTACATTCATAGCATGTAGTTTTGGGTGCCTTATGCCGATTCACCTCAATATTAAATATGGAGACCATACGTGGGATTTTCTAGCCTTATATTGTCCCCATTTAAATTTATGTAGCGAATCGGCATAATTTTGTCTTGTTAATACAACATTTAAATTGAGGCTATCTAAATAACTTGAACCTTCTAATTATTTATCGGGACCCCGGTTCCTCTTAATATTTCCTAATTGCACCGTATTTTTGCCATGTCATGCATCATACATGCATCATACCTGATCTCCCGCCGTAGTATTAAATAGTGCATCCGGTGTTTATTTTAGTGCTATGCTTCTTCACGGATTAGGCCCATGAGTTGATGTGAGTGTCGACCCGATATTCGGATGAATCTTTGGCAGTGTTTCCTAGGCGAGCATTTTCCTATTTCTACCTATTTTGCATTTATAGTCTTTACTTCCTCCTGTAGATCTATTGCTACCTGTGTTGCGATGCTTTAGTATTTTCGTACGCGTTATGCCCCTTGCAGCCTATATTGCCTTGGACACTTTCTATTACCTGTTGTTTGGTAGTCAGTTGGACTTGCGAGTCATAACTGCTTGCTTAGTTGCTGCTTTATGTCGTCGATGTTCCACCGATGTTGGGATTTGGCATATTAATAATGGTAGAGATGATCATGGCTTTAATTACAATTTAATAATTAATATTGAAAGTAGATAATTAATGTAGAGGCACAGAGGGGTAATAGTTGAGATCTGGTTACTATCCCACCCCCTTGTGTCCACCTAGGACCCGAGTTCTTGACACCTGTTCCGAGACTGAGCGCGCTAACCACATGTGGGGTGTATGGGCCTCTATCAGCTTAGTACCTGATTCCAAAGTACTGCTCTAGGGGCCACAAACTAGTCCAAGCTTTATACGTTACTACTATACCTATGCCATGTATGAGATGTTTATTACCTATTGCTCGATGAGCATTTATTACTATTGCGTAGGTGCGACACTCTGTCACGGGAATATATTATCTATGACCTCTGCTCGCGTGACAAGTGCACATAACCTCAGAATGCGTACGAGGAGGATTAGCTATACCTCGTAGGGGTAGCTCTTTCGGGTGCCCCCATGTACTTGATTTGGGTCGAGGAAAGCGCCGTGTCCTAGGACCCTCCAATATACCAATGGGTGTATGTTAACCGATCTAACAAAAAGGGTCGAAGTGCTTGTGAAAACTTTGGTATACCCATGCAGGGTTAAATCTTTTCAAAAAGTCGTGTCCACGGTTATGGATGACTTGGAGCACAGTTTCTCAATCATAGACAACTATAACTAAAGTTTATTGTTATAAATTTGATTTGTATCTGATATGACTAGTAAGTTGGATAACCACCATGGAAAGAATGAATAAAATTTCCAACCGTGTGAGTTTTCCTCGGCATGACTTCCTTGTTTGGTCTCGAGGGGGAAATACCAGGATGGGTATGCTTGGTGTTAGTGTTGGGATGGTTCCGAATAGGTCTTTCTTACCTCTCTCTGATAGCCGACAGTTATACCGAGTTTCTATATGTTGTTTAGTGCATGTTGTGTTGCCGCTTCAGTCCACCATACCTATGTAGGCGAGAACCGCCAAATTATAAGTCTCGCCGTGTACTGGCCTCAATACTGACCGCTCTTTTTTTCCTTTGCCCTTTGTCGGCACCCCCTTTTGTTTAGCAGGTTTGAGATTGACGTCATTAGCAGGGTTACCCTTCCGGCTTGGCCTGAGCAGGGTTATGGACGCCATTGGTTATTTTTCAGGGCTCTTAGCCCCATTTTCTCCTTGTCCGTACTCGGATACTATATCGTTTCCAAGGTGATTTGGATCTTTGTATTGTATATCTGTATTCTTGACTCATGGAGTCGTGTTGTATATATCTGTTTCTGTGGGTTCCATCATGGACTAATGTGTAATGGTATTACTTCGTTTTCCAACCACACGAAAGTGCCTGGTGGGCACCTTTGAATCATTTCTATGCGGGTTTGGCGGGAATCGCTAAAACTTGCATAGGGCCTATCCGAGGGTGTTACGCCTTTGTCTCTTCACCTTTTACCACAAACCCATCCGGCTGATACATATAGATATCCTCTTCCAACTCTCCATTAAGGAAAGTTTTCTTGATGTCCATTGGATGAACGAGATACCATAAGAGGCGGCCAGGAAAAGTAGTACTCGAATGGTGGTTAGTCTAGCGACAGGTGAATAGGTGTCAAAGTAATCTTTCTCTTATTTTTGTGTGTAGCCTTTTGCTACAAGCTGTGCCTTGTACTTCTCAATAGTGCCATCAAGCCTTAGCTTCTTCTTGAACACCCACTTACAACCCACAGGTTTACAACCATAGGGTCGTTCTGATAATTTCCAAGTTCTATTAGAAAGAATCAAGTCCATCTCATTTTATACAGCTTCTTTCCAATCATTTGCATCAGGAGATGCATATGCCTCAACAATGGATCTAGAAGTATTGTCCACAAGGTACATGATAAAATCATTATCAAAGGATTTTGCAATCCTCTGTCTCTTACTCCTCATGGGAGGTTCATCATCATCCTTATCAAGGACTTCCTCATGTGGTTGTTCAGAATTCTCAATAGATGCACTACATACAGGAAGTATTTTGTAAGAAATTCTACAAATGCTATGCATATCTTTTAGAGGAAACATATTCTCAAAGAATGTTGCATCATGAGATTCTATTATAGTATCAACATGCATATCAGGTACCTCAGATTTAACCACTAGAAATCTATAACCTGCACTCCGTGGAGCATATCCTAGAAAGATACAATCCACTTTCTTAGGTCCGAGCTTGCTTTTCTTGGGAATCAGTATGTCGACCTTCGCCAAACACCCCCAAGTGCGCAAATACGAAAATGATGGTTTTCTCCCAGCCCACTCCTCATAAGGGGTCTTTTCTTTATTATTGTTAGAAACTCTATTCAGGACATAACATAAATTCAACAAATCCTCACCCCACCAATGCCTTTAATAAACCAACAGTGGCTAACATGGAATTCACCAAGTCAGTCAGCGTGCGGTTTTTCTTCTTGGCAATCCTGTTTGATTGGGGCGAGTAGGGAGGCGTCCTCTCATGAATAATGTCGTGTTCCTCGCAGAATTATTCAAATATTTTGGAAAATACTCACTACCACGATCCGACCTAAGACGCTTGATCTTTCTCTCTAGTTGATTTTCAACTTCGGCCTTATAAATTTTAAAGCAGTCTAAAGCCTCAGATTTAGTTTTCAACAAGTAAACATAGAAGAATTTAGTAGCATCATCTATCAACGTCATGAAATATCTCTTTCCACCTTTTGTTAGCATACCATTCATCTCGCATAGATTAGAATGTATGAGTTCTAGAGGTGCCAAGTTTCTTTCCTCGGCAGCCTTGTGAGGCTTTCGAGGTTGCTTTGATTGCACACAACTATGGCACTTAGAACTTTTGGCAATATCGAAATATAGACATCTGGGACATCAGACCAAAATTAATGTGACATAAATGAGAATGCCAAACACTAGTATCATCATTAACACCGCCACAAATATGATTCGCGGATTTATTACAAAACTCTGAAAGTGAAAATCGAAAAAGCCTCCGAACTCATAACCTTTACCAATAAATTGTCCATGTTTCGAAACAACGACTTTATTAGACTCTAAAACAACCTTAAACCCATCTCTGCATAGAAGGGAGCCACTAACGAGATTCTTGTTCATAGTAGGGACATGTTGCATGTTCGTCAGCAGCACGATCTTTTTGGAAGTAAACTTCATATTCACCGTGCCAACACCATGAACAGAAGCATGTGATCCATTCCCCATTAGGATGAAAGAATCCCGAGCGACCTGATAAGAAGTGAACATAGAGATGTCAGCACACACATGGACATTAGCACCCGTATCAATCCACCAACATATTGATTGAAATACTGAAAGAACAGTAAATAATTACCATACCCATCATTGTTGCTAGCAGTCATAACGTTGACAGTCTTTCCGCTTTTCCCTTTGCGATCTGCACATTCTGGACAATTCTTGGAAAAGTGTCCAAACTCTCCACAGGTATAGCTACCTAGCTCGGCCTTGTTCGACTTCTTATTCTTCTTGAAGGTTGTAGTCTTTTCAGGCTTTTTGAAGGAGGTCTTATAGTTCCTTTGTTCTTGTCGAAGGTCTTCTTCTGCACCATGTTGGCGCTATACTGACCCTCGCCTCCTTTCTCAGCAATGTCCTTAGCCCGAGCCTTCTCCTTAACATCAAGAGATGCTATCAGGTTTTCAACCGATATCTCATGTTTATTTTGTGTTTGAGATCTGTGGCGAAGTTCCTCCATGTAGAAGACAACTTTACAATAATGCACCAGCCACAAACTTATCGGGTAAGATACACTTATAGATTTCAAGCTCCTTGGCAAAGCACTGTATCTCATGAGCTTGTTCAACTACAGAACAGTTGTTAACTATCATGTAATCATGAAATTTCTCCATGATGTGCAACTCATTGTCAGCATCTGCAACACCGAACTTAGCGTTCAGAGTTCTTTTCCATCTTTGATATGCATGTACACATCAAACATCTTGTTATCAAGAACAATCAAAACACATCCCACAAAGACAAGATTGGTTTCCTTGAACTTGTTCTAAACCTCGTCAGATGTAGTTCCTTCAGATAAACCCTCACTAGCCTCGAATACTTTCAGAGCTTATAGTCATATAGTGGTCTTATACTACCATCTATTAAAATGAACGGTTGGGTTAAAACCTCTTTGGCTGCCTTCCATCGTGGGTGTATGCTATTGTAAATAACCCCAAACGTGACCAAGTATGAAGTCAATGTGTTCATGAGTGTATAAACTGCGGTGAGAAAGAAATCTTCTTTTTGCCGAAAACTACAGCCATAAAGCCTAACATAGAGCAGTCGTCCCGCATAGAAGACAGATACTCCCTCCATTTTAAAATATAAGATATTGTGAAGCAAATATATCTAGACTTCTTTTATATGTAGATTCATTCATAATTGGAGTGAATCTAGACACTAAAAGAAGTCTAGATATATTTTCTTCACAAACCTAAAACATCTTATATTTTAATACGGAGGGAGTACAGACTATAAGAGACAACCCACTTGAAAAAGAAATGTCTAATTGCCTCGTCATGATGAGAGAAATTGAACTAGCTAAGAGTTGAAGGGCAAAATGTACACTCCTTGCTCCGTAATACTCCCTCCGTCCAAGAATAGATGTCTTAAGTTTTTCAGATTTTGGATGAATCTATATACTAAATAGTGTCTAGATTTATCAAAATTTTGACAAATTTAAGACATCTATTTTAGGACGAAGGAAATAGATGTATTTTCTCATGACAAGTTAGAAATCCTGTCTCACGTGAATGCATTGTTTGCGGTGACAGTAACAATACAGAGATCCTTGCATTAATGCTCTAGTATAAAGCGTTTATCACTTTATCGAAAAAATAAACCGTTTATCAAGATTCCACGCACTGGCCTCACCAAGTTCTGTTCATGGTTCCAGCACTAGTATAAAGCATTTACCAAAAATTGATCCGTTGGCTGCAGCCTGGACAGCTATTGGGAGTTCCACTGTATACTGTAAGATCTACTGATACTGCTGCCTCGTTCGTACAAGGCCGTTCACAGTATAAACACTTACGATGGTTACACACTGTCATTTGATAATGGTTACAGCTATTGCATTAATTGTTCGGAGAAAGTCCACCGTCTATAACGTTAGTTACAACTTACAACGAAGAAATCTGCACATTGTCATTTGAATCAAAATGAATAGACTAGACACACACGCACACATACAGAGTGCTCCACAGTTGCTTCAGAAATCTGAGCAGAAGGCTCTTTCAAATAAAACATCGCCATATAAACACCTGCATGCCCACCCACATTTTGCTTCCGAGAAGGCGGCTCGCTTGATCTCATCATGATGGACAGACAATTTCTTTGTCCTGTGACCACCCAAACTCTTCCAAAAACGACAATAACACACCATTGGACCAACCAAAACCAGTCTGCAAAACGATGTCCATGGTCTCAAGTTAAAATGTCAGACAATAGTTTGCATCGCCACTTAGCTATCGACTTTGTACTAAATCAGCGACAACTAATATGGATCAGAGGGAGTAAAAAACATGCTCATCATCATCGTGAGACAAACAGAAGGGCTTTTACTTTCACTAGTAACTTTAAGTCCGTACCTGGGATTTGTATTCGCCGCCTCCTCCAGATTTCCCACAGGCCTCAACATCATACTTCTCATGCATCGCCCCGGTTGATTTGTAGGCAGTGTAGTTTGTTCTCACCCAGCTCGTAGCAATATCCTCGGCAAACTTCTTTGCTTCTGTCGAACCAGAGTTCAGCAATCCCTCGACTATCAGATGCTGCAATGGTGCCCATCCATTTGGGAAATCCCTGTTTAATTATCAGAACACCTGTTTTAGGGAAGGTAAAAACCAAACAATTTCTTGTGCAAATGCACTAGGTAGAGTTTTACTATCTTGAAGGTGTGCATTTCAGGAAGCTAACCATTGTTGCCCTGTTTTTGATACTGAAGTTGCTATTCCTGCAGGATAGACTAGTCCTGATGTATGGAGGCTTCTCATGACTCCAACTGATTTTGCTTCATCCAGAAACGGCACCGAACCTGGTTTAAGTTCCAGACATAATCACTAAATTTCCCTTAGAAAACTTATCCTCATGTTCTCTACTGATCTAACATCACAAATAATTGGTAGAGACCAAATCCATACGTTTTGAGATGATATGATAAACATGTTGAAAGACAGAACAGTTGCTCATGGTGACCGTACAGTTTTCAACCCTTTGACAGGTCTGTTCATTTTACAGGATTTAAAAATGCCAGTCTACAAATGAACATTTTTTAATTTTTACAGGATTATCATATGAGTTATGATAAACATGCAGCCATATATTTTACATTTTGGTACTTCCTGAATCCTGGTCACTGGCATTGTGCCATTAGGCATGAGAAAACAGAACAAACAGAACGCACCTGAATTATGTGCATTTAACCACAAGGGTACAAAGTTAGAAGCAAAAATGTTACGATTCTGTGACTTCGGTTCCCATTTGTAGACTCCCTGAAACAGTAACAAGAATGTACTAAGTTAATACCATCAGAAAGTGCTCACCACGGTCGAATAGGATTGTAAGTGATCAAGCTGATATCCTTTGTAAGCTTTGTGAGCACCTGGTTTCCATCGATGGGAAGCCAGTAGTCAAGCCACTGTTCCATCTCAGAATTCCATAAAATAGTCTCGATTGCCGTATGGCGCGCTTTTGAAGCCTGTGAGAAAACTTCTGCAGTTGCCTTCTCTCCAATGAGTTCAGCAAACACCGCTATGTCCCGTTCCATCTGTATTGCATACGAGGTAAGGATCAAGTAGCATTTAAGAATATTATTAATTGATAAAACTGAGAACTTCAACTTATTGCCCAATAAGCATCTTCCAAGCTATGGTGAATTATTTGACAGAATGAACAAAAATACGATGTTGCACCAGCTGACATTTCAGACCCATGCTAAATCTGGGTCATTCAATCTCGGAATTTCATTATAATAATGACAAGCTCCATACCTTACCTTGAATATGAATGTGTTTAAGTCCACGGGTATAATGAAAGTTGTTACCAAGGTTGTCATGTCAGTTGGATTGCTTCACAAAAGAATGAAATCATTGTAAACAGCATGTGGTACATATTAATCAAAGGAAGAATTAGCATTTGTTTCATTGGTAATTCAGGAGTTAATTGTTCGTAAAAAAAGAATTACTGAACAAGTGAACATCGAACCGCATCCAACGAGAGCTGAAATCCCATCCGGTTTCAGCTGTTGAAGCAATCTGGTGGTATAATTTTTCCTTAGCGGCTGTAGAGTTAAGTTTTGAAGCCAGCTCCTCATCCTATAAACGTAACCGACTAAATATTGTTAGTTCATCCTTGACATGGCAAAACTTTCACTGTGATCGGCATAGTTAACAACATAACCAAAGTTAAAGGACTTTACAATTGTTGCACTTTCTGGCCTAGGTTTGTTCCACATAGCCTGGTAGCGACTCAAGTTATGGACACATCCATCATTGTCCATTATTGCTACGTTGTGAAGCTCTGGATAACAGAACAATTTTAAAGGGAAACTGCATTTTAATCATGTGAGGTTGTAAAAGGGGATGCTAAGAAATGGTTTTTGTTACTGGCTACCTGATACCCAGAAGCTATGCTCTTTCAGCAGAGAGGGGAATGTTCTCCTCAAAAGATCCAAATCACCTGTTGCCGTGTATAATTCTAAAACCATCGAGCTTAAGAGTGGCGGTTGGCTGCAGAGTTGAAAGGACATGTCAGATGACGATCGTGTTGACATATAGGATGTCTACTATTTTTCTGTAACTAACTGGAATATGACTTCAAATTATATTATTTAAATTTGACAAAAGAAGATGAGTCCAGTTACTATCCATTAACCGTTCCTGGTCAGTGGTGACATTCTGTACACTTACCATTACATAAGTGTACTCCCTCCATCCTGAAATAAGTGACTTGAGTTTGTCTAGATTTAAATGTATCTACATGCTAAAATGTGTCTAAATACATGCTAATCTAGACAATTAAGTCACTTATTTGAGGACGGAGGGACTATGAACTTTCCCATCAGTTAATGAGCTGTATGGAGAAATGATAGTCTATGTTGCACATGCAAACAAACAAATGGATGCACCGCCTGCCACCATGCGTGCATTAGTTGATGTAGAGACCGGAGAACCTCTTTGGGAAAAACATGCAAATCAGTAGTTATCCGTAACATAGAAATAGTTTGTTACCTTCGATTAGTGTAATACGATCTTGCACCGTTCAGAACAAAACCATATTCCTCCACAAGGTATACAAGATTAAGCACGATATCCTTTGCTGTGTCATACATTTTGCTCACCAGCAAGCCTCTGTGTGCATCAAACCATGAACGATAAGAAATAATAATACCAGAACAAAACGAAACAAAAGGACTAACCAGAAAATATCATCTGCGGCATCTGCTACTGGAGTCAGAAAGATGACACTCCCTCGGTATAACAAAAAAATCTAACATTTTGGACATATCTTTAGTCCAACTTTTAAAACTTTCACAAATATCAATTTAAATATTTAGGTTGAAAATTTAAAAATCGTACTTCCTTCGGTCCATATTAATAACCTCAATTTTGTCCAGATATAAATGCATCTAGTCTAAATACTTAACTAGATACATACGAATCTTGTTAAAGTGTGCCTTAGAAAGTGTTTATGGAGCATTGGAAAAAAAAATGTAGGAAAAAAATCCCTTGGTCTACATTTCATAGAAAAAACAAAGGAATATTACAAGTCACTTAAACCTCTTTTTACATTAATATGTACAAAAACAAGGCAAATGCTATAAGTTGCATAATAAGGACTTAATCTTAGCTTTGCACTTGTTTTAATCTTGATTTGGCTATACACTTTAGATTTCCTATGTTTTTCTATTCATGCTAACAAAACACTCACTTTCACAAAATTGACGAGTTTTCATGGTCTTATGCTCTAGACATGTAATTTTATCATATCTATGTTTTTTTCTAGCCCTACATTTGGGAGATCCTGCAAACCTAAGGCCTTTCCCAATGGCCGTTTCTTGGCACAATATCATAGACAAAAAGATGACGTGACATCATATTTAATGATGAGAGAGAGTGTTATTGTATCTTAGCTAAGATACACCTCTTGCATGTAATCATAGGTAAAAAGGATTGATAGCCCAATCAAATACATATATGAGAGAAAAAACATTAAATTAAGATACAACCTCTAAGACTACAAAGCATTGGAGGGGGTGTCTCTTAGCTATTTATATCTTCTACTACCTCCATTTGATTTATAAGGCAAATACGTATTTCGAGAAAATAATTTAACCATAAATTTAGTCAACAATATATCAATCATATATAACAAAAATTATACCATTGAAAGCGTATTTTGAATATGAATCTAATGGTATAATTTTTATTAAATATAGTTTGTATTTTGTTAAAAAAAAATACGGTCAAACTTTTTTTAAAGTATATATTTGCCTTATAAACCGGAATAAAAGTAGTATGAAAATATGCTAAGATACACTTTATTATGAAAGTCATAAGAAGACCCTTTTATGGTCACAACAATAAATGATAAGGTGTATTTTAGTCCCAAACCAAAGTCCAAATATAAAGTTTGATTTGAAAAAAATTAATGGCGCGGTCCCTCCCCTACGGGCTACGGCGGCCAGCAAAGCGACACGTTGATACTAGTAGAAAAAAATCAGCCGCCCGCAGTAGGCGCAGATATACATCCACAGCTACGCGACAAGTGAACTTGCGAATTCCACCACGTAACCCCGGACTGTCAAAAGAGCAACCTATACCAGGTACGAGTAGCTGCCAAGTGGAAGAAGAACACGTGAAACTACTCCCACTTTCCCACGTTGGTGACGAGGAAGTAGCTAGCGGCCAATAATGGAATGGCGGGGCCGGCCGGCCGACCGGCCGGGGTCCCGGAGATGCAAGGAAGAAGCAAGAGGTGGAGTGTCACGGCACGTAGCCACGTAGTACGGACCTGACGACCCAGTAGGAGTCCCAGTAGTAGACCTCCCGGAACCTGGAGCCCGGCACGACGACCCTGCCCGGCAGCGGCAGCAGCGTGTGCCGGTCGGGCCGCGCCGCGACGGCCGGCGCCACCCGCCGTGCCAGGTCCTTCCAGAGCGCGTGCACCTCCAGCGCCCACGCCCGCGCCTCGCCGGCCCCGACGCGGGGCAGGAACCCACGCGGCTCGGCCTGGAAGTCCGGCGGGTCGGCCGCCAGCAGGTCGGACCCCGCCGGGTCGAAGTACCGGGCGACGTACGCCTCCATCTCCTCCCGCGTGCCCACGGACGAGAGCGCGGCCTCCGCGGCGGCGCGGTCGGCGCCCGGCACGAGAGGCAGGTCCACGTAGAACTTGGGGTCGAAGTCGTGCGGGCCCAGCGCGCGCAGCGCCTCTGACTGCACGCGCTGCAGCAGCGTCAGGAGCGCGCGATCGCCTTCGCTTGCGGCGGCGACGGACCCCATCATCCGGGCCGCGCGGAGCAGAGAGAGGAAGAGGAGAAGGTGGAGTAGAAGTTGACGCGGGGGCGGGGGCGGGGCCATTTGATTTGAGGCCGAGTCTGTGGGGGCTACGGCTCGGCCGTGCGGGGAAAGGGAGTTGGGTCGGTTCGAAAAGAGACGAGCCGAGACGGTTACGTACGGCGACGAGGGAGACGACGGGAGCGCGAGCGCGACGGACTCTCTCTCTCTCTGCAGTTCGTCTCCGCTCTTGCTCTCCCGCGGTTGGCGGTTTGGGCCTCGCGACGCGTGGGTTTTTGAATGGGAAGGCGTCGGGAATCGATCGCTGGCGGATTTGGAACGGTCGTTGGGATCGATGCGGCGTCGTGTAGTACAACAGTATATCGATCTTGTCGCGTGCGGAGCGTTTGTTTTGTTTTGTTTTGTTTTGTTTTTCGCGTGTGTCACGGTGGTGTGCGGACAACCTAAATAAAAGGCTGGTGTGCGCACGGGTGGCTCGCCGGCGGCCATGTTGGTCTGGGCGCTGGTCGCCGGACACAGATCCTACCATCGCGGCCGCGGCGGCAGGGGATGGGAGTATGGGACGCACCGCGCACGACATCGAGTATGGACGAAGAACATGCGCTGGTGATGGTGCGTGCTTTTTTGTGATTTTGGACGTGATTAGACGTACCTAATCTTGATTCTTCTGATTATTGGAGCATAGAGAGTCCATGAAAACGTTACCTAATAATCCTTACGAAGATTGCTCCTCTTGAGAATATTCGATCGTTTGTCACGCTTTATTTAATTGAATTTGGATTATTTGTCACGTTTTGTTTTGCATAAATCTACAGGGTGTGACAAATAATCCAACTGCAAACTTGTCAATTATCCACTCTTCTTAAATGAAAGTATTCTCTACTTGGCATGTGGAGCTCGTCCTGCTAAACACAATATCACGCGTTAGCCAAAAGCTTTTCCGGAGGAGTTAGGGTGAACGGTTTTTTAGGTTTTTAGATGATAAAATGCGTTAACACATGAATTCAACTTCTATTGCTGATGTTTCCATGATGAGATCTCAAAGGATTATTGAGTTAAGAAAATGTTAAATAACAGTGAGGGTTGCGTGTCTGCCCTCCAACGCTGGTCCATACTTCTCCCCTATCAGTCTGCATGTTGCTCGTCCCCTATCGGTTTACATATTGGCCCCCCACCCCCTCAAGCAGAGTCTGCTAGACTGTATAGCTTTTGTATTCATATGTGTACATGTATTATCGTCATACCCTTATAAACACGATATCACGCGTTAGTCAAAAGCTTTTCGGGAGGAGTTCGTGTGAACGGTTTCTTAGGCTTTTAGATGATAAAATGCGTTAATACATGAACTTAACTTCTATTGCTGATGTTTCTATGATAAGATCTCAAACGACTCCTAAGTAAGAAAAATGTTTAATAGCAACTGGTAGATAAATGGACACACGTGAGGGTCCACGCGTGCATGCGTGTCCGCCTCCAACTTTGGTCCATACTCCTCTCCTATCAGTCTGCATGTTGCTTGTCCCCTATTGGTTTACCTATTGCCTCCCCAACCACCACCACCCCTCCCCCAATGTCCTCCTCCCAATTGTTGTTCCTCCCGCTAGACCACCTACCATTTTTTCCCTGAACCGTTTTTCTAGGGTTCGAGTGGAGAGGCGGCGCTCGAGGCGATTGGGAATCATCGAGGCGCAATCTGCACGTTGTCCGTCCTTGGCCCTAGGGATTGTCGTCGCAAGATGGCTGATCCCACAAGGAGGACAGGGAGAGAGGACTCCCAAGGGAGGGTTCATCGAGGAGCGAGGGGATGGGGTTGGAGGAGAAGCTTATGTCTCTCAATCTCACCGAGGAAGAAAAGATGGTGATCGTCATGGATGATCGTTCTGGTGATTCATCGGGCTTTGCGATCGCTGGAAAAGTATTAGCTCCTAATGTATTCCACGTCCAGACGATCAACAGTGCATTGAGGACGGCTTGGGGAAGCCCGAGAGGGCTCAATTTCAGTCCTCAAGGTTTTAACAAGTTCGTGGCTACCCTGGAATCGGAACAGGATTTTAACCGGATATGGGATGGGGCGCCATGGATGGTAGGGTTTCATGCAGTGCTGTTGGAGAAATTTGATCCAAGCATGAGACCTCAAGATGTACAATTTGATCGACTGCCAATCTGGATCGGAGTTCATGACCTCCCGTTCAACTGGTTAAACGCGGATAGAGCGGAATTTGTTGCTAGTCAGTTTGGCGAGTTCATTAAGCTAGATCTAAATGGAACTAGTCGTGGATGGGGACAGGGTTTGAGAGCAAAGGTCTGGATCAATGTTCATAAACCTCTGCGGCGGGTGATCAGTTTTGATTCTATGAGAAGAGGAAAGGTTGATATGTATGAGGTGCAGTATGAGAAGCTGCCCTATTTCTACTTTGCTTGTGGTTTCCTGGGTCATGCAGATACTCAATGCATTAACCCACTACCTAGGCGAGTGGATGGTTTTTAGAAATATGACTCGAGTATCAGAGTTCCAGATCCAAAAAAGAAACCCACTGCTTTTGTGAAATAGGAACCTTTGAATAAGCCTACAATGCCAAGTCCTAAATCACAGGGAGGAGGAAAGGAAAAGGCGACGTCTATTAGACGTGCCCCTTTCGTCAAAAACACTTCCGGGCATGTCAAGCAGGATGTGTTTAAGTTTAATGCTCAATATCAAAGTCACTATGTGGCAAAACTGAAATCTACGAAGGCGCTTGATTTATCCCTCCTACCTGGGGAGGTGGTAGCTAGTGATTTGGAGAAGGTGATTGATGACAACGAGGGTACTAAGAGAGTGGCAACTGTAAATTCTCCTAGTAAAGTTGGTAATGTCTAGAGAGATACGAAGAAGAACCGAACTGATGAGTTGGATGCTGATATGGCGGTGGCTGACAATCAGCCCCGCCTGGATCAATGAGTTGTTTAAGTTGTAACTGTCGGGGGATTGGGAACCAACCGACAGTGAGTGAGCTTCGCAATGTGGTGAAGCGAGAAGAGACCACCCTTCTCTTTGTTATGGAGACAAAGATTGGAGGGAAGAGAGTTGAAAAAATGGCAAATTCTCTTGGTTTTGGAGGGAGTTTTGCAGTGGATAGTGACGGGCTCAGTGGGGGCATTGGGCTGTTCTGGAAGAAGGAGGCTGATGTCGAATTTAAAAGCTTTAGTCTAAGTCATATTGATGCAGTAATTAAGGCAGTTGGCAATGATGTAAAACCATGGCGTTTTACAGGCTTTTATGGGGAACCAAGGAAAGAGAACAGGCATTTGATTTGGACTTTGTTGAAAAGGTTGGCTCAGCTATTTGATTATCCTTGGTTATGTGTTGGTGACTACAATGAGACATTGTATGCTAGCGAGCATTTTAGCACCTCGGAACGATCGGAACCACATATGCGTGCATTTCGTGAGTGTTTAGAGGATTGCAATTTAACTGATCTAGGCTGGATGGGTGTTCCGTACATGTGGGATAATAGACAACCAACCAATCAAAATGTGAAGGCAAGGCTTGATCGAGGCCTAGGAAATTATGCTTTGTTTGAGGCTTTCGTTGTGTCAAGGGCTATGCATCTAAGTATGGTGGAATCGGATCATTGTGATATCCTAGTTAGAATGCAAAGGAAGGACCAAAACACAGGAAAGAGAGGCAATCATATGTTTTGTTATGATAATGTGTGGCAGCCGCATGAGGAGTATGACCAAACAGTCCAGCATTTGTGGCAGACTCATAGCGGTCAAGGGGGCTTGCAGGGCGTTGTCAGCACTCTGAGTCAATTACAAAAGGGTTTGGACAGTTGGGGCAGTGCAGTTTTTGGCAATTTTAAGCATAAATTGTTAAACCTGAGAAAATAATTGGACATGCTTCGACTGAGTTCCTTGGGCATCGGTCCATCCAGAGAGGAGAGGGATGTAATGGCGAATATAAATAAAGTCCTTCTCTAGGAGGAAGTGTGGCTTAAGCAGCGATCACGAGTTCAATGGTTGAAATCGGGAGACAAAAACTCCTCATATTTCCATGCTCAAGCCACTAAACGCAAGAGGATGAACAAAATTTCTACACTCAAGAAGGATGATGATTCTTGGTGTGAGAATGAGGAGGAGGTACAAAATTTCTATCAGAATTTGTACACATCTCAGGGTGCACCGAATATGGAGGCTCTTTTGCATTTTGTGCATGAGAAAGTTTCAGATGAAATGAAAACCCTGTTGGATAAGCCTTTTTCAGAGGAGGAAGTTAAGAAGGCATTATTTATGATGCATCCTTCAAAGGCTCCCGAGGTAGATGGTTTTACTGCAGGGTTTTTTCAAAGACACTGGGATCTTGTCAAGCCAGTGGTGGTACCAGCCGTATTGGAATTTCTGAGCGGGGGTGTTTTGCCGAGTGAACTGAATGATACTTCTATTTTCCTAATTCCAAAAATAAGACACCCTCAGTCTATCAAACAATACATGCATATATCTTTATATACAGTGATTTATAAGATATGCACAAAGACGATTGCATTAAGATTAAGGGCATTGTTGGAGGAGATTATTAGTCAGGAGCAAAGTGCCTTTGTCCCTAGGAGGTTGATTACAGACAATGTTCTAGTTTCTTTCGATGAAGAGGAGAAAGAAAGCAAAGAAAGGGGTATGTTCGGTGAAGCTAGACATGATGAAAGCATACGATCGGGTTGAATGGCCTTTTATTGAAGCTATGATGATAAGATTAGGCATCATAGACCATATTGTCAAGCTGATTATGAAGTGTGTTTCTTCAGTATGGTTTTCAGTTAAGGTGAATGGAGAGGCCTTACCATAGTTTATCCCTACACGTGGTATTCGGCAAGGGGATCCAATTTCCCCATACCTGTTTTTGATGTGTGCAAAAGGTTTCTCAGCTCTTCTAAACAATTATGCTAGGGGATTTGTGGATAGGGGTATAAGGGTGTGCAATAGGGCACCATGGATTACACATCTGTTTTTTGCGGATGATAGCCTCATTTTTATGGATACATCATCCCAGGGTACAGTAAGACTGAATGCTATTCTTCAGATTTATAATGAGGCATCAGGACAGATGGTGAACAGAGAGAAGAGCTCCATCTTTTGCAGTTCTGGAATTCTTGGGAAAACAAGAGATATGGTTAAACGGGAACTTGATATTATGGTGGAGGCTTTTAGTGAGAAATATCTGGGTTTGCCCACAGCGGTGGGAAACTTAACGAGCAAAGATTTTGATTATATTTCAGATCGCATCAGAAGCAAGGTTACAGGATGGGACAAACTGATGTCATATGCTCGGAAGGATGTAATGATAAAATCAGTTCTTCTTGCTATACCGACCTTCAACATGAGTTGTTTTCAGTTGTCCAAAGGTACTTGCTAGAAAATTGTCTCTATTATTGCAAGATTCTGTTGTAGTGGTAATCTATATAAGAAAGCATTGCACTGGTTATCATGGTAAAAAATGGCAAAACCAAAAAGTGGTGGTGGTATGGGCTTTCGAGATCTCGAACTATTTAATCTAGCTTTGCTAGGAAAGCAAGGGTGGCTACTCATGACGCAGCCACAGTATTTATGTGCTCAGGTGTTGCGGAGTCGATATTTACTGAATGATGATTTTATGTCAGTAAATCCACCTACGACTGCATCTAAAACGTGGTGTTCAATCTTAGCGGGAAGGCAGGCCCTTGAAACAGGGCTAATCAAGCGTATTGGTGATGGTACTAAGGTGTCAATATCGTTGGATCCCGGGTTTGTGTGCTAGTCGGCCTATGGGTAGACGAATTGAGACAGATGTTGAAACTGTTAATGAACTCATTGACCCAATACAACACCAATGGCGAGCTGATCAAGTTCAAGTTATTTTCTTTTCTCCGGATGCCGAATCAATTCTGCAGATACCTTTGAGAAGAAGTGGTGGAGAGGATTGGTTAGCTTGGCACCATGAAAAGTTGAGGATGTATTTAGTACGGTCTGCATATATAGCTCTTCTAGCGGTGAAAGAAAGGGCTGAGATGGGAAACAATAGTGGTGTTGGCCATTCAAATATGCAGGAGGATGAGAAGTGGAAGCGGTTGTGGAGACTAGATGTTTTACCGAGAGTACGAGTATTTTGGTGGAGGGTTCTCAAAGGCATTTTGCCTAATTATGTGACTCTTACCAGGCGCCATGTCAGAGTTCATAGTACTTGTTCGGTATGTAGATCAGCATCAGATTTTCTATTTCATGCTTTGATAGAGTGCAGACATGCAAAACTATTTTGGGGTTCGACTCGTGATATTCTACATTTGAAGATACCAAGGTTGCACCCTGAAACTTGGGCAACAGATCTCTTGTGTGAACCAATGTTCAGTCAGGGTGAGAGAGAAAGATTGATATCCATTATGTCAGCAATTTGGGATTTCAGAAACAAATGGGTCCATGATGAATCTGGTTATGATCCGACTGTGACAATGATGAGTATTGCTGAGACTATGGGATATCTCGAGAATAAAGGTGATCGGAAGATTGCTATCCAACGGCCTCCATGTAGATGGCAAGGTCCAGATGTGGGTGTTGTCAAGCTGAATTCAGATGGTGCAATTCAGGAAGAACAAAGCTTAGCTGGGGGAGGTGGAGTTGCTAGAGATGCAGAGAGTTTTAGAGTTGCTTGGTGCCGAGTATACAAAAATATTACCGGTCCGTTATGTGTGGAAGCATTGGTGTTTCGGGATGCGGTCTTATTTGCTAATCAACAAGGGTATGGCCGGATCATCTGTGAGACAGATTGTCAAGGGATGGTGAAGCTGTGGAAAGAAAGACACAGTCAACGCTCATTTTTGGGCCCTATATTTAGTGAGATTGAGGATCTTTTAGGTTCGTTTGAGTCCTTTGATTTTTGGGTTGCTGGTAGATCTGCTAATAGTGTTGCTCACGAATGTTCAAAATTTGCATGTGACAATGTTCTAGACACAGTTTGGCTTGTAGATTACCCGGATTTTCTTAGTCACAGTCTTCGGGCTGATTTTACAAACAATGTTATGATTTAATAAAGTTCTATGTTCCCTCAAAATTTTTTTGTTGTTCCTCCCGCTGGCCGGCGGATCCAAGGATTGGAAAAAATCTATACCTAATAATAAAAGGAGTGTTTTTCTCTTTGTTTGTTGTTTCTTTGGTTCGTCTGTCGCACTGGATTATTTTCGTAAAAACGATTTCCTTCACGTAAGCGAGTAGGTACCTATGCGTGAGTACGTCCCTTTGTTAGACTGTATAGCTTATGTATTTATATGTGTATATGTATTGTCACCATACCCTCATAAATATATGTGATAGGCCATCCCTAGAGGGTTGTGTCGGTTCCCACCCCATGTTTCACATGGTATCAGACTAGGTCACGACCGCTTCCGCCCAAAACCCTAACCGACACCTCAGCCGCTGCACCACCGCCGCCGATCGCGTCGCCTGCGATGTCGTGCGCTGCTGCCTCTGGCTCCTCCCACATAGATACCTCTCGGCCTCCCTTGTTGCCCTTCTCTCCCGCCTGGTCGACTCCGTCACCATGCGGTCGCCTCCGATCAGAACATGGAGCGTCGACTCTGTCTTCTCGAACCATCCGTCGGTCTCATCATTGCTGGGTCATGTGTTGATGGTCCACACGTCCAACGCCTCCTCGCTCGCTATCGTCTCGCCCGCCACTGCCGCCGCCATGCCCCTGGCCTTCACGCCGGCGGCTCCTACATCGGCATGGGCGGCGGGGTTTTCCACTTCGGGCCCTGCGCTGATGCACCCTGCCCTCGCGGCGTCCGCGCCTCTGGCGGGATCCACTCCTGCGCCCGCCCCCGCCTCCATGACGTACGCGTCTCCAGTGGGCTTCAACTCAGCGCCTTCCTCGGCTCCTGCCGTCTCTGCCCCTCTGGCGTACGTGCCTCCGACAGTCTTCACGGTTGGCCCGCTGCCACCGTCGTTCCACTTAGGCAACCTCATTACCGTCAAATTCTCGCCAGACAACTACATATTCTGGTGTGCGCAGGTACTTCCGCTCCTTAGGAGCCACTACCTGCTGATACCTTCGATCCGGATTACGGATGTAGTATAGCTCTTTTTCCCTAGTATACCTAGGTTATCGAATCCTCGGGAAGCAGAAAGCGTAGTAAGGTTACTTTAACAGACCTTCGGGAGTTTTAGAATTGTTTTTATGTTTTACCAGACCAAGAGTTTGCAATATTTTGTTGTCGATGATGGAGAGAGAGGGCATGGGGCTTTCGGTTTGTAGCTGTGCAAAACATCTGATGGGAATAAAAGATAACAATAAAGTATGCATGTAATTGTTAGAGCAAGATAATTATATGTGGGCAGTGCATCCATAATTACTATTGCCTCCGCAACCGCTTATAGCAATAACCTACTAGTCTCATCCATAGAAGAAATATAACTAATGATATGCATAGTGATGTCGCCGTTAATCCCAAGTAAATCCCTTATATACAACCGTACTACCTCTTCTGTCACTAGGGTTCCCATCCTGCAGATTAGTCATTACTCATACTCCCTATACCTGGATCAATCCTTGGGGCCTTGGGTACCTAACAAGTCCTTATATTGAGGCAAGAGAGGGTACAATAATCATCATGTCATACAAACTAATACATGATCCCATCTATGATAAATAACATGCACAAAGCTACATGGATAGGCCGAAGCCCTTAGCCCAAGGAGAATTACTCATACATAGAGATGAAATCAACAACCAAAAACATTGTAATGGAAATCATGAGATTGATAATAATAGTCTTACAATATCGCCAATTGGAGATGAGATCTACTATTACAAGTGGTGGAATATGGCTATGGTGGTGGAGAAGGGTTTGGAGATTAGATCTAGATCTATTTCTCCGGTGTTGTGGTTTCTGATGGCAGGGAGGCGGAAAGGAGAGTCGAGAGACTCTTTTATTGTCGCCCGATGCCTCTTTATATAGGGGTCCCTTCACAAAATTTGTTCTGTTTGACCTAGCAGTGTCAGTGGCAACTATATGGCCAGAACTATACGGCCGGAATTTTATTCCTGCTGTATAGTTGGTCGTTAAAGGTACCGCCTCCACTTCACGACTCCTGGTTTCTTTGGGTTGTTAGAAATCTCATATCTTTGACTTTAATATTTTAATTCCCATCATCAAATGTTATTATCTGCGCAGGGAAAGATAGAAAGATAGGATTGCATACCCCTTTGATCATTAGGCATTAGTGGTAGGATTTAGAGAGATATTTCATCAAATATATGAATAATATCGAGTTTAAATGTGGACGTGGATAAGGATGGCAATTTTATCCATGGATCCGGGTATCCTCGGATATCCGACCAGGTGGGTAAGGGTATGGAGGCCTAATTACATCCACAGATTTCATGGGGCGGATATCCGCTAATTCATGGGGCAGGGATGGGTAGGGGTTTCGCTCCATGGATATCCAACGGATACCCAGCTGACACGTGGGACCCACATGTCAATGAGATTGTTTTTTACATGTGCAATATTTACTCAATATAAAAGGCCCCAACTTTCAAACCGCAGGTCCAAAGGCCCCCCTAAATAGTAATCATAATTAACCCTAATTGGCTAATTCCCCTCATTACTCTACAACGGTCGTTTTTGTCCCTCCCCCACGATGAACCCTAATTTATGCCAAATGTTGTTATGATTATGTATATGGTGTGTAAACAATGGATATCCGACAGATTTGGATCTGGAGCGACATCCATGTCCATGGATATCTTTGTGGGCGGGCTAGAGTGACGTTCATGGATTTGGATTTGGTTTTGGTATATCCGTCCAAACCCGCTCCATTGCCATCCTTAGACGTGGATGGCTATATTTCACAGCCATCACCTGCTCAGCTACATCAACGGCTCTCTTCCTTGCCCCCTCCCCCGCGCAGGCAGACAACGTGAACGCCCCGGTCTATAACCCGGCGCACCATGTCTGGACAGGGCTGGATCAGGTGAACCTCTCCTCTATCCAGGGGTCGCTCACCCTGGCTGTTGTCGGGCTCATCGTCTTTGCCAAGACGTCTCATGAGGCATGGACCATCCTCGAGCGCTCCTTCGCATCGCAGTCGCAGGCTCGTGCCAGCGCCCTTCGTTGCTAGATTTGTGATTGTGAGAAGCTTGACTTCATGGAAAGGGAATTCTACAACAAGGTCAAGTCGTTTGCTGACATGCTGGCTTCTATTGGTCAGCCGCTCACCGACTCCGAGTTAAACTCCTTCATCATCAATGGCCTCGACGAGGAGTATGATGGCTTGGTCGAGATCATCAAAGAGCGCGACAACTCGTCCCCCATGATGGAGCACGACCTCTACTCACGCCTCCTCCTCACCGAGCAGCGCATCGAGGCGCGCCATGCCAACCGCAGCCGTGGCTCCCCCTCCGTGAACGCGGCCTTCAAGGAAGGATGCAGCCCCTCTGGTTCCCCATCGCCTGGCTCGGGCAAGGCACCTTCTATGCCATACCAGCCCTCATCGGTTCCCTCCTCGTCATCAAGCTCCTCAAGGGGGGGGGGCTCGTGTGTGCAAACTCTGTGGGCACGACGACCACTAGGCCTCCAAGTGCCATCGTCGCTTCTAGAAGAGTTTCCTTGGCGGAAATGACGGCAAGGACACAAGGAATAACGCGCGTCAGGTTGCCATGGCTGATCGCCCGGCGTCGTAGGAGTAGCAGGGGTACACTCAGTCTTACTCCATCGATCCTTACTGGAAATGGATTATGGGGCCGTGGAGCACCTGACGAACGAGATGGGCAAGCTTCACTCACATGAGTCCTATCGTGGCTCCGACAAGGTCCACACCACCAATGGAGAAGATATGCACATCTCTCATATTGGTCAAGCATCTCTCCTCACTAGTCATGGAGATAGGAGTCTTCAGCTTTGCAATATTCTTAGAGTTCCATTTGTGATGCGTAATCTCCTTTCAGTTCCTAAACTCACTCATGACAATAATGTGTTTTGTGAATTTCACTCTTTTGATGTTTTTATTAAGGATCGGGACACGAGGGACGTGCTCCTTAGTGGGCGTCTTTGCCAGGGCCTCTATCGTCTGGAGCATCCTGGCGTCTCTTGGGTTTTCATTGGAGTTCATGTTTCGTCATCACAGTGGAATGCTCGTTTTTGTCATCCTACCACACCTATTATTCACCATGTTTTGCGTCATCATGAGATTCGTAGCATGCCTAGTAATAAAGATGTGGCAGTGTGTGTGATGCTTGTCAGCAAGGGAAGAGTCATCAAGTTCCTTTTTCAGAGTCTAGTGACTCTAGTCGCGAGGTGAAACATCCTCTAGAACTTGTGTTTTCAGATGTATGGGGTCCTGCTCAGACTTCTGTTGGTGGTCATAATTATTTTATCAATTTCGTTGATGCTTACAGTTGCTTTACTTGGCTTTATCTTATTAAGCGTAAATCTGACGTGTTCGATATTTTTGTTCAGTTTCAAAAACATGTTGAACGCCTTCTCAAGCATAAAATTGTTCATGTTCAGTCGGATTGGGGTGTGTGTATCGCAACCTCAGCTCCTTCCTGTCGCTTGGGATTGCACATCGTTTAGCATGTCCATATACACATCAGCGGAATGGCTCCATAGAACGTAAGCATCGTCATATTGTCGAGACTTGTCTTACTCTTTTGGCTCATGCATCTGTTCATTTCCGTTTTTGGAGTGATGCTTTTACCACTGCATGCTTTCTTATCAATCATATTCCCACTCGTGTTCTCAACATGAAGACTCCCCTTGAACTTCTCCTTAATGAACTGCCTGATTATACCTTCTTTAAGGTGTTTGGGTGTGCTTGCTGGCCACACTTAAACCCATACAACAAACGTAAGCTAGAATTTAGGTACAAAAAGTGTGTCTTTCTTGGCTATAGTTCCCTTCATAAAGGTTATAAATGTCTTCATGTTCCCACTAATCATGTCTAAATATATCAGGACGTCGTGTTTGATGAGCATGTTTTTCCCTTTGCCAAACTCCCTGTGTCCACCACTGAACCACCATCCATGCATTCATCCTCTATTGCCTCTGACCAATTTGATGATGCTGCATGCTCTCCTGTAGTATTGCCTAACCATGGTGGAGGCACTGGACGTGTGGGGCTCTTTTGGAAATATTGGAGGCGCCAGCTGATACGTCGGAAACGTATTTATAATTTTTGATGTTCCATGCTTGTTTAATATCTACTTTGCTTTGCTTTATCTACACTTTGGGGTGTTTTTATATGTTTTATGGTACTAACCTATTAATAAGATGCCACAGTGTCAGTTGCCTATTTTCTTCTGTTTTTGGTTCCAGAAAGGCAGAAAATCAATATTCTTGGAATTGGACGGGACAAAAGCCAAAGTCAGTATTTAACCGTGGGCAACATGAAACCTGAATATGAGACTGAGGAGAGCCACCAGGGGGACACACCCCCTGGCGGCCCGGCCAAGGTGGGCCCGTGCCTGGGGGGTGCGGCCGCCCTGGCGACCCCCCTGCCTCGCCTCTTCGCCTATAAAGACCCCTTGATGCCTAAACCTTAAGTACCCGATCAATATTCCACGAAACCGTCTGTAGCCGCCGCCACCATCGTCCCTAGATCAGGGGGATCTGAATCTCTTCCTGGCACCCTGCCGGAGGGGAGATCATCCCGGAGGCATTCTTCTTCATTATGCCAGCCTCCAGCATGAAGCGTGAGTAGTTCCACCTTGGACTACAGGTCCATGTAGTAGCTAGATGGTTGTATATCCTCCTTTGTGCTACCATGTTTAGATCATGTGAGCTCCGTTCATGATCAAGATCGTCTATTTGTAATCATGCATGTTGTGTTTGCGGGGATCCGATGGATATTGAGATTACTATGTCAGATTGATTAATGGTTTTGTCTTATTGATTCTATCATCTCTATGTTGTTTGTGCTCTTGCATGTCTCCGTTTCTAGTAGCTATCTTGGCCAAGTAAATGCAAGTGACTCCAAGAGAGGGTATTTATGCTAGATAGTGGGTTCATGCCTCTATTTAATCTAAGGGAAGTGACAGAAATCTCTAAGGTTGTAGATGTGCTTTTGCCACTAGGGAGAAAACAACGATCTCTTGTTCATGGAACAAGTGGATTGTTTACCTTACACACTTTGCTTAAAGCAGTTATCTGTTGCTTGCAACTTAATACTGGAGGGGGTTCGGATGATAACCTTAAGGTGGATTTCTAGTCATAGATGTAGTTGGATGGCGGTCTATGTATCTTGTTGTATTTCCCAATCGAATCTCACAGGATCATGAATGTGTATTATTGCATTGTTATGCCTTGCTCAGTCGTGTTAATTTCCCTGCTGTAATTTGTTTACCTAGCATGCCATGTTTGTTTATCTAAGGAGAACACCTCTAGTGAACTATGGACCCCGGTTCAATCTTTATCATTGATACATCATCCACTGTTACTTTCTGCAAACCACTATTACCTTCCACACCATACAGTTAATCCTTCGTTTTCAGCAAACCAGTGAGATTGACAACCTCACTGTTCGTTGGGGCAAAGTCTTGAGTTTGTGTTGTGCAGGTCTCCAAGTTGCTAGCAACACCTTTGAGACGTTTCATTCCTCCTACTGGTTATATAACCTCAGTTTCTTACTGAGGGAAAACTTGTTGCTGTGCTCATCACACCTTACTCTTGGGGTCTCCCAATGAGGCGTCAATAACACGCCAACAAGCTCTTTCTGGCGCCGTTGCCGGGGAGGCTAAGGACGTCTTGACAAGGGGTGTCCTTCACAACCTTTCTCTTTACTTTGTTTTTGTTTTTCTTAGTTTATTTTTCTTGGTTTTGTTTGCCTCTTATTATCAAAAACTCAAAAAAAAAAATAGTTTAGTTTGGTTTGTTTTCTCCTATCAAAAACACAAAAAATTAGCTCCTGCTCTAGTTGCTGCTGCTTTTGGCTTGCTCACTTTTTGCCAAAATGAACTCTGCTGAGAACACCAAGTTGTGTGACTTCTCTAGCAAAAACAACAATGATTTCCTCAATACTCCTATTGCTCCACCTGCTCCTGATGCTACCTTTTATGAAATTAAGCCTGCTTTGTTGAATCTTGTGATGAGAGAGCAATTTTCTAGTGCTAGTTCTGATGATGTTGCTGCCCACCTCAATAATTTTGTTGAACTTTGTGAGATGCAAAAATATAAGGATGTAGATGGAGATATTATTAAGCTCAAGTTGTTTCATTTCTCCTTGAGAGGAAAAGCTAAAGAATGGTTGCTATCCTTGCCTAGAAATAGTATTGATTCTTGGATTAAGTGCAAATATAGTTTTATCGGAAAGTACTACCCTCCTTCTAAGATTATATCTATGAGAAGTGATATTATGAAATTTAAACAACTTGATAATGAACATGTTGCTCAAGCTTGGGAAAGAATGAAATCTTTGGTTAAGAATTGTCCCACTCATGGACTTACTGCTTGGATGATTATCCAGACTTTTTATGCAGGTTTGAACTTCTCTTCAAGAAACCTGTTGGATTCAGCTGCTGGAGGTACCTTTATGACCATCTCCTTGGGTGCTGCAACAAAATTCCTTGAAAATATGATGGTTAATTATTCTGAATGGCACACTGAGAGAGCTCCACATGGTAAGAAGGTAAATTCTGTTGAAGAAACCTCCTCTTTGAGTGATAAGATTGATGTTATCATGGCTATGCTTGTTAATGGGAAAGCTCCTTTAGATCCTAATACTGTTCCCTTAGCCTCTTTGGTTGCTCAAAAAGAGCAAGTTGACGTGAACTTCATTAGAAACAACAATTTCAACAATAATGCCTATAGGAATAATTTTGGTAGTAACAACAATTATAGGCCTTGTCCTCCTAATAATGGCAATACCTATGGAAACTCCTACAACAATACTATAAGTGCCCCCTCTGAACTTGAAGTCATGCTCAAATACTTTATTAGTAAACAAACCACTTTCAACAAGCCTGTGGAGGAAAAGCTTTTGAATGTTAAGAAAAATATTTCCTCTTTGTCTGAAGCACAGTCCTCTTTGATTAATAAAATGGCTGCTAAACCTGAAACTTTGGAAAGTACCTTTGCTGCTACTCATGCCATACAAGTTACTATTGATGAAAATGTTAGACTGTTAGCCCAACTCCATGCTAAGTGGGAAAGAGAAGCTGAAACTGCTAGAAACAATAGTGTGTGCACTATCACCACCACCAATATGGATGCCACTAAACCACAAGAAGTCCCTATTCCACCTACCATAATGCCTAAATCCAATAAGTCTACTACTAGTGATGCTAAGTTTGACTTTGATATTGATGGTTGCAATATTTCTAAAGTGATTATGTTCTTGCAAAAGCTTGCTAGAAGTCCTGATGCTAGTGATATGCATGTTGCTTTCACCAAACACATTACAGATGCTCTTGTTAAGATTAAGGAAGAGAAGCTAAAACACAAAGCTTCTATTCCTAGGAAAGTAAAAGATAGTTGGGAACCCATTATTAATATGCAAGTGAATGACTTTGATCTCAAAGCTTCATGTGATCTTGGTTCTAGTGTCTCTATTATGTTTAGGAAGATTTATGAAATGCTTGATTTGCCACCATTAGAAGATTGTTATTTGGATGTCCCACTCAATTATAATGCTAAGAAGAAACTCATGGGGAGTGTTAATGATGTTCTCATTATGGTTAACAATGCTTATGTCCCTGTTGATTTCTATGTTTTGTATGTTGAATACAATACTTCTTGTCCTATCACTTTGGGAAGACCTTTTCTTAGAACAGTTGGTGCTATCATTGATATGAAAGAAGGCACCATTAAATATCATTTTCCATTCAAGAAATGTATTGAACACTTCCCTACGAGGAGAGAGAAGTTGCTTTTTGCTCCTCCTTTGAAAGCAAGATTTGATGTTAATGCTACTTCATTTGAAAATACTTGATTCTTCTTGCTTCTTGTGCCTAACTTAAAGGCGTTAAAGAAAAGTACTTGTTGGGAGATAACCCAAGAGTTTACTTGAGTCTTGGAAGTTATTACTTCTGTAATGATCTCTTCTTATCCTTTTTGTTTGCTTTTTGTGCCAAGAAAGACCTCTAACGAGAGGGAAGTAAGATTTAGGGAGTTGCTGTCCCAAAACAGATTTTTGTGCTCCATCGTAAAAATTCGTGAGAAATATCTGTAAGTCGGATTGAGCTCATATTTTGTGAATAACACCCCCAGTATGTTATAAAACTTTATTTAGTTCAACACTTTTTTATTTGAGCAATATAAGGTCTTCGAAAAAATCGGTTTCTACCTGCTGGTCTGTTTTGACAGATTTCTGCCATTATTTGCATTTGGTTCTTAATGATTCCTTTTGGGGTTCTTTTTGGGAAATTGAGATTTTTGAGGGAATTGCTACAGTAGCTTGTGTTTTTAGTGAAGGTTTTGCTGTTCTAAAGCTAAACCAAAGGGTATATTATCTTTTGAATACACTAATGTTGCTAATGAAGATTGTGTGGAGTTTTGTATGAAGGAAAATTTTCAGGTGTAGAGAGAGAATGATGTAATGAGATGAAGAATGGAAAAAAGCTCAAGATTGGGGATTCCACCCCATGTCACCCCAAGAAATATTCGAGAGGTACAAGCGTCAAAGCTTGGGGATGTCCAAGGCATCCCCTTCTTCATCAATAAAAAGCTCAGGTCTTTCTAGACACTTCGTTCTTATTGTTTCATGCAATGTTGTGTTGTTCTTGGAGCATCTTAGTTTTCATTTAGTTTGCTTAGTTTGCTTGAATAAAGTAGTTTTGACCCCCCGTTCTTGCTATGTTGTTTCAAATAAGCTGATTGGTGTTGGAGAGGAGTAGATTTTTTTTGCTTGAGTAGTACAAGAGGAGCTTGCTTTGACTGTGACTTAGACTCTATCATGTCATGTTAGGTGTTGTTTTGACCTTATGCTTAGTGATTATTGTTGTAGCATGACTTGTTCCAAACAATTGGGATTGCTTAGTGTGCCTTGAAGGAATCATGCGTTGTTTTAGCATACAAAAGCATAGTATTGTGGTATTCTCCTTTGATGCTTTGTTTGGGTTGACTTGGCACATGCTCACACCATGTTATGAATATGAACAAGTCACTATAGCCTCTATGATCATTTAGTCCTTGACTTGTAGTACCACTTGATGCTTTGATTAGTAATGTTTTGTCGCTCTGCATGATTATGGCCATTATTGCTCTCTTAGTTGGTCGCTACCAGTCTTTTGCTAGCCTCCACTTGTATGAGTAAGCTCTACTCATGCATCCAACTCCCAAGAAACCAAGTTATTCCAAAGTGTCCACTATAAACTCCTATGCATGGTGTGTTACACCTTTCCAAGTATATTCTTGTTTTCATCTATCTTCCACTTAAAAAGTATTTTGTTATGTGAAAACTTAGTGATTAAAGCTCTCACAAACTTGATGGCACACTTTATATTTCTTTCCCCTAATAAACTTGAACCATTGTGTCATCTATGTTGTATATGCTTGTACTTATATGTTGGAATTAGCAGAACCGTGCTGTCGCGGGGAACGCTTTCAACATTGCACTTGTACTTTGTACACGGTTGATATCATGCTCTTTTGTCTATGGATGTCGCCGGTGTCAAATAAAATGGGAGCTTGTAAGTCCACGGAGTTATGTATGTGTGTTAGAGAAACGCCTGGGCCGCTAGCCTAAGCCATGCCTAATCATGGTGGAAACTTGCAGCATCACCATAATTACATCTATGAAGCTTTCTTCTTATAAAAAAGAGACATATTGAAAAGAGGAAAGAGAGAAAAAAGCACCATATTCCCATGGTAAATAAGAAGATTGCTGAGATGCTCATTGTCTGCTTCCTTGTCATTTTGATTATGGGATAGCTCATGTATCATGCGAAAGGGGTACCCCATTGGCGGTTCTCTATGCTACACATGTACTTACTATGACAAGAACTTACAGGTGACTAAAGTTGAGTAGCATGAGGTGTGGCCCTCGTATTCAAGGGACATGAGATTGCCAGCTTATACTTTTTCAAGCATATACTCCATAGTTTGTTCACTTTAACCTTAATCACTTCAAGATTCTTATGATAGGGGCAATGAGAGCTGAAAGCTAACAAGTACCATAATTTTTGGAAGCTCTTTTTGAAACTTTAAATCCCTTCTTCCCTTTATGAAGGGCCTTTCTTCCACCATTATATTGAGTCTTCACCTTCTATCCTTAGGCACCAGTTAAGAGAGCATAGTTACCATTCTTAGTTCTATGTGCATTGTCCCAAAACTTATTGATTGATGCATATTGTTGATATTACTTGTTCTTGTGCTATTTGTATCTAGTCACTCTTATGAACTTTGAAGGTGTCCTATGCATCTATTTTCTACTCCATGAGGGACAAGCTGAATGCCACTATGCCATGTTTTCTGTATGTGAAACAAACAAATGTTTTTCAATGCATGTTATTAATGATCTTTGTTTGTAGCATTTCATGTTGCATGCATAGTTACTATGTCTTACTGTTAGAACTCCATCTTTCATGCTCATGTTTAGAGTTCTTTGATCCCAGCTTTCAATGCTTGCAAAAGGTTTGATCTTGATTTTGATGGTGCATGTCACCTCAAATAATATTCTTTTTATCACTTACCTACTCGAGGACTAGCAGGAGTTAAGCTTGGGGATGCTTGATACGTCGGAAATGTATCTATAATTTTTGATGTTCCATGCTTGTTTAGTATCTACTTTGCTTTTCTTTGTCTACACTTTGAGGTGTTTTTTATATGTTTTCTGGTACTAACCTATTAACAAAATGCCACAGTGCCAGTTGCCTGTTTTCTTCTATTTTTAGTTCCAGAAAGGCAAAAAATCAATATTCTCGGAATTGGACGGGACAAAAGCCAAAGTCAATATTTTACCATGGGAAACACGAAGCCTGAATACGAGACGGAGGAGAGCCACCAGGGGGCACACCCCTTGGCGTCACGACCAAGGTAGGCCCGCTCCTGGGAGGGGGGTGCGGTCGCCCTGGCGACCCCCGTGCCTCGCCTCTTCGCCTATAAAGACCCCCTGATGCCTGAACCCTAAGTACCCGATCAATATTCCACGAAACCATCTGTAGCCGCCGCCACCATTGTACCTAGATCGGGGGGATCTGAAGCTCTTCCCGACACCTTGCCAGAGGGGAGATCATCCCGGAGGCCTTCTTCTTCATCATGCCAGCCTCCGGTATAAAGCGTGAGTAGTTCCACCTTGGACTACGGGTCCATGTAGTAGCTAGATGGTTGAATCTCATCCTTTGTGCTACCATGTTTAGATCTTGTGAGCTCCGTTCATGATCAAGATCATCTATTTGTAATCATGCATGTTGTGTTTGTGGGGATCCGATGGATATTGAGATTACTATGTCAGATTGATTAACGGTTTTGTCTCATTGATTCTATCATGTCTATGTTGTTTGTGATCTTGCATGCTCTCCGTTTCTAGTAGCTATCTTGGCCAAGGCGATGCTAGTGACTCCAAGAGGGGGTATTTATGCTAGATAGTGGGTTCATGCCTCTATTTAATCTAAGGGAAGTGACAGAAATCTCTAAGGTTGTAGATGTGCTGTTGCTACTAGGGGGAAAACAACGATCTCTTGTTCATGGAACAAGTGGATTGTTTACCTTACACACTTTGATTAAAGCAGTTATCTGTTGCTTGCAACTTAATACTGGAGGGGTTCGGATGATAACCTGAAGGTGGATTTCTAGTCATAGATGTAGTTGGATGGCGGTCTATGTATCTTGTTGTATTGCCCAATCGAATCTCATAGGATCATGAATGTCTAGTATTGCATTGTTATGCCTTGCTCAGTCCTGTCAATTGCCCTGCTGTAATTTGTTTACCCAGCATGCCATGTTTGTTTATCTAAGGAGAAAACCTCTAGTGAACTATGGACCCCTGTCCAATCTTTACCATTGATACATCTTCCACCATTACTTTCTGCAAACCACTATTACCTTCCACACCATATAGTTAATCCTTTGTTTTTAGCAAACCAGTGAGATTGACAACTGATACGCCCAATTTGCACCACCATTCTATATCATAATTTACCCTATTCATTGATATTTGTCTTATTATGAGGTATTACTTATGGCTTTTCATATGTTTATGCATGTTGGATGATTCTTGGAGGATGGACTGCCGGAGTCTGGATTCTGATGGAAAATAAGGCGTTTCGGTGCAATTTCACACAGATCAGAAAAATATGGAAACATATTGTTTTACCAGAGGACGAAGGAAGCCAGAAGGAGGGACAAAGAAGGGCCTCAGGGGCCCACACCCCCTAGGCAAGGGCCCACCTAAACCCGTGCCTAGGGAAGGTGTGGCCCACCTGCCCGGCCTCCGACTCTGCCCCTTCGCCTATATCTTCCCTATAGAACCCTAAGCCAAGGGGGGCGACCACAAATAGATTCCAGCCACCTCTGGGGGCGAAAAACACCGAGAGAGAAAGATCTCTCCGACAAACAGATTTCTGCCAGGGGAATTCCTTCCCGGCGAGGGGAGACCATCGCCATCAACACCGTCATCAAGCTAGGATTCATAGGGATCAACATCATCATCATCCACACCATCATCTACACCAGCACCATCGTCACCACTCCGTCCCGCTGTAACAATTGTGTTGGATATTTCTTAGTTCATTAGGAAAACTTTCCCGATGTTGATTACTATTGTAGTTGATGCTTGTGAGTGGAACCATTGGATTATTGTTTATGTTCATATTGTTATCCATTACCATATCATCTTTGATCTTGATCCATATGATGTCTTGTGAGTAGTTCGTTTAGTTCTTGAGGACATGGGAGAAGTCATGATGTTAGTAGTGAATCTATGATGAGTTATTATTCAATGGTTTTGTATTTAAGTTGTGGTGCTATTCTTCTAGTGGTGTCATGTGAACGTCGACTACATGACACTTCACCATTTATGGGCCTAGGGGGATGCATTGTGTATTTGGCTACTAATTGTGGGGTTGTCGGAGTGATAGAAACCTGAACCCCCGTTAGGACACCTTTGCACAAGGGAGCGTAGGATCTCAGAGTTTAAGGTTGTGGTTAGATTATTTCTTAATTACTTTCCTGTAGTTATGGATGTTTGCAGGGGGTTTAATCACAAGTATGTATTAGTCCTAGGAAGGGAGGGATGTTAGCACAGGTTCACCCACACAACACTTACAACACCAGAGAAGAGTACTCTTCTATTTGAAGCGAAAGCACTTGACAGAATTCCCATGTGTCCTCAAGAACGTTTGGTCCTTATAAGTATTTCCACCGGCTTGTCCTTTGCTAAGAAAGGATTGGGCCACTTGCTCCGTTTGTTCGTTACTTTTGTACTTGCTCCTTGCTTTGTTTCTTTGTCAGAAAACCACTAAAAATCCGTTTGCTAAGTATTCACATGGATTTCCTGCTCCATACAATTGTTCAGCATCGTCTGGTCCTTGTTGGGATCGACACTCCTATTTATCGGAAGTACTACGATACCCCCCCTATACTTGTGGGTCATCAAGACTATTTTCTGGCGCCGTTGTCAGGGAGTGAAGCTCTATTGAAGAGTGGAACTGGTAAGGGAAACTTTTACTATGAGTATTGCTCTTGTTACTGCTTATTACTTTGTTTCCAATATGGATAACCCACTTGGTTTTCTGTTTGGGAAAACTACTACCACTGCTAGGGTAGTAGATGAACCACCTCCTGTTGAGATAGATCCTTTTAAGATACCTACGAGTATTGCTAATCGTGTTATGGATAATTATTACTTTGGGAATGGAACTGTCCATCCTGGTGATCACTTGCTTTTTATCCATGAATTATGCGGGTTGTTTAAGTTTGCAGGTATCACAACTGAACAGGTGAAGACGAAGTTACTCTCCATATCCTTGAAAGGGAGAGCTGAAGAATGGTATAAGCTGTTGAAGAATGGACAATCCATGGAATGGGAGGAGATGGCATCTCTCTTTTACTCTAAATTTTATCCTCCTAGTGAAATTCATAAAGATAGAAATCTTATATATATAACTTTTGGCCTCTTGATGGAGAGAGTACAGCTCAAGCTTGGGGGAGATTGAAGTTACTAATGCTTAAATGTCCTATTCATGAACTCCTTAACAATATTATTCTCAATAAATTTTATGCTAGGCTTTCTCTTCATGATAAAGATTTACTAGATGCTTCTTGTGCTGGATCATTCACACGTATGAAGGAAGAAGCTGAATAGGAGCTCTTAGACCATATTCAAGAGAACACTGAAGCTTGGGAGAATGACAAAGGAAGAAATTCAGGTATAAACTATGATTATAAATGCATTAAATCTTTTATGGGAACTGATGACTTCCGTGATATTAGTAATGAGTTTGGTCTTGATTCCCAAAGTATTGCCAAATGTTTTAAGGCCTTTGCCTCTTACATAGAAATTCCCAAGAAGAAGTGGAATAAGTACCATGCTCCTTATAAAGATGTTGTTAGTCATGTTCCAGTTATAAGTACTCAAGTTTGTACTACTAATCATATTGTGCCTGGACCCCATGTTGAGAAAATGCCTTTCCCAGCTAAGGTGAAGGAGTATTATATGATTATTAGTGCAAATATCAAAGGTACAATGAAAACTGTGGAGCCTGGTAAGCATTTGAGTGATGAACCTGTGGTAGCTATTCTGAAAGGCATTGTCACTAGAAATATAGAGGATGAGCATATTGTCTTCTGTGAAGACTCTTCCAATATTATTTCTCATCTGGTAAGGCTAGAAAAGCTAGTGTTCCTATGCTTTCTGTTAAAATTGGTGATCATTGCTACTATGGTTTATGTGATATTGGTGCTAGTTCTAGTGCTATTCCTTATGAGCTTTACAGGGAAATTATGCATGAGATTGGTCCTTGTGAGCTTGAGGACATTGATGTGGTTATCCACCTTGCTAATAAGGAAACCATTTGCCCCATTGGCATTGTAAGAGATGTGGAGGTTCTTTGTGGTAAGATTAAGTATCCTGCTGATTTTCTAGTGCTTAATTCAGCAACTAGCAAAACTTGTCCTATCATTTTTGGTAGACCTTTCTTGAACACTTGTGGAGCTATTATTGATTGTAAGAAGGAAAAAGTTTTAACTAAGTTTGATGGAAACTCTTATGAGTTTAACTTTTCTAAATTTGCTAAATCTCCTTGTGAAAATAGCTTGCCTAATAAAGATTTCAGGATAAAACAACTTGCTTTTATTGATCCGGTTTATGACCTTGGAACTCTTTTTGATGACTATAAGTATGCTTATTCTGATGATAAAGTTGTTTCCAGTGATAGTTATATTGTCAACTTTATTCAAAGTGCTATTGAAGTTATTATGAGAGAGGGAAACACGGTTTTAGGCATCTCAATAATGTTAAGTTTCCCCGTTTTATGTTGAAAGCTTTGAAGTTGCATCTATTTTGTCTTCCTGTGCTAGAGGCTTTTTGTTTCAACAATTCGTTTTCTCATGATACCCCCATGCATAGGAAGTGGGTTAGACTCAAGTGTGTTGGTCATTTTCTTCTTGATGCTCTCTTCCACTTCAGATATATATATATCCTATGTGAGCATCTTTGGAAGTTTCAATCCTAACTTAAAGGCATTAAAGAAAAGTACTTGTTGGGAGATAACCCAAGAGTTTTGTCGAGTCTTGGAAGTTATTACCTCTATAATAACCGCTCCTTATCCTTTTTGTTTTGGTTTTTGTGTCAAGTTCAACTACTTTTGTGAAGTAGAGGAGTTATGAAATGTGGCTGTCCTGGGACATATTTTTATGCTGTATTGTAAAAATTTGTGAGGAAGCTCAGTACTTCAGATGGAGCTGCATTTTTCTGAGTTTGTTCTCCAAGTTGTTACCCAACTTTCATCAGCTCTGCACTTTTTGATTGAGCAACAGAATGTCTTCGAAAAAATCAATCTTTACCTGCTAGTCTATTTTGACAGATTTCTATCATCATTTGCATTTGCCTCTTATAAAAGCTTTTGTTTTGATGGGTTTTCAGTTGAAGTGTGTACCCAAAGGGTTATTGTTTTTTCTTACACTAATTTTGTCATTGAGTTTGTGCAAGGGTTTTGTATGAAGAAAATTCTCAGGAGAAAGAGAAAAGGAATCTGTAGAGTTTGTCTTTAAATAGGTAAAAGTGGTGAAAACAGAAGGTTCGTGAAACCCCAATCTTTTATATTTCTGATGTTTTTAATACATAAGGGAAGCTACGAGATGAAACTGAAGAGGAAACAGAGTCCGGGGTGGTAAACGCACCCCAGGTGCGGGCCCAGCCTGGCCGCACCTGAGGGGGGTGTTCCCCCCTCGAACTCCGTCTCCGCCTTGTTTCCATGTCAAAACCTTCCTTATGCATTGAAACTTCATAATATATAACCCCCGGATCCCCCGAGGTTCGTGCATCGTGTTCTCGTCGTGTTTTTGTTTCAATCTGTTTCTGTCAGGAAATCTTCTCAAGTTTAGAGCACCATGGCCTCCGCCAACGACAAAGGCAAGAAGCCCGAGGAAGAAGAACCTCAAGTCCCCAAGGAGGAGGAGATTTCAGTAGGGTATGAATGTGACATGGAGGAGGACAAGCAACCGGACACTCGCGCTACCGTCGCAAGCATTGGTTTGGTGGTATGACCTACCAATCTTAAGAGGACATCATGGATGTCTACAAGAGGGAGAACTCCGCATCATATCCTTGCTCCATGCACACTTACTCCTGGTACCCCTTGTTCTAACTGTGCAGGGAAGAAACACTCTAATTTGGAAGAATGGAGAAAGAATAACAAGGACTGGGATCCTCGGTCCGAGTTGATCACGGGCTGCATTGAGCATAATTCGGAGTTAATTCGTACTCTGATCTTCGATATGGAGGATTTGAATAAACTTGTTGAGGAGCTTATCAAGAGAACACCACCACCACCAAAGGAGTGATTCGTCATCAGGTTTGGCATCCCCTTGGCTTGTTCCAAGTTTGGGGGAGTGTCACGGTATCACCACCATTATCTTTTATCTTTTACCTTTTTAGTGGATTCATATCTGTGGTAGAGAGGTTATCTTATAGTTTGGTTTGCATGTAGAAGTATCTCTCCTTTAGTTGATTATCTATGTATCCCTTGGTGTGAGTGCCTTTATTGAATATTAATGAGAAGTCTCATCTTTTACTTTTTGCACTTCTTATTTTTAGTTTGCAATCTCTATTATATGATGGATCTTGTTGATCAGTATTGGCACCACTTTGGGATCATCAAGTGGATCTAAATTGGTTTTGGCAAACCGAGTTTTGGTTAGTAGCATTACTATGAAAGAGAAAAAGAAAGAAAAGCTTACAGGTATTTTGTATCATTTTTTTCTTTCTTGTTGGCTCATAAGCTTAGTATTATTTATTTAAAATTCGTTTGTGTATTCAAGGAAGATTGCATGTTTGGATTTATTACTTGTATGTTTTCTTGTTTCTTTCAACTCTCTTGCTTGCTACCCAGCCTTGCTAGCCAAAAACCTGTTTTGAGAAGGCATACTTCTCATGTTTCCAAAACCCTTTGAACTAAAACTTTTGCCACTTGTGTCCACCATATCTACCTAGTAGCTTTTGCTATTCCAAGCAAATTCTCAAGCTTCATCTACCTTTCGAATTAAAAAGTATTTTGTTATGTGAAAACTAGTTAGTAAAGCTCTCACAAACTTGATGGCACACCTTATTTACTTGCCCCTAATAGACTTGAACCATTGTGAACATCGAAGTTGTATATGCTTGCATCTACACGTTGGAATTAGCAGAACCGTGCTATCACGGGGAATGTTTTCAACATTGCACTTGTACTCCATACATAGTTGATATCGTGCTCTTTTGTCTATGGATGTCAACGGTGTGAAATAAAGAGGGAACTTGTAAGTCCATGGAGTTTGTATCCTGTGTTAGAGAAACGCCTGGGCCGCTAGCCTAAGCCATGCTTAATCATGGTGGAAACTTGCAGAATCACCATAGTGAGTCATCTATGAAGCATCCTCAATAAATACCTATGCACATAGTAAATAAAAAGATCGCTGAGATGCTCATTGTTTGCTTGCCTTGTCATTTTGGTTATGGGAAAGCTCCTGTACCATGTGCAAGGGGTACCCCGTTGGCGGTTCTCAATGATATGCAAATACTTACAGTGACAAGAACTTACCTGTGACCAAATTTGAGTAGCATGAGGAGTGGCCCTCATATTCAAGGGACATGAGATTGCCAACTTATATTTCATTAAGCATATACTCCATCTTTGTTCACTTTAACCTTAATCATCTCAAGATGCTTATGATAGGGGCAATGAGGGCTCAAAGCTAGTAAGTACCATAATCTTTTGGAAGCTCTTTATGACTTGTAATCCCTGCTACCCTCTAAGAAGGGACCTTTCTCCCACTTCCAAGTTGAGTCAGTAAACCTACTTCCTCTCCATCTCCAGCAAGCATTTGAGTTGTTGTGTTTCAAGCATTCATATGGTGATTTATTCAATCATGTTCTTTAGCTTCCTTGTTTGCACAAAACTCTTATCTATTGAGTATTACTTTGAAAGCCTTCACTTGTGAAAAACCTTTTTGAGCAAAGAGTGTTCCTGTTTTGAAACTTCTACAAAAAGCTTTTGTGAAACTGTTTGCCAGCTGTTCTCTGACCAAGAACAAGTTTGCCAATTCCAATGATGATTTATCTTTATGCATCTATATTGTGACTGCTATACTTGGCTGCAAGCTAAGTTATATAATGGTGAGTTGCTTTCTTCTATGAGTTGTGCAATGGTAAGTGTGATGCTTCTTGTTCGTATTCTTTTATCGACACTTCACTCCATAAACCCGTGGACATGTTTACCGAGCTTAGTATTCGCTTGGGGACAAGCGAAGTATAAGCTTGGGGGAGTTGATACGCCTAATTTGCATCACCATTCTATATCATAATTTACCTCTATTCATTGCTATTTGTCTTATTATGAGGTATTACTTATGGCTTTTCATCTGTTTATGCATGTTGGATGATTCTTGGAGGATGGACCGCCGGAGTCTGGATTCTGATGGAAAAGAAGGCGTTTCGGTGCAATTTCACAAAGATCAGAAAAATACCAGAAAAATATGGAAACATATTATTTTACCAAAGGACGAAGGAAGCCAGAAGGAGGGACGAAGAAGGGCCTCAGGGGGCCCACACTCCCCTAGGCGCGGGCCCACCTGACCCCGCGCCTAGGGTAGGTGTGGCCCACTTGCCCGACTTTCGACTTCGCCCCTTCGCCTATATCTTCCCTATGGAACCCTAAGCCTCAGGGGGAGGGGGCGACCACAGATAGATATCTGCCGCCTCTACGGGGCGGAAAACACCAAGAGAGAAAGATCTCTCCGGCAGATAGATTTCTGCCAGGGGAATTCCTTCCCGGAGAGGGAAGACCGTCGCCATCAACACCGTCATCAAGCTAGGCTTCATCGGGATCAACATCATCATCATCCACACCATCATCTCCACCAACACCATCATCACCACTCTGTCCCGCTGTAACAATTGTGTTGGATATTGCTTAGTTCATTAGGGGAAACTTTCTCGGTATTGATTACTATTGTAGTTGATGCTTGTGAGTGGAACCATTGGATTATTGTTTATGTTCAGATTGTTATCCATTACCATATCATCTTTGATCTTGATCCATATGATGTCTTGTGAGTAGTTCGTTTAGTTCTTAAGGACATGGGAGAGGTCATGTTGTTAGTAGTGAATCTGTGATGAGTTATTATTCAATGGTTTAGTATAAGTTGTCGTGCTATTCTTCTAGTGGTGTCATGTGAACGTCGACTACATGACACTTCACCATTTATGGCCCTAGGGGGATGCATTGTGTATTTGGATACTAATTGTGGGGTTGCCGGAGTGACAGAAACCTGAACCCCCGTTATGACACCTTTGCACAAGGGAGCGTAGGATCTCAGAGTTTAAGGCTGTGGTTAGATTTATATCTTAATTATTTTCCTGTAGTTACGGATGTTTGTAGGAGGTTTAATCACAAGTATGTATTAGTCCTAGGAAGGACGGTATGTTAGCACAGGTTCACCCACACAACACTTACAACACCAGAGAAGAGTACTCAGCTATTTGAAGCGAAAGCACTTGACAGAATTCCCATGTGTCCTCGAGAACGTTTGGTCCTTATAAGTATTTCCACTGGCTTGTCCTTTGCTAAGAAAGGATTGGGCCACTTGCTCCGTTTGTTCGTTACTTTTTTTACTTGCTCCTTGCTTTGTTGCTTTGTTAGAAAACCACTAAAAATCTGTTTGCTAAGTATTCACATGGATTTCCTGCTTCATACCACTATTCAGCACCTTCTGCTCCTCGTTGGGATCGACACTCCTATTTATCGAAAGTACTACGATACACCCCCTATACTTGTGGATCATCAACAACCTCACTATTTGTTGGGGTAAAGTCTTGAGTTTGTGTCGTGCAAGTCTCCAAGTTGCTAGCAAAACCTTTGAGACGTTTCCTTCCTCCTACTGGTTCGATGACCTCGGTTTCTTACTATGGGAAAACTTGCTGATGCGCTCATCACACCTTGCTCTTGGTGTCACCCAACGAGGCGTCAATAACACGCCAACACCAGCGTCTCCCTCATCGACGCCATCCGACGCGCATGTCGATCGTGCTGCGCCCCTACATGGCCTCAGTCCTCGTGTCCATGAAGGCTAGGACGACGACCGGACACCTTGTTTGGGCCGATGTCTCCGCGTGCTCCGTCGCCCGCTGTGTCTGGGCCGGCTTCTCCACGCGTCCGTCCCGACACACCTGTGTGCCCGGCATCGCCTGCCTCTCCTGGGCCACCTTCCTCGGCGCCTAGCTCACTGTTGCCCCAGGCGGTTTCCTGCCCAGCGACGCCCACGGTGGGATCTAGCTCCACCTCGCCCACGTCATCTGACGATGCAGCATTTCCCTGTGCGTTGCCAAGCTCCATCTTGCTGACGCCTATCACCGATTAGGAATTCATCGTCACCATCGCTCGGCCCCTCGACGGCTCCCGCTGTATTGTGGCCACATACGCACAGTCACAGTGGCATTTTTCGCCCGAAGAAGCGCACTGACGGTACCGTTGCTTGGTATGCTGCTTGTATGACAGCTGCTCTTGCGGATCCGTCCTCTGAGCCACGCACGTACCAAGCCGCTATTCGTATCCCTCATTGGAGAGAGGCCATGGAGCAGGAGTATCACACTCTTATTCGCAATGAGACGTGGACTCTTGTTCCTCCACCACCGTGGGTAAATGTTATTGATTCTAAATGGGTTTGCAACGTGAAGAAGCATTCTGATGGGTCTATTGAGCGCCACAAAGCGCGTCTTGTTGTCTGAGGATTCGGGCAGTGCTATGGTCTTGATTATGAAGACATTTTCAGTCTAGTGGTCAAACCTACAACCATCAAACTTCTTTTCTCTATTGCTGTTACTCGAGGTTGGTCTCTTCGTTAGCTTGACGTGCAGAACGTTTTTCTTCATGGATTACTGGAGGAAGAGGTTTATATGCGACAGCCTCCTGGATTCTTTGATCTTAATCGTCCTGATTATATATGTCGTCTCACTAAAGCACTCTATGGATTGAAGCAAGCTCCTCGTGTCTAGCATGCCCGTCTTGCGACAACTTTTCGTGCTCATGGTTTTGCACCTTCCACCGTTGATTCATTACTATTTCTTCTATAGAAGCCTAAGGTTACTATGTACTTACTGGTCTAGTAGATGATATTATTTTGCTCAGTTCATCTCAGTCAGCTGCTGATGCTCTTGTTCGTGCTCTTGGTGCTGATGTTGTTGTTAAAGACCTTGGGAAACTTCTACTTTTTTTGGTGTGGAGGTTGCCTCTCGTGCTGATGGTCTTGTTATGACGCAGAAGAAGTATTCCTTGGACTTGCTGTAGCGGTCTGGGATGCTTAAGTGCAAGAAGATTATCGCGCCTATGTCTACTACTGATAAGATCACTGCTGTTGATAGTGAGATTCTATCTTCTGATGATGCTATGGAGTACATGAGTATTGTTGGTGGCCTTCAGTATTTCACGATCACGAGACCAGATATCTCCTATGCTATCAACAGAGTTTGTCAGTATCTACAGGCGTCCCGCAACACTCACTGGTCTATTGTAAAGCGCATCTTGCGCTATGTATGTCTCACAGTGTCTCATGGGCTGCACCTTCGGCCGAACTCCTCGGGGGTCCTCTCGGCGTATTCTGATGCGGACTGGACTGGCAGTCCGGATGATAGGCGATCCACAGGGGCTATGCTATATTCTTTGGCTCCAACTTGATCGTCAGGAGTGCTCGAAAACAGGCTACTTTATCACGTAGCATTACTAAAGCTGAATACAAGGCTATGGCCAATGCCACTGGAGAGATCATCTGGGTACAGTCTTTGCTCCAGGAATTGGGGATTTTCCAACCGCAGCCTCCTATCCTTTGGTGTGACAACATCGGTGCTATATACCTTTCTGCAAATCCGGCATTCCATGCTCGAACGGAACACATCGAAATTGATTATCACTTTGTACGGAAACGTGTCTCTCAGAAGTAACTACAGATCAAGTTCATCTCTTCTAAGGATCAACTTGCAAACATCTTCACTAAGTCGTTGCCTCTACCATAGTTCGAGGCTTGTACGCGCAATTTTACCCTTCTAGATTCTTTAAGAAGTGACTAAGATTGAGGGAGAGTGTTAGACTGTATAGCTTCTGTATTTATATATGTATATATATTATCACCATACCCTTATAAATATATATGATAGGCCACCTCTAAAGGATTGTTCCGCTTCACACCCTAAACATATTGTTTCATAGGGTATCAAGTGAAATTCCACCTAAATCTCACTTGTAGTTCATTTGACAAATTTTAGTGTAAATTTTGAACAAAAATTTACACTAAATTTTAAGAAATAAACTAAAAGTGAGATTTAGACGGGATCTGACCTGACACCCTATTGTTTCACAGAGTCCCATCCGATGTGAAAGTCACCTCCTCCATGACTCCATCCAAAGACCAAGATAACACACGTGTCCAAAAACATTACGAGCTCAGGTCTCCACCGCCAACATCAATCAAAACGGACCGATAGGCTCCCACCGCGAGTCAAGGGATTTTTGTTGTTGTTTGTTCGTCCAAATTCTTCGATAAGTAAAAATCTAGATGTTGTCAAATCCATCGCTCTATGTGACTATCACGGCTGCAAAACTATGCAATCTCGCCATTTCGGTAATCGTGAGCGCATTGGACAAGAAACCCATCCAAACAAAGTATCCCAACCAGACCAAGTCATTCTCTTCTTGCTTTCTTTTTTTTTTCCTTTAAATACTGGAGCAATCGATTGAAATTGAGCGATTCCAAGCTTACACCGAAATCGAGTGTCCCAAGCTAGCAATTTGACGTGATATGAGACAAAGAACAATGGTGACGACCACAGTATACGAGGTCATGGGCGAGGAGAGCGCTCCGACAGCAAGCGCAGGCACGAGGCGGCGGTGCTGCGCTATAGCCGCCACAGTGGCCACCCTCCAGATGTTTGCGCCATCATCGGCAGGAAAGGCTTTGCCTGTCTCCTGTCCGACAACGATCACCCTATGGTGGATGGCGGCGAGGTAGGTGGACCGATGATTGGAGAGGTGGAGGACCAGTTCCGTGAGTGCGTGTGCGACATAGGCAAAGCAATACTGCCCAGTACAAACATATCAGATCACACGGAAAAATGGGAGCGTCCCCTTTGTACATCGTATGCGTCCAACAAAAAACTACTAGATCTAAGCGGTCTTTAAAAAAGGGATCGGTGTTGATCCAACTAAAACAGAAATCTATTCGGAATCTTATTTGTTTGGGTCACCGCGTCAACATGTACGCGATCACGGATCATCCAATTTGCATAGTGATTGCTTTTAAGGACATCGAATAGGTGCCAACTGAGTTCAAGGTAACACGTGGATCGACTTTGGGGCAAGTCAAAGGTCACATGTCAATCAAATATGGGAAAATTTAGGTTATGTCACAATTTTTACTCAAAAGTGTTTACCTCATTGCATCGCACGAGTATTTGTGCTAGTAGTATAACTTAATGCGTTGTTCTGCCCAACCGTTGCTTCTTCCCGTGGCCTTCCTCTGCTTGCTGGCCGCCGCTATGGGTGTTAGGGGCTAGGCACAACTACCATGAATGTCCTCCTACTCATAAGGGCCACACAACCTAGGGGACTAAGTGCCACCGCCATGGATGCTCATGAGAGGGGACCTCAAATCCAAGTCCTTTGCATGCTTTGAATTCAGTAAGATAGTATGATCGAGAGAAATTTCTCCAGACTCACTGGATTTGTCGTTGACATGCTAGATTTGTTGCCGGCGAGCTCGAGAATGGCCACATTAGCCATCGGTGGATGTCAGTGTTATCTAGAAATTACTGTTGTTGCAAAAGGTGTTTTGAATGTGGCTCTCGCGTCCGCACGCGGAGCGGCGTGAGCGCCCGGCCGCCGCCGGCTGGATCTCCTCGCTCTAGCCACCCCCGCCTCCGCCGTGAGCAGATCCGGCTTCTGCACTGCTCCTTCCTCCACCCGCATATCAGTTTGGTGTGGGATATGAGCTCCAGCGACACCGCGCCGGCTGCTCCGTCTCCATCGGCCTCCTATGCGGTGCAGGGCCCTGTGGCTGGCGACGCCTCCGCGGCCATGCCGCCCTCCGCCGTCGAGCTAGCCGCTTCTGTGCTCGCCTCCCGCAGGTCGGAAGCTGCTGTTTGTGGACGGTTCATGGTGGGCGGCTCCATGGACGCGATGTCGTCCTTTCCAGCAACACCGACCGCCGCTCCCCTTGCCAACCTGCTCCCGTCCACCGGGGTGCTCGCAGGCAGCAGGCTCAACGACGTGGCCATGGACGCTCTGCCTCCCGAGCCTGTGGCCGTGCTTCCTGCGGTTGCCCTCTCTCGCCGTAGGTCAAGTCCTGCCTTGGGGGGCAGATGGGTCGCTTCCGGAAGCCCGGGATGGCCTATTCCGCAGTTCCACGTCCTCCCGAGGGGCAGCTGCAGAGTGACTCTGCTGTGGTTGTTGAGGGGCTCGGGTCCCTATCGCTGCTTCCAGCTGTCTTGGATGGCGCTGTGTCCGACATGCTTCTTTCTGATGGTGTAGCGCTGCCGGCTCCGATCTTGCTTTGGGTTGCTTCTTTGAGCTCCGATGAGGACGACAATGATGAGGTGTTGGCTCCACAGATGCCATCAACCTCTACCAAAAAAGATGTCCTCGGCACCGTTGATGTGCAGGTGCCACCAGGAGCTTGTGGCGGCCTCTTTGCTGCTAATACCACTCTAGGAGACAAAGAAGGCTGGGTGCAGGTGGGCCGAGGCGGCCGCCACGGTCGCGAGCCATCGTATTTGTTTGGAAAAGAATGTCTTGAGCGTAGTCTCTCCTTTAAACGTTGGGCTCAAGGGAGGTGCTTTCGGTGCCTCGAGCATGGACACCAGGTCCGTGTGTGTCGTGGGCCCTATAGATGCATTCGCTGTCATCGTCCTGGTCATCGAGAGCGTTTCTATCGTGCGTTCTTTCCTGTTGCTCACTCTCGCTCTCCAGACACTCGGGCTCGTTCTCCAGACGGTGGTTCTCCTTGCCAACAGAGTTGCTCTCGGCCTCGTCGTTCCTCGGCATCTCGGAGTTGGGTTGAGGTCGTGTGCCACTCGTCGTTGCGTGAAGCTGCGCCGCCAGGACTCTCTAGGGGTTGCGCGGAGTATAATGTCAACACCAGTTTGGACTCTCTCGTTCAGTCCCATGTTGCATTGATGCGCATGCAACTTCTTTAGTTGGTCGACGTCCGCCTGGAGGAGGCGTCTCGCCCCCTTCGTGAAGAGGTGGTAGCTCTCAAGCTGTTATTGGCGCGTGCTGATGATTCCTTGGAGCCGACTGAGGCATGTACTTCCGGTGGCATAGGGATTGCCCTCGCACAGGATTCTCTTCCGCTTGACTCCATTGAGCAGAAGTCTTCTGTGGTTGAGGAAGAACATCTCCATGGTTGTTTATCTCCTCGTGGCTGTCCTTGCACGTCACCGCAACCTGCCTCTGAGAGTGATGGCATGGCTGAGATCTTGGCTCCATTGCTGCAGATCACACCAGAGCTTAATGTGTTGTGTGGGGAACCTTCTTTGGTGGTGGTGTGCACGACACCCTCACCACCGCCGTCTGAGCCTTGCCAGACGCTCGCCCATGTGGATAGTGGAGGTTTGGATGCTCCAGACTCTCTCCCGTCCATGGACATTGGGCATGTGGTGCCTTTGACTGACGAGATTGCTGAGATAGGTGTGTTAGCTCCTAACTCCGAGGCTCTCCTTGCAAAAGAGTTGTCCGACTTAATCGTCAGCTTAGAGGCCGTTAGTCCTGGATATGGCATGGAGATTGCTTGCGTCTTAGCGGGGAAGGCATCTGAGAACATGATAAGAAAGGTGGAGAAGTCTCTCAGGAGCAAAATAAAGAAGAGGGTCGTCTCCTTGAAGTTTCGGCAGATGTTTGATTGATGGTCCCCATTTGAGTTGGCGGGTTAGTTTAGTTGGTTTTCTTTGCGGTGTGGTGCTTTTTGTGTCGTCAGTTTTGTGGTTGTTGTAGATTGAGAGCGCTTGTTGGTTGTCTTGTTGGTCGGAGCTTTCGGTGTTGTTTGTGTTGTTGTATCGGTTTTCGTCCAGTTTTCTGTTAATTAACTGGGCAATTCCTTTCTTCTTAATTAATATATTGGGGCAAAGCTTTTGCCCCCGTTTCAAAAAAAATGCTATTGTTTTTGTTGTGTAAACATGGGCCAAATGTTACAATGATTTCTTCGCTTATGCTACAAAGGGATTTCAATAATGTTGGATTTGCTACACATATATGTATTTGTTTTTGTTGCAAATGATGACACGTTTTTTATGTTACAAATGAGGATTTGTTGCATACACTATTACGTTTTGCTACATTCATGTGTTCAAAATGTCCCAATAGTTTTTGCTACACTTTATTTTCACATACCTACAAGGAAAAATATTGCAAAAATGTTATATACATAAAAATGTTATCTTCAAGATTATTTTACAAAAATGACCGAATCTTTGCAACAATGATAGGTTAATGGTAGGCTTAATTGATTTCAATAAAGCGGCAAGTTGCCAGTCTTGTGAGAATCGTTACGGACAATGTGTCCGCACTTACACATATATGAGCGCGAGTGTGACGAACTCTCTCTGTTCATCGGACGTCCCTGTTCGTTTCCCCCTTGCATCTTCCTCTCTCGTGGTTGGCGGTTTGGGCCTCGTGACGTGTGGGTTTTTGAACGGGAAGGCGTCGGGAATCGATCGCTGGCGGATTTGGAACGGTCGTTGGGATCGATGCGGTGTCGTGTAGTACAGTAGGAGTATATATTGATCTTGTCGCGTGCGGATCGTTTGTTTTGTTTTTCATGTGTGTCACGGTGGTGTGCGGACAACCTAAACAAAATTATTGTGTGCACACGGGTGGCTCGCCGGTGGCCACATCGATATGCGTGCTGGTCGCCGGACACCGATCCTACCATCGTGGCCGCGGCGGCAGGGATGGGAGTATCTAATCTCGATTCTTCTGATTATTACGAGAATCCATGAAAAGGTTACCTAATAATCCTTAAGAAGGTTACTCCTCTCGGGCATATTTGATCGTTTGTCACACTTTATTTAAAATTGGATTATTTTCTTCGTTTTGTTTTGCACAAACTCACACGGTGTGACAAATAATCCAATTGCAAAGAAAAGTGTGGCAACTTTGTCAAATTCTCCACCCTTCTTAAATGGAAGTATTTTTGGTTTGGCATATGAGCTCGCCATGCTAAGCACGATATCACGCGTTCGTCAAAAGCTTAAGGGAGGAGTCAGGGTGAATGGCTTCTTAGGTTTTTAGATGATATAAAATGTGTTAACATGTGAACTCAACTTCTATTGTTGATGTTTCCATGATGAGATTCCAAAAGGACTCTTGAGTTAGGAAAATGTTGAATAACAATTGGGTGATCATGGAGAGGTTCCACGCGCCGGTCCACGCGCGCGTGTCCGCCTCCAACCCTGGTCCACACTCCTCCCCTATCGGTCATGTTTGCTCCTTCCCTATCGGTCTGCCTGTTTGCTCCTCCCCTATCGGTTTGCCTGTTGCCCCTTCCCCCATGTCTTCCTTCCGATTGTTGCTTCTCCCGCTGGCCGGCGGATTGTAGTATTGGAGGATAGTATAACTTAAGGCGCTGCTCTCCATGACCGTTGCTTCTCCCCGTGGACTTTCTCTACTTGTCGGCCGCCGCTATGTGTGTTAGGGGTTGAGCACAACTACCATGAATGTCCTCCTCCTCGTAAGGGTCGCAGATCCTAGAGGACTTGGTGCCAACGTCGTGGATGCTCACTTAGGGAACCTCAACTCCAAGTCTGATGCGCTCAGATCACTGTAGAGCTTCGTTGGGAGACCCCAAGAGGAAGGTGTGATGAGCACAGCAGCAAGTTTTCCCTCAGTAAGAAACCAAGGTTATCAAACCAGTAGGAGGAAGGAAACGACTCAAAGGTGTTGCTAGCAACTTGGAAACCTGCACAACACAAACTCAAGACTTTGCCCCAACGAACAATGAGGTTGTCAATCTCATCGGTTTGCTAAAACCAAAGGATTAACTGTATGGTGTGGAAGGTAACAGTGGTTTGCAGAAAGTAAACAGTAATAGTGGAAGATGTATCAATGGTAAAGATTGGACCAGGGTCCATAGTTCACTAGAGGTGTTCTCCTTAAGATAAACAAACATGGCATGATGGGTAAACAAATTACAGCTGGACAATTGACAGGATAGAGCAAGGCATAACAATGCAACACTAGACATTCATGATCCTATGAGATTCGATTGGGCAATACAACAAGATACATAGACCGCCATCCAACTACATCTATGACTAGTAATCCACCTTCATCTTATCATCCGAACCCCCTCTAGTATTAAATTGCAAGCAACGGATAATTGCTTTAAGCAAAGTGTGTAAGGTAAACAATCCACTTGTTCCATGAACAAGAGACCGTTGTTTTCTCCCTAGTAGCAACATCACATCTACAACCTTAGAGATTTCAGTCACTTCCTTTAGATTAAATAGAGGCATGAACCCACTATCAAGCATAAATACCCCCTCTTGGAGTACTAGCATCTACTTGGCCAAGATAGCTACTAGAAACGGAGAGCATGCAAGATCACAAACAACACAGACATGATAGAATCAATAAGACAAAACCATTAATCAATCTGACATAGTAATCTCAATATCCATTGGATACCCGCAAACACAACATGCATGATTACAAATAGATGATCTTGATCATGAACGGAGATCACAAGATCTAAACATGGTAGCACAAAGGAGGAGATATAACCATCTAGCTACTACATGGACCCGTAGTCCAAGGTAGAACTACTCACACTTCATACTAGAGGCTGGCATGATGAAGAAGAAGGCATCCGGGATGATCTCCCCTCTGGAAGGGTGCCGAAAAGAGCTTCAGATCCTCCTAATCTAGGGACGACGGTGGCAGCGGCTACAGACGGTTTCGTGGAATTTTTATTGGGTACTTAGGGTTTTGGTATCGGGGGTCTTTATAGGCGAAGAGGCAAGGCAGGGGGCAGCCAGGGGTCCGCACCCCAGGCGCGGGCCCACCTAGGCCGCGCGGCTAGGGGGTGTGGCCCCCTGGTGGCTCTCCTCCGTCTCGTACTGTGGCTTCATGTTCCCCACGGTAGAATATTGATTTTGGCTTTTGTCTCGTCCAATTCCGAGAATATTGATTTTCTTCCTTTTTTGGAACCAAACATAAGAAAACATGCAAATGGAACTGTGGCATCTTGTTAATAGGTTAGTCCAGAAAAACATATAAAAACACCTCAAAGTATAGACTAAGCAAAGCAAAGTAGATACTATACAAGCATGGAACATCAAAAATTATAGATACGTTTCTGACGTATCAAGCATCCCCGAGCTTAAATCCTGCTCATCCTCGAGTAGGTAAGTGATAAAAGAATAATTTTTGAGGTGACATGCACCATCAAAACCAAGATAAAACCATTTGCAAGCATTGAAAGATGGGATCAAATAACTCTAAACATGAGCATGAAAGATGGAGTTCTAACAGTAAGACAAAATAACTAAGCATGCAACATGAAAGGTTACAAACAAATATCATGAATAACATGCATTGAAAAAAGTTTGTTTGTTTCACATATAGAAAACATAGCATAGTGGCATTCAGCGTGTACCTCATGGAGTAGAAAATAGATGCATAGGACACCTTCAAAGTTCATAAGAGTGACTAGATACAAATAGCACAAGAACAAGCAATATCAACAATATGCATCAATCAATAAGTTTTGGGACAATGCACATAGAACTAAGAATGGCAACTATGGTCTCTTAACTGGTGCCTAAGGATAGAAGGTGGAGACTCAATATAATGGTGGAAGAAAGGCCCTTCATAAAGGAGGGAAGCAGGGATTTCAAGTCTCAAACGGAGCTTCTAAAAATTATGGTACTTGTTAGATTTCATCTCTCATTGCCCCTATCATAAGCATCTTGAAGTGATTAAGGTTAAAGTGAACAAACTATGGAGTATATGCTTGGCAAAGTATAAGTTGGCAATCTCATGTCCCTTGAATACGAGGTCCGGTCCTCATGCTACTCAACTTTAGTCACCTGTAAGTTCTTGTCATATTAAGTACATGTGTATCATAGAGAACCGCCAACGGGGTACCCCTTGCACATGATACAGGAGCTATCCCATAATCAAAATGACAAGGCAAGCAGACAATGAGCATCTCAGCAATCTTCTTATTTACCATGGGAAAATGGTGCTTTTTTCTCACTTTCCTCTTTTCAATATGTCTCTTTTTTATAAGAAGAAAGCTTTATGGATTGCTCACTATGGTGATGCTGCAAGTTTCCACCATGATTAGGCATGGCTTAGGCTAGCGGCCCAGGCGTTTCTCTAACACACATACATAACTCCATGGACTTACAAGCTCCCCTTTTATTTCACACCGACGACATCCATAAACAAAAGAGCATGATATCAACTGTGTACAAAGTACAAGTGCAATGTTGAAAGCGTTCCCCGTGATAGCATGGTTCTGCAAATTCCAACGTATAAGTGCAAGCAAATACAACATAGACGACACAATGGTTCAAGTTTATTAGGGGCAAGAAAAATAAAGTGTGCCATCAAGTTTGTGAGTGCTTTAATCACTAAGTTTTCACTTAACAAAAAGACTTTTTAATTGGAAGATAGATGAAAACAAGAATATACTTAGAATGGTGTAACACACCATGCATAGGAATTTATAGTGGATACTTTGGAATAACTTACTTTCTTGGGAGTTGGATGCATGAGTAGAGCTTACTCATACAAGTGGAGGCTAGCAAAATACTGGGAGAGACCAACTAAGAGAGCAATAATGACTATAATCATGCAGAGCGACAAAACATTACTAATCAAAGCATAAAGTGGTACTACAAGTCAAGGACTAAATGATCATAGAGCCTATGGTGACTTTTTCATAGTCATAACATGGTGTGAGCATGTGCCAAGTCAACCCAAACAAAGCATCAAAGGAGAATACCATAATACTATGCTTTTGTATGCTAAAATAACGCATGATTCCTTCAAGGCACATTAAGCAATCCTAATTGTTTGAAACAAGTCATGTTACAACAATAATCACTAAGCATAAGGTCAAAAAAAACATCTAGCATGACATGATAAAGTCTAAGTCACAATCAAAACAAGCTCCTCTTGCACTATTCAAGCAATAACTTTCTACTCCTCTCCAACACCAAGCAACTTATTTGAAACAACACAACGAGAACAGGGGTCCAAACTATTGTATTCAAGCAAACTAAGCAAACTAAAATGAAAACTAAGATGCTCCAAGAACAACACAACAGTGCATGAAACAATAAAAACGAAGTGTCTAGAAAGACCTGAGATTTTTATTGATGAAGAAGGGGATGCCCAATGCTTTGACGCTTGTACCTCTTGAATATTTCTTGGGGGGACATGGGGTGGCATCCCCAAGCTTGAGATTTTGTCCATTCTTCATCTCATTACCTCATTCTTTCTTTACACCTGAAAATTTTCCTTCATACAAAACATCACACAATCTTCATTAGCAACATTAGTGTATTCAAAAGATAATAGACCTTTGGGTTTAGCTTTAGAAAAGCAAAACTTTCACTAAAAACACAAGATACTTTAGCAATTCCCTCAGAAAGCCCAATTTCCCAAAAAGAACCCAAAAAGGAATCAATAAGAAGCAAATGCAAATAATGGCAGAAATCTGTCAAAACAGACCAGCAGGTAGAAATCGATTTTTTCAAAGACCTTCTGTTGCTCGAATAAAAAAGTGTTGAAAAATTTAGCTAACATACTGGGGGATTTATTCAGAAAATATCAGCTCAATCCGACTTACAGAGATTTTACACGAATTTTTATGGTGGAGCACAAAAATATGTTTCGGGACAGCAACTCCCCAAATCTTACTTCCCTCTCATTATAGGTTATTATTGGAACAAAAATCAAATAAAAAGGATAAGGAGAGGTAATTACTGAGGTAATAACTTCCAATACTTAAGAAAACTTTTGGGTTATCTCCCAATAAGTACTTTTCTTTAACTCCTTTAAGTTAGGCACAAGAAGCAAGAATCAAGTATTTTCAAATGAAGAAGCATTAACCAAACCTTGCTTTCAAAGGAGGATCAAAAATCAACCTCTCTCTCCTCATAGGGAAGTGTTTAATACCTTTATTGAATGGAAATTGATACTTAATGGTGCTTTCTTTCATATCAATGATGGCACCAACAGTTCTAAAAAAAGGTCCTCCCAAAGTAATAGGACAAGAAGAATTGTATTCAACATCCAAAACATAGAAATCAACAGGGAAATAAGCATTGTTAACCATAATAAGAACATCATTAATACTCCCCATAAGTTTCTTTTTAGCATTATCATTAAGTGGGACATCCAAATAGCAATCTTCCAAAGGTGGCAAATCAAGCATTTCATAAATCTTTCTAGGCATCATAGAGACACTAGAACCAAGGTCACATGAATCTTTGAGATCAAATTCATTCACTTGCATACTAATGATGGGTTCCCAACTATCTTCTACTTTCCTAGGGATAGAGGATTTGTGTTTCAACTTTTCTTCCTTAATTTTAACAAGATCATCTGTAATATGTTTGGTGAAAGCTACATTCATATCACTAGCATCAGGACTTCTAGCAAGCTTTTGTAGGAACATAATCACTTCAGAAATATTGCAACCATCAAGATCAAAATCAAGCTTAGCATAACTAGTAGTATACTCATTGGGTTTAGGCATTGTAGGAGGAGGAATAGGGACTTCTTGTGGTTTAGTGGCATCCATATTGGCGGTGGTGATAGTGCACACACTATTGTTTCTAGCAATTTCAGCTTCTCTTCCACTTAGCATGTAGTTGGGCTAACAGTCTAACATTTTCATCAATAGTAACTTGTATGACATGAGTAGAAGCAAAGGTACTTTCCAAGGTTTTAGGTTTAGCAGCCATTTTATTAATCAAAGAGGACTGTGCTTCAGACAAAGAGGAAATATTTTTCTTAACATTCAAAAGCTTTTCCTCCACAATTTTATTGAAAATGGTTTGTTTACTAATAAAGTCTTTAAGCATGACTTCTAGTTCAGAGGGAGCACTTCTAGTATTGTTGTAGGACTTTCCATAGGTATTGCCATTATTAGGAGGATAAGGCCAATAATTGTTGTTACTACCAAAATTATTCCTATAGGCATTGTTGTTGAAATTGTTGTTTCTAATGAAGTTCACATCAACTTGCTCTTCTTGACCAACCAAATAGGCTAAGGGAACATTATTAGGATCTGTAGGAGCTTTTCCATTAACAAGCATAGCCATGATAACATCAATATTATCACTCAAAGAGGAGGTTTCTTCAACAGAATTTACTTTCTTACCATGTGGAGCTCTCTCAGTGTGCCATTCAAAATAGTTAACCATCATATTATCAAGGAGCTTTGTTCCAGCACCCAAGGTAATGGCCATAAAGGTAACTCCAGCAACTGAACCCAACAAGTTTCTTGAAGAGAATTTCAAACCTGCATAAAAAGTCTGGATAATCATCCAAGCACTAAGTCCATGAGTGGGACAATTCTTAACCAAATATTTCATTCTTTCGCAAGCTTGAGCAACATGTTCATTATCAAGTTGTTTAAATTTCATTATTTCACTTCTCATAGATATAATCTTAGCAGGAGGATGGTATTTTCCAATAAAAGCATCTTTGCACTTAATCCAAGAATCAATACTATTTCTAGGCAAGGATAGCAACCATTCTTTAGCTTTTCCTCTCAAGGAGAAAGGAAGTAACTTGAGCTTAATAATATCTCCATCTACATCCTTATATTTTTTTCATCTCACAAATTTCAACAAAGTTATTGAGGTGGGAGACAGCATCATCAGAACTAGCACCAGAAAATTGCTCTCTCATCACAAGATTCAACAAAGCAGGCTTTATTTAATAAAAGGTAGCATCAGGAGCAGGTGGAGCAATAGGAGTACTTAGGAAATCATTGTTGTTTGTGTTAGTGAAATCACACAACTTGGTATTCTCAGCAGAGTTCATTTTGGCAAAAGTGGAGCAAGCCAACAACAACAGCAACTAGAGCAGGAACTATTTTTTTGTGTGTTTTTTATAAGAAAATCAAACTAAACTAAACTAAAAAATTGAGTTTTTGATAAAAAGAGGCAAACAAAACCAAGAAAAATAAACTAAGCAAAACAAAAACAAAGTAAAGAGAAAGGTTGTGAAGGATTCCCCTTGTGAAGCCGTCCTTAGCCTCCCCGGCAATGGCACCAGAAAAGTCTTTGATGCGCTCAGATCACTGTAGAGCTTCGTTGGGAGACCCCCAAGAGGAAGGTGTGATGAGCATATCAGCAAGTTTTCCCTCAGTAAGAAACCAAGGTTATCGAACCAGTAGGAGGAAGGAAACGACTCAAAGGTGTTGCTAGCAACTTGGAAATCTGCACAACACAAACTCAAGACTTTTCCCCAACGAACAGTGAGGTTGTCAATCTCATCGGTTTGCTGAAAACAAAGGATTAACTGTCTGGTGTGTAAGGTAACAGTGGTTTGCAGAAAGTAAACAGTAACCGTGGAAGATGTATCAATGGTAAATATTGTACCGGGGTCCATAGTTCACTAGAGGTGTTCTCCTTAAGATAAACAAACATGGCATGCTGGGTAAACAAATTATAGCAGGGCAATTGACAGGACTGAGCAAGGCATAACAATGCAATACTAGACATTCATGATCCTGTGAGATTCGATTGGGCAATACAACAAGATACATAGACCGCCATCCAACTACATCTATGACTAGTAATCCACCTTCATCTTATCATCCGAACCCCCTCCAGTATTAAGTTGCAAGCAACGGATAACTGCTTTAAGTAAAGTATGTAAGGTAAACAATCCACTTGTTCCATGAACAAGAGACCGTTGTTTTCTCCCTTGTAGCAACAACACATCTACAACCTTAGAGATTTATGTCACTTCTCTTAGATTAAATAGAGGCATGAACCCACTATCGAGCATAAATACCCCCTCTTGGAGTCACTAGCATCTACTTGGCCAAGATAGCTACTAGAAACGGAGAGCATGCAAGATCACAAACAACACATACATGATAGAATCAATCTGACATAGTAATCTCAATATCCATCGGATCCCCGCAAACACAACATGCATGATTACAAATAGAGGATCTTGATCATGAACGGAGCTCACAAGATCTAAACATGGTAGCACAAAGGAGGAGATACAACCATCTAGCTACTACATGGACCCGTAGTCCAAGGTGGAACTACTCACACTTCATACCGAAGGCTGGCATGATGAAGAAGAAAGCCTACGGGATGATTTCCCCTCTGGCAGGGTGCCGGGAAGAGCTTTAGATCCCCCCGATCTAGGGATGATGGTGGCGGTGGCTATAGACGGTTTCGTGGAATATTGGTCGGGTACTTAGGGTTTTGGTATCAGGGGGTCTTTATAGGCGAAGAGGCGAGGCTGGGGGCATCCAGGGTGGCCGCACCCCCAGGCGCGGGCCCACCTAGGCCGTGTGGCCAGGGGGTGTAGCCCCCTGGTGGTTCTCCTCCGTCTCGTACTCTGGCTTCGTGTTCCCCACGGTAAAATATTGACTTTGGCTTTTGTCCCGTCCAATTCCGAGAATATTGATTTTCTGCCTTGTCTGGAACCAGAAACAGAAGAAAATAGGCAACTGGCACTGTGACATCTTGTTAATAGGTTAGTCCAGAAAAACATATAAAAACACCTCAAAGTGTAGACTAAACAAAGCAAAGTAGATACTAAACAAGCATGGACCATCAAAAATTGTAGATACGTTTCCGACGTATCAAAGTCCTTTGCATGCTTCGAGTTCAGGAAGATAGTATGACCGAGAGGGATTGCTCCAGACTCTCCGGATTCGGCTTCGGCGTGCTAGATTTTTGTCGTCGAGCTCAAGAATGGCCACGTCGATCGTCGGTGGATGTCAGTGTTATCTGGAAATTACTATTGTGCAAAAAGGTGTTTTGAAATGCTATTGTTTTTATTGTGTAAACATGGGCCAAATGTTATAATGATTTCTTCGCTTATGGTACAGAGGGATTTCAATAATGTTGGATTTTCTATATACATATGTATTTTTTTTGTTGCAAATGATGACATGTTTTTTATGTGACAAATGAGGATTTGTTGCATACACTATTGCGTTTTTCTACATTCATGTGTTCAAAATGTCACAATAGTTTTTGCTAGTACAATTCGTTTTTACATACCTACAAGGAAAATATTGCAAACATGCTACATACATAAAAATGTTATGTTCAAGATTATTTTACAGCAATGACCGAATCTTTTAAACAATGATAGGTTAATGCTAGGCTTAGTTGATTTCAATAAAGTGGCAAGATGCCAGACTCGTGAGAATTGTTATGGAGATTTTTTTCTCACTTAAAATAATCAAGAATACATATAGCATACATATCAATAATATACTAGAAGAAAGCCCCAAGGGTAGAGTTATAATTCCAAACACAACACATCTACTGGTTTGCCAAAGTACAACACACCCTACTCCACGGCCTACACCCAAATCTAACTAAGCCCTAATCTTCATGTATCCATGCATCATCAATAGATGTTTGAAAGGTCACAAGCTCTCCTTAGAGCAAACATGTCTGCCTCTAGAGGGAACCCTCTACTCTGACCTATCGGATCACTACTCCAACTAGCTGTCGTGCATCATTGAAAACAAGGATTAACCATGTACAAATGTCTCTCGCCTGGTTACGCCGAGTAGGCATGAACGTCCACCAATCGACGAGGCTAATATCATGCTCAGGTACTCCAATCTTTAACTCCCCAACAATGTAGTATCACTACGCGCAAACTTTCCTTGCCAACAACATGTGATGAGAAGATGTTGCAAGGTCTCTATGAAAGATAGAGATACCGGCCAGAGGGGGTGAGTAGGCAATTTCAAAAATATTACGGTTTTGGCTTGAAAGAATGCGGAACTAAACTAACGTTTATTTTACAAGAATAAAACCTAAATACACTAGGCTCAACTAAGTGCACCAAAAACAAGTTAAGCTAAGCATGATAGCACAAGATATAAGTATTTCAAGCATGATGGCTATCACAAGGAGAGTAAACTCGAGTATAGAGATAACTGAGGCACGTGGAGACGAAGCTGTATTCCCGTGTTCTCTTACAAGAAAGGTATGTCACATTGGAGAGGTGTGGGATCCCATAAAAGATTTTTCCATGAAACGAAGGGAACCTTATTCTCCAAGGCTATCCTAGTGAAGGAATATCCACTTCCCTTATGGCTAGCTTTTCCTCCACTATGGAGATGGCAAGCTCCACAACCACTTCACAAGCTCCTCGAAGGAGAAGCCCGGGCCTCTTCACAATCTTCGACGAAGAGGACACCGTGGCACCAACCGCCAAGACAACAAGGAGGTCACTCTCCAAGAGTAACAAGATCACAGAATCTCACTCGAATAAATCGTAATGGAGAGCTCAACGCTTATGCAATAATGCAAAGCAAGAACACCAAAGGTGTTCAAATCCTTTGCACCCAAATCCCACCGAAGCAAAAAAAGTCCTAGGAAGGAATTAGAGAGGAAGAACAATGGCCAAAATCAATAAAAGACTTCGGTATCTAGATTCAGTGGGTTCCCCTCACTTAGAGGAGGAATTGATTGGTAGGGATTGTAGATCTATATCTCCTCTTCCAAAGCCCTCAAAAGATGCAAGAATCATAAGAAAGAAGAGAGAGGAAGCAAGCTCAAAGGGGTCAAAAATGGTTGTAAATTTCGTGCTCAAGAACCCTTACCTAACAATGGGAAAGAAACCCCTTTTATAGGAAAAGCAAATTTGACCATTGGGGCCAAAAACATGCAGCCCAGGGCAAAACCGGCAGTAAGTTCGGTTGGCCGCACTACTAGGAAAACCCTTATTTGTGGCGCATATGGGATGCACACTATTATCACGCCACTAAATTTTAATTCTGTGGCGCATATTGATATGCGCCAAAGAAATCTCAAAATTTTGTGGTGCATATTACAATATGCTCCATAGAATTCAGATTTCTGTGCACAGAATTTAATTTTTTGAATTTAAAAAAGAGCTGGGCTAGATCTAGATCTGGATCTAGCACCACACCGAAATTTTGTCGTCGGAATTGTTTTGCCGGAATTTTGTGGGGTTCACCGGGGGAGGGCTATGTCGGAGGTAGACGAAGGAGGAGGGCACTGGAGGTAGGTGGGGAAGGGGGTCGCCGGAGGTGGTGGCGGAGGAGGACGCTACATCTAAGGAGGTGGTCAACAGAGGTGTGGTGGAGTGATACGTCGTAAACGTATCTATAATTTTTGATGCACCATGCTTGTTTTGTATCAACTTTCTTATGTTTTGTCTACACTTTGAGGCATTTTTATACATTTTTTGGAACTAACCTATTAACAAGATGCCACAGTACCAGTTGCCTATTTTCTACTGTTTTTGGTTTCAGAAAAGCTAGTAAATAAATATTCTCTAAATTGGACGGAACAAAAGCCAAAGTCAATATTTTCCAGACACGAACGGAGACCGAAGGGGACACGAAGAGGAGCCAGGAGGCGGCCACACCATAGGGTGGCGCGGGCCCACCCTAGGGCGCGTCAGCCCATGGTGTGGGCCCCTTGGGCATCCACCGACCTTTCCCATTCACCTATTTAAACACCTCGATGCAGAAACCCTAAAGTACCCGATCAGAAATCCACGAAATGGTCTGTATCCCCGCCACCATCATCCCTAGATTGGGGGGATCTGATGCTCCTCTCGGCACCCTGCCGGAGGGGAGAGATCATCCTGGAGGCCTTCTTCATCACCATGCCAGCCTCTGGAGTGATGCATGAGTAGTTCACCCTTGGACTATGGGTCCATACAGTAGCTAGATGGTTGTTTATCCTCCTTTGTGATATCATGTTTAGATCTTGTGAGCTCCCTTCATGATCAAGATCATCTATTTGTAATCATACATGTTGTGTTTGCGGGGATCCGATAGATATTGAGATACTATATCAGATTGATTATTGATTCTATCATGTCTATGCTATTTGTGATCTTGCATGATCTCCGTTGCTAGTAGATACTTTGGCCAAGTAGATGCTTGTAACTCCAAGAGGGAGTATTTATGCTCGATAGTGGGTTCATGCCTCTAGTAATCTGGGAGAGTGACAGAAACTTCTAATGTTGTAGATGTGTTGTTGCTACTAGGGAGAAAACAACAATCATTTTTCCATGGGGCAATTGTATTGTTTACTTTACACACTTTGCTTAATGCAATTATCTGTTGCTTGTAACTTAATACTAGTAGGGGTTCAGATGATAACTTGAAGGTGGATTATTAGTCCTAGTTGTAGTTGGATTACGGTCTATGTATTATGTTGTAATGCCCAATCAAATCTCTTAGAGATCAAGATGTCTAGTATATGCATTGTTATGCTTTCTCAATCTGTCAATTGCCCCGTTGTAATTTGTTCACCCAACATGCTATATATCTTATGGAGAGTACCTCTAGTGAACTATGGACAAGGTCCATTCCTTAGCATTGATATACCATCTACTGTTTACCGTTACTGTTTACTTTCTACAAGCAATCACTATCTTCCACACTATACGTTTAATCCTTTGTTTTTAGCAAACCGGTGAGATTGACAACCTCACCGTAAGTTGGGGCAAAGTATTGTGGATTGTGTTGTGTAGGTTCCAAGTTGCTAGCAACACCTTGGAGTTGTTTCCTTACTCCCACTGGTTTTATAACTGAGGGAAACTTGCTGTTGTGCTCATCATACCTTCCTCTTGGGGTTCCCAACGAGCTCTACATATCTGAGCCATCAAGCAGTTTTCTGGCGCCGTTTCCAGGGAGATAAGGACAACTTGAATCTCTTCCTCCTCGTCAATCACTTTTTAGGGAGAAAGAAGATTCTCGCAAGGGGAGTCTCTCACAACCAATCTCTTTAATTTGTTTTTATTTTGCTTGTTTCTTTTTATCAAAAACACAAAAAATTAGTTGTACTGGTTTATTTCTCTTTATCAAAAACACAAAAAAATTAGTTCCTACTTTAGTTACTACTTATGTTGGCTTGCTTTACTCCTGCAAAAATGAATACTCCTGAAAACACTAAGTTGTGTGACTTCACTAACACAAACAACAATGATTTTATGTGTACACCTATTGCTCCACCTGTTCCTGAAGCTACTTTCTTTGAAATTAAACCTGCTTTGCTGAATCTTGTTATGAAAGAGCAATTTTCTGGTGCTAGTTCTAATGATGCTGCTGCTACCTTAATAATTTTGTTGAACTTTGTGAGATGCAAAAATACAAGGATGTAGATGGAGATATTATTAATCTTAAATTATTTCCTTTCTCTTTAAGAGGAAAAGCTAAAGAATGGTTGCTATCTTTGTCTAGAAATAGTATTAATTCTTAGATTAAATGCAAAGATGCTTTTATTGGAAAATATTATCCTTCTCCTAATATTATATGTATGAGAAGTGAAATAATGAAATTTAAACAATTTGATAATGAACATGTTGCTCAAGCTTGGGAAAGAATGAAATCTTTGGTAAAGAATTGCCCCACTCATGGACTGACTGCTTGGATGGTTATCCAAACCTTTTATGCAGGACTAAATTTTTCTTCAAGAAAGCTATTGGATTCTGCTGCTGGAGGTACCTTTATGACCATTACTTTCGGTGCTGCAACAAAGCTCCTTGATAATATGATGGTTTAACTACTCTGAATGGCACACTGAGAGAGCCCCACAAGGTAAGAAGGTAAATTTTGTTGAAGAAACCTGTAGAGGTCCCAACCTTTAATAAGGTAGAGATCCCTGTGTTTACAATGCTAGTCCCTGGATCAATAGCTAGCATCCACAGTTAAGATGTAATATCAAGAAACAAAGGTCATAATACAACTTTATAACCAGGAATAACATAATTTTATTACATTTTACATAGCTCATTTGGCTATTACATTACATTGCAGCAGAAAATCTATAAGCATGGGGTCCTTCATCTTCAAAGTGCCACAGGCAAACATGTTGGTTGTAGACTTGTAATCCTAATCAATCAACTTCACTACTATCAAACAAACCTGCAACATAACAAGTTACAGCCACAAGGGTCAATACATTTGAATTGTATTGGCAAGTTTCACTACTATGTTGAATATAAGTGGATCCTATCATTACATGCATATTTGGCTAAGTAGGGTTTTAGGCTCATTTGCAGAAAGCAATAATTTATCCTATCTTTTAAAAATGGTTTTGTTCTTTTGTCAAATCTTTCTGAACTCCTTGGTAAATCCCCAAGTGTTTCAAGTCTTTGTCAAAATCTCTTGAGCTCCTTGGTAAATCCCCAAGTGCTTCAAGTTTTTATCAAAATCTCTTGAGCTCCTTGGTACACCCCAAGTACTTCAAGTTTTTATCCAAATCTCTTGAGCTCCTTGGTAAATCCCCAAGTGCTTCAAGTCTTTTGTTGTCACTTTAAAGTTTTTCTTTTAGAAATTGGAATGTCGAGATTTCCCATAGCTTCAAGCTTTAGTTGCTCAGTATTGTCGATAACCGGGGACAGGGCTAAGTACTTAGATTTTTATCTTCTGCAGAAGTTGTACACTTTACCCACATGACACACTCTCATCTTGTTGCCACCAGTGGCCGCTGGATAAGTACTCACCAAGATGGAGTACTGGCAGATTGAGAATGTGACGAAGTCTTTCCAGAGGGTCCTCCCATACACCATTGCTAGCTTGCCTTCAGGCACCCATGTAGGGTTCCGAGTTCCCTCATTTTCAGTAACTTGAATACAATCCATGGGTCTTCCCAATGTAGTTGACTAAGCCAGAGCCATATTAGCATGTGGCTGTACACGAAAGCCACTGTTGGAGAAACATGTTCAATCTCTAAGTCCCTGGGTGGTTTTCTTTTGGTGCACAACACAAAGAGATTGCCATCGACATGGTTCCTTTTGTTGCCACCTTGTCCAAAACTTGAGTATCCTTGTCCACCCAGGTGGTTCATTGAGTACTTGTTTTATTATATAAAACATAAGTCCTTTTCTCAACTTCATAAAATCTCAACATGTATCTCTTCTCAAAATATATAGCATTGCTAAGCATTTTACAACTACATTGTTTTCACTAAGGAATATATAAGGTATCCTATTAGGATTTAGCATAGCATAAGTTATAGAAATTCTTTTCATGCATGTTTTAAAAATCCACTAAGTATAATGAAAATAGTAGGACTTTAGATGATAGTGTCACTTGCCTTTTTGGTAGGGAATGTTGGTTCACTTCTTGATCTTGTAATCTCACACTCCTCTAACTTCACTACAAGTCAATCAAGCAAACACAACTTAACTAGTATTCCAAACAATTTTCAAACAATCAAACACACATAAAATAATAGAAACTAAGTCATGCATGCAAGCATGCAAAAGATAGTTTTATTTGCAAAGGTGGTTTCTACTAGGCTCTATACAAAGTAAGGCTCAAGGTGGTCATTTTCTAAAGTGGCAAAGTCATTTGTAACAAGGTTTTATCTATAGACCATTTTTAAATCAAAACATCATTTCATGTGATTGAAATTGTTTTTAACAAAGCAACAATTTTATAATGTTCACCAAATAAGTTGTTAATTCACAAAACATGGTGTTTAGGGTCAGTAGGTTTGATTCAAATCCTTTTTCCAAAGTTTTTACTCCAAAATCATTTTCATAGCAAAATCAATATTTTTATTTGGCTAGAAATGAGCTAATTCAAGTTTTTATTCCTAAACTTCACAAAATCCATTCTTAAATCCATGGGTTGGTTCCTAGGGTCAGTAAGTTCACAACAAACCAATTTGCAAAGATTTCAACCCTAAAAACATTTTGGAATAATTTTTATAACCTAAACAAGCATACAAATGTTTCTGCAAAAACAAACAATCTAACAGAAACTTTTTACTAAACAAATTGGATGGTTGGCTAGGGCTTGTTCCACTGATTCCATTTATATAAAGTTTGCAAATTTTGGACGTGTGGATCAAAAGTTACAAGGTTTACAAATTTGCATCTAAATCTGATTTCAAATTCTGTTTTAAATCATCCTGTGCCACGCGGCGTGTTCTCATTGGGCGGTACCGGTTCGCGCGGATTGCGCTCTACGGGGCGTTGGATCTAAACAGATCGCACATCTCAGACGGGCTCGTACCCTTTCGCTTAGGTTCTAATATTAGCCCTAGGATTGAGATCTAACGGTGCAAATCCGATTGACCAAACTCGAGCGGCGCTGACGGCGGCTGGCGGCGGCGCACGTTCGGACGATGTGCTAGCAGCGGTTACAGGAAGCAAGGAAGATGTTGGCGAGGCTTACCAGACTCGTAGAGGCTTGCTGAAGCTCGAGGTGGTACTGGCTGGCGAAGGGGCGCACTGGAGTGGAAGTAATTGCTCGCCGGAGACGATGGCGGCGTCAGGTGGTTCTGGTGGTCGTCGGGGACGACGTTGCAGATCACCCTAAGACGAACGGGTGGTACGGTTAGAAGAGTGCCGTTCTGGAGAAGATGGGAGCATCATAGAGGAGTGCTGGGGCGGTCGATGCTTACCAGGAAACTTCGCCGGAGTAAGAAGCAGACGCGGCGGCGTTGAGTTGTTGTCGAAGTCGAGGCCCTGGGGCGAACGCGGTCGAACGGATGACACGGGTAGGTGCGCAAGGATCTGGGGAAGGTGTCCGTGTGCTTGGGGAGGCAAGAGGTGGCGCGGGGTCACCGGAATTTGCTCGCGAGGTCGTTGGAGCAGTGGCAAAGCAAATGGAATCGGGGGCAGCCTGGTGGCTCTGGTGGTGCGGGGTCTGGGGGGAAAGAGAGGTATGACGCGTGCGGTTAAATGGGCATGGTCGTGGGGTGGAGTAACGGCCGCTGTTAACATGAATTGATCGCCGGAGTAATGGCAGCAACGGTCAGGGCGACGTGATCAGGGGAAGACGACGCTGAGGTGGCTCTGTGGGGTCCGGGCGTCAGCGAGGAAGAAAGAGAGGGAGAGGGTCCACCTGTCTGCGACTTCGCTTGTGCGAGACTGTGTGTAGAAAAACGTTTCGCTGGGTAGTGTTGGTGGGCTAGAGTTGGGCTTCCTGGGCCTGCTGAGTTAGGTCGGTCCGTTTTCATATTTTTTTTGTTCTGAATGTTTTCTCTTTTTCTGTTTGAATTTCCTGATTGAATTTCAATCAAACATTCAAAACAATCCAAACTTCCACCACACTTTGCAATTGAATTTGGTTCTGTTTAACAACATAAACCAAAGTGCAAAGACCAAAAATAATATTTTTATTTTAGGGTTCATTTATAATTAAATAAAATGGACCTTAGTTAATAAATCAAATGGGTTTTAATTTATTTAAAATCTCCATTTGAAATCTAGATATTTTCAAAACCAAATCAGTAGGTTTTATTTGAAAATAAAGAATACTTGGAAAACTTGTTTAAAATAAATAAATAAGTTTTGATGTTTAATTAAAATAGTAAAACCTTTATTTTTAATAAACTTGGATATTAAATCCTTATTATTTTATTTAAATAAACCTTTTACTATTTTTATCAAATAGAAATATTTTATTTCAAAGACTTGGCCAAGTTTTAATTTGGCTCTATGAAATAATCCTTATTTATATTTCTACCTTTTCATTTGGAAACCAATCTTTTTATTTATTTAATAAAAGATCCAAAATAGTATTTCCAAATATTTTAACTTTATTCTTTATTTAACTTTTTAAATCCCTTTAGGATTTTATTTGATCCAGATAGGTTTTGAAAGTTTCTAAATGGATTCAAAAAGTTTCTTCTCACCCTGAAATTCAACAAAGTTTTATTTTATTCATTTATGTTTCACATTACAAGATTTGGAAAATCTTGGGATGTGACAAAACCTCCTCCTTGAGTGATAAAATTGATGTTATTATGTCTATGCTTGTTAATGGAAAAGCTCATATTGATCCAAATAATGTTCCTTTAGCCTCTTTGGTTGCTCAAGAAGAGCAAGTTGATGTGAACTTCATTAGAAATAACAATTTTAGGAACAATGCCTATATGAATAATTTTGGTAATAATAATTATAGGACATATCATTCCTACAACAACAATAGAAGTGCACCCTCTGAACTTGAAGTCATGCTTAAGGATTTTATTAGTAAACAAACTGACTTCAATAAAACTGTTGAGGAAAAGCTTTCGAATGCTAAAAAAATATTTCATCTTTGTTTGAAGCACAATCTTCTTTGATCAATAAAATGGCTGCTAAACCTGAAACCATGGAAAATCCCTTTACTGCTACTAATGCCATAAAAGTTAGAATTGATGAAAATGTTAGGATGTTAGCTGAATTGCATGCTAGGTGGGAAAGAGAAGATGAAATTGCTAGAAATAGTAGTATTTGTACTATTACCACCACCAATGTTGATGCAAGCAAACCACCTAAAGTCCCCATTCCTTTTCCCAATAAAAATGATGAAATTTTTCAAAATATGGGAAACAATGATTCTACTACCTTGGATGCTAATTTTGATTTTAATCTTGATGGTTGCAATATTTCTTAAGTAATTATGTTCTTACAAAAGCTAGATATAAGTCCTAATGCTAGTGCTATGAACATGGCTTTTACAAAACACATTACAGATGCTATTATGAAAATTAAAGAAGAAAAATTGAAACATAAAGCCTCTATTCCTGGGAAATTAGAAGATGGTTGGGAACTGTAAGACCTCACCCTTTAAGGTAAAGGCTCCTATGATTGCAATGCTATTCCCTGGATCGAATTGCTAGCATCCATAGTTTAAGATGAAGTACACAGATACAAAGGTCATTATTACATCGTAATATCCAGAGATAGAATAGTTCTTACAACTCATCAGCCCAAGGCTAATACATAGAGTTCACAATACTTAACAAAACAAATAAAGTCTTCATCTTCATGTGCCACAGGCAAACATGTTGAGTGTAGACTCATAACCATAGTCACCATCAGAGTAACCTGCAACATAATAAGTTACAGCCACAGAGGGTCAATACATTTGGAATTGTATTGGCAAGTGATACCATAGTAGTATAGTAACATCTAATAACAATATGAATTTGGCTAAGTGTAGTTCAGGCTGGCTTTGCTCAAAATAAGGATTTTCTTATTAGTTGAAAAAACTAAGTTTTTGTTTGACAAAAACACCCAAGGAACAACCAATAGACATTGGTGAACCTTTACCCTTGTTCAACCACAAGTTTTAACTTAGAGAAATTGGGATGAGTAGATCCTTGATCATTTCAATGTCTTTGATGCTCAAAATGTCCGTTATCGGGGACACGGCTAAGTACTTTGGTTTTACCCTATTGAGAGGTGGAGCACTTTAACCACAAGACTCGACATGCATCGAGATGAGACTTTTCAGAAGCATTCCCTTAGACCACCATGGACGCGTTCCATCCTATCAACCCTACCACCAACTGTCCATCTAGCTAAGTTCTTGCAACCTAGTTGGTCAAGACAGAGCCCATATGCCATGTGGTTGCACTAGAAGCTTCTCAACACTAAACATCTCAAATCTCTTTGTTCCTGGGTGTCCATACACAAGTGTGATACACAAGGTAAACCATAGATATGGGCCTCGTGTAACCACTCAACACAAACATTTCTTCCCATTCCACCCAGGTGATTCATTAACATGTTGTTTTATTAATCAAAAACATAGTCATAGACTTTGCATAATATCATAACATGAATATTACACCCTTGTTTTCTACTAGCTAGGCTAAGCATACTAGTATAACAAGTTCCTTAACTTAGGGAAAACTACTAAGACAAAATCTATAGGATTTACCCAAGCATAGCATATACTTAGAAAATAACCATGCAAATCCTACTCAAAATATCACTAGTGCATAGATAAAATAATGGGACAAAAAGATGAATCATAACTTGCCTTGGTAGTTGGGGGAATATACACAATCCTCACAATCACACTCTCCACAATCCACAAAATCTACACATCAAATCATACCACAAAATTCACATTCAATATACAAACAAAAATATATATGAATACATGCAAATGCAATGGAATGATTTGTCACACTTTTCAAAACAAAATTTTCAGTACTGAACACAAAGCATACTTTCTAAAGTCTAAATAAACCAAAATTTACTCTAAAACAATTTTCTAAACAATTTATATAGTCAAAATAGGCCTACAAATGTTTCGGCATAAAATCCTAATTTTACAAAAGCAAATGGCCAAACGAAGGCCATATATGCAAAGAGTTTATTTTTCTGAATCCATTGATATAAAATTTGTAATTTTTGGACAAACAGATCAAAAGTTATTGAATTTACAAGTTTGAATAACTAATAGATCAAAATTCAGATTTTAAATCTAAACCAGTGACGCGCGGCGTGTTCTGATTGGCGTGTACCACTTCGCGCTGGATCACGCTTCTGAGCCGTTATATCTAAGTAAATCCTGCGGCTCAGATCTACTCGTACCCCTTCGTTCTAATTCTAATCCTGACCACTAGATCGAGATCCAAAGGCTAGCGGCGCTCATTGCTCTGGCGGCGGCGACGACGGCACTGGCGGCGATGGCACCAAGATATGTTGGGCCATTCAAGATTCTAAGTCGCAAAGGAGATGTTGCCTATGAAATAGAACTGCCAGAATCTCTATCAGCTGTCTATAATGTGTTTCATGTGAGTCAGCTTAAGAAATGTCACCCAGAAATGGAAGAAACTTCCTTGAAGGATACTATACCTTTGGAGGAGGTTCAATTGGAAAGTGATCTCACCTATGAAGAGAAACCTATCAAGATCCTTGAGACTGCAGAAAGAGTCACAAGGACTAAGACTATCAAGTTTTGCAAAGTGCAGTGGAATCATCATTTCGAAGAGGAAGCAACATGGGAAAGAGAAGATGATCTTCGGAAAGACCACCCTCACCTATTTGCTAGCCAATCCGAATCTCGAGGGAGAGATTCACCTTAATGGGGTTAGATTTGTAACATCCCTAAAATCATGATTTCAAAGATTGCATATCATTCATGCATGCATATAGAATTGAGATCAATTTCAAACTCATTTCAAGAAAACTGAAGCACATAGTGCTATCATTTTATGTGAGCAAACATAAATCAAATGGCCATCCCCATTTGAAAGTTTGAATGCTTTAAACCAAGATTGTTTGTCTCCCTTGTTGATTGATTTGAGTGTGAAGTTAGAACAAAATTTTACAAAATATAAATGGTTTCAAAAACCATTTTCAAACATTTGCAAACCTAGTGCAATGTCCCTGTTATTTTGTTTTTCCAAAAATGACCAAGCCTTTTCAAAGTGACCACATAGTTTTATGCCAAGTTTTGAGACTATTGCACACTGCAAAAATCCCAAAAATATTTGAAATCAAATAGCTTTTGAAATCATTTGAAAACCATTCCTGAAAATCAATTTAGAAAAAGAAAAGAGAAAAGAATTGGAAAAGGGTCGGCGCCAGGAATTTGGCCCAGCAACAGACGCAGCCCAACTAGCCCACCCGGGCCACCTCTCTCTCTCTCTCGCACGCGCGGACACACCTAGCAAGTCGCTGACACTCGGACCCCACTTCCCCTTTGCTCTATTCGCTGACAAGCGGGCCCCGTCCACGACGTCATCGTCTTCCCCAAAATTCCGCGCATGAACTCCGCCGCTGCCCGTTGCTGCTTTGATTCCGCGAGGTAAATGGCATTGAATCACTGAGCGTTTCTTGTTGAGCCTCTTCCTATTTAATCCCCTCCCTCTCACGGCCATTTCCCCTCAACCAATTCCCTCTCCACGCCACTAGGCTGCTCGAAACTCGCCAGACGCCGCCGCTGTCCCGACGATCTCCGGCAGCAATTCCGGTGAGTCCCGACCGCCCCTGTGCCCCTGATTCAAACGATTATGCTCAGCATGAGCTCGTGCATCTTCTGACACCCGTCGCTTGCCTGCTCGTGACCCAGGACGCCGTCCCCGTTCGTGCCCGCAACCGACCGAGCCGCCGCTCAACTCCGGCGACCAATTACGGTAAGCAGAGCGCGCCCCTTGCCCCCTCTTGCATACTAGGTTGTTCGCCTTCGTCTTGTGCGTCTTCTAATCCCTCTGGTTCGTGCTAGGGCGACGCGAAACCTCGGCAACAACTCCGACCGCAACCACCCGACGCCGTGCACGACTCCGACGAGCTCCAGCAGCCCCTGCCGTGCGCCCTTGCCAAGCCACCGCCACGTTGAGCTTCAGCACACCATCGCAGTTCTGGTAAGCCTCTTCCCCCACTCCCGCGCGACCTAGAACGCCAGCGCCGCCGCTGACAGACGCGCCGCCGCCAGTCGCCGCCGCTAGCGCCGCTCAGTTTTGGTCAGATGATTCGTAGCCGTCAGATCCAGATCCAGCGCGTAGGATGAGTTCACTTATCGAACCGTTAAGTTTAGATCTGAGCCGTGCGTGTTAGTTAGATCCAACGGTAGCCGAGCGTGATCCGGTGCGAAGCGGTACGCACCAATAGGAAACAAACGCGTGGCTAGGGTTTAGTTTAAAAACAGAATTTGAATCAGATTTGTAATCAAATTTGATTTAGCTATAACTTTTGATCCACACGTTAGAATTTGACAAATTTTATACCGTTGGAAACAGGAGGACAAGCCCTTTCTGTTTATGCAATGTGTTTAATGTTTAGTTTTTGTTAAAATGATTTTATTTGCAGAAACTTGTTTAGGACTATTTTGAGTATAGAAATTGTTTAGGAAATTATCTTAGTGTCAAATAAACTTGGTTTAGCAAGTTTTTGACTTATTTATGGTTCAGTACTATGCACTTGCTTGGTTGGGTTTTAAAAATCATTCCTTAGCATCTTGCATGCATGCATATATATATTTTTTTGATTGTATATGTTTTGTATGTGATTGTGGCTATATTTTTATGTGTAGATTTTGGTGCTAGTGATTGTGATTGTGAAGAGTGCTACTCTCCCCAGGGACGACTGATCCCATGGTGGCCAACGATTGGCTATGTTCTGTGAACAAGGACTTAGTAACCGTGGGCTGTACGGATGCTGAAAAAGTCAGATTTGCAGCACATCTGCTGGAAGGGCCAGCCGCCACTTGGTGGGACAACTTCCAGATCACCACTCCTATAGATGAAGTGACATGGGCTATCTTTGAGGATGGCTTTCGCACTTCTCATATCTCATCAGGAATAATGAGCCTGAAAAAGAAAGAGTTCCACAATCTGAAGCAGCGCCACCGCAGCGTGGCTGAATACATTGAGGAGTTCAACAATCTGGCGCGTTATGCACCGGATAAAGTTGACACTGATGCCAAGAGAAAGGAAAAATTTCTGGAAGGCTTAAATGATGAGCTGAATCTGCAATTGGCTGTGGCATATGTTCCCACTTATCAGTCGCTCTATGACAAAGCTGCTATATTGGAGAACAAAATGAAGCAAGTCGAGAGTAGAAAGAGAAAGCACTCCGACAAGCACAGCTCGGGATCATCTCACAAACGATCTCACTATGATGACAGCGGAAGCTCAGGATCCCACAAGCATGGGAAATTCAACAAGCACCACAACCACAACCGTCATGACAACAAGCATCATCGCAGTCATGACAACGACAAGTACAAGAACCACAAGAGTGGACATAAGAGCCACCACAGTGTTAATGGTAGTGGAAGTGGAAGTCAGCCTGTTAAGAGAGACATCAGTTAGGTTGAATGCTTCAAATGCAAGAAGATGGGGCATTATGCAAATGAGTGCCCTGAAAAGAAAGTTGAAGGACCTATCAAGCCCAATCCTTTCCAGAAAGGACAGGTGAACCACATCAATGTGGAGGAGGTATATGAGGAGCCTGATGCTGTTGCTGGTAAGTTCAGACTCAATTCCATTCCAGCATTTGTACTCTTTGATATTGGTGCATCTCATTCATTCATATCAAGAGCATTTGTTGAAAGAAATGAACTGCCGGTAGAAACTATTGGGTGTCCTATAAAAGTAAGTTCTCCTGGTGGAGAAATGATAGTGAATTCAGGATGTCATGATCTAGTCATAGAATTTGGGAAGTATAGGTTTCCCGTTAACTTGATAATTCTAAACTCCCAAGGATTGGATGTCATTCTGGGAATGGACTGGATGACCAAGTACAAAGGAGTGATAGATTGTGCCAGCCATACTGTCTCACTCACAACTCAAGAAAATAAAAGGATCAGATTCAAGACCAGCTTTGAAGCAAAAAGGAGTATGCTTAATTCTATTAAGGGGGTTAGCATGGACAGTGTGCCAATTGTGAGTGAATATCCGGATGTGTTTCCGGAAGAATTGCCGGGAATGCCACCAGATAGAGATGTGGAATTTCTGATAGATTTGGTACCAGGGTCTGGACCAATAGCAAAGAGACCGTATAAAATATCAGTTGATGAACTGAAAGAGCTCAAGAAACAACTAGGAGAACAGTTGCAGAAGGGATTCATTCAACCAAGTTCTTCATCTTGGGGAGCCCCAGTTTTGTTCGTGGAGAAGAAAGAAAGAAGCCAAAGGTTATGCATAGATTACCGTTCACTCAACGAGGTAACTATCAAGAACAAATATCCTTTGCCTAGAATCAATGACTTGTTTGATCAGCTAGAAGGAGCATGTGTGTTCTCAAAGATTGATCTCCGGTCAGGATATTTTCAACTCAAGATAAGAGAACAAGGCATACCTAAAACAGCATTCACTACAAGGTATGGATTATATGAGTATACCGTAATGCCTTTTGGCTTGACAAATGCTCCGGCATACTTCATGAATATGATGAACAAGGTGTTGATGGAATTTCTTGACAAGTTTGTTGTCGTTTTCATCGATGACATCTTAGTCTACTCCAAGAGCAAAGAAGAACATGAAGGACACTTGCGTTTGATACTTGAGAAGTTACGGGAGCATAAACTTTATGCCAAATTCATCAAGTGTGAGTTCTGGTTGGAAGAAGTTGGTTTTCTTGGTCATGTTATGACGAAGGATGGTGTAGCAGTTGATCCTGCTAAGGTTTTAGCTGTTACTGAATGGGAATCTCCCAAATCCGTGAAGGAAGTTCGTAGTTTCCTCGGCTTAGAAGGTTACTACAGAAGGTTCATTGAGAATTTCTCTAAGGTAGCTAAGCCTATGACTGAATTGTTAAAGAAAGACAAGAAGTTTGCTTGGTCTGAAGGTTGTGAACTCAGCTTTCAGGAATTGAAGAAGAGACTTGTGACAACACCAGTCTTGTGTCTGCCAGATTTGGAAAAGGATTTCCAAGTATATTGTGATGCATCTCATCAAGGTTTGGGTGCAGTTCTTATGCAAGACGGTAAAGTTGTGGCATATGCCTCGAGACAACTCAAAACTCATGAAGTAAACTATCCTACTCATGATTTAGAGTTAGCCTCTGTCGTCCATGCACTCAAAACATGGAGACACTACCTTCTGGGAAAACGATGTGAAGTGTTCACATATCACAAAAGTTTGAAGTATATCTTCACCCAGAAGGAAATTAATATGAGATAAAGAAGATGGCTTGAACTTATCAAAGACTATGACCTAAGTTTGCAATACCATCCCGGTAAAGCAAATGTTGTAGCAGATGCTCTAAGTCGTAAGGTATTTGTGAATGGCCTTACCAAAGGAGAATTGCCAGATGATCTGTGTACCCAATTTAGAAAACTCAGATTGGAGATTGTGCCTGAAGGACATCTCATGTCTTTGGATGTTCAACCCACCTTGTTGGACAAGATCAAAGAAGCCCAGAAGATTGATAAGGAAATTGAAGAGATTAAAGGAAAGATTGGCATGGGAAAAGCCAAAGGATTCCACGAAGACGAACAGGGTACTTTATGGCATGGGAAACGTATCTGTATTCCACAAGATCTGGAGCTACAGAAACTGATTTTGCAAGAAGCACACAACTCTCCGTATTCTATTCACCCGGGTAACACCAAAATGTACATGGACATGAAAGAAAGATTTTGGTGGAATAATCTCAAGAAGGACATCGCCGAACATATTGCTTTGTGTGATGTGTGTAGTAGAGTGAAAACAGAGCATCAGAAACGAGCAGGTTTGCTTCAACCACTACCTATTCCTGATTGGAAGTGGGACAAAATTGGTATGGATTTCATTACCGGATTAACAAGGACCAGGTCAGGATATGATTCCATATGGGTAGTGGTGGATCGCCTAACCAAAGTGGCTCATTTCATACCCGTGAAGACAACCTATACAAGTGCTAAGTTAGCCAAAATCTACATGAGTAGAATTGTATGTCTACATGGAGTGCCCAAGAGTATTGTGTCTGATAGGGGAACCCAATTCACTTCCCATTTTTGGAGACAGCTACATGAATCATTGGGTACGAGGTTGGAATTCAGTACTGCCTTTCATCCTCAAACCGATGGACAAACAGAAAGAACTAATCGAATTCTTGAAGACATGTTGAGGGCATGTGCCCTAGACTATGGAGCCAGTTGGGATGAAAGTCTGCCTTACGCAGAATTTTCTTATAACAACAGCTATCAAGCCAGCATTGAGATGGCACCGTTTGAGTTTCTCTACGGAAGAAAGTGTACCACCCCATTATTATGGAATGGTGTGGGAGAAAGAAGTTTATTCGGGCCAGATCTTATCAAAGAAGCCGAAGAGAAGGTCAAATTGGTTAAGGACAGGTTGAAGATAGCACAGTCCCGACAGAAAAGCTACGCAGATCCTAAGCGTAGAGAAGTTATCTACGAAGTTGGTGATAGAGCCTATCTTAGAGTGTCACCACTTCGTGGAGTGAAAAGATTCGGAGTCAAAGGAAAATTGGCACCAAGATATGTTGGGCCATTCAAGATTCTAAGTCGCAAAGGAGAAGTTGCCTATGAAATAGAACTGCCAGAATCTCTATCAGCTGTCCATAATGTGTTTCATGTGAGTCAGTTTAAGAAATGTCACCCAGAAATGGAAGAAACTTCCTTGAAGGATACTATACATTTGGAGGAGGTTCAATTGGAATGTGATCTCACCTATGAAGAGAAACCTATCAAGATCCTTGAGACTGCAGAAAGAGTCACAAGGACTAAGACTATCAAGTTTTGCAAAGTGTAGTGGAATCATCATTTCGAAGAGGAAGCAACATGGGAAAGAGAAGATGATCTTCGGAAAGACCACCCTCACCTATTTGCTAGCCAATCCGAATCTCGAGGGTGAGATTCACCTTAAGGGGGTTAGATTTGTAACATCCCTAAAATCATGATTTCAAAGATTGCATATCATTCATGCATGCATATAGAATTGAGATCAATTTCAAACTCATTTCAAGAAAACAGAAGCACATAGTGCTACCATTTTATGTGAGTAAACTTAAATCAAATGTCCGTCCCCATTTGAAAGTTTGAATGCTTTAAACCAAGATTGTTTGTCTCCCTTGTTGATTGATTTGAGTGTGAAGTTAGAACAAAATTTTACAAAATATAAATGGTTTCAAAAACCATTTTCAAACATTTGCAAACCTAGTACAATGTCCCTGTTATTTTGTTTTTCCAAAAAATGACCAAGCCTTTTCAAAGTGACCACATAGTTTTATGCCAAGTTTTGAGACTATTGCACACTGCAAAAATCCCAAAAAGATTTGAAATCAAATAGCTTTTGAAATCATTTGAAAACCATTCCTGAAAATCAATTTAGAAAAAGAAAAGAGAAAAGAATTGGAAAAGGGCCGGCGCCAGGAATTTGGCCCAGCAACAGACGCAGCCCAACTAGCCCACCCGGGCCACCTCTCTCTCTCTCGCACGCGCGGACACACCTAGCAAGTCGCTGACACTCGGACCCCACTTCCCCTTTGCTCTATTCGCTGACAAGCGGGCCCCGTCCACGACGTCATCGTCTTCCCCAAAATTCCGCGCATGCACTCCGCCGCTGCCCGTTGCTGCTTTGATTCCGCGAGGTAAATGGCATTGAATCACTGAGCGTTTCTTGTCGAGTCTCTGCCTATTTAATCCCCTCTCTCTCGTGGCCATTTCCCCTCAACCAATTCCCTCTCCACGCCACCAGGCTGCTCGAAACTCGCCAGACGCCGCCGCTGTCCCGACGATCTCCGGCAGCAATTCCGGTGAGTCCCGACCGCCCCTGTGCCCCTGATTCAAACGATTATGCTCAACATGAGCTCGTGCATCTTCTGACACCCGTCGCTTGCCTGCTCGTGACCCAGGACGCCGTCCCCATTCGTGCCCGCAACCGACCGAGCCGCCGCTCAACTCCGGCGACCAATTACGGTAAGCAGAGCGCGCCCCTTGCCCCCTCTTGCATACTAGGTTGTTCGCCTTCGTCTTGTGCGTCTTCTAATCCCTCTGGTTCATGCTAGGGCGACGCGAAACCTCAGCAACAACTCCGACCGCAACCCCCCGACGCCGTGCACGACTCCGACGAGCTCCAGCAGCCCCTGCCGTGCGCCCCTTGCCAAGCCACCGCCACGTTGAGCTTCAGCACACCACCGCGGTTCTGGTAAGCCTCTTCCCCCACTCCCGCACGATCTAGAACGCCAGCGCCGCCGCTGACAGACGCGCCGCCGCCAGTCGCCGCCGCTAGCACCGCTCAGTTTTGGTCAGATGATTCGTAGCCGTCAGATCCAGATCCAGCGCGTAGGATTAGTTCACTTATCGAACCGTTAAGTTTAGATCTGAGCTGTGCGTGTTAGTTAGATCCAATGGTAGCCGAGCGTGATCCGGTGCGAAGCGGTACGCACCAATAGGAAACAGACGCGTGGCTAGGGTTTAGTTTAAAAACAGAATTTGAATCAGATTTGTAATCAAATTTGATTTAGCTATAACTTTTGATCCACACGTTAGAATTTGACAAATTTTATACCGTTGGAAACAGGAGGACAAGCCCTTTCTGTTTATGCAATGTGTTTAATGTTTAGTTTTTGTTAAAATGATTTTATTTGCAGAAACTTGTTTAGGACTATTTTGAGTATAGAAATTGTTTAGGAAATTATCTTAGTGTCAAATAAACTTGGTTTAGCAAGTTTTTGACTTATTTATGGTTCAGTACTATGCACTTGCTTGGTTGGGTTTTAAAAATCATTCCTTAGCATCTTGCATGCATGCATATATATTTTTTTTTGATTGTATATGTTTTGTATGTGATTGTGGCTATATTTTTATGTGTAGATTTTGGTGCTAGTGATTGTGACTGTGAAGAGTGCTACTCTCCCCACTACCAAGGCAAGTGGTACTTCATGAATATTTCCATCCCTATATATTTTTTATACAAGCATTAGAAATATTTTGCCAATTCTTGCATGTTATTTTTTTTGCCAAATGCCATGTTGGGGAAATCCTAAGTAGTTGTAGAATTGCTAGGAAATTTTCTAAGTTAAGTACTATCTATGCCATGATTAGCCTAGCTAGTAGCAAACAAGGGTTGGTAAAATATACATGCTATGGTAAAAATATTTCTAAGTCTTTGGACTTATGTTTTCTTAATAAAACAACAATGAATCACCTGGGTGGAAAGGGACTTGATTGGTGGTTTTTGGTTGAGTGGTTACACAAGGCCCATGGATATGGTTTACCTTGTGTATCTCACTTGTGGAAAGCCACCCAGGAACAAAGGGATTTTAGAGGCCAAGTGTTGAGAAGCTTATAGTGCAGCCACTTGGCAATATGGGCTCTGCCTGGATCACATAGGTTGCTAGAACTTGGTCATTTGGACAGTTGGTGGTAGTGGGATGATAGGTTGGAACGCGTCCATTTGGCTAATGGAAGTCTTCTGAAAGGTCATGTCTTGGGAAACCAAGTCTGGTGGGGAAAGTGCACAACCTCTGCAGATGGAAAAATCTAAGTACTTAGCCAAGTCCATGGCAATGGACAACTTGAGCATCAAGACATGGAAGCAATCAAGAATCTCATCACTCCAACTTCTAAGTAAAAACTTGTGGGTGAACAAGGGTGAAGGACCTCAATGTCTATTGATGGTTTCTTGGGAAAAGTTTTGACAAAGAAAAACTTAGTGATTTCAACTAATAGGAAAACCTATTTTTGAGCAAAGCATGCCAAGCTACACTTAGCCAAAATGCATATAGTAATATAGTCCACCTAAATTTTACTAAGGTATCACTTGCCAATACTATTCCAAAGTATTGACCCACTGTGGCTGTAACTTGTGATGTTGCAGGTTACTCTGATGAGGATTAGGTGTCATGAGTCTACACTCAACATGTTTGCCTGTGGCACATGAAGATGAAGACTTATAACTATTTACTTATTCCAAACTCTTGTATTAGGCCTGTGGCCTTGAGTTGTAAAGACTAGGTTTTATCTCTGGAATGGATGTAATAAATGACCTTTGTATCTGTGTACTTCATATTAAACTGTGGATGCTAGCAATGATCCAGGGACTAGCATTGCAATCACAGGGATCCTTTTCCTTTACAAAGGGGGGATATTACAAAGACATGGAAGCTATCAAGAATCTCCTCATCCCAATTTCTAAGTTAAAACTTGTGGTTGAACAAGGGTGAAGGTTCACCAATTTCCATTGGTGGTTCCTTGGGAAAGTTTATCAAAGAAAAACTTAGTGTTTTCAACTGATAGGTAAAACCTATTTTGAGCAAAGCAAGCCTAAGCTACTCTTAGCTAAAATACATATAGAATCTAGACTACTATTATTCTACTAAGGTATCACTTGCCAATACCATTCCAATGTATTGACCCACTGTGGCTGTAACTTGTGATGTTGCAGGTTATTCTGATGATGATTAGGGGTTATGAGTCTACACTCAACATGCTTGCCTGTGGCACATGAAGATGAAGACTTATTTGTCTTATTATATATTTGAACTCTTGTATTAGGCCTATGGCCATGGAGTTTGTAAAAGACTATGTTTGACTCTGGAATGATATGTAATAATGACCTTTGTTTCTATGTACTTCATCTTAAACTGTGGATGCTAGCAGTGATCCAGGGACTAGCATTGCAATCACAGGGATCCTTACCTTTATAAAGGGAGGGATATTACAGATGGTATCAGAACACTGTGTTGCCTGTAGGATTATGAACCTAGGAATGGATTAGAAACCACTAAGGAAAAAAATTCCAACAAATTCCACACTTGTCTTATTCTTCTTGTAAACTTTTCAAATATTCTTTGTCATCTCTTTTGATAGAAGGATGCATTGTTAGCCTTTAGACTAGAGAGTGAAAGATGTATTGTGCCTTATTAGTTGGACCACCACACTCATCATTATATTTCCAAAATTTTGACTAAGTTATATTGAATCTTGGTTGCTTGTATTATGTATGCCATGACTTGTGTGTTGTTTGCCAATGATATGCTTGTGCCACTTGTCTTGTGTACTTTTAGTAATGTTGTTTCTAACTTTTCTCTATCTTATAAAATAGATGCCTAATGTTACTATCAGCACGGCTGAAGGGTTCAAGGGAACTCGTTTTGGCACTCGTCTTATTGAGCTCACTAGTGTGCTCAATCTCCCACTTCCTACCATCATGATGCTTCCCCTCACCAAGTTCGAGAGGAAGGACCTTTGGGGCTTCAAGATTACTCAGCCGGGACGCCAGGCTGAGCCAGCCACGGAGGCCATCACCTTCAAGCTCATGCATGATGACAAGGAGAGAGGCCTAGAGTTAGTCATGCAGGATTTGCTTGGATGCTTGTCAGGGAGACACTCTCGGGAGATTAGAGGTACTCACTTCCACGCCTTCGGTAGACGTGATGAGGATGGAGAGGCCATTGACTTCGACGACACTGCTAGAGAGACGGCAGAGCCGATTCGACTATACCTCCAGGACTTAGAGGTTCTTCTTAGGCACCTAGATACTGATAGGACCAACGTCATGCTTAGTAATGACGAACTCCAGGTGCAGCTTCGTGAGAAGGACAAGCTCTTCGCGGAGCAAGATGAGATAGTCAAGGAGATGGAGGCCAAGTTTGAGAGTCAGGATAGAAAGTTCAAGAGTCAAGAGAAAAGAGTCCAAGATAGGAATAAGAGGATTCGAGACATGACTGCAGAACTAGAGGCCAAAGACTTTGAGCTCGAGCATCAGTAGGTGGTGATTGAGAGACTTCGTTCACAGAAGAGGGCTCTCAAAGCCAAGGTAGAGGCCTTGACCACCAATGTCGAGGAATACAAGACCGCTATGGAGAATGCAGGTCTTACACTTGTCGACGAGGAGGTTGATGCAGGGGAGTAGTGATGACTACTCATTTACCTTATATTTATCATACTTTTGATTATTGAGTCGCAATGATCATCCAACATGTGGATGGCTTGCTATTGGTGTGTTTACCTTTCAAAACTTGTTGTTTATGTTGTTGAACTTTTGTTATTTTGATGCATGCTTGGTGATTGTCTATGTGATGTATTGTGCATGTTAAGCATATATGGGTATCTCATTCTTACCCTTATTGAAAACCACAGATGCCTCCCCGACGTGCCAATCCCAACCCTAACAACAACAATATCACCCCTGAGATGCAGCAGATGATGACAGCTCAGACGCAGCTGATGCAGATGATGACGACGTTCATACAACAACAACAACAACAACAACAACAACAACAACAACAACAACAACAACAACAACAACAACAACAACAACAACAACAACAACAACAACAACAACAACAACAACAACAACAACAACAACAACAACAACAACAACAACAACAACAACAACAACAATAACAACAATAATAATAACAACAACAACAACAACAATCAGAACAACCCACCGGGTTTTGACATGCTTACCAGATTCTTAAGACTGAGGCCAGCAAAGTTCTCAAGAACTACTGATCCCATGGTGGCCAATGATTGGCTATGCTCAGTGAACAAAGATTTGGTAACTGTTGGCTGTACTGATGAAGAGAAAGTCAGATTTGTAGCACACTTGTTGGAAGGACCAACAGCCACTTGGTGGGATAACTTCTAGATCACCACTCCCATTGAGGATGTGACATGGGCTATCTTTGAAGATGGTTTTCGTACTGCTCACATCTCATCCGGAGTGATGAGTTTGAAGAAGAAGGAATTTCATAACCTGAAGCAGCGCCACCGCAGCGTGGCTGAATATATTGAGGAGTTCAACAACCTGGCGCGTTACGCACCGGATGAAGTTGACACTGATGCTAAGAGGAAAGAAAAGTTCCTTGAAGGATTGAACGATGAATTGAACCTGTAGTTAGCTGTGGCCTATGTCCCCACATATCAGTCTCTTTGTGACAAGGCTGCCATCTTGGAGAGCAAGATGAAACAAGTTGAAAGCAGGAAGAGGAAGCACTCTGACAAGCACATCTCGGGATCGTCTCACAAGCGTTCCCATTATGATGATAGTGATAATTCTGGATCCCACAAGCATGGGAAGTACAACAAACACCACAACCACAACCGCCATCATGACAACAAGCACCACCGTAGTCATGACAATGACAAGTACAAGAATCACAAGAGTGGATATAAGAGCCACCACAATGGAAGTGGAAGTGGTAGTGGAAGCCAGCCTGTCAAGAAGGATCTTAGTCAGGTTGAATGTTTCAAGTGCAAGAAGATGGGGCATTATGCAAATGAGTTCCCAGAAAAGAAAGTTGAAGGACCCAACAAGCCCAACCCTTTCCAGAAGGGGCAAGTGAACCACATCAATGTGGAAGAGATCTATGAGGAACCTGATGCTGTTGCTGGTAAGTTCAAAATTAATTCTATTCCAGCATTTGTTCTCTTTGATACTGGTGCATCTCATTTATTCATATCAAGAGCATTTGTTGAAAGAAATGAACTACCATTAGAAACTATTGGGTGTCCTATAAAAGTAAGTTCTCCCGGCGGAGAAATGATAGTGAACTCAGGATGTCATGATCTAGTCATAGAGTTTGGGAAGTATAAGTTTCCCGTTAATCTGATAATCCTAAACTCCCAAGGATTGTATGTGATTTTGGGAATGGACTGGATGACTAAGCACAAGGGAGTGATAGATTGTGCCAACCATACTGTCTCACTCACAACTCCAGAAAACAAAAGGATCAGATTCAAGACCAACTTTGAATCGAAAGGGAGTAAGCTAAATTCTCTTAAGGGGGTTAGCATAAATAGTGTGCCTATTGTGAGTGAATATCCGGATGTGTTTCCGGAAGAATTGCCGGGAATGCCACCAGATAGGGATGTGGAATTTCTGATTGATTTTCTACCAGGATCGGGACCAATAGCAAAGAGACCGTACAAGATGTCAGTTGATGAGTTGAAAGAACTCAAGAAACAACTTGGAGAACAGTTGCAGAAAGGATTTATTCAACCAAGTTCTTCATCCTGCGGAGCACCAGTATTGTTTGTGGAAAAGAAGGATAGAAGTCAAAGGTTATGCATAGATTACCGCTCACTCAATGAGGTGACTATAAAGAACAAATACCCTTTGCTTAGAATCAATGACTTGTTTGATCAGTTAGAAGGAGCTTGTGTGTTCTCAAAGATTGATCTCTGGTCAGGTTATTTCCAGCTCAAGATAAGAGAACAAGACATACCTAAGACAGCTTTCACCACTAGGTATGGATTGTATGAGTATACTGTGATGCCATTTGGTTTGACCAATGCACCAGCATACTTTATGAATATGATGAACAAGGTGTTCATGGAGTTCCTTGATAAGTTTGTTGTCGTTTTCATCGATGACATTTTGATCTACTCCAAGAGGAAACAAGAGCATGAAGGACATTTGCGTTTGATACTTGAGAAGCTTAGGGAGCATAAGCTGTATGCCAAATTCAACAAGTGTGAGTTTTGGTTGAATGAAGTTGGATTTCTTGGACATGTTGTGTTAGGATATGGTGTAGCAGTTGATCCTGCTAAAGTTTCAGCTGTAACTGAATGGGAATATCCTAAGTCTGTGAAAGAGGTTCGTATTTTCCTTGGCTTGGCAGGATACTACAGAAGGTTCATTGAGAATTTCTCCAAGATAGCTAAGCCAATGACAGAGTTACTAAAGAAAGACAAGAAATTTGCTTGGTCTGAGGGATGTGAACTCAGTTTTCAAGAATTGAAGAAGAGACTAGTGACAGCACCAGTCTTATGTCTGCCAGCTTGGAGAAGGATTTCCAAGTGTATTGCGATGCATCACATCATGGATTAGGTGCAGTTCTAATGCAAGAAGGGAAAGTTGTGGCTTATGCCTCGAGACAACTCAAAACTAATGAGGTAAACTACCCAACTCATGATTTATAGTTAGCCTCTGTTGTCCATGCACTCAAAACATGGAGACACTACCTTTTGGGAAAGCGATGTGAAGTGTTCACAGATCACAAAAGTTTGAAGTATATCTTCACCCAAAAAGAAATTAACATGAGACAAAGAAGATGGCTAGAACTCATCAAGGACTATGACTTGAGTTTGCAATACCACCCCGGTAAAGCAAATGTTGTAGCGGATGCTCTAATCCGTAAGGTTTTTGTGAATGGCCTTACTAAAGGAGAACTGCCAGATGATCTGTGTGCCCAATTTAGAGATCTCAGATTGGAGATTGTGCCTGAAGGACATCTCATGGTATTGGATGTTCAACCTACATTGTTGGACAAGATCAAGGAAGCCCAAAAGACAGACAAGGAAATTGAAGAGATTAAGGAAAAGATTGGCAAGGGAAAAGCCAAAGGATTCCATGAAGATGAACAGGGTACTTTATGGTATGGAAAACGTATCTGTGTTCCACAAGATCCGGAACTTCGAAAACTGATTTTACTAGAAGCCCACAACTCACCATATTCCATTCATCCGGGTAACACCAAAATGTACATGGATATGAAATAAAGATTTTGGTGGAATAATCTCAAGAAGGACATCGCCGAACATATTGCTTTGTGTGATGTATGTAGTAGAGTGAAAGCGGAACACCAGAAACCAGCTGGATTGCTGCAACCACTACCTATTCCTGATTGGAAGTGGGACAAGATTGGTATGGATTTCATTACCGGATTGCCAAGGACCCAGTCAGGATATGATTCTATTTGGGTAGTAGTGGCTCGCCTAACTAAAGTGGCTCATTTCATACCCGTGAAGACAACCTACACAAGTGCTAAGTTAGCCAAGATCTATATGAGTAGAATTGTATGTCTACATGGAGTACCCAAGAGTATTGTGTCTGATAGGGGAACTCAATTCACTTCTCATTTTTGGAGGCAACTACATGAGTCATTGGGAACGAGGTTGGAATTCAGCACTGCTTTTCATCCTCAGACCGATGGACAAACAAAAAGGACCAACCAGATTCTTGAATATATGTTGAGGGCATGTGCCCTAGACTATGTAGCCAGTTGGGATGAAAGTCTACCTTACGCACAATTCTCTTACAATAACAGCTATCAAGCCAGTATTGAGATGGCACCATTTGAGTTTCTCTATGGGAGAAAGTGTACCACCCCATTGCTATGGAATGGTGTGGGAGAAAGAAGTTTGTTCGGACCAGAACTAATCAAAGAGGCTGAAGAGAAAGTCAAGCTGGTTAAGGACAGATTAAAGATAGCACAGTCCCGACAGAAGAGCTACGCAGATCCTAAGCGTAGATAAGTCACCTATGAAGTAGGTGATAGAGCTTATCTTAGAGTGTCACCACTTCGTGGAGTGAAGAGATTTGGAGTCAAAGGAAAATTGGCCCCAAGATATGTTGGACCGTTCAAGATTCTGAGTCGTAAAGGAGAAGTATCTTATGAGATTGAATTGCCAGAATCATTGTCTGCCGTTCACAATGTGTTTCATGTGAGTCAGCTTGAGAAATGCCATCCAGAAATGGAAGAGACTTCTTTGAAGGATATTATACCATTTGAGGAGGTTCAATTGGAAAGTGATCTCACTTACGAGGAAACACCTATCAAGATTCTTGAGACTGCAGAAAGAGTTACTCGGACTAAGACTATCAAATTCTGCAAAGTTCAATGGAACCATCATTTCGAAGAAGAATCAACATGGGAAAGAGAAGATGATCTTCGGAAAGACCACCCTCACCTATTTGCTAGCCAATCCGAATCTCGAGGGCGAGATTCACCTTAAGGGGGTTAGATTTGTAAGATCCCTAAAATCATGTTTTCAAAGATTGCATATCATTCATGCATGCATATCATTTAGGGATCAATTTCAAAACTCATTTCTAGAAAACAGAAGCACTGAGTGCTATTATTTTATGTGAGCATGCATTGAACTAATGCCACTCTCAAATGAGGATATAATTGTTTAAACCAAGTTTTGTTTGCCCTTATGTTGGTTTGGTTAAGTGTAAAAGCTTGCACAAAAATTTCCAAAACAAATATGGTTTTAAAACCAGTTTCAAATCTTCATCAAACCATGTGCTAAGGCACTGTTATTTTTAAAAATATTCAAAGGACCATGCTAGTCCAACAAGACAACATGATTTTATACTAAAAATTATACAAGATTCATTTTATAAAAGGCCAGAAAGGTTTGGAATTCAAATGATTTTGAATTCATATGAAAAAGGTTTCCTGAAAATCAATTTAGAAAGAGAAAAAGAGATAAGAAATAGAAAAGGGCCGGTGTCAGACTTTCATCCCAATAGCAGACCTAGCCCACTAAGCCCACCCAGGGTTTTTCCCTCTCTTTCTCACGCCGCACAGACCTACCCCGCTCTCACTGACTGGTGGACCCGAATGCCACGCGAGCATCGTCCCCGAGCCACGCACCCCCACGACCTCGTCGATGCCGCCGTTACCTCATCACTACCGCGATTGAAGCAGGCTTAATTGCCGGCGTTTCCTCGCGAGATTCTCGCCCCTGATCCGGCTATAATACCCCCTCACCTCTCCGCTCATTTCCCCTCACTCGGCGCACCATTTCCGCCACCAGGCTACGCGCATTCGAGCTCAGAACCCCGTAGCACCGACGAACTCCGGCGACCGATTCCGGTGAGCACCGTCCGCCCCCCCCCCCCCCCCCCGTCTCTGTTTCATGCGAGCGTGATCAACATGTCCTTGTGCATCTTATCATGCCTTCCTTTTTCTCTGTATCGTCCTAGAGCGTCGTCACCGTCCACCTCTGGAAGCAACCGAAGCTCAGCATAACTCCGGCGACCCCTCCTGGTAGTTCCCGACCACCCCTTCCTCTCTTCTGGATACTCACTTGTTCGCCAGGCTTGTGCGCATCTAACAGCGTCTCTGGTTTGTCTTAGCGCGCACCAGAACCTCGCCCCCGACGACGCCAGAGCTTGCCCGACGAGCAATAGCAGCCAGATCCGAGCGCCCCTGTCCCTCCCTCGACCACCTTGAGCTTCACTACATCCCCGCGAACACGGTAACCACCTCCACCCCTCCCTGCGCGATCTGAATCGCCGGCAACATCTCTGACGGAGCCGCGCCGCCGCATCGCCGCCACTAGCGCCCCCGTCTATGGTCGTTTGATTTGTGGCCGTAGGATCTAGATAAAATAATGGCAAGAAAAAATAATGGCACAATCATAATCACAATCACAATCACTATTTGCACCAAAATCAACACATAAAATAATGGCACAAAATCACATACACAATTTATACAAGAAAAAATACATGAATGTATGCAATATGCCATGTGATAATTTTCTACACCAAACAAGACAAGTGCATAGTACTGAATCACAAACAAGTACAAAACAAGCTAAATAAACTTTATTTGAACAATAAAACATTTTTCAAATAATTACTACACCCAAATTATGCCTATAAATGTTTCTGCAAAAACAATCATTTTAATAGAGGCAAAACATTAAACACATTGCATAAACAGAAAGGTTTTTCTCTCCTGATTCCATTGATATAAAATTTGTCAAATTTGGACGTGGGAATCAAAAGTTATGAATTAAACAAGTTTAAACATATAATAGATATAAAATCTGATTTTAAATCTAAGAACTGGCTACGCGGCGCGCTCTGATTGGATGGTACCGCTTCGCGCTGGATCGCGCTCGCGCACCGTCAGATCTACTTAAAACCAACGGCTCAGATCTGCCTGTACCTCTTCGCCTGGCTTCTAATCTAAACCACTGGATCTAGATCCAGTGGATCAAATCTCTCTGACTCTAAATCGGCGGCGCTCATGGGCACAGCGGCGGCGACGGCTCTGCCCGCGATGGTGCGGCGATTCTAGCAAGGGCTGGGGGCAGTGGTGAAGCTTACCGGCATCGCAAGGTTGCGAGGAAGCTCCAGATGTTGTTGGCGTGGACAGGGGCAAGCTGTTGTGGCCGTGGGAGCTTGCCGGAGTTGGGGACAGCGTCGGGCTTAGGTGGACAGCGACGTTGGCGACGTTCTGATCCGCCTTAACACAAACGGAAGGCATCAGCATGTGCACATCATTCAGGCGAACAAGATAGGGTCAAGGGGAAGGCACGGGGCGGTCGAACCTCACCGAAATTCCTTGTCGGAGTTGGAGACGGCGTCAGGAGTTTGCGGTGTTCGACGGAGTCGACGACCTGGGGCAGTACAAGTCGAACCAAAGGTGTCAGAAGAAGTGCAAGATGATTGTGGAGCATATCGTGTGAACCAGAGAGAAAGGCGTGCTCGGAACTCACCGTGATAACTCGCCGGAGTGGTTCGGGACAGCGACGGTGCGAGCTCGATTGTGGACAGCCTAGCAGCGCTCTGTGGTTGGTGAGTGAGGGGAATGGAGCGGAGTGAGGAGGGGTTTAAGTAGCCGGGGCGAGAGAGGTAGTTATGTCTGCAGTAACGCGTAATCAAGCGCGAGATCATCGGGAAGAAACGGCCGTGGCGGAGCTGGTTGCGGGCGCGATTTGGGGACGAAGGGGTGACGTGGAGGTGGGTCCGAGGCGTCAGCGAGAGGGGGGTGCTCGTGTGGGTGAGAAACAGAGGGAGAGGGAAACCCAGGTGGGCTGTTTGTTGGGCTGGATCCAGTGTTGGGCAATATTGGCAACGCTAGACCTTTTTCTTTTCTTTATTCCTTTTCTATTTCTGTTTTGATTTTTTGGATTCATTTTCAAACAAATTCCAATGCAATTTGAATTCAAATCTTTTCTGGATTTTTTTAGAGTGTAACAATCATAGTTTTGGGCATAAAACCATGTGGTCTCTCTGTACTAGCTTGGTCCCTTTGATAAAACAAAATAAACAGTGCTATAGCACTTGATTTGAATAGGTTTTGAAAATGGTTTTAAACCATTTCTGTTTTGTAAATTTTGGTCCAGGCACTAACATTCAACCAAAACAACAAGAGAGCAAGCAAAGCTTGGTTCAAACAAATAATCTCTCATTGGAGAGTAGCATTGTATCAATGCTTTGTCTACATAAAATAATAGCACTTAGTGCTTCTATTAACTTGAAATGAGTTTGATATTTGGTCCCTAAATGATATGCATGCATGAATGATATGCAAATTTTGAAACATGATTTTAGGGATGTTATAAATCTAACCCCCTTAAGGTGAATCTCGCCCTCGAGATTCGGATTGGCTAGCAAATAGGTGAGGGTGGTCTTTTCGAAGATCATCTTCTCTTTCCCATATTGCTTCTTCTTCGGAATGATGGTTCCATTGAACCTTGCAGAATTTGATAGTCTTAGTCCGTGTAACTCTTTCTACAGTCTCAAGAATCTTGATAGGTTTCTCTTCATAAGTGAGATCACTTTCCAATTGAACATCCTCCAAAGGTATGGTATCCTTCAAAGAAGTCTCCCGCATTTCTGGATGGCATTTCTTAGGCTGACTCACATGAAACACATTGTGAACGGCAGACAATGATTCTGGCAATTCAATCTCATAAGATACTTCTCCTTTACGACTCAGAATCTTGAACGGTCCAACATATCTTGGGGCCAATTTTCCTTTGACTCCAAATCTCTTCACTCCACGAAGTGGTGACACTCTAAGATAAGCTCTATCACCTACTTCATAGGTGACTTATCTACGCTTAGGATCTGCGTAGCTCTTCTGTCAGGACTGTGCTATCTTTAATCTATCCTTAACCAGCTTGACTTTCTCTTCAGCCTCTTTGACTAGTTCTGGTCCGAACAAACTTCTTTCTCCCACACCATTCCATAGCAATGGGGTGGTACACTTTCTCCCATAGAGAAACTCAAATGGTGCCATCTCAATACTGGCTTGATAGCTGTTATTGTAAGAGAATTGTGGGTAAGGTAGACTTTCATCCCAACTGGCTCCATAGTCTAGGGCACATGCCCTCAACATATCTTCAAGAATCTGGTTGGTCCTTTTTGTTTGTCCATCAGTCTGAGGATGAAAAGCAGTGCTGAATTCCAACCTCGTTCCCAATGACTCATGTAGTTGCCTCCAAAAATGAGAAGTGAATTGAGTTCCCCTATCAGACACAATACTCTTGGGTACTCCATGTAGACATACAATTCTACTCATATAGATCTTGGCTAACTTAGCACTTGTGTAGGTTGTCTTCACGGGTATGAAATGAGCCACTTTATTTAGGCGAGCCACTACTACCCAAATAGAATCATATCCTGACCGGGTCCTTGGCAATCCGGTAATGAAATCCATACCAATCTTGTCCCACTTCCAATCAGGAATAGGTAGTGGTTGCAGCAATCCAGCTGGTTTCTGGTGTTCCGCTTTCACTCTACTACATACATCACACAAAGCAATATGTTCGGCAATGTCCTTCTTGAGATTATTCCACCAAAATCTTTCTTTCATATCCATGTACATTTTGGTGTTACCCGGATGAATGGAATATGGTGAGTTGTGGGCTTCTTGTAAAATCAGTTTTTGAAGTTCCGGATCTTGTGGAACACAGATACGTTTTCCATACCATAAAGTACCATGTTCATCTTCATGGAATCCTTTGGCTTTTCCCTTGCCAATCTTTTCCTTAATCTCTTCAATTTCCTTGTCTGTCTTTTGGGCTAACTTGATCTTGTCCAACAATGTAGGTTGAACATCCAATACCATGAGATGTCCTTCAGGCACAATCTCCAATCTGAGATCTCTAAATTGGGCACACAGATCATCTGGCAATTCTCCCTTAGTAAGGCCATTCACAAAAACCTTACGGATTAGAGCATCCGCTACAACATTTGCTTTACCGGGGTGGTATTGCAAACTCAAGTCATAGTCCTTGATGAGTTCTAGCCATCTTCTTTTTCTCATGTTAATTTCTTTTTGGGTGAAGATATACTTCAAACTTTTGTGATCTGTGAACACTTCACATCGCTTTCCCAAAAGGTAGTGTCTCCATGTTTTGAGTGCATGGACAACAGAGGCTAACTATAAATCATGAGTTGGGTAGTTTACCTCATTAGTTTTGAGTTGTCTCGAGGCATAAGCCACAACTTTCCCTTCTTGCATTAGAACTGCACCTAATCCATGATGTGATGCATCGCAATACACTTGGAAATCCTTCTCCAAGCTGGCAGACATAAGACTGGTGCTGTCACTAGTCTCTTCTTCAATTCTTGAAAACTGAGTTCACATCCCTCAGACCAAGCAAATTTCTTGTCTTTCTTTAGTAACTCTGTCATTGGCTTAGCTATCTTGGAGAAATTCTCAATGAACCTTCTGTAGTATCCTGCCAAGCCAAGGAAACTACGAACCTCTTTCACAGACTTAGGAGATTCCCATTCAGTTATAGCTGAAACTTTATCAGGATCAACTGCTACACCATCTCCTGACACAACGTGTCCAAGAAATCCAACTTCATTCAACCAAAACTCACACTTGTTGAATTTGGCATACAACTTATGCTCCCTAAGCTTCTCAAGTATCAAACGCAAATGTCCTTCATGCTCTTGTTTCCTCTTGGACTAGATCAAAATGTCATCGATGAAAACGACAACAAACTTATCAAGGAACTCCATGAACACCTTGTTCATCATATTCATAAAGTATGCTGGTGCATTGGTCAAACCAAATGGCATCACAGTATACTCATACAATCCATACCTAGTGGTGAAAGCTGTCTTAGGTATGTCTTGTTCTCTTATCTTGAGCTGGAAATAACCTGACCGGAGATCAATCTTTGAGAACACACAAGCTCCTTCTAACTGATCAAACAAGTCATTGATTCTAAGCAAAGGGTATTTGTTCTTTATAGTCACCTCATTGAGTGAGCGGTAATCTATGCATAACCTTTGACTTCTATCCTTCTTTTCCACAAACAATACTGGTGCTCCCCAGGATGAAGAACTTGGTTGAATAAATCCTTTCTGCAACTGTTCTCCAAGTTGTTTCTTGAGTTCTTTCAACTCATCAACTGACATCTTGTACGGTCTCTTTGCTATTGGTCCCGATCCTGGTAGAAAATCAATCAGAAATTCCACATCTCTATCTGGTGGCATTCCCGGCAATTCTTCCGAAAACACATCCGGATATTCACTCACAATAGGCACACTGTTTATGCTAACCCCCTTAAGAGAATTTAGCTTACTCCCTTTCGATTCAAAGTTGGTCTTGAATCTGATCCTTTTGTTTTCTGGAGTTGTGAGTGAGACAGTATGGTTGGCACAATCTATCACTCCCTTGTGCTTAGTCATCCAGTCCATTCCCAAAATCACATCCAATCCTTGGGAGTTTAGGATTATCAGATTAACGGGAAACTTATACTTCCCAAACTCTATGACTAGATCATGACATCCTGAGTTCACTATCATTTCTCCGCCGGGAGAACTTACTTTTATAGGACACCCAATAGTTTCTAATGGTAGTTCATTTCTTTCAACAAATGCTCTTGATATGAATGAATGAGATGCACCAGTATCAAAGAGAACAAATGCTGGAATAGAATTAAGTTTGAACTTACCAGCAACAGCATCAGGTTCCTCATAGATCTCTTCCACATTGATGTGGTTCACTTGCCCCTTCTGGAAAGGGTTGGGCTTGTTGGGTCCTTCAACTTTCTTTTCTGGGCACTCATTTTCATAATGCCCCATCTTCTTGCACTTGAAACATTCAACCTGACTAAGATCCTTCTTGACAGGCTGGCTTCCACTACCACTTCCACTTCCATTGTGGTGGCTCTTATATCCACTCTTGTGATTCTTGTACTTGTCATTGTCATGACTACGGTGGTGCTTGTTGTCATGATGGCGGTTGTGGTTGTGGTGTTTGTTGTACTTCCCATGCTTGTGGGATCCAGAATTATCACTATCATCATAATGGGAACGCTTGTGAGACGATCCCGAGATGTGCTTGTCAGAGTGCTTCCTCTTCCTGCTTTCAACTTGTTTCATCTTGCTCTCCAAGATGGTAGCCTTGTCACAAAGAGACTGATATGTGGGGACATAGGCCACAGCTAACTGCAGGTTCAATTCATCGTTCAATCCTTCAAGGAACTTTTCTTTCCTCTTAGCATCAGTGTCAACTTCATCCGGTGCGTAACGCGCCAGGTTGTTGAACTCCTCAATATATTCAGCCACGCTGCGGTGGCGCTGCTTCAGGTTATGAAATTCCTTCTTCTTCAAACTCATCACTCCGGATGAGATGTGAGCAGTACGAAAACCATCTTCAAAGATAGCCCATGTCACATCCTCAATGGGAGTGGTGATCTAGAAGTTATCCCACCAAGTGGCTGTTGGTCCTTCCAACAAGTGTGCTGCAAATCTGACTTTCTCTTCATCAGTACAGCCAACAGTTACCAAATATTTGTTCACTGAGCATAGCCAATCATTGGCCACCATGGGATCAGTAGTTCCTGAGAACTTCGCTGGCCTCAGTCTTAAGAATCTGGTAAGCATGTCAAAACCCGGTGGGTTGTTCTGATTGTTGTTGTTGTTATTATTATTATTATTATTATTGTTGTTGTTGTTGTTGTTGTTCTGATTCTGGATGAACGTGGTCATCATTTGCATCAACTGAGTCTGAGCTGTCATCATCTGTTGCATCTCAGGGGTGATGTTGTTGTTGTTGGGGTTGGGATTGGCACGTCGGGGAGGCATCTGTGGTTTTCAATAAGGATAAGAATGAGATACCCATAGATGCTAACATGCACAATACATCACATAACAAATCACAATCATGCATCATAGGAGTAAAAGTTCAACAACACAGACAACAAGTTTTTGGAAAAGTAAACACACCAATAGCAAGCCATCCACATGTTGGATGGTCATTGCGACTCAATAATCAAAAGCATGGTAAATAAATGGTAAATGAGTAGTCATCACTACTCCTCTGCATCAACCTCCTCATCAACAAGTGTAAGACCTGCATTCTCCATAGCGGTCTTTTATTCCTCGACATTGGTGGTCAAGGTCTCTACTTTGGCTTTGAGAGCCCTCTTCTATGCACGAAGCCTCTCAATCACACCTTGCTGATGCTCGAGCTCGAAGTCCTTGGCCTCTAGTTCTGCAGTCATGTCTCGAATCCTCTTTTTCCTATCCTGGACTCTCTTCTCTTGACTCTTGAACTTTCTATCCTGACTCTCAAACTTGGCCTCCATTTCTTTGACTATCTCATCTTGCTCTGCAAAGAGCTTGTCCTTCTCACGAAGCTGCACCTGGAGTTCATCATTGCTGAGCATGACGTTGGTCCTATTAGTATCTAGGTGCCTAAGAAGAACCTCTAAGTCCTGGAGGTATAGACGAATCGGCTCTGCCGTCTCTCTCGAAGCATCCTCGAAGTCAATGGCCTCACCATCCTCATCACGTCTACCGAAGGCGTGGAAGTGAGTACCTCTAATCTCTCGAGAGTGTCTCCCTAGTAAACGTCCAAGCAAATCCTGCATGACTACCTCTAGGCCTCTCTCCTTGTCATCATGCATGAGCTTGAAGATGATTACCTCCATGGTAGGCTCAGTCTGGCGTCCTGGCTGATTAACCTTGAAGCCCCAAAGGTATTTCCTCTCAAACTTGGTGAGGGGAAGCATCATGATGGTAGGAAGTGGGAGATTGAGCAAACTAGTGAGCTCAATAATACGAGTGCCAAAACGAGTTCCTTTGAAATCTTCAGTTGTGCTGATAGTAACATTAGGCATCTATTTAATAAGATCGAAAAAGTTAGAATCAACACAACTTGAGATAAATCACAAGACAAGGCATCACATGCATAACTTTGGAAATCAAAACACACAAGTCATGGCATACATGGATCCATTACAAACAACCAAGGTTCAACTTATTTTAAACAACATTTGGGAAATAAAATGGTAAGTGTGATGGTCCAACTAACGAAGTACGTTACAATTCCATCTCACTTGCCAAGTTGGCTAACAGGGCATCCCTAGAGGCAATCTGTCTATCTAGATCACATGACTCCATTGCTAAGTCTATGATGTCCTTCCTTAAACTTTGGTTGGTAGCCTCTAACTCTTGGGTATGCTTCTTTTCTTCCTTAAGGTCATTCTGGGTGTTTAGCATTCTGCATTTGATTCTATCACCAAGCTCTTTGATGGCCTTCCAAGCTGCATCCCTTGCTGAATCAAAAAATGTGGTGTGCATCACTGAGTTGGTGACCATGCAGAATCCTGAGTCCTTGTGGTTGTCTTCCTTGTTTTTATACAAGTGAAGCTGCACCCACCAGTACTCAACTCCTTCATCCATTACAGCAAAACCTTTGTACACAGTTGCACCATGTATTCCCATGGCAACCATGAGGTCCTTGAGAGCCTTGGGGAATTCTGTCTCACATTCCAAAGTCATAGTCATGAGTGGTCCCTTCCTCACGGCTTCGTTGATGGAGTTCATCTACAAATAGAGATGATAAAGAAGATTAGAAAAGTTTACGAGAAGAAAAGACAAGTGTGGAAGTTGTTGAAAAATTTTCCTTAGTGGTTTCCAATCCTAGGGTCATAATCCTATAGGCAACACAGTGCTCTGATACCATCTGTAAGATCCCTCCCTTTACAAAGGTAAGGATCCCTGTGATTGCAATGCTAGTCCCTGGATCAATGCTAGCATCCACAGTTTAAGATGAAGTACACAGAAACAAAGGTCATTATTACATATCATTCTAGAGACAAACATAGTCTTTTACAAACTCCATGGCCACATGCCTAATACAAGAGTTCAAATATATAATAAGATAAATAAGTCTTCATCTTCATGTGTCACAGGCAAGCATGTTGAGTGTAGACTCATAACCCCTAATCATCATCAGAATAACCTGCAACATCACAAGTTACAGCCACAGTGGGTCAATACATTGGAATAGTATTGGCAAGTGATACCTTAGTAGAATATTGGTAGACTAGATACTATATGCATTTTGGCTAAGTGTAGCTTAGGCTTGCTTTGCTCAAGATAGGTTTTGCCTATTAGTTGAAAGCACTAAGTTTTTCTTTGACAAAATCTTTCCCAAGGAAACACCAATAGAAATTGGTGAACCTTCACCCTTGTTCACCCACAAGTTTTAACTTAGAAATTGGGATGAGGAGATTCTTGATAGCTTTCATGTCTTGATGCTCAAGTTGTCCAATACCAGGGACATGGCTAAGTACTTAGATTCTTCCATCTGCAGAGGTTGTGCACTTTCCCCACAAGACATGATTTTCACCAAGACAGGACCTTTCAGAAGCCTTCCCTTAGACCAAATGGACGCGTTCCAACCTATCATCCCACTACCACCAACTGTCCAAATGGCTAAGTTATTGCAACCTATGTGATCCAGGCAGAGCCCATATTGCCAAGTGGCTGCACTAGAAGCTTATTAACATATGGCATATCAAATCCCTTTGTTACTAGGTGGCTTTCCACAAGTGAGATACACAAGGTAAACCATAGAAATGGCCTTGTGTAACAACTCAGCATAAACCATTCCTTCCATTCCACCCAGGTGTTTCATTCACTTAGTTGTTTTATTAAACAAAACTCAAGTCCAAAGACTTAGAAATATTTTCTCATAGCATGAATATATAACCACCCTTGGTTGCTACTAGCTAGGCTAAGAATGGCATTGATAAGACTTAGAAATATTTCTAGCAATTCTACAACTACTAGGATTTCCCAAGCATAGCATATAAATAAAAAATATCCATGCAAGTCTAGCAAAATATTTCTAATGCATAGTTGAAAAACATAGGAATAAATCATGAAGCACCACTTGCCTTAGTAGTTTGGGTAGTAGCAGCAATCCTCACAATCACAATCACTATTTGCACCAAAATCTACACATAAAATAATGGCACAAAATCACATACACAATTTATACAAGCAAAAATACATGAATGTATGCAATATGCCATGAAATGATTTTCTACACCAAACAAGACAAGTGCATAGTACTGAATCACAAACCAAGTACAAAACAAGCTAAATAAACTTTATTTGAACAATAAAACATTTTTCAAATAATTACTACACCCAAATTATGCCTACAAATGTTTATGCAAAAACAATCATTTTAACAGAGGCAAAACATTAAACACATTGCATAAACAGAAAGGTTTTTCTCTCCTGATTCCATTGATATAAAATTTGTCAAATTTGGACGTGGGAATCAAAAGTTATGAATTAAACAAGTTTAAACATATAATAGATATAAAATCTGATTTTAAATCTAAGAACTGGCCACGCGGTGCGCTCTAATTGGATGGTACCGCTTCGCGCTGGATCGCGCTCGCGCACCGTCAGATCTACTTAAAACCAGCGGCTCAGATCTGCCCGTACCTCTTCGCCTGGCTTCTAATCTAAACCACTGGATCTAGATCCAGTGGATCAAATCTCTCTGACTCTAAATCGGCGGCGCTCATGGGCACAGCGACGGCGACGGCTCTGCCGGCGATGGTGCGGCGATTCTAGCGAGGGCTGGGGGCAGTGGTGAAGCTTACCGGCATCGCAAGGTTGCGAGGAAGCTCCAGATGTTGTTGGCGTGGACAGGGGCAAGCTGTTGTGGCCGTGGGAGCTCGCCAGAGTCGGGGACAGCGTCGGGCTTAGGTGGACGGCGACGTTGGCGACGTTTTGATCCGCCCTAACACAAACAGAAGGCATCAGCATGTGCACATCGTTCAGGCGAACAAGATAGGGTCAAGGGGAAGGCATGGGGTGGTCGAACCTCACCGAAATTCCTTGTCGGAGTTGGAGACGGCGTCAGGAGTTTGCGGTGTTCGACGGAGTCGACGACCTGGGGCAGTACAAGTCGAACCAAAGGTGTCAGAAGAAATGCAAGATGATTGCGGAGCATTTCGTGTGAACCAGAGAGCAAGGCGTGCTCGGAACTCACCGTGATGGCTCGCCGGAGTGGTTCAGGACAGCGGCGGTGCGAGCTCGATTGTGGACAGCCTAGCAGCGCTCTGTGGTTGGTGAGTGAGGGGAATGGAGCGGAGTGAGGAGGGGTTTAAGTAGCCAGGGCAAGAGAGGGAGTTATGCCTGCAGTAACGCGTAATCAAGCGCGAGATCGTCGGGAAGAAACAGCCGTGGCGGAGCTGGTCGCGGGCGCGATTTGGGGACGAAGGGGTGACGTGGAGGTGGGTCCGAGGCATCAGCGAGAGGGGGGTGCTCGCGTGGGTGAGAAACAGAGGGAGAGGGAAACCCCGGGTGGGCTGTTTGTTGGGATGGATCCAGTGTTGGGCCAGATTGGCAACGCTGGCCCTTTTTCTTTTCTTTATTCCTTTTCTATTTCTGTTTTGATTTTCTGGATTCATTTTCAAATAAATTCCAATGTAATTTGAATTCAAATATTTTCTGGATTTTTGTTGAGTGTAACACTCATATTTTTGGGCATAAAACCATGTGGTCTCTCTGTACTAGCTTGGTCCCTTTGATAAACCAAAATAAACAGTGCTATAGCACTTGATTTGAATAGGTTTTGAAAATGGTTTTAAACCATTTCTGCTTTGTAAATTTTGGTCCAGGCACTAAATCAACCAAAACAACAAGAGAGCAAGCAAAGCTTGGTTAAAACAAATAATCTCTCATTGGAGAGTAGCATTGGATCAATGCTTTGTCTACATAAAATAATAGCACTTAGTGATTCTGTTAACTTGAAATGAGTTTGATATTTGGTCCCTAAATGATATGCATGCATGGATGATATGCAAATTTTGAAACATGATTTTAGGGATGTTATACCTTATGAAAAGGGTTTGGCTTGTTGGCTCCACCAGTATTCTTTTCTGGGCATTCACTTGCATAGTGCCCAGTTTTCTTGCACTTGAAGCATTCAACCCGACTGATGTCTCTCTTAGCAGGCTGACTCCCATTGCCATTTCCACTATGGTGACTCTTGTGTCCACTCTTGTGGTTCTTATATCCACCATTGTCATGACTACAGTGATTCTTGCTATCATGGTGGCGGTTACTGTTGTGGTGGTTGTTATATTTCCCGTGTTTGTGGGATCCAGAACCTCCACTATCTTCACTATGGGAATGCTTGTGTGACGATCCAGAACTATGCTTATCAAAGTGATGCTTCCTCTTCCTGTTCTCAACCTGCTTCATCTTACTTTCCAAGATGGTAGCTTTGTCACACAAGGATTGATAAGTTGGAACATATGCAACAGATAGCTGCATGCACATCTCATCATTCAGTCCCTCAAGGAACTTCTCCTTACTTTTTGCATCAGTGTCAACTTCATCCAGTGCATAGCGTTCCAGATTGTTGAACTCCTCAATATATTCTGCAACACTGCGGTGGCGTTTCTTAAGGTTGTGAAATTCCTTCTTCTTCAAACTCATCACTCCTGAAGAGATATGATCAGTACGGAATCCATCCTCAAACATTGCCCAAGTCACTTCCTCAATAGGAGTAGTGATTTGGAAGTTGTCCCACCAAGTAGTTGCTGGTCCTTCTAGTAGATGGGCCGCAAATCTGACTTTTTCCTCATCAGTGCAACCAACAGTGACCAAGTCCTTGTTCCCCGAATGTAACCAATCATTGGCTTACCATAGGATCAGTAGTTCCAGAAAACTTTGTAGGACTCAACCTTAGAAACCTTGTGAGCATATCAAAAGCTGGTGGGTTATTTTGATTGTTGTTATTGTATTGTTGTTGTTGTTTTGGTTCAGATTCTGATTCTCCATGAACTGGGTCATCATTTGCATCAAGTGAGTATGGGCTGTCATCAGCTGCTGCATCTCATTGCCATTGTTGTTGTTGTTGTTGTTGTTGTTATTATTGTTGGGATTGGCACGACAGGGAGGCATCTATGGTTTCAATAAGGATAAGAAAGGATAAATACCCCATAGATGCTAATATGCACAATAAAATACAATACATATCAACAATCACAATAAGCAAGCACAAGATAAACTTCGAGTTTAAAACAACACGAACAACAAGTTTGCAAAGTAAACACAGTAGCAAAGCCATCCACGTGTTAGATGATCATTGCGACTCGATAAATAAAAAGATGATATATAGATAGCCAAGTAGTCAATACTCTCCTCCATATCGACTTCCACCTCCACTAGTGCAAGTCCCGCTGCGTCGATTCCTGACTTGTACTCCTCCACGCTGGTGGTCAGGGCATTGACCTTCGCCTGAAGCTTCCTCTTCTGCGAACGCAGCCTCTCAGTAACCTCCTGCTATGTCTCTAGCTCAAGATCCTTGAGCTCCATCTCGACCTTCATCTCATTGATCTTCTTGTTCCTATCCTACACTCTCTTCTCTTGATTCTTGAACCTCTTGTCTTGCTTCTCGAACCTAGCCTCCATCTCCTTGATGCACTCATCCTGCTCCTCGAAGGCCTTGCCCTTCTCCCTCAGCTGTACGTGAAGATCATCATTGCTAAGCATGACGTTGGTCCTATTGGTGTCAAGGTGCCTAACGAGGCTCTCTAGGTCCTGAAGATAGAGACGCACTGGCTCGATAGTCTCTCTAGTGGCATCGTCATACACTACAGCTTCTCCCTCCTCGTCATGTCTCCCAAATGGGTGGAAGTAGAGGCCCCTGAGCTCGGTGGAGTGACGTACACATAGACGCCCAAGTATCTCCTGCATGGCAACGTCGAGTCCCTTCTCCTTGTCGTCATGGAGTAACTTGAAAGCAATCTCCTCAGTGGGTGGCTCCGACTGGTGTCCTGGCTGCGAGACTCTAAATCCCCATAGATCCTTCCTCTCGAACTTCGTAAGTTGAAGTCCCTTAATGTTAGGGAGGGGAGATTGAGCACACTAGTGAGATCCACAATACGAGATCCAAAACGAGTTCCCTTGAACTCCTCGGCGGTGCTGAGAACAAGGCTAGGCATCTATTGCATAGGATAGATAAAATTAGAAACAACACAAGTAAAGAGAAAACCTAAAGTAGTGAAACAAAAGCCAATAGCATACATTCATCAATAAAACACACAAGTCATAACATACAATAATCTATCACAAGCACTAAGGTTCAAACATATCTTAGACAAATTTTTGTCATACCTCATAGGTTGGTATGATCAAATTATTAACGCGAGAAAACGACAAGTGTGGTGGTCCAACTATTGGAATACGTCACAATTCTCACTCATATGCTAAGTCTATGATATCTTCCCTTAGACGTTTTATGGCGGTCTCTAAGTCTTGGGTATACTTCTTCTCCTCTCTAATGTCATTTTGAGTGTTGAGCATTCTACACTTGAGTCTTTCACCAAGCTCCTTGATGGCATTCCATGCTGCATTCCTAGCAGAATCAAAGAATGACATATGCATTTCAGAGTTGGTGACCATGCAGAATCCCGACTCTTTATGGTTGTCCTCCTTGTTTTTATACAAGTGGAGTTGTACCCACCAATGTTCCTCTCCTTCATCCATCACGGGAAATCCCTTGTACACGGCTTCACCATGTAATCATGAGGTTTTTGAGTGCCTTGGGAAATTCCATCTCACATTCTAAGTTCATGGTCATGAGTGGTCCCTTCTTGACGGCTTCGTTGATGGCGGCCATCTACAAATATATATGAGAAAGAAGATTAGGAGAGGTTTACAAGAAGAAAAGAGACAAGTGTGGAATTTGCAAAGGGTTGCATTTTTTTTGAGGGTAAAACAGTAGGGCAAAATACCCCACTGCAATTTTTTTATATATCATAGAGAGTTACATAAAAGAATATTTACAATCTCAATCCACCTCAAAAAAGAGGGATAACATTCTAAGCAACTATCTCTTGTCTAAATTATTTTCAATCCAATCTTTGAGGCCCTGATAATGTTTCTTCTTAATTCTATACAGGACCCATCGTAATTCTTGGGCTACAATAGCTCTCCATTCCTCAAGCGAAGCATGCTTGTTGTTGAAGATTTCATTGTTTCTACAAATCTAGAGGCCCCAAGCTCCAAGAATAAGAATTTCCATTGCAAAAGGGACATTAAGATATTTTTTAATACTGGCTAAAGCTTCAAAAAGATTTTGATCAGCCACAGTACTCTGATACCATCTGTATTTTTTTGCTAGTGGTTTCCTTAGTCTAATCCATCTTAGGGTCATAATCCTACAGGAAACACAGTACTCTGATACCATCTGCAAGATCTCACCCTTTAAGGTAAAGGCCCCTGTGATTGCAATGCTAGTCCTTGGATTGAATTGCTAGCATCCACAGTTTAAGATGAAGTACATAGATACAAAGGTCATTATTACATCGTAATATCCAGAGATACAATAGTTCTTACAACTCATCAGCCCAAGGCTAATACAAAGAGTTCACAATACTTAACAAAATAAATAAAGTCTTCACCTTCATGTGCCACAGGCAAACATGTTGAGTGTAGACTCATAACCCTAGTCACCATCAGATTAACCTGCAACATAATAAGTTACAGCCACAGAGGGTCAATACATTTGGAATTATATTGGCAAGTGATACCATAGTAGTATAGTAACATCTAATAACTCTATGAATTTGGCTAAGTGTAGTTCAGGATGGCTTTGCTCAAAATAAGGATTTTCTTATTAGTTGAAAACACTAAGTTTTTGTTTGACAAAAACACCCAAGGAACCACCAATAGACATTGGTGAACCTTTACCCTTGTTCAACCACAAGTTTTAACTTAGAGAAATTGGGATGAGGAGATCCTTGATCATTTCAATGTCTGTGATGCTCAAAATGTCCGTTACCGGGGCCACGGCTAAGTACTTAGGTTTTACCCTCTCGAGAGGTGGTGCACTTTACCCACAAGACTCGAAATGCATCGAGACGAGACTTTTCAGAAGCATTCCCTTAGAACAACATGGACGTGTTCCATCCTATCAACCCTACCACCAATTGTCCATCTGGCTAAGTTCTTGCAACCTAGTTGGTCAAGGCAGAGCCCATATGACATGTGGTTGCACTAGAAGCTTATCAACACTAAACATCTGAAATCTCTTTGTTCCTGGGTGGCCATCCAAAAGTGTGATACACAAGGTAAACCATAGACATGGGCCTTGTGTAACCACTCAACAAAAACCATTCTTCCCATTCCACCCAGGTGATTCATTAACATGTTGTTTTATTAATCAAAAACATAGTCATGGACTTTGCATAATATCATAACATGAATATTCCACCCTTGTTTTCTAATATCTAGGATAATCATACTAGTATAACAAGTTCCTTAACTTAGGGAAAACTATTAAGACAAAATCTATAGGATTTACCCAAGCATAGCATATACATAGAAAATAACCATGCAAACCCTACTCAAAATATCACTAGTGCATAGATAAAATAATGGGACAAAAAGATTAAGCATCACTTTCCTTAGTAGTTGGGGGAATAGGCACAATCCTCACAATCACACTCTCCACAATCCACAAAATCTACACATAAAATCATACCACAAAATTCACATTCAATATACAAACAAAAATATATATGAATGCATGCAAATGCAATGGAATGATTTTTCACAATTTTCAAAACAAACTTTTTAGTACTGAACACAAAGCATACTTTATAAAGTCTAAATAAACCAAAGTTTAGTCTAAAACAATTTTCTAAACAATTTATATAGTCAAAATAGGCCTACAAATGTTTCTACATAAAATCCTAATTTTACATAAGAAAACGGCCAAATCAAGGCCATAGATGCAAATATTTTATTTTTCTAAATCCATTGATATAAAATTTGTAATTTTTGGACAAACAGATCAAAAGTTATTGAATTTACAAGTTTGAATAACTAATAGATCAAAATTCAGATTTTAAATCTAAACCAGTGACACGCGGCGTGTTCTGATTGGCGTGTACCACTTCGCGCTGGATCACGCTTCTGCGCCGTTAGATCTAAATAAATCCCGTGGCTTAGATCTACTCATACCCCTTTGTTCTAATTCTAATCCCGGCCACTAGATCGAGATCCAAAGGCTCAGATCTGATTGACCAAAGACTAGCGGCACTGATTGCTCTGGCGGCAGCGACGGCACTGGCGGCGATGCGCCGGCGAGGCTAGAGGAGTAGGGGTTGTGCTGGTTCTTACCGAGCTCACGGGAACGAGGGGATGCTCAACGTGTACTTGGCTTGGACAGGGGCGCACGGACACGGCCGAAAAACCTCGTCGGAGCTCGTCCTGGTGTCGGATGCTCACTACCGGAGACGAAGGCGACGACCTAGGGTGAGATAAGGAAAACGGTGGGCATTAGAAGATGCGCAAAGTCACGGCGAACACAGTCGCATGAAGCAGAGGTCAAGGGGCATGCGGGTTTTACCGAAATTACTCGTCGGAGTTGGACGACGCCTCGGGTGCTTGCAGAGGTTGACGGGGACGGCGACCTGGGGCAAGATTGGACAAGCAAAGGGTATGCACATATGAGCGAGAGCAAGAGGATCACGATTGTGTAAACCAGAGGCAGAGGAGCACGTTGTTCTTACCGGAATAGCTCGCCGGAGTCGCTCGGTACTACGGCAGTGCAAGGTGAAATTCGTGAAGCCTGACGGCGCTTGGTGTTGGCAGTGTTGGGGGAAATGGTCGCAAGGGGGTGGGGTTTATGTAACCGGAGCGAGGGGGAGTTACTCAGCGAATCAACAGCAATCAACGCGTGAATTATCGGCAGTGACTGCGGGGAAGAAACGGGCGGCGAGCTGGTCGCGGGCAGGATTTGGGGACAACGAGGTCGACGTGGCAGTGGGGCCACTGTCAGCGAGGGGGAGGGTGCACGCGCGGGTGAGAACTGCGGGGAGAGGGGAAAACCCGGGTGGGCTTGCTGGGCCGTTGGGGGAAATGGGCCAGAATAGTTGCGCCTGTTTATTTTTTCCCTTTTGCTCTTTTCTTTTTCTATTTTGATTTTCTAGGATAGATTTGAATGGCCATTTCAAATCCATTTGAATTCAAATTTTCACTAGACTTTTGTACTGTGATCCTAGTGTCCAAAAGTGTGTCAAACACATACAATCACTCAAAATCATTTTTGGTCTTGAAAATAAAGTAAAACCATGCCCCATATATATATTAAGAAGGGGTTCAAATATGGTTATATTAGGGTTTTTGTTTTGAAAATTTTGTGCAAGATGAAAATGCCATGATGCTATGAATGCAACAACATGATTTTGCATTTGATGAAATTTGGAATGTTACAGGAACCCATCATTAATATGAAAGTGAATGATTTTGATATCAAAGCTTTATGTGATCTTGGTGCTAGTGTCTCTATTATGCCTAGAAAAAATTATGAAATGCTTGATTTGCCACCATTGGAAGATTGTTATTTGGATGTCTATCTTGATGATAATGCTAAAAAGAAACTTATGTGGAGCATTAATGATGTTCTTATAATGGTTAACAATGCCTTTGTCCCTGTTGATTTCTATGTTTTGGTTGTTGAATACAATGCTTCTTGTCCTATTACTTTGGGAAGACCTTTTCGTAGAACTGTTGGTGCCATTATTGATATGAAGGAAGGCACCATTAAATATCAATTCCCATTCAAGAAAGGTATAGAACACTTCCCTAGAAAGAGATAGAATATACCTTTTGCTTCTCCTATTAAAACAAAAGTTGATCTTAATGCTTCTTCATTCGAAAATACTTGATTCTTGCTTCCTATGCCTAGATGAAAGGCGTTAAACAAAATCACTATTGGGAGATAACCCAAATTTATTTTAGTAAGTTTTATTTTCTTGAGTCTTGGAAGTTATTGCTTCTGTAATAAACTCTCCTTATCCTTTTTGTGTGGTTTTTGCCAAGAATAACCTCTAATGAGAAATAAGTAAGATTTGGGGAAGTTGCTGTCCTGAAACATATTTTTGTCTTCACTGTAAAAACTCGTGAAAACTCCCAGTATGTCGGATTGAGCTGAAATTTTCTGAGCATATGCCCCAGGTTATTATCCAACTTTTTTTAGTTTAGCACTTTTCGTTTTGAGTAACAAAAGGACTTCAAAAAAATCGGTTTTTACCTCCTGGTCTATTTTGACAGATTTCTGCCATTATTTGCATTTGCCTCTTAATCGGTTTCTTTTGAGTTCTCTTTGATCACTTGAGCTTTTAAAAGAAGTTGCTACAGTATCTTGTGTTTTAATGGATGTTTTACTTGTGTTGAAACTAAACCCAAAGGCTTATTATCTTGAATACACTAATGTTGCTAATGAAGATTGTGTGAAGTTTTGTATGAAGGAAATTTTCAAATGTAGGGGAAGAATGATATGACGAGATGAATAATGGACAAAAGATCAAGCTTGGGGATTCCACCCGTGTCACCCCAAGAAATATTCAAGAGGTACAAGCGTCATAGCTTGGGGATGCCCAAGGCATTCCCTTCTTCATCAATAAAAATCTCAGGTCTTCTTTCCAGACACTTTATTTTTATTGCTTCATGCACTATTGTGTTGTTCTTGGAGCGTCTTTGTTTTTTTAGTTTTCTTTTGTTTGATTTGCTGCAATAAATTATTTGGACCCCCGCATTCTCATTTTGTTTCAAATAAGTTGATTTGTGTTGGAAAAGAGTAGAAAGTTTCATGCTTATAGTGGTACAAAAGGAAGCTTGTTTTGATTGTGGCTCAGACTTTATCATGTCATGTTAGATGTTGCTTTTACCTTATGCTTAGTAATTATTGATGTGGCATGACTTTTTCCAAACAATTGAGATTGCTTAATTTGCCTTGAAAGAATCATGCGTTGTTTTTGCATACAAAAGCATAATATTGTGGTATTCTCCTTTGATGCTTTATTTGGGTTAACTTGGCACCTGCTTACACCATGTTAAGACTATGAACCAGTAACCTTAGCATCTATGATCATTTAGTTTTTGACTTGTGATATCACTTTATTCTTTAATCAATAATGTTTTGTCGCTTTGCATGATTATGTCCATTATTGCTATCTTAGTTGGTCGCTCCCAGTCTTTTGCTAGACTCCACTTGTACTGAGTATGAGATCTACTCGTGCATCCATCTCCCAAGAAACCAAGTTATTCCAAAGAGTCCACTATAAATTATTATGCATGGTGTGTTACACCATTCCAAGTATATTCATGTTTTTATCTATCTTCCAAATTAAACTTTTGTTATGTGAAAGTTAATGATTAAAGCTCTCACAAACTTGATGGCACACTGTACTTTCTTGCACTTAATAAACTTGAACCATTGTGCCCATCTATGTTGCTTATATTCTTGCAAATTATAAGTTGCGAATTAGCAGAACCATGTTGTCATGGGGAACTCTTTCAACATTGCACTTATTCTATTCATTTGATATCATGTTCTTTTTTTATGGATTCCAGCGGTGTGAAATAAAAGGGGAGCTTGTAAGCTCATGAGTTTGTATATGTGTTAGATAAATGCCTGGGCGGCTAGCCTAATCCATGCCTAATCATGGTGGAAACTTACAACGTAACCATAATGAGCATTCTGTGAAGCATCCTCAATAAAAACCTATGCAAATAGCAAATAAAAAGATCGCTGAGATGCTCATTGTCTGTTGCCGTGTCATTTTGATATGGGATAGCTCCTGTGTCATGGGGCAAGGGGTACCCCGTTGGCGTTTCTCTATGATACACATATACTTACAATAACAAGAACTTTATTGTGACCAAAGATGAGTATCATGAGGTTCGGTACTCGTACGCAAGGGGCATGAGATTTTCAACTTATAACTTGTCAAGAATATACTCATATTTGTGTCACTTTAACCTTAATCACTTCAAGATGCCAATGATAGGGACAATGAGAGCTGAAAGCTAATAAGTACCATAATTTTTGGAAGCTCTTTATTTTTTTTTCCATACAATCCCCCAGAAAGAGGGATCGGGTTCCATTATCATCAGACAACGGAACAACAACCACACACATCGACGTAGTACTGACCCACCTAGGGGGTCAAAAAGGAAAAGCAAGAGGTTCAAATTACACACCGAACAAACTAAACAGAAATAAAGAAGGAGGCTGGAGACGCAAGAACACCGCCCTCAGGCTAGTGGGGGAACCATCCATAAAAAAACACAACCAAGGAACTAAAACACTGGATGCCAACAGCATCTTCTCACAGCCCAGTCCTTTTTTCTCAAGTTCTCCTCCTTTTCTCCCGCCCCCTTTCCAGTTCCGGAGCTTCATGAGCACGATCTCCAGGAATTGCAGGCAGTCCCAGGAAAGGAACAGGGGCCACATCCATAGCTGCCGCATCGGCCAACGCATTCTGTTGTAGAGTATCCGCTCCAGCTTGTAGCACCGCCCGGTCATTCTCCCCATGCAACTCTGCCCAATAACGAATGAACACACAAGCATATATAACCAAATCAACATGCGAGTTAATGAGTTTTTTTTCAAAACAAGCCATATTCCTGAGCTTCCAAATAGCCCAACATATTGCCGCTACCACCGTAATCTGCACATTCCTACTAACCCCCACATACTGCGAAGCCCACCAAAAATATTGGGAAAAGGATCCAGGTCTATTCGCGACACCAACAGCTCTGGCAACTACCCCCCAAACGTATTTAGCTGCCACACACGAAAAGAACAAGTGTCCAGTGCTCTCATCCTCATTACAAAACCTGCAAGTAAAATCTCCAACCCATTTCTTCCTTCTCATGTTGTCTTTGGTGAGAATAGCATTGTGCCAGATAAGCCACAACCAAATCTTAATCTTCAGGGGAATTTTTGCTTTCCACAGATGCTTAAAACTTCTATCAATCCCAACATTCGACAGGTGTGTGTACATTGACTTAACAGAGAACTTGCCAGATTTATTCCACATCCACACTGGCCTGTCCTTTTCCTGATTCAAACTCACCCCAGACAACAACTTCCTCATTTGTTCCTAATGATTCAACCCATCAGTATCCAGCCATCTCCTAAAAGAGATACTCCACCCTTTTTTTGCCATGTCTGCCATCGTGATTTTTTGGTTCTGACAAATATCAAATAAATCAGGGAACCTATCTTTCAAGGGTGAGTCCAAGCACCAAGCATCATGCCAGAAATCAGTCAACTCCCCTTGCCAATCCTCATTCTCCTACCAGCCAAATAGAAATCCCTAATCTTAATAAAATCATGCCAACATGGAGAATCACTCTGCCTGTGTTTCACATTACTGATCCCACCTTTCTTCAAATATTTTTTCCTCACAAACACTTGCCATGGACCTTCCTCAGCTTCTAGGCGCCACCACCACTTACACAACAAGCAAATGTTAAAAAGCCTAATGTTTTTAATCCCCAGTCCACCTTTTTTCCTGGGCCTACACACATATTTCCATTTAACCAGATGATATTTCTTCTTCCCCACCTTCCCATACCAAAAGAAATCTCTAGTCTGTTTCTCAATTTCTTCCACATTTGACCTATGTAAAAGAAACATAGTCATAGGGTAAACAGCCACACTGGATACACAAGCAGTGATTTTGACATGTCTCCCTCCCAGGGATAAAGCTCCCCCCATCCAACCATCTAACTTTTTCTTCAACCTATCACCAATAAAGCTCATCTCAGCCACTGTACATCTCCTGCTACAAACCGGCAAACCCAAATATTTAATTGGCCAACTACCCTTCTAACAGTTGAACATCTCAGCATAATTGGACAGTTTCTCCTCATCCTCTAACACCATCATCACCTCACTCTTCTCAAAGTTAATCTTGAGACCAGACATGGATTCAAACAAATACAACAACAATTTCAAGTTTCTAGCCCCCTCAGGATCATCCTTAATAAACAGAATGGTATCATCAGCATATTGTAAAATGGCAATCACTTTATCAAACATATTATCAACCAAACCTGTAAACAACCCACCAGCCTGTGCATTAAGCACCATCTTAGCCAAACATTCCCCTGCCAAATTGAACAGAAAAGGAGAAAAGGAGTCCCCTTGCCTAACCCCCTTAAAGCTGCCAAAGTAAGGGCCAGTTTCCCCATTGACCTTAACACTGAGAGTACCCTGAGTCACAGCACTTTTTAACCAAATCATCCAATCTTCACTAAAACCTTTCTGCCTACAACAGTAAAACAGAAAGTCCCAGTTAACCTTGTCATAAGCTTTCTCAAAGTCAATTTTTAAAACCACACCCTGCTGCTTCTGATTTTTTGACTCTTTCAAAATCTCATGTAATAAAGTCACCCCATCTGCAATAAACCTCCCCTTAATAAAAGCAGTCTGACAAGTATCAATTAGTTTCCCCATCACAGGCTCAGTTCTAACTGTCAGAGTTTTAGTAAAAATCTTAAACAACACCTGGAGCAGACAAATAGGTCTATACTTCTGTATCCTATCAGCATCATCACCTTTCGGCAGCAGAGTAATCACACCATAATTAATGCTCCTCAAATCAATCTTATGAGCAAAAAAATCATCAAACACAGCCATAACATCTGTTTTTATAACTGCCCAACAATGTTTTTAGAATTCAATAGGAATCCCATCAGGACCAGCAGCTTTATTTTTCTCCATCTGATCAATAACCTCTTTAACCTCTTTCTCAGTAAAGGGCACCCCCATTTTCTCCCTATCTTCATCATTAAGCTTTCCCAGTCCTGCCAATTGTCATCTGCAAGCCTAATAGAAAACCCACCAGCAGGCCCAAACAAAGATTTATAGTAACTAGTAGCATGCTTCAGGAGATCACAAGTCCCCTGAATCTCATTCTCCCCATCTTTCATTGAAAAAATCATTTTCTTTCTCCTCACCCCATTAGCAATCCTATGAAAATATTCAGTATTATTATCACCTCTAAGCAACCAATTGTCCCTCGATCTTTGCTGCCAAAATCTCTCCTCATTTTCATACACCTCTAGCAACTCTTTCTGAATAACTGCTTTTCTTTTAAGTTGTTCAGCAGTAAGCAAAATCAGCTCCTCAATTTTTTCAAGCTCCTGCAGCTCCTCCACCAACCTCTTCTTCCTTTTTTTATCCTCCCCCCTTAAATGAGCACCCCATCCTTTCAAATCATTTCTGACATTCTTAAGTTTTTTCTGCAACCTATCAAGACTGTTCTTGCCATTCACACGTTTTTTCCAAACTTTCTCCACCCTGGTCAAAAAGTCATCACACTGTAACCAACTTTTCTCAAATCTGAATTCCCTGCCACCTATTTCCTTCCCTTCCATAGTATCCAGAATCAAAGGACTATGATCAGAAACCTCTCTAGACAACTTGTGTACTGTAGTAAGAGGAAACAACTTCTCCCATTCTTTACAAACTAAGATTCTATCCAATTTCTCCAAAGTCGGATTTTTCTGGTTGTTGGACCAAGTAAACTGTCCTCCAGACATGATGATCTCTCTTAAACCATAAGCATTGATAATCGAATTAAACATATGCCCCCACTTGTTCAAAGCATGACCCTTATTTTTTCAGAAGCACATCTGATCACATTAAAATCACCACCCACCAACAAAGGAATAGTTTGATCCTGACAAACATCAGCTAACTCAACCAAAAACTCCTCTTTATTCTCCTCTTGAGAAGCCCCATACACTATCACCAAATGCACTGAATCTGTTTCAAAACATCAAACACCTTCATCTTAACATGAAATTTGCCCACAGACACACCAATCTGAGTCAATTTAGAGGAACGTAGGCCCCCCAAAATGCCTCCAGACCTTCCCACAGAAGGCAACCAACTCCAGGAGAATTGATTCATAGGATCAATCCTCCTGAAAAAAGCCTCAGAATAGTCTTTCTTAATAGTTTCCTGTAAACCAATAAAATCCACCCTCTCCTGTCTCAACAAACTATTCAGATAAACACCTGCACCTTTCTTCCCCACACCTCTAATATTCAAAATAGCACCTATCATAATACCAATTTTCTCTCTCTTGTTCCAGTCACAATACCACTCATAGGGTGATAATTGTGAACCTTCACAGCAACAGCCTTTAACTTTCACTCCCTCATAACAGAACCATTTCTCAACTTTTTCTTTTGTTTCCTAGAAACCACAGGAGTAAATTCCTCCTCATCATTACTAGCATCCTTCCAATCCAGAAACAAAACCTTCTCATTCAGATCAGTATCACATTCATTCACTACCTGCCTCCTATCCTGTAAACTATGTCTAGCAATCTCTAACTCTTTTAAGGAATTAATATGTTCCAAAGATATAGAAGAAGCATCTATCCCCATTTCCAACGCTCTATGCATAATAATATCATCATCCAGAGCAGCAAAAGAATTATGCAAAGTTAGATTTGTACCTGATAGATCTCTAGGAGGTTGCTGAGCCAAATGCCCTTCAGCCATGTTTCTAACACCACCTTGATCAGCCACCCTTGATCTCCTTCTTATACCCTATTCCTCCACATCAGCCACCTGTTCAGATTGAGATTCCACACTTTCCTGAGTACAACCATCAGGTTGAGACAAGTCAACAGCCACTACTTCTTGATCTTGATTGACAACTTCCATGTCCTGAGCACCCTCCATCCCAGACCCCCCAATAGTCCTTTTTTTGCCACTATCAGAGGAAGAACCAAAAGAGGTATCAGTAGATGCAATATCATTTTTTGCCTGTGCACCCTCATCTTGCTCATCCTCCTCTTCCAGCAAATGACCATACTGCTTCATAAGCTCATAATGCTTGTCACTTCTATTATCTTTTAACAGACCCCTGATAAAATCATCAAACCTCTGGGGACCAGCAGCTATCTCAGTACTGACCTCTTTAACCACAGTAGAGGATAGGTTATGTAAAACATCCATGTGAGCACTACCCAACCCACCCCCATCAGACACATTTTCCTGAGTATCAACTTGCATCCCCACAACAGCTGTTCTGGTTTGATTACCTGTCCCACCACCACCACCAGAACCACCTGCTACATTCTCTCTAATCACAACTCCCCTTGAACGACCATCACCTCCAGAGCTAGCCCAGATGTTAGCCATTTTAGTCCCAAAAGAAACTCCCCCAGAATCCTCCTGCTCCACCACAACCTGTTTTCCTTTGCCCAACCCAGCTTCACCAGTACCATTCCCACCATGTTGACGACCCCCAGCACCTCCATCATTACCTGCACCAGGAACAGTTCTTTGCCCACTACCATCATCAGGTCTCCTATGCTCAGCTTCACCCTCATTCTCCTTATCCAACCTATCATCACCATCCTGCCCATTAATCCCCATAGCAGAAGGCAAAGTGGATACAGCATCTGGAGCAAAAATCTCCCTGGTGTATTTGAATTCATAAATCCCACCCCGCATCTCCCCCTTCTGGTATTAGGAACCAAAGAAACATCCAAGCAAGCAATTTTTACCCTTACATAAGCCAAATTCCTCAAGCTATTCCTGTCCAGGGCCACAGGCTTGCCCACCAAAGAGGCAACATAGAAGACAGTTGATTTCTCCCTGTACTTCATAGGGATGCCAACAATCCTAAACCAGTCTTCTTCCAGCCAGTCAACAGGTTGCAAGTCCCCATTCCACTTAGATAACTGAATCGCAACATCAGGAATTGTTTTCATGAAGACCTTCCCAAAGTGGAAGTCATCAATGGATCTGGCAGAAGGGAACCTCATCAAAAATTCCACATCATTAATAGACCTGGCATTAAACCTCCATCCAGATCCCATAGCATCAGCCCACATTTGAAATTCCTTCTCCAAATCCTTGCCAGTAACATCACCCCTAACCACACTTATATGAGCATAATGCAACTGCTCCATAGACTGAACATTTGACTCCACCACAGGAATAGAATGAAAACCCTGCTCAAAGTCAGTACTGCCAAAGAAAAGAGGAACATACTCCCAAGGTTTCCTCTCTTGACAGACCAAAATGCTATGATCCTTCCCACAATTATCGCACACAACCTCTTCCTGAATCACATCCAGCAACTGCACATCCCCAGACCCTCCAGCCACAGCACCATCCCTCGGCATACTCACTACTGGTGGTGGTACAGAGGACCCCACCAGAGTAGTAGCCACAGCATCAGACTGAGTAACTGACGAAATTGGAGACAAATTCACAGGGCGAGTCCCCCCAACAGGCACATTAATCCCTGCTTCCCTCTATAAAGGGCCTTTCTTTTTTACTTTTATGTTGAGTCTCCATCTTTTATCTTTATGCACCAATTAAGAGAGCATAGTTGGCATACTTAGTTCAATGTGCATTGTCCCAAAACTTATTGATTGCTTCATAATTATGGTATTGCTTGTTCTTAAATTATTTGTATCTAGTCACCCTTATGAACTTTGAAGGTGTCCTATGCATTTATGTTTTGCTATTCCATGAGGGACAATCTGAATACCACTCTTGCTATGTTCTCTATATGTGAAACAAATAAATGTCTTTCAATGCATTGTTATTTATGATTATTTTTTTGTACCTTTTCATGTTACAACATAGTTGTTATGTCTTATTGTTAGAACTACATCTTTCATGTTCATGTTTAGAGTACTATGATCCCAACTATCAATGCTTTACAATAGTTTGATCAAGATTGCGATGGTGCATGTCACCTCAAAAATTATTCTTTTTATCACTTACCTACTCGAGGACGAGCAGGAGTTAAGCTTGGGGATGCTTGATACATCGTAAATGTATCTATAATTTTTGATGCTCCATGCTTGTTTTGTATTAACTTTCTTATGTTTTGTCTACACTTTGAGGCATTTTTATACATTTTATGGAACTAACCTATTAACAAGATGCCGCAGTGCCAGTTGCCTGTTTTCTGCTATTTTTGGTTTCAGAAAAGCAGTAAAGAAATATTCTCGGAATTGGACGGAACAAAAGCCAAAGCCAATATTTTACCAGACACGACACAGAGACCGAAGGGGAGACGAAGAGGAGCCACGAGGTGGCCACACCATAGGGTGATGCGGGCCCACCCTAGGGCACGCCAGCCCATGGTGTGGGCCCCTCGGGCGTCCACCGACCTTGCCCCTTCACCTATTTAAACACCCCGATGCAGAAACCCTAAAGTACCCGATTAGAAATCCATGAAATAGTTCGTAGCCACCACCACCATCGTCCCTAGAGGGGGGATCCGAAGCTCTTCCCGGCACCCTACCGGAGGGGAGAGATCATCCCGAAGGCCTTCTTCATCACCATGCCAGCCTCTAGAGTGATGCGTGAGTAGTTCACCCTTGGACTATGGGTCCATACAGTAGCTAGATGGTTGTTTCTCGTCCTTTGTGCTAATATGTTTAGATCTTGTGAGCTTCGCTCAGGATCAAGATCATCTATTTGTAATCATACATGTTGTGTTTGCGGGGATACGATGGATATTGAGATACTATGTCATATTGATTATTGATTCTATCCTGTCTATGTTATTTGTGATCTTACATGCTCTCCGTTGCTAGTAGATACTTTGGCTAAGTAGATGCTTGTAACTCCAAGAGGGATTATTTATGCTCGATAGTGGGTTCATGCCTCTAGTAATCTGGGAGAGTAACAAAAACTTCTAAGATTATAGATGTGTTGTTGCTACTAGGGAGAAAACAACAATCATTTGTCCATGGGGCAATTGTATTGTTTGCTTTACACACTTTGCTTAATGCAATTATCTGTTGATTGCAACTTAATACTAGAAGGGGTTCGGATGATAAACTGAAGGTGGATTATTAGTCATAGATGTTGTTGGATTACGGTCTATGTATTATGTTGTAATGCCCAATCAAATCTCGTAGAGATCAAGATGTCTAGTATATGCGTTATTATGCTTTCTGAATCTGTCAATTGCCCCGCTATAATTTGGTCGCCCAACATGCTATCTATCTTATGGAGAACACCTCTAGTGAACTATGGACCCCGGTCCATTCCTTACCATTGATATACCATATACTGTTTACCATTACTATTTACTTTACACAAGCAATCACTATCTTCCACACTATATGTTTAATCCTTTGTTTTCAGCAAACCGGTGAGATTGACAACCTCACTGTAAGTGGGGGCAAAGTATTGTGGATTGTGTTGTGCAGGTTCCAAGTTGCTAGCAACACCTTGGAGTTGTTTCCTTACTCCTACTGGTTCGATAACCTTGGTTTCATAAATGAGGGAAACTTGATTATGTGCTCATCAAACATTCCTCTTGGGGTTCCCTATGAGCTCTACATATCTGAGCCATCATGGAGGAGGAGGCTGCCGGTGGTGGTCACTGAAGGAGGATAAGGTCACCGGAGGTGGTCACCGAAGGAGGAGGAGGTCGTCACCAGAATAGGTCACCGGAGGTGGTGGAGGAGGAGAGGAAAGGGGGAGGAGGGAGGAGGAGAGGAAAAGGAGGAGAAGTGGAGGATAAGTGGAGGGACGAGAAGTGTGGAGGAGAGGAGGAGGAGGAGGAGGAGAAAAGGAGAAAAGAGAGGGGGAGAGGACACTAGCGGGGATTCAAAATTCTAATCTCTCCCAATAATTCTGTGGCGCATATTGGAGATATGCGCCACAGGATTGTCTTCCTCTTTTTCAAATTTTTGTAGGAAAAAATCTTCCTTTTGCCATAACTTTTTACTCTTTTGGAATTTGGGGAATCTGTAAAATCCAGAACAACCTTTGGTGGTTGAATTCGGATGGGAAATTTTGACACGATCGTTTTAATGGGTAAAACATTTTTTTCTGACATTGTATGCAAAAGTCATGGTTGTTTTACCATGTCTTGACCTTTATTTGCAAAATACATAGAAATTCATGTTTTTCAGTTCTTCCTATAACTATACCCTAAAATATAACTACATCTCAAAAGAATTATTTTTAAAAAGTTTTTTTTTATCATTTTCAGTTATTTTTACAAGTGAGACTCATTCCATTATAATAGTGGTTTGGGGAAGGGTTAATGCGAGTAAAAGCATAAAGCATTAACATCATTGTTTGGTAGACCAAGACAATTACACCATTCATCAAGTGATAATGAATAATTATTGTTCATAAGTCGGAAAGAAATCATGTCCTCTACATGCCATGTTTTAACGGTGCTTGTAAAAGAACTTAAAAATTCAAGAGTTAACCGGCGATAAGTGGTCACATCATGGAATACAAAATTTTGCAAGCCAACTCTATTGCAAAGTAAATTTAAGTCATCAAAAATACTGAGTTGTTTCAATATAATGGGACCAGCCCACTTGGTTGTCTTCACTTCTCGGTTCTTGATCTTGTTGAAGCGATCACGTTGGAGCTCATTCCTAAATCGTATCCCCATGTGATCCTGAGCTACAGCAGCCTCGGAATAACTTGCAGTGGCACGAGCACAAGTTTGGCTCCTTGTGTTCATCTTCTAAAATAATAAGAGAGGCAAAAATAAAACTTTTTGACCCAACAGTAATAAGCATAACATATTCCTCATCATAGCACACTAATGAATCTCCTCAAAATAATAATCTAGGTAAGAGAAACATGGCAATTGGTTCATAGTAGGTCTCACCCTAGATTGATAATGACAACAGATCGGAGATGAATTTGCAAAAAGTAATTGGAGGATCGGAGAAGAAACATACCGTAGATCACTTGTATGCGAGGAAATCAAACGAAATTGAGTAGAGATGAAGATCCCTTGAGGTTTTGAGAGGGTTTCTAGGTAGAAGAGAGAAAAAGGATTAAAGTTTTGGTGTTGGGGTGCCTTTCCCGTGGCGTTTTTGTGGTCGGACGAAACTATACGGCCAAACTATACGGCCGAAACATTTTGTTCCCACCGTATAATTGGTCTAACGGCAAAATTTAGGGTTTCTTAGGGTTTTTCTTAGGCGGCGATATCTATACGGCCAGGATTTTTATCCCCACCGTATAGTTGGTCGTTAAACCTTCTATATCTGGAAAAGAAAGTTTGACGATGGCATACATATCTATACAGCCAGAACTATACTGCTGAAATTTTTATTCCTGCTGTATAGTTGGTCGTTAAAGGTACTGTAGTCGTTAAAAAAATTCCGTTTCTTCGAGAATTCTTTCTTAACCTAAAACTTAGCAAAACACCATGTTTTTGACAGAAAAATGATAGTCTAAATTGTCGACCAACATCAGCATGTATAAAACAGAATTTTTAGTACCACCGAACTTCTTCTCCTCAACCGGAGTTTTCTAGCACTCTTTATTCAACATAAAAATTAAATTAAAACTTAAAAACTTTACTCAAACCTTTATTTCAAATGGGTTTCCTCCCATGGAGCGCTCTTTTATGGTCAATAGCTTGACCTTGATGTTGCTTACTTAGGCCAGATGAGTGGAACACCCACTCCAAAATAGTTGGCCTTCGAAGTGATGGCCTCCTTTTCATCATGCTTGGCTTTCTTCTTCCTGGGAAAATGAATAACACAAGGATCCCGCGAAGACAATTGAAGCTTCATGTTCTCTTCATGTAGATTAATCAAAGCCTTAATAGTTCTTAAGAATGGATGGCCTAATATGATAGGAGCAGTAGTATCTTCAGGCATGTCAACAATAACAAAATCATTAAGAGCAGGGCAGACTTTAATGTATACTAAAGTATTCTCCTTAATTCATATTGCTTGTTTGTAGGTAGAATCTGCTAGATGTAATTTTAACTCAGTGATTTCAAAAGAGCCCAGATTTAACTTATTAAAAAGACTCTTTGGAATTGTTGAAACACTTGCACCTAAATCACAAAGTACAGCTATCTCATTAGTCCCAATTTTAATCTTAATAGTAGGCTCAAATATATCATCAAGGTTAATAGGTAATTTTTCAGCAATTTTCTTATATTCTTTCTCAAGCTCACGTACCTTTATTGCTACCTGATTAACAAAGTATTGATACATAGCTTCATAGTTTCCTTCACTTATTGAAATCTTGATATTGATCCTTTTCACAAGATCTTCAACTGTGTAATTTGGTGAAGGGGCATTGCTATATTCAAGTTTTTCAGGCTCCTCCCTTTGGATTCTTATCATCTTGAGGTCTTCAACCGGGTTGGGCTTAGCTTTACGTGCAAATTTAGCTAGAATGAGAGTTTGAATCTCGGTTATCTTACCTAGTTGTGCCTCAAAAATCCTTGTTCTTTCTTGGAGGGCCTGCAAATCATTCCTCAAACTCACAGCTTGGTTAGATAATTTACCAAGCATAGTATCATGGTTCTCCATTATTTTAACTAGGATATTGTTTTGCTCATTTTGTGAATCCATAAAGTACTTAAGTGTTTCTTGGAGACTACCATTACAAGATTCCATATTATTATTAGAGTTACCTGCAGGACTAGAATAATGTTTCTGGAAATTAGGATTATAGTTCTTCCAAGCAGGGTTATGATCATTACGAGCTATGAAATCTATTTCTTCAATATTTGATTCTGGGATAGCTCTTACCCGGGTTTCCTTACCTTTAATGGCTAATATGAGGTCATCCAACTTAGCATTGAGTTCTTCATTTTCCTGAGGTGTGATGGAGTTCACCTTCTTTGTGTTTGATCTATCCACATGCCATTGGGCATGGTTGTCTTGCATATTGTCTAGCAGCTGTTTTGCTTCAATAATTTATTTGCCCATAAATATTCCTCCAGCTACAACATCAAGCATAGACTTAGACACATGGTTAAGAGCATTCTAAAATAAATGGAGAATTAACCAATCTTTCATCTCATGGCTGGGATAGTTTCTCATGCATTCTTTCATTCTCTCCCATGCAAGCGCTAGTGGCTCACGCTCTTCCTGTCTAAAACCAGTAATATTAGATCTTAATTGCATAGTTTTTGCAGGTGGGAAAAATTTAGTCATAAATAAAGAAGTACACTCCACCTATGATGCAATAGTATTTTTAGGCAAAGATAGAAACCATTTGCTCTTCCTCTAAGAGAGAAAGGAAATAAGCACAACTTGACTGCATCGGGGTCAACATCTTTAATGTGCATCATATCACATATTTCAGTAAAAGTATTCAAGTGCATACCTGCGTCCTCAACAACAGAGCCCCCAAATTGATTTTGTAGAACCAAACTTAAATAATGGGGCTTAATCTCATAATATTCAGTAGTAATTACTAGCTGGGTAATAGGAGTACGCAAATAATCATTGTTCAGAGTTGCAAACTCTCCAAGCTTCTTTTCAGCCATATTTCCTATGTTTTTGGGTTTTCTTTTAAACAAAAACTTATGATAGTAAAAACAAGAATTTAAGACTAACTAATTTTTTGGTTTTTCAAATAAAGAATGAAAGCAAACTAACAAAATTAAAAACAAGAATTAAAACTAGCAAGGTTCCTACTAACCTTACCAGGGTAGCTATTGCTTCCCCGACAACGGCGCCAGAAAAAGGGTTGATACCTTCGATCCGTATTACGGATGTAGTATAGCTCTTTTTCCCTAGTAGACCTAGGTTATCGAATCCTCGGGAAGCAGAAAGCGTAGTAAAGTTACTTTAACGGACCTTTGGGAGTTTTAGAATTCTTTTTGTGTTTTACCGGACCAAGAGTTTGTTGTCTTTTGTTGTTGTCGATGATGGAGAGAGAGGGCCTAGGGCTTTCCGTTTCACCTGTAGATGTGCAAAACATCTGATAGGAATAAAAGATAATAATAAAGTATCCATGCAATTGTTAGAGCAAGATAATTATATGTGGGCAGTGTATCCATAATTGCTATTGCCTCCGCAATCGCTTATAGCAATAACCTACTAGTCTCATCCATAAAAGAAAGAGAACTAATGATATGTATAGTGATGTCACCGTTGATCCCAAGTAAATCCCTCACATACAGCTGTACTACCCTTTCTGACACTAGGGTTTACATCCTGCAGATTAGTCATTACTAACACTCCCTATACCTGGATTAATCCTTGGGGTCTTGGGTACCTGACAAGTCCTTAAATTGAGGCAAGAGAGGGTATAATAATCATCATGTCATACAAACTAATATATGATCTCATCTATGATAAATAACGTGCACATAGCTACATAGCTAGGCCGAAGCCCTTAGCCCAAGGAGAATTACTCACACATAGAGATGAAATCAACAAACATAAACATTGTAATGGAAATCATGAGATTGATAGTAATAGTCTTACAATATCGCTAATTGGAGATGAGATCTACTACTACAAGTGGTGGAATATGGCTATGGTGGAGGAGAAGGGTTTGGAGATTAGATCTAGATCTATCCCTTCGGTGTTGTGGTTTCTGATGGTTGGGTGTCGTCGGGGGTGAAGCGAGAGAGTTTTCCTGTCGCTTGAGGCCTCTTTATATAAGGGTCCCTTTACAAAAGTTGTTCGGTTTGACATAGCGGTGTTGGTGCCAACTATACGGCTAGAACTATACGGCCAGAATTTTATTCCCGTCGTATAGTTGGTTGTTAAAACTTCTGTCTCCACTTCACGACTCCTGGTTTCTTTGGATCGTTGGAAATCTCGTATCTTTGATTTTAATATAGTGATTACCATCATCAAACGTCATTATCCGCGCAGAGAAAAAATAGAAAGAAAGAATTGCGTACCCCTTTTATCATTAGGCATTAGTGGCAGGGTTTAGAGAGATATTTCATAAAAAATATGAATAATATCCAGTTTAAATGTGGGCGTGGATGGCTATATTTCACAGCCATCATCATTCCGGTCGGGCCGAAACCCGCCCTTCCATCCCCCTTTCGTCATCGCGGCCGACGACGGAGGGAATTGTCGGTGGGGAGGGAGCTAGGATTTTGGGGGGTTTGACCCAAGTGGACCAGGGGAGTGGATTTTGGTGTGGATGGGGATGACGCGGTCCCATTAAAAAGGACATTGTCCTCAGACACCGCCAAGTGGGCCCCTTCGAAGCCTCGGGAGGACACGGCCGGATGCGCAGCCATCCGTCCCACCGCATTCCAGTTCTAGATTTCGGCCCGGTTTATGCCGAAACAGACTGTTTTGGGCCACGGTCCGTTTGCCGGGGGCGTTTGAGTTGGCCTTATTCTCCAACGCAGATGATCCACTCATGCACACATTGGCTACCCACTTGGAGCCATTTGCATTGATCGGACTACAACCGCAACGAGCTCTTCATGATGCCATATATCCAAGTGTAACGGGCAGTTAAGGAGGTCTTTACAGTTTACACAACACAGATGCCGGTGTAATCTATCTATTGACCCTCCATCCATTTAGTTTGCTTATTTCCTTCTTGTCGCAGGTTTAAGAGCTCTGTCAAAAAAAAAAAAAAAGCTCTGTCGAACTTCTTAATATCGTAATGGGTTGTCTGCATCTTGTTATGCATTGGCAGATGTAAATATCTTGCTTGTATCGCCAGGAATGAAAACACCCTCGCGCGGTCATCCTCAGATCTCATGGCAGAAAGACTGGACTTCATTTGTATGCCAGGAGGATACCAAAATACATGCAATCTGCTTGCCATATCATACCACCGAACTTTTTGACAATTGCTTCTGTATCATTCAGACGCCATGTTTTGGCACTATTTGTCAGGCCTGCTTCCCTGCCAAGAACAGGGAAGACTTCCAGAATTAAACTTGTACACATAATATGCTAGTACATCCTATACTAGATCATCAGTAAAACATTGACCAAGAATGCACCAGACGTAACAAATAAAGGCTTTTTGATTGACCGAGGAGGATTCAGTAGCAAAACAATAGAAACTATTACTAAACCAGTAGCAGTTTAAGCTCAACAAAACTCCTGCTTAGCAGCATACAGATAGTACATGGGAAATTAGATATTAAAAGGGGCAGTTTCCACATCATATTAAAGGGAACTTATCTATCTATATTAATATCTCCGAGATGCAATCTCCTAAAAAAGGGGCACCATATGCTCAGGTGTCATCAGTAGCCGGGTTATACACCACCATGCCTCACATCAGTGCACCTGAGTTGCGTTAGAGTAGCGCGCTAGGCTTCTTGAGCTACTGGTGTGTATCAGCACGCTAGCAGGGTTAACCTAGCTATCAGGTTCTATTAGCCCGGCCCCGGAGAACTTCCAAGTCCATGTCGTCAGGGTCTGTTGCCTGGATCTCAAAGTGCACCCCGTCAAGCTCGTGGCGGAATTGGTTCCGCGAGACGGCATATATGGTCTTCGCACGGATGCGGGAATCATCAGGAGACCTGAAAAGACAGAGCACACCGGTAATATGGCTGTGTTTTTAGGAATTAGTAGCAGTTAGTTGTGAGAAGAGCGCACCCTGTACAAAACACTGAAACGAAAATCTGGATATTCAGTACAACAAACGAAAAATCTATGGACATGTCATGCAACGCAAGTGATCTGTATGACTGTATCCCGCGTGGACTATCGTCAAATTTAAAGGCCATCGCAATTTTCTCGAGGCAAAGGTGGTCATAATTTGTGTGATGACTTTGCTGTCAGCACTAACTGCTGTAGTGGACCAACAAAAAACTCTAAGATGTTACGAGGAAAGTAACTTTTTACTTTTGTGGGATGTGAGGAATTGAGTTGGTAGCTGGATGAGTTTGGAACAATGTGCTAATCTGCTACAAATAGGACTATCATGCAATGTATACAAACACTCTGACCACTCAAAACTGAAAGGCCAGAGAACACCGTCAGTCAGCCCCAGTATTACTGAATCTGTGTTTTTACATTCATCTCTTTGCTGTTTACCACATCAATATTTTTTTATAAAAAAGTATCACAGCAACAAATCATTTCCACTAATTAGCGCAACAATAAATCATTTATGCATTTATTGTATCAATAAATAAACCTAGCCGGACAGAACCTATCAATAAATAAATCTATCAGAACATTTATCCTTTGAATCACAAATCTATCAGGAGTCCAGAACAGAGTCCTTAACCAGACTGAATCGTATCAGTCACGAGTGACAAGAAACAGGGGCAAGAAAGACAAGACTAACCAGGAGATGAAGAAGATCTTGCTCTTGCGGCAGTTGTCGTCGCTGACGAAATCCAGGTCGTATACGGCGTAGCGGCAGTCATCAGCGGGCAGCGAGGCCGTGAAGTCGTCGTAGCTCTCCCCGGGCGCGCCTGTCTTCTCGACGACGACCTCCTCACTCCTGTCGTCGATCTTGAATATCACGTACCGGTGCACCTTCCTCCTCTTGAGCTCCAAGAACGCGCTCTTGCTCCGCTCCGGCACGTCGATCCACGCCGGAGAACCCCCACCCTACACAAACAACCGACCGACAGACTGACCCCATCAGCCACAGAACAACAGACATTCCCGCTCGCTCGGTTGCCCAGATCGGCGGAAAAAGAAAAGAAAGAAAACAGAACCGCAATACAAGAACAGCAACCATAAGCGTGAACCCAAGAAACTCCATGGTGGCTTTGCTATTGCTCGTCACGGAGGGGGTAGTTAAAAGGGGAGGGAGGGGGACAGGAGCGTGGAAACTCACCAGGCACGGCCACGCCGCCGCCGCCAGCGCCATGTGCTCTGGCCAAGATCCTGGTCTCGCGGCGGGGTGGCGCTGGTCGATCCGAGGGAGGCGGGCGGGCCGAGGGATCGATCCCACGGGCGGTGGAGGAGATTGGGTTGAGGTCGGATTAGTTTTAGCTTTTCGGTGGAGGTGGAATCGAGGAGAAAAGAGTAGGTATTGATGGGATCATGGGATTCGTGCGCGGCGCCCCGCCGCGTCCGGTTGAAATCCGCTACAATCCACACCGTCAACCTAGATTAGATTTGGGCCAAACAGGCCCAGCCCGTGGATGAGAAGTCAGACGCTGTAACGGGCCAATGGACGGCCACGGCTAGTAAGGGGTCCCTCTCAAGTCTCAACCCTAGATGAACATTTATTCTTTTTCTCAATTTTTTTCCAACTGACCTTTTTTGACAATCAATATAATGCTATATTAATAGAAGCAAATAATACATCCAGAGATACATAAGCTGACTCTAGCGATTACAAAATAAAGTCTAAAAGTGTCGTGGGCGATGACCTTCTTCTCGCGGGTGATGACCTTCTTCTCACGCTTCGTGTTGAAGCCTGTGAAGGTATGGAGCGAGCCGGCCACTTTGCCGAATTTTCCGCCGTTTGGCGGGTCGTTGTCGGGGTTCTCCCGCGCTCGCCGTGCCTTCTCGATCTCCCTGAGGGTGTGGCAGTCGGCGGTGGTGTGCGTTGCGGGCTTCCCTTCCCTGCTATGAAACGCACATGGTTGGTTAAGGAGAGCCGCAGGGTCGAATCTTGGCTTGGCCTTGTAATTGCCGCCGTCGCGGCGTTGTCCTCCGTCGCGGCGTGCCCGACGTTGGCGACGAAGTCGACTCGCCCGTCACTGCGGCGCTTGCCGGTGAGGCGAGTGTTGCTGTAACGTAGGTCGGACCGTCGTCCTCTGTTGTTGCCGCTCGTGCGGCGTTGACCTCCTGACTCGTCGTCAGTTTCCTGGTTTGGATCTTCCTCCGCGTACCGTTTGGCGATCTCGAGGAGGTCGGGGATGTTGTCGAGTGTGCGAGAGTGTCGCTTGAGCTTGGCGACCAGGGGCTCGTAGCGGCACGAGGTCTTGAAGCAATGGATTGCGGTGTCCGGGTGGATGCCGACCGCGTTGTACCAGAGTTCTTGCCACCGTTGGACCCAGTTGCGGGTCGACTCACGGGGTCCCTGGACGCATCGCTCCAGGTCCTCAATAGTGGTGGCGCGGGTGTAGGAGCACTCGAAGTGCCTGACGAAAGCGTCGCGCATCTCCTCCCAGGAGTCTATACTGTCCTGAGGGAGGGTGTTGATCCACTGCCTGCACGTCCCCTCCATCATCAGGGGGAGGTAACGGGCGGCTAGCAGGTCGGTGTGGCCTGCGATCCCCATTGCCATGAGGTATGTGTCGAGCCAGACAGCGGGGTCGTACGAGGGGTCGTACTTTTCTATCTCCTTCGGCGCCTTAAAGTTTGGCGGGTACTTCTCGCCTCGGATCATTGGTCCGAAGCACTTGGGGCCGAGTCGACTGAGCGACCCCATGGGCTCGCCGTCGCGGCGATTGGTTAGGGTGTGTCGCAGGTCATCGGGCTGGCGTGCGCGCCAGCTTTGGTTGTTGATGATGTGGGTGCGGGCGTCGATGGGTTGACCGTTGGCGGCGACGAGGTTGGTCGCCGGCCTGGGGTCGTTGGTGGAGAGTGCCGCGTTCGCGGGTCGGTGTTGGAGCTGTAGTGGCGCCGGTGGTGGGCAGTTCAGTGTGTTTGCCGCCATTGGGCGGCCGCTCGAGGCCGTCCTGCTTCCCGAGGAACGCGAGTATACTCGACCTTGCGAGTCGGCGCCCGCTCTTTGCTGCTCGACGGCCTTTGCGAGCAGGGCCCTGACGTATTGGATCTGTAGGGCGCCGTCGCCGGTGGTCGTGATGCTGTCGGCTGCTGCTCGGCCTGCCACGAGGTTGTCCATCGGGGTGGAGAACAGTGGGAGGCCGTTTGCGTCTCGCTCCCGTGAGGAGACTACTATCCGCGGCTGGTCCCTGGGGGTTGTGCGGTTGGGTGGAGGCGGGGCGCCCATCGCCGTCGAGCCCGGCGGGGGTCGGGCGCTTCCTCCTGGTGGCGCGTTCTCGTAGATCGCGCGCTCGGCCACGCGGGCCGGGTCGTTTTCGTCGTCGAAGTTCAGGGCGCGCCCCTGAACGGTAGGGTTCAGGCGCGACCTGATCCGCTGTTGGTGGTAGCGCGATAGCTCCTGCGCCGTCACTTGCTCGAGGCGGAATTTTTCGCGCTCGGCTTGCTCCTTGCGCACCGCCTCCGCCAGTTTCAGGCGCAGTTCCTCGACCTCCGTTGCCGTGGCGTTAGGAGGGATTGGGGTGGAGAATGGATCCTCCGGCGGATCGGTGCCGGTCGCCATGTAGGTCGCGGAGTGGCGACCGGTTCCGTCGCGGAGGTCGGCGGAATTCTCCGACCCGGAGTCAAATTCGAAGATCCCTAGGATGGAGGGGTCCTCGAAGTCTCCCACGTTGGAGACCTGAGTGATGGAGCCCGCGGGTGAAGCCGCGGTGATGGACCCGGCGAGTGACGCCGGGGTCGCCGAGTCGGCGTCGTCGTCGAGGGCCGCATCTCCTGCGGCCGCTGAGTTTTCGGCCACGTCGTTGTGGGCCGAGTTGTACTCGGAGGCGAGGCGATGGATCGTGCGGATCTGGCTCTCGGAGAGCCGATCGCGTGGCGGCGACTCGCGGATGCGAGCCGAATCCTCCGAGACGATGACGTCGGTGAGGCCGACGAAGAGGCTGATCGTGCCGATCGGCAGGATCACGCTGTGCGTGACGGGCCGCGCCGCCGGGACATAGGTGCTCGGCAAGATTTGGAGCATCTCGCCGATCGCTATCATGCGGCCGGTGGCGACCGTCTCGTTGATGGGCAGATTGGATCTCGCCGCAGAACACCGGCCAGGCCCCACGGTGGGCGCCACTGTCGTGGGGATGGTCACGGCAGATGCTGCAATCGGCAGCGAGTAGTAGAACGAGGGGCAAGGGCGGCCAGCCATCTGCGGTGCGAGATGAGGGCAAAGACACAGGGTTTTACCCAGGTTCGGCCCCCCGGAGGGTAAAGACCTACTCCTGCTAGATTGTATTATGGAGGTGGTACAATGGGCGAGCTCGGCGGCTAGGCGGCGAGTCGCTTGGGTGTATGATGGAACGTATCTCTACTCGCCCTATAGGGAGGTTTATATATAGGCTCACCTCCCCTAGGGTTTACATATCTCAACCGATTCAGTTAAAACTTCGGTACTCGTTTAACCTAATCTGACTGGGCCTATCTACTCGCCTGGGCCTTCAGCTTTCAGTCACTTGGTTCCTTGCTGGGCTTCAATCCAGTCGCCGTCTTGCAGGCCCACTCACCAGTTCTTGGGCCAGTCGGAAACGTCCTGCTGGGTATACCCCGGTAGGCATATCCCCATCAAAAAGAAATGAACAAATCTTCAAGGTCTTCACACTCTTTCTTCTTTCATAACGCAAACTTACACTTTTGTGAAGGCAGCTGAACATAGAGTCCGAACCATATCAATAAGGGTTCTTTCATAATTTTAATTTGTACCACAATGCCAAGCATGCGTGCATGCGCGTAGCCATTAAAACAATCAACCAACATCGGCAAGAGTACCAACACTAATATTTTAGAAAAAAAATAAACGAACAACCTGGTCGCTGTCGTTGTGGAGCCGAGAGTAGGAATCACCATTATCAAGGATCGTAGCAGTCAGGGAAAATATTGCAAGGACAAACCTCAATAAAACCATGAGAAAAATTCAAAATAGATATGGGGAAGCAAGATCTGGATACCCATACCTTAATCTTTTAGCACCACCATTAACATCGGGAAAGAGATCTCGTTGTAAAAAGAAGGACCGAAGATCACTTATTATATACGATGTCGTCTCTATTGAGACGGAAGCCAAGACAAAGATGTCTAGCAAGCCAAATAATCCATTAAAATCACTATTTTTTATTAAAAACTTCACTTATAGATCGGGTTCCTCACTACTCCCGACACCGGCTAGGCCGGCCGGGGAGGGAGAACCGATCTACGAAGAAGGTGGAGGTGGGAGGCGGCAACTATTCTTCTCACACGGCGGCAACTGTTTCTGTGGCACCGCTTCGTTTTTTAAGAGTTAAGGATTAAGAGATTTCGTAAAAGAACCAAACTAGTTTTTTTACTTGGCCCTAGATGAATGTTGCCATATCTCTAAAGCAAATAACTTCCTGACCTAAAAAAACTTCCTGAATTGCCGGTAGAAATCTATTCAAATCTACAATTCTACACCAAGTGCATTGTTTAAAAATATTTGCTACGAAAGGACACTTCGTCAAGCGGTCACAGTAGCATCCTCCATGTGGGACGTGTAGCGCTAGCCATGTGCTAGATGTGCAAGGGTGGTCAGGGATGAACGATGCATTTTTAGCTTGGGTGGGACATGGAGAAAATGCATAAAAAGTAACATTTGAACTGAACATCTGATTATGAACCAAATTTTCACTGTTGCGCATCCTTAATTTTGACCTCGTTTCAATATATCTGAGTTAAAGAGGAAATACTACCTCTTCAAGATCAAGAGAGGATATAAATAGGCAACTGAACAAGTTCATATGGAATAACTAGCTTTAGAATTCTTTGAGGAATTAATTGGAACACCAAAGGAAAGAGATTATAAATTAAACTTGGCGGCGCTAATCCTTCCTATACGTTGAGTGTTCCTCAAAACAGGCCTGCAACCCGCTTTATAAATAAAGCAATATCCAGATACAAACAAGAATTCACACACAACCCACCGGCCGAGGCCAAAAATAAATAAAAAACAAGCTAACGTCCGATGAGGCCACAACATAGCAAAGCCCAAAGAAAAATAAAAGGTGGGACAACAACACTCTAGCAAACGCAAGGGGTAGTCATCGTCACGAGCGATCCGGGGCCGAGAAGGGGAGCGTCGCTGTCCTCAAGGCTCGAATCGTGTCGTCGAGAGCCTGTCGGTCATGTTTCCTCACCAATGGGGACCACTACTGTAAAAAGGCGAGAAGAGAAAACATTGAGTCAGAAACACGGGATGGATAGATCAGCTCAATCACCATCTTGTTCATCATGTTCCACATGGTCCAGGCTAGGGCCGCGAACACTATCCAGAAGAGGCGGTGTCTCCTTTCGGCACGGTTCGTCTTAGCTTGCAGGAACTCTTCGAGCTCCTGGGCCGCACAAGCCGGCCCTAGCGCTTCCCGAACAAAACTCCAAAGAAACTGAGCCGCCGAGCAAGAAAACATAATATGGGCACATGTCTCCGGAGTCCCACATAGGGAGACAAACCATTACCCGGGCCATTATGCTTAGCCACCTCCACCCCTGAAGGCAAGCGATCATGGAGAAGCTGCCAGACAAAAATACGAATACTAAGGGGAAGAGGAGCCTTCCAAAGGGGAGATGTCCACCGCAGCTTCGGGCTCTGGAAGTGGGCCCTATAAGCCAACCTCACTGAGAACACCACTGTCGGGGTCAGATGCCAGGAGATCGAGTCCTGCTCCTCGGACAGGAAGACAGGGAGGACGGCCATCAGGCGCAGATACTCCTCATCCTCGGCCATGCTAAAGGTCCATCGGAACAAGATATTCCAGCGACCCTTTCGAAAGGCCTCGACTCCAAGTATCGACGGGGAGGAGGTAATGGAAAATGATGGCGCCTGAGAGTGCTTCGTCGGGAAACCCCAAGAGCAAGGTGTGAAGAGCACAACAGCAAGTCTTTCCTCAGTAAGAAACCAAGGTTTCGAACCAGTAGGAGGAAGGAAACGTCTCAAAGGTGTTGCAAGCAACTTGGAAACCTGCACAACACAAACTCAAGACTTTTCCCTAACGAACAGTGAGGTTGTCAATCTCACCGGTTGTTGTAACAAAGGATTAACTGTATAGTATGGAAGGTAATGGTGGTTTGCAACAAGTAAATAGTAACAGTGGAAGATGTATCAAAGGTAAATATTGGACAGAGTTCCATAGTTCATTAGAGGTGTTCTCCTTAGATAAACAAACATGGCACGCTAGGTAAACAAATTACAACAGGGCAATTGACAGGACTGAGCAAGGCATAACGATGCACTACTAGACATCATGATCCTATGAGATTCGATTGGGCAATACAACAAGATACATAGACCGCCATCCAACTGCATCTATGACTAGAAGTCCACCTTTGGGTTATCATCCGAACCCCCTCCAGTATTAATTTGCAAGCAACAAACAACTACTTTAAGCAAAGTGTGTAAGGTAAATAATCCACTTGTTCCATGAACAAGAGACCGTTGTTTTCTCCCTAGTAGCAACATCACATCTACAACCTTAGAGATTTCTGTCACTTCCCTTAGATTAAATAGAGGCATGAACCCACTATCGAGCATAAATACCCCCTCTTGGAGTCACTAGCAACTACTCCCTCCGTTTCAAAATATAAGATGTTTTAGGTTTGTGAAGAAAATGAATCTAGACTTCTTTTAGTATGTAGGTTCATCCTAAAGTTTAGTGAATCTATATACTAAGAGAAGTCTAGATACATTTGCTTCACAAAGCTAAAACATCTTATATTTTGAAACGGAGGGAGTACTTGGCCAAGATAGCTACTAACAATGGAGAGTATGCAAGATCACAAACAACACAGACATGATAGAATCAATAAGACAAAACCATTAATCAATCTGACATAGTAATCTCAATATCCATCGGATCCCCGCAAACACAACATGCATGATTACAAATATATGAGATCTTGATCATGAACGGAGCTCACAAGATCTAGACATGAAAGCACAAAGGAGTAGATATAACCATCTAGCTACTACATGGACCCGTAGTCCAAGGTGGAACTACTCACGCTTCATACCGGAGGCTGGCATGATGAAGAAGAAGGCCTCCAGGATGATCTCCCCTCCGGCAGGGTGCCGAGAAGAGCTTCAGATCCCCCCGATCTAGGGATGATGGTGATGGCGTCTACAGATGGTTTCATGGAATATTGATCGGGTCCTTAGGGTTTAGGCATCGGGGGCTTCTTATGGGCGAAGAGGCGAGGCAGGAGGGCGGCCAAGGGGGCCCACACCCTGCCCAGGCGCGACCTAGGGTGGTCCCGTGCCTAGGGGGTGCAGCCGCCCTGTGGCTCCCCTCCGTCTCTCCTCTGGACTCTATGTTCCCTACGGTAAAATATTGACTTTGGATTTTGTCCCGTCCAATTCCGAGAATATTGATTTTCTGCCTTTCTGGAACCAAAAACAGAAGAAAAGAGGCAACTGGCACTGTGACATCTTATTAATAGGTTAGTACCAGAAAACATATAAAAACACCTCAAAGTGTAGACAAAGCAAAGCAAAGTAGATACTAAACAAGTATGGAACATCAAAAATTATAGATATGTTTCCGACGCATCAAGCATCCCCAAGCTTAAATCCTGCTCGTCCTCGAGTAGGTAAGTGATAAAAAGAATAATTTTTTAGGTGACATGCACCATCAAAACCAAGATCAAACCATTTGCAAGCATTGAAAGCTGGGATCAAAGAACTCTAAACATGTGCAGGAAAGATGGAGTTCTAACAATAAGATAAAGTAACTATGCATGCAACATGAAAAGCTACAAACAAAGATCATGAATAGCATGCATTGAAAAATGTTTGTTTGTTTCACTTGCAGAAAACATGGCATAGTGGCAATCAACTTGTCCCTCATAGAGTAGCAAATAGATGCATAGGACACCTTCAAAGTTCATAAGAGTGACTAGATACAAGTAGCACAAGAACAAGTAATATCACAATATGCATCAATCAATAAGTTTTGGGACACTGCACATAGAACTAAGAATGGCAACTATGCTCTCTTAATGGTGCCTAAAGGTAGAAGGTGGAGACTCAATATAATAGTGGAATAAATTCCCTTCATAAGGGAAGCAGGGATTTCCAATTTCAAAAAGAGCTTCCAAAAATTATGGTACTTGTTACCTTTCAGCTCTCATGGCCCCAATCATAAGCATCTTGAAGTGATTAAGGTTAAAGTTAACAAACTATGGAGTATATGCTTGACAAAGTATAAGTTGGCAATATCATGTCCCTTGAATACGAGGGCCGCTCCTCATGCTACTCAACTTTAGTCACCTGTAAGTTCTTGTCATAGTAAGTACATGTGTATCGTAGAGAACCGCCAACGGGGTACCCCTTGCACATGGTATAGGAGTTATCCCATAACCAAAATGACAAGGCAAGCAGACAATGAGCATCTCAGCAATCTTCTTATTTACCATGGGAATATGGTGCCTTTTCTCTGTTTCCTCTTTTCTCAATAGGTCTCTTTCTTTATAAGAAGAAAGCTTCATAGATGTCATTATGGTGATGCTGCAAGTTTCCACCATGATTAGGCATGGCTTAGGCTAGCGGCTCAGGCGTTTCTCTAACACACATACATAACTTCATGGACTTACAAGCTCCCCTTTTATTTCACACTGACAACATCCATAGACAAAAGAGCATGATATCAACTGTGTACAAAATACAAGTGCAATGTTGAAAATGTTACCCATGAAAACAGGGTTCTGCTAATTCCAACGTATAAGTGCAAGCATATACAACATAAATGACACAATGGTTCAAGTTTATTAGGGGCAAGAAATATAGTGTGCCATCAAGTTTGTGAGAGCTTTAATTACTAAGTTTTCACATAACAAAATACTTTTTAATTGGAAGATAGATGAAAACAAGAATATACTTGGAATGGTGTAACACACCATGCATAGGAATTTATAGTGGACACTTTGGAATAACTTGGTTTCTTGGGAGTTGGAAGCATGAGTAGAGCTTACTTATACAAGTGGAGGCTAGCAAAAGACTAGGAGCAACCAACTAAGAGAGCAATAATGGCCATAATCATGCAGAGCGACAAAACATTACTAATCAAAGTACTACAAGTCAAGGAATAAATTATCATAGAGGCTATGGTGACTTGTTATAGTCATAACATGGTGTGAGCATGTGCCAAGTCAACCCAAACAAAACATCAAAGGAGAATACCACAATACTATGCTTTTGTATGCTAAAACAACGCATGATTCTTTCAAGGCACACTAAGCAACCACAATTGTTTGGAACAAGTTATGCTATAGCAATAATTACTATGCATAAGGTCAAAAAAACACCTAGCATGACATGCTAAAGTCTAAGTCACAGTCAATGCAAGATCCTCTTGCACTTTCAAGCAAGAACTTTCTACTCATTTCCAACACCAATCAACTTATTTGAAACAACACAGCGAGAACGGGGGTCCAAACTACTTTATTCAAGCAAACTAAGAAAAATATGAAAAGAAAAAGAAAACTAAGACTCTCCAAGAACAACACAACAGTGCATGAAACAATAAAAACGAAGTGTCTAGAAAAGACCTGAGTTTTTTATTGATGAAGAAGGGGATGCCTTGGGCATCCCCAAGCTTTGACGCTTGTACCTCTTGGATATTTCATGGGGTGACACCAGGGTGGAATCCCCAAGCTTGAGCTTTTGTCCATTCTTCATCTCATTACATCATTCTCTCTCTATACCTGAAATCTTTCCTTCATACAAAACTTCACACAATCTTCATTAGCAACATTAGTGTATTCAAAAGATAATAGACCCTTGGGTTTAGCTTTCGAACAGCAAAACTTTCACTAAAAACACAAGGTACTGTAGCAACTTCTTCAAAAATCTCAATTTCCCAAAAATAACCCAAAAAGGAATCAATAAGAAGCAAATGCAAATAATGGCAGAAATCTGTCAAAACAGGCCAGCAGGTAGAAATCGATTTTTTCGAAGACCTTCTGTTGCTCAAATCAAAAAGTGTTGAACTAAAAAAAGTTATATAACATACTGGGGGATTTATTCGTACATTTTTAGATCAATCCGACTTGCAGAGAGTCCTCACGAATTTTTATGGTGGAGGACAGAAATCTGTTTTGGGACAGCAACTCGCCGAATCTTACTTCCCTCTCATTAGAGGTCATTCTTGGCACAAAAAGCAAACAAAAATGATAAGGATAGGTCATTACTGAAGTAATAACTTCCAAGACTCAAGAAAACTCTCGGGTTATCTTGTAAGAAGTATTTTTCTTTAACGCCTTTAAGTTAGGCACAAGAAGCAAGAAATCAAGTATTTTCAAATGAAGAAGCATTAACATCAATACTTGCAAAGTCTTCAACTATGAAAGGTATCTCATCCAAATGAGTTTTGGAGTATCCCTTCTCATCTCTCTTTGGTTCACTACTTTCATCAAAAGGATTTTTAGAAACAATCCAATCAGAATTCTTTTCAAAGGCTTCATGCATCCCAACAAGCTTAAAGGGTATTGGTATCTTAAATTCCTCTATAGGTTTGCATTTATCTGAAGTACCCACAACATCTACACACGAGCCTAGCATATTAAAATGCTCAAAGACCTTTTGGGCTTCCTTAGCAACATCATGGAACTCTTTTAGAAAAGTTTCAAGAATAAATTCTCTCTTTTCAGCATTCTTTTCTTCTTTTAGTTTTAGGAACAAAATTTGCATCATGGGGTTAAGGCTAACAAACCTAGCCTCCAACATATGAACTAAAGAAGCTGCAACAATTTCATAATTAGGAGCAAGTTCTACTATAGATCTATCCTCAGTATACTCGTGCTTGCTAACATGATTAAAGAATTCTTCAATATTTTCTTTCCCAATTATGGAGCCACTACCTATTGAAAGGTCCTTTAGGGTGAACTTGGGGAACAACATGGTGATCTAGAGAAAGGTGGCAACTAGAGTAGGAGCTAAATTTTTTTGTGTTTTTTATAAGAGAAAGCAAACCAAACTGAACTAATTTTTTGGAGTGTTTGATAAAAAGAGGCAAACAAAACCAAGCAAAATAAACTAAGCAAACCAAAAACAAAGTAAAGAGAAAGGTTGAGGAGGACTCCCCTTGTGAAGACGTCCTTAGCCTCCCCGGCAACGGCGCCAGAAAACTTGTTGATGGCGCCTGGAAGCGCTTCGTCGGGAAACCCCAAGAGCAAGGTGTGAAGCAGCACAACAGCAAGTCTTCCCTCGGTAAGAAACTGAGGTTATCGAACCAGTAGGAGGAAGGAAACGTCTCAAAGGTGTTGCAAACAACGTGGAAACCTGCACAACACAAACTCAAGACTTTGCCCCAACTAACAGTGAGGTTGTCAATCTCACCGGTTGCTCTAACAAAGGATTAACTGTATGGTGTGGATGGTGGTGATGGTTTGCAACAGTAAATAGTAACAATGGAGGATGTATCAATAGTAAAGATTGGACCGGGGTCCATAGTTCACTAGAGGTGTTCTCCTTAGATAAAAAAACATGGCATGCTGGGTAAACAAATTACAGCAGGGAAATTGACATGACTGAGCAAGGCATAACAATGCAATACTAGACATAAAGATCCTATGAGATTCGATTGGGCAATACAACAAGATACATAGACTGCCATCCAATTGCATCTATGACTAGAAGTCCACCTTTGGGTTATCATCTGAACCCCCTCCATTATTAAGTTGCAAGTAACAAACAACTGCTTTAAGCAAAGTGTGTAAGGTAAATAATCCACTTGTTCCATGAACAAGAGACCGTTGTTTTCTCCCTAGTAGCAACATCACATCTACAACCTTAGAGATTTCTATCACTTCCCTTGATTAAATAGAGGCATGAACCCACTATCGAGCATAAATACCCCCTCTTGGAGTCACTGGCAACTACTTGTCCAAGATAGCTACTAACAACGGAGAGCATACAAGATCACAAACAACACAGACATGATAGAATCAATAAGACAAAACCATTAATCAATCTGACATAGTAATCTCAATATCCATTGGATCCCCGCAAACACAACATGCATGATTACAAATAGATGAGATCTTGATCATGAACGAAGCTCACAAGATCTAGACATGAAAGCACAAAGGAGGAGATACAACCATCTAGCTACTACATGGACCCGTAGTCCAAGGTGGAATACTCACGCTTCATACCGGAGGCTGGCATGATGAAGAAGAAGGCCTCTGGGATGATCTCCCCTACGACACGGTGCTGGGAAGAGCTTCAGACCCCCCGATCTAGGGACGATGGTGGCGGCGGCTACAGACGGTTTTGTGGAATATTGATCGGGTCCTTAGGGTTTAGGCATCGGGGGATTCTTATAGGCGAAGAGTCGAGTCAGGAGGGGGGGGCCCACACCCTTCCCAGGTGCGGCCTAGGATGGGCTCGCGCCTGGGAGGGTGCGGCCGCCCTGTGGCTCCCCTCCGTCTCTCCTCTGGACTCCATGTTCCCCATGGTAAAATATTGACTTTGGATTTTGTCCTGTCCAATTCCGAGAATATTGATTTTCTGCCTTTCTGGAACCAAAAACATAAGAAAATAGGCAACTGGCACCGTGGCATCTTGTTAATAGGTTAGTACCAGAAAACATCTCAAAGTGTGGACAAAGCAAAGCAAAGCAAAGCAAAGTAGATACTAAACAAGCATGGAACATCAAAAATTATAGATACATTTCTGACATATCAGTCACTAGCAACTACTTGGCCAAGATAGCTACTTACAATGGAGAGCATGCAAGATCACAAACAACATAGGCATGATAGAATCAATAATACAAAACCATTAATCAATCTGACATAGTAATATCAATATCCATCGGATCCCCGCAAACACAAACATGCATGATTACAAATAGATGAGATCTTGATCATGAACGGAGCTCACAAGATCTAGACATGAAATCACAAAGGAGTAGATACAACCATCTAGCTACTACATGGACCCGTAGTCCAAGGTGGAACTACTCAAGCTTCATACTCGAGGCTGGCATGATGAAGAAGAAGGCCTCCGGGATGATCTCCCCTCCGGCAAGGTGCCGGGAAGAGCTTCAGATCCCCCCGATCTAGGGACGATGGTGGCGGAGGCTACAGACGGTTTCATGGAATATTGACCGGGTCCTTAGGGTTTAGGCATCAGGGGCTTCTTATAGGCGAAGAGGCGAGGCGGGAGCATGGCTAGGGGGCCCACACCCTACTCAGGCGCGGCCTACGGTGGGTCCATGCCTGGGGGGTGCGTCCGCCCTATGGCTCCCCTCCGTCTCTCCTCTGGACTCCGTGTTCCCCACGGTAAAATATTGACTTTGGCTTTTGTCCCGTCCAATTCCGAGAATATTGATTTTATGCCTTTCTGGAACCAAAAACAGAAGAAAACATGCAACTGGCACTATGGCATATTGTTAATATGTTAGTACCAGAAAACATATAAAAACACCTCAAAGTGTAGACAAAGCAAAGCAAAGTAGATAGTAAACAAGCATGGAACATCAAAAATTATAGATACGTTTTCGACGTATCAGCAAACATCGCGGGGAATTCCTCGATGCCAATGCCCTGCCCAATGAAGTGCTTAATGTCCTAGATGGCTCGCCGGAATTGGGAGCCCTCCCGACGCTCGCAAGATAACAGGGGTCAGCCATGGAGATACCTGGCCTTGATAAGCTGCAGCTAGAGTCCCCCTTCATCCCTAAGGATATGTCGGACCCATTTTCGCAACAGGGCCACATTAAAGCGGCACGAGTCAAGGATCCCTATGCCCCCAAGGCTCTTGGGGCGCACAAGTCTGCCCATTTAACCATATGGTATTTGGGTGGTCATCCCTTGCCACCCTGAAGAACCGATACAACACCTTGGCGAAGTCTACATGGGTCCCCTCTGGGAGCTCGTATAGCCCCATATGGTACATGGGCAGTTTACAGAGACATGTGTTGATCAAGACTGTCTTTCTCCCCATGGTCGTGAATCTAGCCCGCCAGGGTTCGGCTTTTGACCGGACCCTTGTGGCCAGGGGTGCAAGATCCTTGATAAGGACACAAGTCTCCCGAATGGGCATCCCAAGGTATGTAATAGGGAAGTCCGCTAATTTATAGGTAAGGTTATCAGCAATGCATTGCCTATCCTCTTCTAAGTATCCCAGGACCATAACCTCGCTCTTGTCAAAGTTAATCTTCAACCCTGACATGGATTCGAAGTAGAGGAGTAGAAACTTGAGATTAATAATGTCAAGATCCAAGCCCTGCACCATAATCATGGTATCGTCGGCATATTGGAGGTGGGAGACACCACCTCTAGGGATAAGATGCCAAACCACACCCGAGATGTGGCCAGCGATTTTGGCTTTATCCAAAATATCTGCGAGTGCATCTACTGCGGAGTTAAACAGGAGGGGAGAAATAGGATCCCCTTGTATAACACCACAGGAAGGCCTAAAGTAGGGGCCAATATTCCCATTAATGTTGATCGCCGTCCTACCTCTCATCACAAACGGCATAATCCAGCAGATCATCATGTCATAAATTCCCCTAGTCTGCAAAACTAGCCTCAAGAAGTCCTAGGCCAACCGGTCATAGGCCTTCTGGAAGTCCAACTTAAGGAACACTCCCTTCTGACGACGTGACTTCACTTCATGAATAATTTCATGAAGGGAAATGACACTGGTATGGGTATGACCTATCGGGTCCCTATGGTTAGTTACCCTAGGTGCATAAAAGTTTATAGCCCATAAAGGCCCGAAGGAATCCAAGAAGCACCCAATGAATAAAGGCTTGCCTTGCCAATAAAGGAATAGTCATGAACTAACATAGATTTCGCATTGTACTTGTAAACTTGTAACCTCTCTGGCTACGGTTCCAGGACCTAGCCTCTCATATAAAGGCTCGGAGAACCCGACAAAGAGGCACCTTAGATTTTTTGCAATCCGTCGTGAGATAGATCGTTGATACGTCCAAAATGTATCTACTTTCATGAACACTTTTGCTATTGTTTCTCCTATAAACTTGTGTGATTTGGATACAACTAACACGTACTGACGATGTTTTCAGCAGAATTACCTTGGTGTCTAGTTTTTGTGCAGAAAATCAACTATCAGGAAAAATTCCGGAAAATATGCCAAAAATACTATTTCACCAGAAGATCCATGGAGCTAGAATACGAGACGGAGGAGAGCCCTGGGTGGCCCACACCCCCTGCCGCGTGGGTGGGCCCACCCCCTGCCTGGGAGGGGTGCCTAGGCTTGGCCTCTCTCTTCTCCTATAAGATGCCTTCTGACCTAAAAACTCAGGGGGTCGACGTTTTTCCAGAAAGAGTTCCGCTGCGCCGCCATCACCAGAAACCGCATTTCAGATCCATAAACTTCGTTCTGGTACCCTGTCGGGACAGGGAATTTGTTGAGGATCATCATCGTCGTCATCACCAACGCCTCTCCATCAACCATCAATGTTTCCCTCATCCATGAGTGAGTAATCCCCTGCTGTAGGCTATGGGGATGGTAGGGATTGGATGAGTTCTATCATGTAATCGAATAAGATTGTTAGGGCATGGTTCCTAGTATCTCTATTAGTGCTATTTGACTTTGTTTCAACTTGTTGTGTTTAATGCTTTTCACTAGGGCCCGAGTGCCATAATCTCAGATCTGAACTTATTATTGAATCATTATGATAGTATTGTTTGTGATCTTATTTGCAAGTTGTGTACACATATCATAGTCCGGATCCAAAGGCCCCGAAGTGACAGAAATTGGGACAATCGAAGGGGATGGCTGTGATGTGAGCATCACATGTGTTCATGGAGTGTTAATGCATTGCTTCGGTGCTCTATTAAAAGGATCAGATTAATTGCCAGTAGTTCCCTTCAGTCCCCGCTGCCACGGGCTGGAAGGACAAAAGATGTTGTGCAAGTTCTCATTGCGAGCACGCATGGCTATATATGGAGCACATGCCTATGATTGTTTAGTACTTGGGTGCTTATTCTTATTTATCTGCAATTGCCCTAGATCTTGAAGTCACATGTTTAGACTCGTCCATGCAACGCCCGTCCATCCATCCATATGCCTATCGCGCTCATATCCTACTGTTTGCTACTACTGTTACTATTGCTCCTGTTTTACTATTGCTGTTACTTTGCTGTTTCTACCACAAAACTGTTGCTACTGATAAACTTCTGTGAGCAAGAACTATTTCCAGGTGCAGCTGAATTGACAACTCAATTGTTAAGGCTTGCAAGTATTCTTTGGATCCCTTGTGTCGAATCAATAAATTGGGTAATACTACCCGCGAAGACTGTTGCGATCCCCTATACTTATGGGTCATCAAGACTATTTTCTGGCGCCATTGCCGGGGAGCATAGCTTTATTTGTAACTTCACTTGGATCTAATATTGTTCACTGCTACTCTTTCATCATGGGTAAGTCTCGTGATAGAAAGCTTCCTATTTTACCATCCACTACAAGAAGAGGTACAGTCCTAAACACCTCTGCTGCTCTTGATTCACTGTCTGTTATAAGTAAGCTTGTTACACCACCACCACATACTCATGCTACACACACACTGCTACTACTGCTGAATCTGAAACTGCTTTTAATACTCACGATGTTACTTCTACTGTGCTTGATGCAAGTGTTTCATTAGGTCGTTTCCTAGATGCTACTATGGCTAGTCTAGTAAATACTAAAACTCCTAGTGAAGACACTGTTACACCTATTATCTCACATGAGTCTAGAGAGAGATACGATATCAATGACGGTTACATTGAGTTTACAGATGAATTTATTGAAGAGTGCCGAAACACACATGGTGCTAGTGCCATTAAGAGTCTCCTTGAGAGATGTACCATTATTCCTAAGCTGTCCTCTGATCCTAAGTTTGCCACCTCTCCCATAGATATTAAAGATAAAGATTATGATTTCTCTCTTGATTTATCCTATTTGGACATTGTTGAGAAAGAATCTTTTTATGGGATTGAAAATGAGAGTGTTGTAGATCATATGAATGAGCTTTCCACTATGAGTGCTTTATTATCTGACGATTTTAAGATGCGCAAGTACTTTGTTACTAAGATATTCCCTTTTTCACTAAAAGGAGAAGCTAAGGTTTGGTTTAATAGATTACCTCTTGGTTCCATTGATAGCCCTGATTGCTTGATTGCTTCTTTCTTCCAGAAATATTTTACTCCCAGTGCTAGACATGCTGCTTTGCAGAGACTTTTTGATTTTAAACAGGGAGAAGAAGAGAAATTGCCTGAGTCGTGGACAAGGTTATATGTCTTGATTCATGTACATCCTAGATGTCCATTACCTAAAAATGAGCCTTTTGATATTTATTATAATGGACTAACCGATGATTCTAGGACATACCTAGATGGCTTTGCTGATTGACAGAAAAATAACTCCTACAGATGTTGAAGAATTAATGGCTAAAATAAGCAAGAATTATGATGATTGCACTTCAACTGAGCTAAATACACCTGAGCTTATTACTCCTGAACCAGTTGTGCCTGAACCAGTTCCAATACAAACACCAAAGAAGAGAGGAGTAATTGCATTAAATGATGAAGTGATGAAGGAAGCTAAGAAATGTCTAAAGGAGAAATGTATTAGAGCTGAAGATGTGAAGAATCTACCTCCTATAGAAGAATTATGTAATCCTATTCCCCACTCATCTACTATTGAGGTACACTCTCTCCACTTTGATGAAGGTGATATTCCCTATGGTAAGCCTCCTGATCAATGCTTAGAGGAACTTTACACATTTATTGTTAAACAAGGTAATTTTAATAAACAAGTTCAAAATCATTTATTGTAAAACTCTAGAGCTATCAATGAGTTGAAAGATACTATGGAAAGAACTGCTAATGATATTAAAATTGTTTGTAAACACTTTCAAATGGTTCAAACCCAAATTGATCAACTTGCTAAGGTACAAAAAGATATGCTAGTTAATGCCTCAGGAGATAAACATGCTTATGGAATTAGAACTAGGAGTGGTATAGCTACTCAAGATCCTTTATATCCTGAATGACACCCTAAAAGAATTGAGCAGGATTCTCAACAAGGTGAAAGTAGTGGTAGTCTTCGTAAGAGAAAGAAAAGGAAACAAAATAGTTGAGGAACCACTTGAACCTGCTGTAGATCCTAATAGTATATCTGTCTGTGATGCTGAAACTAAGAGTGGTAATGATAAAAATGATGCTCCTGATAAGGAGGAAGTTGAGGAAGAACCTGAGGAACACACTAAAAACACTAGGTACACTAAGGAATATTTTATTGCTAAAAAACATGGTAAAGAGAGAGAACCTTGGGTGCAGAAACCTATGCCTTTTCTAGGTAAGAAACACAAGTCAAAGGAGGAAGAACACTACAACAAGTTTTGTGAGTGGATGAAACCTTTATTTTTGCAAATTCCTTTGACTGATGCTATTAAGTTGCCTCCTTATTCAAAGTATATGAAGGCTATTGTCTCTAATAAAAGGAAGATTCCTAATGAGGAAATTTCTACTCTGCTTGCCAATTAATCCTTCAATGGTAAGGTTCCAAAGAAACTTGGTGATCTAGGTATACCATCTATTCCATGCTCTATTACGAATAATTATGTTAGAACTGCTTTATGTGATTTGGGAGCTGGAGTTAGTGTTATGCCTTTTTCTCTCTACAAGAGACTCCAACTAGAAAAGTTGATACCAACTGATATATCTTTGCAAATGGATGATAAGTCAACTACTATTCCTGATGGTATATGTGAGGATGTTCCTGTTCATGTGGCTCAGAATTGCTTGGTTTTAACTGATTTTGTTGTGCTTGAAATGCCTAAAGATGATAATATGTCTTTTATTCTTGGGAGACCATTTCTTAATACTGCAGGTGTTGTCATTAATTGCAATCAAGGGAAAGTAACTTTCAATATTAATGACAAAGAGCATACTGTTTATTTCCCCAAGAAGGTTTCTAAGAGCTATTGCCTGAATTCCATTGAAAATATTGAGAGCATCAAGGTTGGAGAAATATATTGTCCCATTCCACAAGAAAATTTTGAAACTATTATGATTGGGACCATTGCTATCAAGTTTGAGGTAACATAATCACCTCGTGGGATGCAAAGTTTTGTTTCATATAGGATTGTTTTGGTAACAAGACTTGATCAACCTTGTTAACAAAAGGATTTTAATGAACAAAGCAATGTTTTCACTATGTGTTATTCTTGCTTTATTTTACTTTTTTCCTTCCTTATCTTTGCTTTTTTCTCCTGTTAGCTTTGGTTTTGCTAGGTGTTTGCTTGTTAGAGTGTCTTAGAACTTCTGTAGTTTTGGTTTTGGTTTGCTTTTGCTTCTTCTAAAAAAAATCTTTTCTGCGAGAAAATCAATTTTCATACCCTGAAAATTGGCCAAAAATAAAGTTTCCCGAAAAATTCCAGAAAATTCAAAATAAATTTTTCCTCGAAAAAGGGGCAGAGGGACACCTGGAGTGGCCCAGGGGGCCTCCCTAGGCCAGCACACCCCTGGGTGGCGTGGCCAGCCCCTAGGTGGCGCCTGGTAGGGGTGTGGCCCACCTGTGGCCCTCCAAAGTGTCTGCTCCCAGCCATCTTCTTTCTCTCTCCCAAAAAACACCGGAAAACTTTCTCAGGCTCGAGTTCCTGCTGTTCTTGCTCCCGATTTTTGATCTCCTTGCTTAGCCCATCTTTGCTGCTGATTTTTGGAGGAATTGCTCCTTGGTATGTGTCTCCTCCGCTTGTCCAATTAGATTTGTGATTGGTAGATTGTATCTTGAGTATTTTGCTGCTATAGGTGTCAGGTTGTGTGAGCTTGCATGCTTGTTATATGCTTAGAGGTTACATTTTGATGCATGTGTAGCCCTCTAGCAAGTTCCTATAGTAGTTTCTCATCATTTATCAACTTGGAAATCACTTGGTTTGATGTTTGTCTAAAAATTTCAGAAAAAAAGAGGTCATGGACACCATAGTTTTGGTGAAATATTTGAGAGTGATGAACCTAGGAGGGCAAGGCCTTCAAGATCATCTTCCCAAGCTAGGCCCTCATACAATGAGGATCTCATTATACCGCGATTTGGCGACGAGGGAGATGAGGGGGATGAACACCCTTCCACCTTTCCTTGTCCAACCTTTTTGCGGGCTGCTGGGATTCTCAATGATTTCCTAACCTTGGTTCGGAGGGTTGGTGTAATGAGTTATATGCAGGATGAGAGCGTGCAGTATGCTACGCTCACTAAAAACTTTGTGGAGAGCTTCTCCTTTTCTAACATCTTGTTCAAGCCAGATGTGTCTTTCAAAATTTATGGTAGGCCTTACACTATGGCATTGAAGAAATTTTGTGAGATCCTAGGTATTGGTACAACTTGGATGGTGAAGAATATTTTGGCTCAACCCATTGATCTGTTGGAGCTCTACCGCGGGATAACTAATGATGATAACGGTAGAGCCCAGCGGGGAAAGATAAGAAATATTCAACTTCCAGCTCTCAGGTACTTTACTTATTATCTTGCCACTAGTGTTCTTGGTAGGGAGAACACTAGAAATATTTCCAACTATCATTTGGCCTTCCTAGATGCTGCACTCAACAATGAAACTAGGTACAATCTTGGTTCTCTTATTGCTCGTCGCTTAGCTGCTAAGGGACCCATTTATGGGGGAATGAATGTTGCACGTGTTGTTGCTGCTTTAGACATTGCCGTTGATCCAAACGATATAGTTTTGGATCCTTAGAGGCTTGATCTTGCTGCCATGAAAGCGCACCACTTTGTCACTGCTGGCTCTACTCTTGAGAGCCTGGTTTATAGAATGTTGTTTACTGATGGGGAAGAGAGAGATCCCTCTCCCCCAAACCACTTTGTTCAGTATCTCCCAAGGAACTTTGTCGCGCTCCAAGGAGGAGATGGACGAGAAGCTGCGCATTCTTGGCTTCCATGGCAACTATCAGGGGGACGCGCCCACATACGACCCCTATGTACACTACACAGTGGAGTTCTCGAGCTCATAGCAGGATGAAGGGGCCTCCTCGTCGTACTACGGAGGTGCACCTTCTTGGTCACCATGGCGTTGAGCCCCACTTAGGCCAAAATCCTAAGCTTGGGGGGAGGTATACCAACATCACACTCGTCCATATATCATGTTCGTCGGTCCTTTGTATACCCATTGTTTCGCTTTCTTTTTGGTTTTTGTTTCTGCTTTCTGAAAACATAAAAATACCAAAAATATTTTCGTTGTTTCTCTTGGTTTGTTTCTTTGCTTTTTAGCTTTGGTTTTCCTTAAATAAAAATCCAAAAATATTTTGCTTTGTTTGTTTTTTTGCTTTGTTTGCTTGTTTTAAAAATTCAAAAACACCAAAAATATTTGTTGTTCTTCTTTGGTTCTGTGAGTTCTTTGCAGGGTTCAGCCGTACTTAGTGGAGTTTGGTTTCATGTTATTATTCAAGTCACACAAGTGAAGGGCAATAATGAAGATTAAGACGACTTGAGGTGTGGTAAAGAGGCTGGTAACAAACTCTATTTGTTTTCATTTTTGTACATATACTCATCATTGTGAGCATGCTTAGTCTATTCATGTAAGGTGTATGTTATTGATGGATGCTTAGTAGTTCTTGCTTTCTTGTGATTAGCTCCAGCTTGCTAATAGTTTGTAGCATGTCATATGAATGTTTGCTTGCATTGTTTTATTCATAACTAGGTATGATATTGTGGTATCCTCCTCTGGATGTTTCATGTGAATCAACTTGGCACATGCTCACGCATGCATATGACTAAACAATAGTCAGTAAGCCTCGATGATCTATTTTGCCTCAGAGTTCTTGTATCACTTTCATACCATAATTAGTCTTGTTTTGTTGCAAGCATGATTATGACAGTTATTGCTCTCTCATTTGTCGCTCCCTCTCTATTGCTAGCCTTCACTTGCATTGATTATGAGCTCTACTTGTGCATACAACTCCCCAAAACCAATATTGCCAACAGTGTCCACCATACCTACCTATTAGTATCATTTGCTATTTCAGAGCATATTCATTATGTCTTGTTTTCTTCCAAATAAAATGTTTGACTGTTTTGAGAAAGTTAGTTAGTAAAGCTCTCACGAACTTGATGACACACTTTATTCCTTGCACTTAATAAACCTGAACCATATTGACTGACCATGAAAGTTATATGCTTGCAAATTATAGGTTGGGAGTTAGCAGAACCGTGTTGTCATAGGGAATGCTTTCAACACTTATGGATACATATCCAGTTGATACCATGCTCTTTTGTTTGCGGATGTCGTCGGTGTGAAATAAAAGGGAAGCTTGTGAGTTCATGGAGTTATATATATGTGTTAGAGAAACGCCTGGGCCGCTAGACTAAGCCATGCCTAATCATGGTGGAAACTTGCAGCATCACCATAATGAGCATCTGTGAAGCATCCTCAATAAAAACCTATGCAAATAGCAAATAGATCGCTGAGATGCTCATTGTCTGCTTGCCTTGTCATTTTGATTATGGGATAGCTCCTGTATCATGTGCAAGGGGTACCTCGTTGGCGGTTCTCTATGATATGCATGTATTTACAATGACAAGAACTTATAGGTAACCAAAGTTGAGTAGCACGAGGAGCAGCCCTCGTACTCAAGGGACTTGGGATTTCCAGTTTATGGTCTGTCAAGCATATAACTCATATTGGACCTCACTTTCACCATTAACCATATAAAGATTCCTATGATAGGGGCAATGAGAGATCAAAGCTAATGATTACCTTACTTTCAGCATTTGGAAGCCTTTCAAACTTTTCAAAACCTTTTCACTTCCTTGTTGAGTCACCACTTATTCTATTAGCACCTTCTTGAGAGCATAGTTGTCATTCTTGTGTTCGTCTCAAAACTTGGTTAATTATGTCATGATTTTGATGCTTGTATCTCTGATATCTTTACTTCTAGTCTTCACTTGAACTTCAGAGGTGCCTTGGCATTTATATTGTGCTCTACAAACAAAGGCAAGCGAGGTACCACTCTATCATACCTTATTATGAGCATTGCAATGTTGCTTATGTTTATGTTTTCATGCTACTTATTATTATTGAGTTGGTTTCTCCTCATATCTTGCAATGACTATTGAGTAGACTTAGTTGCATACTTATTGTTATGAATGGTTTAAGTATCTACTCCTGTGCTGAGAATATATACATCATATGAAGCAAATGTGTTCGTGAAAGTTCTTTTATCGCACTCAGTTTTCAACTGAATTTCTTGAGGACAAGAAATAAGCTAAGCTTGGGGGAGTTGATACGTCCAAAACGTATCTACTTTTCCGAACACTTTTGCTATTGTTTCTCCTCTAAACTTGTGTGATTTGGATACAACTAACATGGACTGACGCTGTTTTCAGCAGAATTACCTTGGTGTCTAGTTTTTGTGCAAAATATCAACTATCAGGAAAAATCCCGGAAAATATGCCAAAAATCCTATTTCACCAGAAGATCCAACAGAGCCAGAATACGAGACGAAGGGGAGCCCTGGGTGGCCCACACCCCCTGCCGTGCGGGTGGGCCCACCCCGTGCCTAGGAGGGGTGTGTCCAGCCCAGGCACCCCCTCGGCCTCTCTCTTCGCCTATAAGATGCTTTCTGACCTAAAAACTCGGGGGGGGGGTCAAAGTTTTTCCCGGAAGATTTCTACTGCGCCGCCACCACAAGAAACCGCGATTCGGATCCAGAAACTCCGTTCTGGCACCCTGCCGGGATGAGGAATTTGGGGAGGATCATCGCCATCGTCATCACCAATGCCTCTCCATCAACCATCAATGTTTACCTCATCCATGAGTGAGTAATCCCCCGCTGTAGGATATGGGGATGGTAGGGATTGGATGAGTTCTATCATGTAATCAAATAAGATTGTTAGGGCATGGTGCCTAGTATCTCTATTAGTGCTATTTGAATTTGTTGCAACTTGTTGTGCTTAATGCTTGTCACTAGGGCCCGAGTGCCATGATCTCATATCTGAACTTACTATTGAATCATTATGATAGTATTATTTGTGATCTTATTTGCAAGTTGTGTACACATATCATAGTCCGGATCCAAAGGCCTCGAAGTGACAGAAATTGGGACAACCGGAGGGGATGGCTGTGATGTGAGGATCTCTTGTGTTCACAGAGTGTTAATGCTTTGCTTCGGTGCTCTATTAAAAGAAGCACCTTAATTGCCAGTAGTTCCCTTGAGGCCCCGCTACCACGGGCTGGCACGACAAAAGATGTTGTGCAAGTTCTCATTGCGAGCACGCATGACTATATATGGAGCACATGCCTATGATTGTTTAGTACTTGGGTGCTTATTCTTATTTATCTGCAATTGCCCTATATCTTGAAGTCACATGTTTATACTCGTCCATGCAACACCCGTCCATCCATCCCTATGTCTACCGCGCTCATATCCTACTATTTGCTACTACTGTTACTATTGCTCCTGTTTTACTATTGCTGTTACTTTGCTGTTGCTACCATAAAACTATTGCTACTGATAAACTTCTGTGAGCAAGAACTATTTCTAGGTGCAGCTGAATTGACAACTCAGTTGTTAAGGCTTGCAAGTATTCTTTAAGCTCCCCTTGTGTCGAATAAATAAGTTGGGTAATACTACCCGCGAAGACTGTTGTGATCCCCTATACTTGTGGTCATCAATCATAGCTAGCGAATCAGAGACTTTGTAACCGAGCTTTCTCTATAATCAGACTACATCGACTTCCTTGTTTGTCTGATCAGCCAATGAAATCCCCAACGCTCTCTTTTCCATGAAACCCTAAGCCCATGACAATGGGAATTGCCAAGGTTACCCCTCATCAATTGGCTTCGTCTATGGGAACTTTGAGCGTTGGATCCATGGATTCGGCGGCTTCCCCGTCACCAAGCAGCAACCTGACGATCAAGGTTGGTGAGGTCCTTTGGAGTCCCAGCAGGGCAACTCCTTGGATAACTAGTATAGGCAAGAGGAATATAGGCGAACCCCGAGAAGATAGAAGCAAGACTAACGATGAAGAAGCTGACGAATCTCCGGGGTGTCTAGCAATTGGCCGAACGCGTGGAAGCTTTGAGCAGATTCATTGCTCGGCTAGGATAAAAGGCACTCCCATTCTATGCCCTCATGAAAAAATCAGGAAAATTCGAGTGTACCTGATACGTCGGAAACGTATCTATAATTTTTTATGCTCCATGCTTGTTTAGTATGTACTTTGCTTTGCTTTGTCTACACTTTGAGGTGTTTTTATATGTTTTATGGAACTAACCTATTAACAAGTTTCCACAGTGCCAGTTGCATGTTTTCTTCTGTTTTTGGTTCTAGAAAGGCAGAAAATCAATATTCTCGGAATTGGACGGGACAAAAGCCGAAGTCAATATTTTACCATGAGCAACACGAAGCCAGAAGACTAGAGCGGAGGGGCGCCATAGGGCGGCCAAACCCCCCTTGGCGCGGGTGGGCCCGCCCCGCGCCTCGGGACGGTGTGGACCCCCTAGCGCCCCCCTGCCTCGCCTCTTCGCGTATAAGAAGCCCCCAATGCAGAAACCCTAGGCACCTGATCAAAACTCCACGAAACCTTCTATAGCCACTGCCACCATCGTCCCTAGATCGGGGGGGATCTGAAGCTCTTCCTGGCACCCTGCTGGAGGGGAGATCATCCCGGATGCCTTCTTCTTCATCATGCCAGCCTCCGGTATGAAGCGTGAGTAGTTCCACCTTGGACTACGGGTCCATGTAGTAGCTAGATGGTTGTATCTCCTCCTTGTCCTTTCATGTATAGATCTTGTGAGCTCCGTTCATGATCAAGATCTAATCTATTTGTAATCATGCATGTTGTGTTTGCGGGGATCTGATGGATATTGAGATTACTATGTCAGATTGATTAATGGTTTTGTATATTTGACTCTATCATGTCTGTGTTGTTTGTGATCTTGCATACTCTCCGTTGTTAGTAGCTATCTTGGCCAAGTAGTTGCTAGTGACTCCAAGAGGGCGTATTTATACTCGATATTGGGTTCATGCCTCTAGTTTCCAAGGGAAGTGACAGAAAATAACTGTCTCTTGTTCATGGAACAAGTGGATTGTTTACCTTACACACTTTGCTTAAAGTAGTTGTCTGTTGCTTGCAACTTAATACCGGAGGGGTTCCAGATGATAACCTGAAGGTGGAATTCTAGTCATAGATGCAGTTGGATGGCGGTCTATGTATATTGTTGTATTACCCAATCGAATCTCATAGGATCTTTTTGTCTAGTATTACATTGTTATGCTTTGCTCAGTTCCTGATAATTGCCCTGTTGTAATTTGTTTACCCTTCATGCCATGTTGTTTATCTAAGGAGAGCACCTCTAGTGAACTATGGACCCCGGTCCAATCTTTACCATTGATACATCTTCCACTATTTACTTGCTGCAAACCATCATCACCTTCCACACCATATGTTTAATCCTTTGTTACAGCAAACCAGTGAGCTTGACAACCTCACTGATTCGTTGGGGCGAAGTCTTGAGTTTGTGTTGTGCAGGTTTCCACGTTGCTTGCAACACCTTTGAGACGTTTCCTTCCTCCTACTGGTTCGATAACCTCGGTTTCTTACTGAGGGAAGAATTGCTGATGTGCTCATCACACCTTTCTCTTGGGGTTTCCAACGAAGCGTCCCACGATAGTACTGGGCGCCATCAAGTTTTTCTGGCGCCGTTTCCGGGGAGGCTAAGGACGTCTTCACAAGGGGAGTCCTACTCAACCTTTCTCTTTACTTTGTTTTTAGTTTTCTTAGTTTCTTTTGCTTGGTTTTGTTTGCCTGTTTTTATCAAAAAATCAAAAAAAATTTAGTTTAGTTTGGTTTGCTTTCTCTATTCAAAAACACAAAAAAATAGTTCCTGCTCTAGCTGCTGCTGCTGTTTTTGGCTTGCTCCACTTTGCCAAAATGAACTCTGCTGATAACACCAAGTTGTGTGACTTCACTAGCACAAACAACAATGATTTCATTAGCACTCCTATTGCTCCACCTGCTCCTAATGCAACCTTTTATGAAATTAAGCCTGCTTTTTTGAATCTTGTGATGAGAGAGCAATTTTATGGTGCTAGTGCTGATGATGCTGCTTCCCATCTCAATAACTTTGTTGAACTTTGTGAGATGCAAAAGTATAAGGATGTAGATGGAGATATTATTAAGCTCAAACTGTTTCCTTTCTTCTTGAGAGGAAAAGCTAAAGAATGGTTGCTATCCTTGCCTAGAAATAGTATTGATTCTTGGACTAAGTGCAAAGATGCTTTTATTGGAAAGTACTACCCTCCTGCTAAGATTATATCTATGAGAAGTGACATTATGAAGTTTAAACAACTTGATAATGAACATGTTGCTCAAGATTGGGAAAGAATGAAGTCTTTGGTTAAAAATTGTCCCACTCATGGACTCACTGCTTGGATGATTATCCAAACTTTTTATGCAGGTTTGAACTTCTCTTCAAGAAACCTGTTGGATTCGGCTGCTGGAGGTACCTTTATGGGCATCACTTTGGATGCTGCAACAAAACTCCTTGATAATATGATGGTTAATTACTCTGAATGGCACACTGAGAGAGCTCCACATGGTAAGAAGGTAAATTCTGTTGAAGAAACCTCCTCTTTGAGTGATAAGATTGATGTTATTATGGCTATGCTTGTTAATGGAAAATCTCCTTTAGATCCAAACAATGTTCCCTTAGCCTCTTTGGTTGCTCAAGAAGAGCAGGTTGATGTGAACTTCATTAGAAACAACAATTTCAACAACAATGCCTATAGGAATAATTTTGGTGGTAACAACAATTATAGGCCTTATCCTCCTAATAATGGCAATTCCTATGGAAACTCCTACAACAATGCTAGAAGTGCCCCCTCTGAACTTGAAGTTATGCTCAAATATTTTATTAGTTAACAAACCGCTTCCAACAAGACTGTGGAGGAAAAACTTTTAACTGTTGAGAAGAACATTTCCTCTTTGTGTGAAGCACAGTCCTCCTTGATTAATAAAATGGCTGCTAAACCTGAAACCATGGAAAGTACCTTTGTTGCTACTCATGCCATGCAAGTTACTATTGATGAAAATGTTAGACTGTTAGCTCAACTTCATGCTAAGTGGGAAAGGGAAGCTGAAATTGATAGAAACATAGTGTGTGCACCATCACTAGAATGGATACCACTAAACCATAAGAAGTCCCTATTCCTCCTCCTACAATGCCTAAGCCTAATGAGTCTACTGCTAGTTATGCTAAGTTTGATTTTGATATAGATGGTTACAATATTTCTGAAGTGATTTTGTTCTTGCAAAAGCTTGCTAGAAGTCTCGATGCTAGTGATATGCATGTTGCTTTCACCAAACACATTACAGATGCTCTTGTTAAGATTAAACAAGATAAGTTAAAACACAACGCTTATATTCCTAGGAAAGTAGAAAATATTTTGGAACCCATTATTAATATGCAAGTGAATGACTTTGATCTCAAAGCTTCATGTGATCTTGGTCTAGTGTCTCTATTATGCCTAGGAAGATTTATGAAATCCTGGATTTGCCACCTTCGGAAGATTGTTATTTGGATGTCCCACTTGATGATAATGCTAAGAAGAAACTCATGGGGAGTATTAATGATGTTCTCATTATGGTTAACAATGCTTATGTCCCTGTTGATTTGTATGTTTTGGATGTTGAATACAATGCTTCTTGTCCTATTACATTGGGAAGACATTTTCTAGAACTGTTAGTGCCATCATTGATATGAAAGAAGGAACCATTAAATATCAATTTCCATTCAAGAAAGGTATTGAACACTTCCCTATGAGTAGAGAGAAGTTGCTTTTTGCTCCTCCTTTGAAAGCAAGGTTTGATGTTAATGCTTCTTCATTTGAAAATACTTGATTTCTTGCTTCTTGTGCCTAACTTAAAGACGTTAAAGGAGATAACCCAAGAGTTTCCTTGAGTCTTAGAAGTTATTACTTCAGTAATAACCTATCTTTATCCTTTTTGTTTGGTTTTTGTGCCAAGAATGACCTCTAATGAGAGGGAAGTAAGATTTGGGGAGTTGCTAGTCCCGAAACAGATTTGTTTCCTCCACCATAAAAAATCGTGAGGAGTCTCTGTAAGTTGGATTGAAATGAAAATTTACGAATAAATCCCGCTGTATGTTAGCTAACTTTCATTAGTTCAACACTTTTTTATTTGAGCAACAAAAGATTTTCGAAAAAATCGGTTTTTATCTGCTAGTTTGTTTTGACAGATTTCTGCCATTATTTGCATTTGCTTCTTAGTGATTCCTTTTTGAGTTCTCTTTTGGGGAATTGAGATTTTTGAAGGAGTTGCTACAGTAGCTTGTGTTTTTAGTGAAAAGTTTTGCTGTTCCAAAGCTAGACCCAAAGGTCTATTATCTTTTGAATACACTAATGTTGCTAATGAAGATTGTGTGAAGTTTTGTATGAAGGAAAAAATTCAGGTGTAGAGAGAGAATGATGTAATGAGATGAAGAATGGACAAAAGCTCAAGCTTGGGGATGCCACCTCGGTTTCACCCCAAGAAATATCCAAGAGGTACAAGTGTCAAATCTTGGAGATGCCCAAGGCATCCCCTTCTTTATCAATAAAAAAACTCAGATCTGTCTAGACACTTTGTTTTTATTGTTTCATGCACTGTTGTGTTGTTCCTGGAGAGTCTTAGTTTTCGTTTGGTTTGATTAGTTGTTTAGTTTGCTTGAATAAAGTAGTTTGGACCCCTGTTCTCGCTGTTTTGTTTTAAATAAGTTGCTTGGTGTTGGAAAGGAGTAGGAAGTTCTTGCTTGAAAGTGCAAGAGGAGATTGCATTGACTGTTACTTAGACTTTAGCATGACATGCTAGGTGTTGTTTTAGCATAAAAAAGCATAGTATTGTGGTATTCTACTTTGATGCTTTGTTTGGGTTGACTTGGCACATGCTCACACCATGTTATGACTATGAACAAGTCACCATAGCCTCTATGATCATTTAGTCCTTGCCTTGTAGTACCACTCTATGGTTTGATTAGTAATGTTTTGTTGCTCTGCATGATTATGGCCATTATTACTGTCTTAGTTGGTTGCTCCCAGTCTTTTGCTAGACTCCAGTTGTGTGAGTAAGTTCTACTCATGCTTCCAACTCCCAAGAAACCAAGTTATTCCAAAGTGTCCACTATAAACTCCTACGCATGGTGTGTTACACCATTCCAAGTATATTCTTGTTTTCAGCTATCTTCCAATTAAAAAGTATTTTGTTATGTGAAAACTTAGTGATTAAAGCCCTCACGAACTTGATGGCACACTTTTTCTTCCTTGCCCCTAATAAACTTGAACCATTGTGTCATCTTTGTTGTATATGCTTGCACTTATAAGTTGGAATTAGCAGAACCATGTTGTCATGGGAACGTTTTCAACATTCCACTTGTATGTTGTACACAGTTGTTATCATGCTCTTTTGTCTATGGATGTCACCGGTGTGAAATAAATAGGGATCTTGTAAGTCCATGGATTTATGTATTTTGTGTTAGAGAAACGCCTGGGCCGCTAGCCTAAGCCATGCCTAATCATGGTGGAAACTTGCAGCATCACCATAATGAGCTATCTGTGAAGTATCCTCAATAAAAAGCTATGCACATACTAAATAAAAAGATCCCTGAGATGCTCATTGTCTGCTTGCCTTGTCATTTTGGTTATGGGATAACTCATGTACCATGTGCAAGGGGTACCCCGTTGGCCGTTCTCTATGATACACATGTACTTACTATGATAAGAACTTACAGGTGACTGAAGCTGAGTAGCATGAGGTGTGGCCCTCGTATTCAAGGGACTTGAGATTGCCAACTTATACTTTGTCAAGCATATACTCCAAAGTTTGTTCACTTTAACCTTAATCACTTCAAGATGCTTATGATGGGGGCAATGAGGGCTGAAAGCTAATAAGTACCATAATTTTTGGAAGCTCTTTTTGAAACTTGAAATCCCTGCTTCCCTTTATGAAGGGACTTTCTTACACTATTATATTGAGTCTCCACCTTCTTCCTTTAGGCACCATTAAGAGAGCATAGTTTCCATTCTGTGTGCAGTGTCCCAAAACTTATTGATTGATGCATATTGTGATATTGCATGTTCTTGTGCTATTTGTATCTAGTCACTCTTATCAACTTTGAAGGTGTCCTATGCATCTATTTGCTACTCTATGAGGGACAAGCTGATTGCTACTATGCCATGTTTACTGTATGTGAAACAAACAAACGTTTTTCAATGCATGTTATTCATGATCTTTGTTTTCAGCCTTTCATGTTGCATGCATAGTTAATTTGTCTTATTGTTAGAACTCCATCTTTCATGCACATGTTTAGACTTCTTTGATCCTAGATTTCAATGCTTGCAAATGGTTTGATCTTGGTTTTGATGGTGCATGTCACCTCAAAAATTATTCTTTTTATCACTTACCTACTCGAGGAGGAGCAGGAGTTAAGCTTGGGGATGCTTGATACGTCGGAAACGTATCTATAATCTTTGATGCTCCATGCTTGTTTAGTATCTACTTTTCTTTGCTTGGGGAGCTTGTTTTTATATGTTTTCTGGAACTAGCCTATTAACAAGTTGCCATAGTGCCAGTTGCCCGTTTTCTTCTATTTTTGGTTCCAGAAAGGCAGAAAATCAATATTCTCGGAATTGGACGGGACAAAAGCCAAAGTCAATAGTTTACCGTGAGCAACACGAAGCCAGAAGACGAGACAGAGGGGCGCCACAGGGTGGCCAGACCCCCTAGGCGTGGGTGGGCCCACCCCGCTCCTGGGGAGGGTGTGGGCCCCCTGGCGCCCCCTGCCTCTCCTCTTTGCCCCCCGATGCAGAAACCCTAGGCACCCGATCAAAACTCCACGAAACCTTCTATAGCCGCCGCCACCATCATCCCTAGATAGGGGGGATCTGAAGATCTTCCCGGCACCCTGCTGGAGGGGAGATCATCCCGGAGGCCTTCTTCTTCATCATGCCAGCCTCCGCTATGAAGCGTGAATAGTTCCACCTTGGACTATGGGTCCATGTAGTAGCTAGATGGTTGTATCTCCTGCTTGTGCTTTCATGTATAGATCTTGTGAGCTCCGTTCATGATCAAGATCTAATCTATTTGTAATCATGCATGTTGTGTTTGCGGGGATCTGATGGATACTGAGATTACTATGTTAGATTGATTAATGGTTTTGTCTATTTGATTCTATCATGTATGTGTTGTTTGTGTTATTGCATGCTCTCCGTTGTTAATAGCTATCTTGGCCAAGTAGTTGCTAGTGACTCCAAGAGGGGGTATTTATGCTCGATAGTGGGTTCATGCCTCTAGTTTCCAAGGGAAGTGACATAAATCTCTTCGGTTGTAGATGTGATGTTTCCACTAGGGAAAAAACAACGGTCTCTTGTTTTTGGAACAAGTGGATTGTTTACCTTACACACTTTGCTTAAAGCAGTTGTCTGTTGCTTGCAACTTAATACTAGAGGGGGTTTGGATGATAAACTGAAGGTGAACTTCTAGTCATAGATGTAGTTGGATGGCGGTCTATGTATATTGTTGTATTTACCAATCGAATCTCATAGGATCTTTTTGTCTAGTATTGCATTGCTATGCCTTGCTCAATTCCTGTCAATTGCCCTGCTGTAATTTGTTTACCCTTCATGCCATGTTGTTTATCTAAGGAGAGCACCTCTATTGAACTATGGACCCCGGTCCAATCTTTACCATTGATACATCTTCCGCTGTTTACTTGCTAGAAACCATCATCACCTTCCGCACCATATGTTTAATCCTTTGTTACAGCAAACCGGTGAGCTTGACAACCTCACTGATTCATTGGGATAAAGTCGTGAGTTTGTGTTGTGCAGGTTCCCACGTTGCTTGCAACACCTTTGAGATGTTTCCTTCCTCCTACTGGTTCGATAACCTCGGTTTCTTACTAAGGGAAGACTTGCTGTTGTGCTCATCACACCTTGCTCTTGGGGTTTCCAACGAAGCATCCCATGACAGTACTGGGCGCCATCAGTACCGACGAAGCCCAGTGAGCATTCAAAGCACTCAAAAAGACAGTTTCGACATCAACTGTCGTCGTGTACCCCAAAGAAAAAGAACCTTTGCTGCTTTACATAGCTGCCACAAATCAGGTGGTCAGTACAATTTTGATCGTTGAGAGATCCGAAGAAGGGAAATCTGATGACCCACAAGTATATGGGATCGCAACAGTCTTCGAGGGTAGTATAACCCAATTTATTGATTTGACACAAGGGGAGCCAAAGAATAATTATAATCCTTAACAACTGAATTGTCAATTCATCTACACCTGGAAATAGTCTTGCTCACATCAGTTTATCAGTAGCAACAATAGCAAAGTAACAACAGCAGTAAAACAAAGGCAGTAGTAACAATAGTAGCAAACAGCAGGATTTGAGTGCGGTAGGCATAGGGATGGATGGACGGGCGTTGCATGGACAAGACTATTAACGTAATCTCAAGATCTAGGGAATTTGCAGATAAATAAGTTAAAGCATCCAAGTACTAAATAATCATATGCATGTGTTCCATATATAGTCATACGTGCTCGTAATGAGAACTTGCACAACATGTTTTGTCCTGCTAGCCTGTTGCAGTAGGGCCGTGTAAGATCCCTCCTTTGTAAAGGAAAAGGATCCCTGTGATTGCAATGCTAGTCCTTGGATCATTGCTAGCATCCACAGTTTAAGATGAAGTACACAGATACAAAGGTCATTTATTACATCCATTCCAGAGATAAAACATAGTCTTTTACAACTCAAGGCCACAGGCCTAATACAAGAGTTTGGAATAAGTAAATAAACATAAGTCTTCATCTTCATGTGCCACAGGCAAGCATGTTGAGTGTAGACTCATGACACCTAATCATCATCGGAGTAACCTGCAACATCACAAGTTATAGCCACAGTGGGTCAATACTTTGGAATAGTATTGGCAAGTGATACCTTAGTAAATTTTAAGTGGACTAAATTACTATATGCATTTTGGCTAAGTGTAGCTTGGCTTGCTTTGCTCAAAATAGGTTTTTCCTATTAGTTGAAATCACTAAGTTTTTCTTTGTCAAAAACTTTTCCCAAGAAACCACCAATAGACATTGGGGTCCTCACCCTTGTTCACCCACAAATTTTTACTTAGAAGTTGGAGTGATGAGATTCTTGATAGCTTCCATGTCTTGATGCTCAAGTTGTCCATTGCCATGGACTTGGCTAAGTACTTAGATTTTCCATCTGCAGAGGTTGTGCACTTTCCTCACCAGACTTGGTTTCCCAAGACAGGACCTTTCAGAAGCCTTCCCTTAGCCAAATGGACGCGTTCCAACCTACCATCCCACTACCACCAACTGTCCAAATGACTAAGTTCTAGCAACCTATGTGATCAAGGCAGAGCCCATATTGCCAAGTGGCTGCACTATAAGCTTCTCAACACTTGGCCTCTAAAATCCCTTTGTGCCTGGGTGGCATACCACAAGTGAGATACACAAGGTAAACCATGTCCATGGGCCTTGTGTAACCACTCAACCAAAAACCACCATTCAAGTCCCATTCCACCCAGGTGATTCATTGACTTAGTTGTTTTATTAAGAAAAACATAAGTCAAAAGACTTATAAATATTTTCATCATAGCATGTATAAACTTTACCAACCCTTTTTTGCTACTAGCTAGGCTAAGCATGGCATAGTAACTTAACTTAGGAAATTTCCTAGCAATTCTACAACTACTTAGGATTTCCCAACCTAGCATTTGGCAAAATAACAACATGCAAGATTTAGCAAAATATTTCTAATGCTTGTACAAAATATAGGGATGGAAATATTCATGAAGTACCACTTGCCTTGGTAATGGGGAGAGTAGCACTCTTCACAATCACAATCACTAGCACCAAAATCTACACAAAATTGGTAGCACAAAATTACACACAATTCATATACAAACATAAATATATGCATGCATGCAAAAATGCTAAGTGATGACTTTTAAAACTCCACCAAGCAAGTGCACAATACTGGATCAATACTAAGTTGAAAACTTGCTAAATCAAGTTTATTTTACACCCAAACAAAATCCTAAACAATTTCTATACTCAAAATAGCCTTAAACAAGTTTCTGCAAATAAAGTCATTTTAACAGAAACTTTTCACTAAACACATTGCATAAACAGAAGGGGCTTGTCTCCCTGATTCAAACGATATAAAATTTGCAAAAATCTAACGTGGGAATCAAAAGTTATAGCCTATTCAAATTTGAATCTAAATCTGTTTTGAATTCTGTTTTAAACACAAACCCTAGCCACGCGTCTTAATTCTATTGGCGCGTACCGCTTCGCACCGGATCACGCACGCGAGCCGTAGGATATAAGTGGCGATGCACGGTTCAGATCGAAACATAACGGTTCGTTAAGTGGACTAATCCTATGCATTGGATCTAGATCCAAGGGCTCTCGATCAAGCGACCATGTTCTGGCGGCGCGCGGCGACGGCGAGCGGCGGAGCGCTCTGTCAGCGGCGGTGCTAGCGTTCTAGATCGCTCGGGGAGGAAAGGGTGTGCTTACCAGATCCGCAAGGTCGAGGCGAAGCTCAATGTGGAGGTGGCTGGGCAAGGGGCGCACGGCAGGGGCTGCTGGAGCTCGTCGGAGTCGTGCGCGGCGTCGGGAGGTTGCTGTCGAGTTGGTTGCCAAGGTTTTGCGTCACCCTAGTATGAACCAGAGGGATTAGGAGATGCACAAGACGAAGGCGAACATCCTTGTATGCAAGAGGGAGCAAGGGGCGCTCGGGACTTACCGCGATTGGTCGCCGGAATTGAGCAGCGGCTCGGTCGGTTGCGGGCAGGAACGGGGACGGCGTTCTGGGTCACGAGAATGCAAAAGAAAGGTGTCAGGGGATTCACGAGACCACGCTGGACACGATAGTTTGAACCAGAGGGAGGGGGCGGTCGAGGCTCACCGGAATTAGTCGCCGGAGTCGTCGGTACTGCGGGGTTTCGAGGTCAAATGCGCGCAGCCTGGTGGCGGAGTGAGCGAGGAGAGTGGGGGGAAATGACCGCGGCGGAGAGGGGTTCTTATAGGCGAGAGGGGAGCGGCGATTAAGCGCGGAATCAAGGGCAATTAAGCGAGGAATCAATCGCGGCAGTGATGGGCGGAGGAAACGGCCGGCGACGGGGTCGGGCGCGATTTGGGAAAGACGAGGGTGAGCTGTCGAGGGACACCAGTCAGCGAGTGAGACGGAGAGGGGGTGGGGTCCGAGTGTCAGCGACCGCGTGCGTGTGTCCGTGCATGCGAGCGAGCGAGAGAGTGGCCGGGTGGGCTAGCTGGGCCGGTTCTGCTGCTGGGCTAGAATAGGAGCGCCTGGCCCTTTTCCTTTCTTTATTCCTTTTCTTTTTCTGTTTTTGGTTTTCAGGAATGGTTTTCAAATGAATTCAAACTCTTTTTGAATTCAAATCTTTCTGGGGTTTTTGCAGTGTGCAACAGTCTCAAATCTAGGCATAAAACCAAGTGGTTACTTTTGTAAAGGCTTGGTCATTTTGGAGAAACAAAATAACAGGGACTTTGCACTCGATTGCAAATGTTTGAAAAATGGTTTTTGAAACCATTTCCATTTTTGTAAAGCTTGGTTCAAATTCCACACTCAATCCATTCAACAAGGGAGACAAACACTCTAGGTTTAAAACATTCAAACTCTCAAATGGGGATGGCCATTTGATTTAAGTTTGCTCACATAAAATGATAGCACTATGTGCTTCTGTTTTTCTGAAATGAGTTTTGAAATTGATCTCAATTCTATATGCATGCATGAATGATATGCAATCTTTAAAATCATGATTTTTGGGATGTTACAAATCTAACCCCCTTAAGGTGAATCTCGCCCTCGAGATTCGGATTGGCTAGCAAATAGGTGAGGGTGGTCTTTCCGAAGATCTTCTTCTCTTTCCCATGTTGCTTCCTCTTCGGAATGATGATTCCACTGCACTTTGCAAAACTTGATAGTCTTTGTCCTTGTGACTCTTTCTGCAGTCTCAACAATCTTGATAGGTTTCTCTTCATAAGTGAGATCACTTTCTAGTTGAACCTCCTCCAAAGGTATAGTATCCTTCAAAGAAGTTTCTTCCATTTCTGGGTGACATTTCTTAAACTGACTCACATGAAACACATTATGGACAGCTGATAGAGATTCTGGTAGTTCTATTTCATAGGCAACTTATCCTTTGCGACTCAAAATCTTGAATGGCCCAATATATCTTGGTGCCAATTTTCCTTTGACTCCGAATCTTTTCACTCCACGAAGTGGTGATACTCTAAGATAAGCTCTATCACCAACTTCGTAGGTGATTTCTCTACGCTTAGGATCTGCGTAGCTTTTCTGACGGGACTGTGCTATCTTTAACCTGTCCTTAACCAATTTGACCTTCTCTTCGGCTTCTTTGATAAGATCTGGCCCGAATAAACTTCTTTCTCCCACACCATTCCATAACAATGGGGTGGTACACTTTCTTCCGTAGAGAAACTCAAACGGTGCCATTTCAATGCTGGCTTGATAGCTGTTGTTATAAGAAAATTCTGCGTAAGGCAGACTTTCATCCCAACTGGCTCCATAGTCTAGGGCACATGCCCTCAACATGTCTTCCAGAATTTGATTAGTCCTTTCTGTTTGTCCATCAGTTTGAGGATGAAAGGCAGTACTGAATTCCAACCTCGTTCCCAATGATTCATGTAGCTGTCTCCAAAAATGGGAAGTGAATTGAGTTCCCCTATCAGATACAATACTCTTGGGCACACCATGTAGACATACAATTCTACTCATGTATATTTTGGCCAACTTAGCACTTGTATAAGTTGTCTTCACGGGTATGAAATGAGCCACTTTAGTTAGGCGATCTACTACTACCCATATGGAATCATACCCTGACCTGGTCCTTGGTAATCCGGTAATGAAATCCATACCAATCTTGTCCCACTTCCAATCAGGATTAGGTAGTGGTTGGAGCAAACCTGCTGGTTTCTGATGCTCTGCTTTTACTCTACTACACACATCACACAAAGCAATATGTTCGGCGATGTCCCTCTTGAGATTATTCCACCAAAATCTTTCTTTCATGTCCATGTACATTTTGGTGTTACCCGGGTGGATAGAATACAGAGAGTTGTGTGCTTCCTGCAGAATCAGTTTCCGCAACTCCGGATCTTGTGGAACACAGATACGTTTCCCATGCCATAAAGTACCCTGTTCGTCTTCATGGAAATTTTTAGCTTTCCCCTGGCTAATCTTTTCCTTAATCTCTTCAATTTCCTTATCAGTCTTCTGGGCTTCTCTGATCTTATCCAACAAAGTGGGTTGAAGATCTAATGACATGAAATGTCCTTCAGGTACAATTTCCAACCTGAGTTCTCTGAATTGGGTACACAAATCATCTGGTAATTCTCCTTTGGTAAGGCCATTCACAAATACCTTACGACTTAGAGCATCTGCTACAACATTTGCTTTACCGGGGTGGTATTGCAAACTTAAGTCATAGTCCTTGATAAGCTCTAGCCATCTTCTTTGTCTCATATTAATTTCCTTCTGGGTGAAGATATACTTCAAACTCTTGTGATCAGTGAACACTTCACAACGCTTTCCCAAAAGGTGGTGCCTCCATGTTTTGAGTGCATGGACGACAGAGGCTAACTCTAAGTCATGAGTAGGATAGTTCACCTCATGAGTTTTGAGTTGTCTCGAGGCATAAGCTACAACTTTACCGTCTTGCATAAGTACTGCACCCAAACCTTGATGAGATGCATCACAATATACTTGGAAATCCTTTTCCAAATCTGGCAGACACAGAACTGGTGCTGTCACAAGTCTCTTCTTCAACTCCTGAAAGCTGACTTCACAACCTTCAGACCAATCAAACTTCTTGTCTTTCTTTAACAATTCAGTCATTGGCTTAGCAACCTTTGAGAAATTTTCAATGAACCTTCTGTAGTAACCTGCTAAGCCAAGGAAACTACGAACTTCTTTCACAGACTTGGGAGATTCCCATTCCGTCACAGCTGAAACCTTAGCAGGATCAACTGCTACACCATCCTTTGTCATAACATGACCAAGAAAACCAACTTCCTCTAACCAGAATTCACACTTGCTAAATTTGGCATAAAGTTTATGCTCTCTTAACTTCTCAAGTATCAAACGCAAATGTCCTTCATGTTCTTCTTTGCTCTTGGAGTAGACTAAGATGTCATCGATGAAAACGACAACAAACTTTTCAAGAAATTCCATGAACACCTTGTTCATCATATTCATGAAGTATGCTGGAGCATTGGTTAAGCCAAAAGGCATTACGGTATACTCATACAATCCATACCTTGTAGTGAATGCTGTTTTAGGTATGTCTTGTTCTCTTATCTTAAGTTGAAAATAGCCTGACCGGAGATCAATCTTTGAGAACACACATGCTCCTTCTAGCTGATCAAACAAGTCATTGATTCTAGGCAAAGGATATTTGTTCTTGATAGTTACCTCGTTGAGTGAACGGTAATCTATGCATAACCTTTGGCTTCTATCTTTCTTCTCTACGAACAAAACTAGGGCCCCCCAAGATGAAGAACTTGGTTGAATAAATCCTTTCTGCAACTGTTCTCCTAGTTGCTTCTTGAGTTCTTTCAGTTCATCAACTGACATTTTATATGGTCTCTTTGCTATTGGTCCAGAACCTGGTACCAAATCTATCAGAAATTCCACATCTCTATCCGGTGGCATTCCTGGTAATTCTTCCGGAAATACATCCTGATACTCACACACAATTGGCACACTGTCCATGCTAACCCTCTTAAGATAATTAAGCATACTCCTTTTTGCTTCAAAATTGGTCTTGAATCTGATCCTTTTATTTTCTGGAGTTGTGAGTGAGACAGTATGGTTGGCACAATCTATCACTCCTTTGTACTTAGTCATCCAGTCCATTCCCAGAATGACATCCAATCCTTGGGAGTTTAGTATTATCAAGTTAACGGGAAACTTATACTTCCCAAATTCTATGACTAGATCATGGCATCCTGAATTCACTATCATTTCTCCACCAGGAGAACTTACTTTTATAGGACACCCAATAGTTTCAACCGGTAGTTCATTTCTTTCAACAAATGCTCTTGATATGAATGAATGAGATGCACCAGTATCAAAGAGTACAAATGCTGGAATGGAATTGAGTCTGAACTTACCAGCGACAGCATCAGGCTCCTCATAGACCTCCTCCACACTGATGTGGTTCACCTGTCCTTTCTGGAAAGGATTGGGCTTGACAGGTCCTTCAACTTTCTTTTCGGGGCACTCGTTTGAATAGTGTCCCATCTTCTTGCATTTGAAGCATTCAACCTGACTGATGTCTCTCTTAGCAGGCTGACTTCCACTCCCACTACCATTACCACTGTGGTGGCTCTTATGTCCACTCTTGTGGTTCTTGTATTTGTCATTGTCATGACTGCGATGATGCTTGTTGTCATGACGGTTGTGGTTGTGGTGCTTGTTGAATTTCCTATGCTTGTGGGATCCTGAGCTTCCACTGTCATCATAGTGAGATCGTTTGTGAGACGATCCCGAGCCGTGCTTGTCGGAGTGCTTTCTCTTTCTACTCTCGACTTGTTTCATTTTGTTCTCCAATATTGCAGCCTTGTCACAGAGCGACTGATAAGTGGGAACATATGCCACAGCCAGTTGCAGATTCAGCTCATCATTCAAGCCTTCCAGAAATTTTTCCTTTCTCTTGGCATCTGTGTCAACCTCATCCGGTGCATAACGCGCCAGATTGTTGAACTCTTCAATGTACTCAGCCACGCTGCGGTGGCGCTGCTTCAGATTGTGGAACTCTTTCTTTTTCAGGCTCATTATTCCTGATGAGATATGAGCGGTGCGAAAGCCATCCTCAAAGATAGCCCAAGTCACCTCATCTATAGGAGTGGTGATCTGAAAGTTGTCCCACCAAGTGGAGGCTGGCCCTTCCAGCAGATGTGCTGCAAATCTAACTTTTTCAGCATCCGTGCAGCCCACGGTCACTAAGTCCTTGTTTACAGAACGTAGCCAATCGTTGGCCACCATGGGATCAGTCGTCCCTGAGAACTTAGTTGGCCTCAATCTCAGAAATCTGATAAGCATATCAAAGCCCGGAGGGTTGTTGTTGTTATTGTTGTTGTTATTGGGGTTGTTGTTGTTGTTGTTATTGTTTTGGTTCTGGATGAATGTTGTCATCATCTGCATTAGCTGTGTTTGAGCATTCATCATTTGCTGCATTTCTGGAGTGATGTTGTTGTTGTTGTTGGGGTTGGGGTTTGTGCGACGGGGAGGCATCTGTGGTTTGTTCAAATAGAGATAAGAATGAGATACCCATAGATGCTTTCATGCACATTACATCACATAAGCAAACACAAGCATGCAACACAAAGATAAAAGTTCAACAACAAGATAACAAGTTCACAAAGTAAAACACACAAGTAGCAAGCCATCCACATGTCGGATGGTCCAATAACAAGCTCACAAATAACAAGTACGATGATGAAAGATAAACGAGTAGTCAAGTCTACTCATCAGCATCAATCTCCTCCTCGACAAAGGTAAGACCTGCGTTCTCCATCGCGGTCTTGTTCTCCTCAATGGTAGTGGTCAAGGACTCAATCTTGGCCTTGAGAGCCCTCTTCTGGGAACGAAGCCTTTCTATCACCGTCTGCTGCTGCTCTAGCTCGAAGTCCTTGGACTGCAGTTCTTCAGTCATATCCCGGATCTTCTTGTTCCTATCCTGGACACGCTTCTCCTGACTCTTGAACTTCCTGTCCTGGGTCTCGAACTTCGCCTCCATTTCCTTGACTATCTCGTCCTGCTGCGCGAAGAGCTTGTCCTTCTCGCGAAGCTGCACCTGGAGCTCGTCATTACTGAGCATGACATTGGTCCTGTCCGTGTCCACGTGCCTAATGAGAGACTCTAAGTCCTGGGGATACAGACGTATAGGCTCTGCGGCGTCCCTCGAGTCGTCCTCGAAGTCGATGGACTCTCCATCCTCATCACGTCTTCCAAAGACGTGGAAGTGGGTGCCTCTAACCTGTCGGGAGTGTCGTCCTAGCAGACGTCCTATCAGGTCCTGCATAACTACCTCCATGCCTCTCTCTCTGTCATCGTGCATAAGCTTGAAGACGATGGCCTCCGTAGTAGGCTCTGTCTGGCGTCCGGGCTGGTTCACCTTGAAGCCCCAGAGGTCCTTCCTCTCGAACTTGGTGAGTGGATGCACCATGATGGTGGGAAGAGGGAGATTGAGAAAAGTGGTAAGCTCAACGATACGAGGACCAAAACGGGTAACCTGGAACTCCTCAACAGTGCTGATGGTAATAGGCATCTATTTATAAGATAGAAAAGTTAGAACAACACAATTCAAGATAAACAAAAGTCATAACACACATACATATCCTTGGAAAGCAAAATCACACAAGTCATGCATACATGAATCCATTACATCAACCAAGGTCCAATCTTATTTTAAGGTAACAATTTGGAAAATAAGGTGATAGGTGGTGGTCCAACTAACGAATTACTTTTACAATCCTATCTCACTGGATCTGTTGGCTAACACAATGTTCCTAGAAGCAATCAGCCTATCTTGCTCACATGATTCCATCACTAAGTCTATAATATCTCCTCTTAAGGTTTGGTTGGTAGCTTCCAACTCTTGGGTAAGTTCCTTCTCTTTTATCAAGTATTTTTGGAGGTTGAACATTCTGCACTTGACTCTTGCACTAAGTTCTTTGATAGTCCTCCAAGCTGCTTCTCTTGCTGACTCAAAGAATGTGGTGTGCACCACTGTGTTGGTGTACATGCAGAATCCTTTTTCTTTGTGGTTGTCTTCCTTGTTTTTATACAAGTGAAGTTGCACCCACCAGTACTCAACTCCTTCATCCATCACTGGAAAGCCTTTGTACACAGCTGCACCATGTATTTCCATTGCCACCATGAGGTCCTTGAGAATTTTGGGAAACTCAGTCTCACACTCCAAGGTCATGGTCATGAGTGGTCCTTTCTTTACGGCTTCGTTGATGGAGTTCATCTACAAATAGAGATGAGAATGAGAAGATTAGAAAAGTTTACGAGAAGAATAGACAAGTGTAGAAGTAGTTGAAATTTTTTCCTTAGTGGTTTCCAATCCTAGGGTCATAATCCTATAGGCAACACAGTGCTTTTATACCATCTGTAAGATCCCTCCTTTGTAAAGGAAAAGGATCCCTGTGATTGCAATGCTAGTCCTTGGATCATTGCTAGCATCCACAGTTTAAGATGAAGTACACAGATACAAAGGTCATTTATTACATCCATTCCAGAGATAAAACATAGTCTTTTACAACTCAAGGCCACAGGCCTAATACAAGAGTTTGGAATAAGTAAATAAACATAAGTCTTCATCTTCATGTGCCACAGGCAAGCATGTTGAGTGTAGACTCATGACACCTAATCATCATCGGAGTAACCTGCAACATCACAAGTTATAGCCACAGTGGGTCAATACTTTGGAATAGTATTGGCAAGTGATACCTTAGTAAATTTTAAGTGGACTAAATTACTATATGCATTTTGGCTAAGTGTAGCTTGGCTTGCTTTGCTCAAAATAGGTTTTTCCTATTAGTTGAAATCACTAAGTTTTTCTTTGTCAAAAACTTTTCCCAAGAAACCACCAATAGACATTGGGGTCCTCACCCTTGTTCACCCACAAATTTTTACTTAGAAGTTGGAGTGATGAGATTCTTGATAGCTTCCATGTCTTGATGCTCAAGTTGTCCATTGCCATGGACTTGGCTAAGTACTTAGATTTTCCATCTGCAGAGGTTGTGCACTTTCCCCACCAGACTTGGTTTCCCAAGACAGGACCTTTCAGAAGCCTTCCCTTAGCCAAATGGACGCGTTCCAACCTACCATCCCACTACCACCAACTGTCCAAATGACTAAGTTCTAGCAACCTATGTGATCAAGGCAGAGCCCATAATACCAAGTGGCTGCACTATAAGCTTCTCAACACTTGGCCTCTAAAATCCCTTTGTGCCTGGGTGGCATACCACAAGTGAGATACACAAGGTAAACCATGTCCATGGGCCTTGTGTAACCACTCAACCAAAAACCACCATTCAAGTCCCATTCCACCCAGGTGATTCATTGACTTAGTTGTTTTATTAAGAAAAACATAAGTCAAAAGACTTATAAATATTTTCATCATAGCATGTATAAACTTTACCAACCCTTGTTTGCTACTAGCTAGGCTAAGCATGGCATAGTAACTTAACTTAGGAAATTTCCTAGCAATTCTACAACTACTTAGGATTTCCCAACCTAGCATTTGGCAAAATAACAACATGCAAGATTTAGCAAAATATTTCTAATGCTTGTACAAAATATAGGGATGGAAATATTCATGAAGTACCACTTGCCTTGGTAATGGGGAGAGTAGCACTCTTCACAATCACAATCACTAGCACCAAAATCTACACAAAATTGGTAGCACAAAATTACACACAATTCATATACAAACATAAATATATGCATGCGTGCAAAAATGCTAAGTGATGACTTTTAAAACTCCACCAAGCAAGTGCATAATACTGGATCAATACTAAGTTGAAAACTTGCTAAATCAAGTTTATTTTACACCCAAACAAAATCCTAAACAATTTCTATACTCAAAATAGCCTTAAACAAGTTTCTGCAAATAAAGTCATTTTAACAGAAACTTTTCACTAAACACATTGCATAAACATAAAGGTCTTGTCTCCCTGATTCAAACGATATAAAATTTGCAAAAATCTAACGTGGGAATCAAAAGTTATAGCCTATTCAAATTTGAATCTAAATCTGTTTTGAATTCTGTTTTAAACACAAACCCTAGCCACACGTCTTAATTCTATTGGCGCGTACCGCTTTGCACCGGATCACGCACGCGAGCCATAGGATATAAGTGGCGATGCACGGTTCAGATCGAAACATAACGGTTCGTTAAGTGGACTAATCCTATGCATTGGATCTAGATCCAAGGGCTCTCGATCAAGCGACCATGTTCTGGCGGCGCGCGGCGACGGCGAGCGGCGGAGCGCTCTGTCAGCGGCGGTGCTAGCGTTCTAGATCGCTCGGGGAGGAAAGGGTGTGCTTACCAGATCTGCAAGGTCGAGGCGAAGCTCAACGTGGAGGTGGCTGGGCAAGGGGCGCACGGCAGGGGCTGCTGGAGCTCGTCGGAGTCGTGCGCGGCGTCGGGAGGTTGCTGTCGAGTTGGTTGCCAAGGTTTTGCATCGCCCTAGTATGAACCAGAGGGATTAGGAGATGCACAAGACGAAGGCGAACATCCTTGTATGCAAGAGGGAGCAAGGGGCGCTCGGGACTTACCGCGATTGGTCGCCGGAATTGAGCAGCGGCTCGGTCGGTTGCGGGCATGAACGGGGACGGCGTTCTGGGTCACGAGAATGCAAAAGAAAGGTGTCAGGGGATTCACGAGACCACGCTGGACACGATAGTTTGAACCAGAGGGAGGGGGCGGTCGAGGCTCACCGGAATTAGTCGCCGGAGTCGTCGGTACTGCGGGGTTTCGAGGTCAAATGCGCGCAGCCTGGTGGCGGTGTGAGCGAGGAGAGTGGGGGGAAATGACCGCGGCGGAGAGGGGTTCTTATAGGGGAGAGGGGAGCGGCGATTAAGCGCGGAATCAAGGACAATTAAGCGAGGAATCAATCGCGGCAGTGATGGGTGGAGGAAACGGCCGACGACGGGGTCGGGCACGATTTGGGAAAGACGAGGGTGAGCTGTCGAGGGCCACCAGTCAGCGAGTGAGACAGAGAGGGGGTGGGGTCCGAGTGTCAGTGACCGCGTGGGTGTGTCCGCGCGTGCGAGTGAGAGAGAGAGTGGCCGGGTGGGCTAGCTGGGCCGGTTCTGCTGCTGGGCTAGAATAGGAGCGCCTGGCCCTTTTCCTTTCTTTATTCCTTTTCTTTTTCTGTTTTTGATTTTCAGGAATGGTTTTCAAATGAATTCAAACTCTTTTTAATTCAAATCTTTCTGGGGTTTTTGCAGTGTGCAACAGTCTCAAATCTAGGCATAAAACCAAGTGGTTACTTTTGTAAAGGCTTGGTCATTTTGGAGAAACAAAATAACAGGGACTTTGCACTCGATTGCAAATGTTTGAAAAATGGTTTTTGAAACCATTTCCATTTTTGTAAAGCTTGGTTCAAATTCCACACTCAATCCATTCAACAAGGGAGACAAACACTCTAGGTTTAAAACATTCAAACTCTCAAATGGGGATGGCCATTTGATTTAAGTTTGCTCACATAAAATGATAGCACTATGTGCTTCTGTTTTTCTGAAATGAGTTTTGAAATTGATCTCAATTCTATATGCATGCATGAATGATATGCAATCTTTGAAATCATGATTTTTGGGATGTTACAGGCCGCAAGGGTATCTACTGGCAATTAAGGTACTCCTTTTAATAGAGTACCGGAGCAAAGCATTAACATTCCGTGAACACATGTGATCCTCATATCACAGCCATTCCCTCCGGTTATCCCAATTTCTGTCACTTCCGGGCCTTTGGTTCCGGACAATAATATGTGTAAACAATTTGCAGGTAATATCACAAACAATACTATCATCATGAATCAATAACATGTTCAGATCGTAGATCATGGCACTCGGGCCCTAGTGACAAGCATTAAGCATAACAAGTTGCAACAATGTCAAAAGGCACTAACAAAGATACTAGGCACCATGCCCTAACAATCTTATTGGATTACATGATAGATCTCATCCAATCCCTACCATCCCCATAGCCTACAGCAGGGGATTAATCACTCATGGATGGGGGAAACATGGATGGTTGATGGAGAGGTGTCGGTGATGATGATGGCGATGATCTCCTCCAATTCCCCGTCCCGATAGGGTGCCAGAACGGAGTTTCTGGATCTGAATCGCTGTGTCTGGTGGTGGTGGCACAACGGAACTCTATCTGGAAAAGTGTTGACCCCCCTGTTTGGGCTTATGTAGGCGAAGGAGGAGACCGAGGGGGTGCCCGAGGTGGCCTAACCACCCCCAGGCGCAGCCTGGGCTGGCCCACGCGGCCAGGGGTATGGGCCCCTCGTGGCCCTCCTCCGTCTCATCTTTTGTCTCCGTGAGTCTTCTAGTAAAATAGGAGTTTTGCGATATTTTCCGGGATTTTTCCTGAAATTTGATTTTCTGCATAAAAACTAGACACCAAAGCAATTCTGCTGAAAACAGTGTCAGTCCATGTTAGTTGTATCCAAATCACACAAATTAGAGGAGAAACAATAGCAAAAGTGTACAGGAAAGTAGATACGTTTTGGACGTATCAAAAACCCACGGTGTCTATAGGCTGGTGTATTACCTCAGTGAAGTTCTCTTGCCATCCAAACAAGGTACCCGCATGTAACACCCTCGGAATCGGCCCTATGCAAGTTTTAGCGCTTCCCGCCAAACCCGCATAGAAAAGATTCAAAGGTGCCCACCAGGCACTTGCGTGCGGGTGGAAAACGAAGTAATATCATTACACAATAGTCCTCGATGGAACCCACAAAACAGATATATACAACAGTGACTCCACGAGTACAAAGATTCAAATCACCTTGAAAACAATACAGCGTCCGAGTACGGACAAGATGCAAATTGAGCTAAGAGCCCTGAAGAATAACCAATGGCGTCCATAACCCTGCCCAGACCAAGCTGGAAGGGTAACCCTGTTAACGACGTCGATCTCAAAAACCTGCTTAAACAAAGGGGTGCCGACAAAGGGCAAAGGAAAAAGAGAGCGGTCAGTACTGAGGCCAGTACACGGCGAGACTAGAATTCGGCGGTCCTCGCCTACATAGGTATGGTGGACTGAAGCGGCAGCGCAACATGCACTAAACAACCTATAGGGACTCGATATAGCTGTCGGCTATCAGAGAGGGATAAGAAAGACCTATTCGGAACCAACCTGATACTACCACCAAACATACCCATCCTGGTATAATCCCCTCGAAACCAAACGAGGAAGTCAACTGAGGAACTCACACAGTTGGCAGTTTTATTTATTTGGTTATCGTTGCAGCAATTACTAGTTAGGTATAAGTAGTCATCCTGATATAATAAGCAGTGGGCACTTTTAGTTAACCATTCCATTGTAGTTGCAACACTTACTAGTCAGATACAATTAGCATGAGATATCCCAAACCCAGTAGTTGTTGGTACTTTTATTTATCCATTCCGTTATAGTGAAGCTGATTACTAGTCATATCGGATACAAGTCAAATTATAACAGTAAACTTTAGTTATAGTTGTCTATGATCGAGAACTGTGCTCCAAGTCGTCCATAACCGCGGACACAGCTTCTCAAAAAGATTTAACCCTGCATGGGTGCACCAAAGTTTCCACACGCACCTACACCCTTGTTGTCAGATCAGGTAGGTACAAGATCACAAAACATACACCCAACGGTATGTCGACGGGTTTTCGGACACGACGTTTCCCAGACCCAAAGTAAGCACATGGGGGCCACCCCACTAAGCTACCCGTAACGAAGTCGGCCGGTCTCCGAGACGGACCCAGAGGTTTGTGACAATGGCTGTAAACGAATGAGAACCCGAAAGTGTGACTGGGCTTGTCGATACCGCGAAAACATTCCACATTGGTTCCAAAACAGTACAGGCGCTCCACGCGCAATCGTAAATAAAGCAGTAAAGCATGGCATAAGTACAGGATAGTAATAAAGCCCCAAACTACTTTGTGGCCCCCGGTACAGTACTTTGAAATCAGGTACTAATCGATGGGGGTGCCCACACAGCCCACCTGTGGTTAGCGCGCTCGATCTCGGAACAGGTGTCAAGAACTCGGGGTCCTACGGGACACCAGTGAGCGGTTAAAAACCAAATATTGTCTATTACCCACCAGTGCCTCTACATTTACCTACTTCAATTTTAGTTATTAAACGATAATTAAAGCCATGATCATCTTCAACATTAAACATATGGCAATACTCCAACAACTGTGGTACTTGACGACACGCAACAGCACTTGAGCAAGCGACTAAGACACGCAAGTCCAACTATCTACCAAACAACAGGTAATAGGATGTGTCCAAGGCAATATAAGGCTGCAAGGGATATCCCGGGTACGAAAACTAGAGCATCGCAACACAGATAGCAATAGATCAACAGGAGGAAATAAAGACTATAAAAGTAAAATAGGTAGAAAGGGGGAGAATGCTCGCCTGAAAACATTGCCGAAGGTTCATCTAAAGATCGGGTCGACTCTCGCATCAACTCATCGGCCTAATCCGTGAAGAAGCAAAGCACTAGAAGAAATACCGGATGCACTATTTAATACTACGACGAAAGATCGGGCATGATGCATGTATGATGTATGACATGGCAATGATGCAAGGCAATTAGGCAATATTAAGCGGAATCGGGGTCCCGACAATTACTTGGAAGGTTCATGTTGTTTAGATACCTCGCAATTGAAATGTTGTCTTAACAAGGCAAAATTATATCACCGGTTCGATGCACAAATTTAAATGAGACCAATAATATACTAGATTCACCCGCATATGGTCTCCATATTTAATTATGAGGTGAATCGGCAGAATGCCCCAAAACCACACAATATGCATGCGACATGAACAATTATATGCAACAAATAGATATTATATATATTATAAAAATAATGGTCTTGAAGAAGGGGTCACACATTGGGTCTCGGCGATCTTGGGGTTCCGAGGGTTCGACGGGTTCAGGATCCGTGATCGGTCTTCGGGGTTTCGGAGTTGGGGCCTTCGGATCCTTGAGGGCGATCTTGTTATCGATGGAGAACTTGAATCTACTCCCGTGGTCATCGAAGATCTTGTCGACGACACCAATGACCTTGTCCAACTTTTCGTTCTCGTCCACCGGGATGTTTAGGTCGAAGCCAGGGTGATCTGTAACACCATCTTCTTAGCATCGTACCACACCACACCCATCACCTTCACATCCCACAACACTGAGCAACACCGACACATCAACACAGCGGGGGCTCACGTCATCGGCAGGTTCAAACAGAGCAGAACTCAGCCGTGCCCGTAGAGCTGAACGGGGACACGGTCGACGATGGAGGGCCGGCAAGGCGGACAAGGCGAGCTGGGCGAGATGGCGACGGGGAGGAGGATGATGGTGCCGAGGCGATCCGGCCAGGTGGTTGCAGGAGGAGCGAAAGAGACGACCGCGGCGAGGAGCTTGGGGAGGCGGGGTGGCTCTCGACAGCGGGGAGGAGGAGCTCAGGTGAAGTGGCCCGGTGCAGTGTCAAGGAGGCAGAGCCTTGGCCGGCGAGGCCCTAGAGGTGCAGACACGCTCGGGACGGACCCGCGGGGTGACGGGGTGCTTGACGGGGATGCGCGACGAGGAGAGGAACCAGGCGGCTCGGACGCGGACCCGCAACTGCGCGGGCGACGACGGAGGTGAAGGGCCACGACGGCGACGACCGGTGCTTGAGTGCAGGGACCCGCGAGGTGGCGGAGGTCCTGGGCGGAGGCAGGGGTTCCGGTGAGGCGCGGCGAGGAGGAGGGATCAGGGAGAGGAGAGGGCCACCAACGAGCGAGCGGGGAGGGCTACCTCAGGCGGAGGAGCAGCGGAACTTCGTGGCCAGGGAGGAGAGGGCGCGGCGGCGGCGGCGCCCTCTTGTGAGGAAGGAGGAGGACGCGAGGGGAAAGGGGTCTTGGGGAAGAGGTGGACGCGAGCGAGGTGGGGGTGGGTCCACTAGGTGGGGCCAGGAGGTGGCCCAGGTGCGGTGCTGTGTGTGTAGTGTGTGTGTTGGTTAGCCAGCGCGCGCGGGTGGACTGGGTGGTGGCGAGTGGGTTGGAGGGTGGTGGCGGCTACAGGGGAAGGTGAGCTAGGGTATCTAGGGTTTGGCTAGGTAGGTTTGGTAGATTAGGGTTTCACCGGTTGGGCCTGACCGGTTTAGGTCTAGGTAGTATTTTTTTTATATCTGAAATATTTTTTTTATGTTCTTTTGTTTAAATTATTCTGGAAAACATATTTACATGATTTAAATAGTAAGAGATATAATTTGAATGTAAAGAGAAGATGTAAAGTAGAAAAACAGTATATGGTTTTACAGGTATGCAAGTTGATGATGTCATGATGATGCACAAAGTAAAACACATGGGGTTTTCTAGTAGTGGTTTTACCCCGGGGTGCTACAATTCGACACCACTAACAATGGATCTCGCCCTCGAGATCCGCCTCATGGTACGGGGAATAAGGCCGACGGTCTGAATCTTCTCGTTCCATGTAGCTCTTTGCGACACCACTAACGAGGGTTCTTTCTCCATCTTGAAATAGGCGACATCACCAACAAGGGTCGTTGCTCACGTTCGTCGAGAGAGCACTCCGGAGAACAAAGTCAAAGGTAAAGGTCTCAAAAGGTAAGGCCACCTCCAACTTCCACGGAATGAGTATAATTGCATCGATCCACCGACTCAATGTACAAGAGCGAATGATAAGAGTAGTCGGATGGTGATCAGTCCATCGCGCACCCAAAGCATTACTCCATGAATAGGAGAATTATGCAACCAACTCTTAGAATCAGACTGAAGATCTCAACAAGCGAGGTTCGGAAACAAAGGAGGGATGGAGATTCTCATCAGATCTGATGCAGATGACTTCGTCATATCGGATAACACCGGAGGACAGAAAGAAATTTTTTAGTGAATTTTCGATCCACTGAAAGGCACAACAGATGAAAGATTCATCAGATAGCATGAATGTCGAATGTTGAAGCACCGTTACAATAGGATGGAAGCGAAACCCTAAAGGTACGACGGAAACCCAACCACAAGAAATCCTGGACTCGAAGAAAGAGCAGATTCAAAACACGTCGAGATAAGAGGAGAATAGCAGAGGAGTAAGAAGTAAAAGCAGACCTAATCAGATCTATCCAACCGATTTTCCAAAATAGTTTTGACACTCTACCATGTCCGTTAGCTAGGTTATCCTACAGGCTGGACCAGTGGGGTATCGTAACTGCTGAGCTCTGATACCACTCTGTAACACCCTCGGAATCGGCCCTATGCAAGTTTTAGCGCTTCCTGCCAAACCCGCATAGAAACGATTCAAAGGTGCCCACCAGGCACTTGCGTGCGGGTGGAAAACGAAGTAATATCATTACACAATAGTCCTCGATGGAACCCACAAAACAGATATATACAACAGCGACTCCATGAGTCAAGAATACAGATATACAGTACAAAGATTCAAATCACCTTGAAAACAATACAGCGTCCGAGTACGGACAAGATGCAAATTGAGCTAAGAGCCCTGAAGAATAACCAATGGCGTCCATAACCCTGCCCAGGCCAAGCTGGAAGGGTAACCCTGCTAACGACGTCGATCTCAAAAACCTGCTTAAACAAAGGGGTGCCGACAAAGGGCAAAGGAAAAAAGAGAGCGGTCAGTACTGAGGCCAGTACACGGCGAGACTAGAATTCGGCGGTCCTCGCCTACATAGGTATGGTGGACTGAAGCGGCAGCGCAACATGCACTAAACAACCTATAGGGACTCGATATAGCTGTCGGCTATCAGAGAGGGATAAGAAAGACCTATTCGGAACCAACCTGATACTACCACCAAACATACCTATCCTGGTATAACCCCCTCGAGACCAAACAAGGAAGTCAACTGAGGAACTCACACAGTTGGCAGTTTTATTTATTCGGTTATCGTTGCAGCAATTACTAGTCAGGTATAAGTAGTCATCCTGATATAATAAGCAGTGGGCACTTTTAGTTAACCATTCCATTGTAGTTGCAACATTTACTAGTCAGATACAATTAGCATGAGATATCCCAAACCCAGCAGTTGTTGGTACTTTTATTTATCCATTCCGTTATAGTGAAGCTGATTACTAGTCATATCGGATACAAGTCAAATTATAATAGTAAACTTTAGTTATAGTTGTCTATGATCGAGAACTGTGCTCCAAGTCGTCCATAACCGCGGACACAGCTTCTCGAAAAGATTAAACCCTGCAGGGGTGCACCAAAGTTTCCACACGCACCTACACCCTTGTTGTCAGATCAGGTAGGTACAAGATCACAAAACATACACCCAACAGTATGTCGACGGGGTTTCGGACACGACGTTTCCCAGACCCAAAGCAAGCACATGGGGGCCACCCCACTAAGCTACCCGTAACGAAGTCGTCCGGTATCCGAGACGGACCCAGAGGTTTGTGACAATGGCTGTAAACGACTGAGAACCCGAAAGTGTGACTGGGCTTGTCGATACCGCGAAAACATTCCACATTGGTTCCAAAACAGTACAGGCGCTCCACACGCAATCGTAAATAAAGCAGTAAAGCATGGCATAAGTACAGGATAGTAATAAAGCCCCAAACTACTTTGTGGCCCCCGGTACAGTACTTTGAAATCAGGTACTAATCGATGGGGGTGCCCACACACCCCACCTGTGGTTAGCGCGCTCGATCTCGGAACAGGTGTCAAGAACTTGGGGTCCTACGGGACACCAGTGAGCGGTTAAAAACCAAATATTGTATATTACTCATCGGTGCCTCAACATTTACCTACTTCAATTTTAGTTATTAAACGATAATTAAAGCCATGATCATCTTCAACATTAAACATATGGAAATACTCCAACAACTGTGGTACTTGACGACACGCAACAGCACTTGAGCAAGCGACTACGTCACGCAAGTCCAACTATCTACCAAACAACATGTAATAGGATGTGTCCAAGGCAATATAAGGCTGCAAGGGATATCCCGGGTACGAAAACTAGAGCATCGCAACACAGATAGCAATGGATCAACAGGAAGAAATAAAGACTATAAAAGTAAAATAGGTAGAAAGGGGGAGAATGCTCGCCTGAAAACATTGCCGAAGTTTCATCCAAAGATCGGGTCGACTCTCGCATCAACTCATCGGCCTAATCCGTGAAGAAGCAAAGCACTAGAAGAAATACCTAATGCACTATTTAATACTACGATGAAAGATCGGGCATGATGCATGTATGATGTATGACATGGCAATGATGCAAGGCAATTAGGCAATATTAAGCAGAACTGGGGTCCCGACAATTACTTGGAAGGTTCATGTTGTTTAGATACCTCGCAATTTAAATGTTGTCTTAACAAGGCAAAATTATATCACCGGTTCGATGCACAAATTTAAATGAGACCAATAATAGACTAGATTCACCCGCATATGGTCTCCATATTTAATTATGAGGTGAATCGGCAGAATGCCCCAAAACCACACAATATGCATGCGACATGAACAATTATATGCAACAGATAGATATTATATATATTATAAACATAATGGTCTTGAAGAAGGGGTCACACATTGGGTCTCGGCGATCTTGGGGTTCTGAGGGTTCGACGGGTTCAGGATCCGTGATCGGTCTTCGGGGTTTCGGAGTTGGGGCCTTCGGATCCTTGAGGGCGATCTTGTTGTCGATGGAGAACTTGAATCTACTCCGGTGGTCATCGAAGATCTTGTCGACGACACCAATGACCTTGTCCAACTTTTCGTTCTCGTCCACCGGGATGTTCAGGTCGAAGCCAGGGTGATCTGTAACACCATCTTCTTAGCATCGTACCACACCACACCCATCACCTTCACATCCCACAACACTGAGCAACACCGACACATCAACACAGCGGGGGCTCACGTCATCGGCAGGTTCAAACAGAGCAGAACTCGGCCGTGCGCGTAGAGCTGAACGGGGACACGGTCGACGATGGAGGGCCGGCAAGGCAGACAAGGCGAGCAGGGCGAGATGGCGACGGGGAGGATGACAACGGTGCCGAGGCGATTCGGCCAGGTGGTTGCGGGAGGAGCGGCAAAGACGACCGCGACAAGGAGCTTGGGGAGGCGGGGTGGCTCTCGATAGCGGGGAGGAGGAGCTCGGGTGAAGTGGCCCGGTGTAGCGTCAAGGAGGCAGAGCCTCGGCCGGCGAGGCCCTAGAGGTGCAGACATGCTCGGGACGGACCCGCGGGGTGACGGGGTGCTTGACGGGGATGCGCGACGAGGAGAGGACCCAGGCGGCACGGACGCGGACCCGCAACCGCGCGGGCGACGACGGAGGTGAAGGGCCACGACGGCGACGACCAGTGCTTGAGTGCAGGGACCCGCGAGGTGGCGGAGGTCCTGGGCGGAGGCAGGGGTTCCGGTGAGGTGCGGCAAGGAGGAAGGATCGGGGAGAGGAGAGGGCCACCGACGAGCGAGCGGGGAGGGCTACCTCAGGCGGAGGAGCAGCGGAACTTCGTGGCCAGGGAGGAGAGGGCGTGGCGGCGACGTCGCCCTCCTGTGAGGAAGGAGGAGGACGCGAGGGGAAAGGGGTCTCGGGGAAGAGGTGGACGCGAGCGAGGTGGGGTGGGTCCGCTAGGTGGGGCCAGGAGGTGGCCCAGGTGCGGTGCTGTGTGTGTAGTGTGTGTGTTGGTTAGCCAGCGCGCGCGGGTGGACTGGGTGGTGGCGAGTGGGTTGGAGGGTGGTGGCGGCTACAGGGGAAGGTGAGCTAGGGTATCTATGGTTTGGCTAGGTAGGTTTGGTAGATTAGGGTTTCACCGGTTGGGCCTTTGGGCCTGACCGGTTTAGGTCTAGGTAGTATTTTTTTATATCTGAAATAATTTTTTTATGTTCTTTTGTTTAAATTATTTTGGAAAACATCTTTACATGATTTAAATAGTAAGACATATAATTTGAATGTAAAGAGAAGATGTAAAGTAGAAAAACAATATATGGTTTTACAGGTTGCATGTTGATGATGTCATGATGATGCACAAAGTAAAACACATGGGGTTTTCTAGTAGTGGTTTTACCCCGGGGTGCTACACCGCACTATCATAAATTCGCATATGGCGTCTTCATGACAGCACACAAGCTGCATCATTATTTTTCGGAGCACCCGATAGTGGTAGTCAATGAGGCCCCTCTCTCCAACATACTCAACAATCCATAAGCTACAGGGCGTGTCTCTCTTTGGGGCATCGAACTATCCCCTCGAGATATCACGTACTAGAAGCAAAAGGCGATAAAATCTCAAGTGTTGCCTGACTTTATCACGGAGTAGACAAAAATTTAGCGCGCGGGTCCCCTTGATCTATCTAGTGCATGGACAATGTACTTCGACGGGTCCAAACAGATAGAAGGAGCAGGAGCTAGTGTAATCCTAATTTCAGCACAAGGCGATAAGATGCGGTACATTTTGTGGATGAGCTTCCCTGATGCGTCAAACAATGAAGCCGAATATGAGGCCCTGTTGCACAACATGCGTATGGCTGGAGCCTGCGGCGCAACTCACCTCAAAATCTTCGGCGACTCAAACCTTGTGGTGCAACAAGTAATGAACAAGTGCGATGTGTCGCATATCGGGACCTGTACAACATCATGGAATCCCACTTCGACGGGTACGAGGTATCTCATATAAGCAGGGCAAGCAACAAGGAAGCCGACAATATAGCAAACATTGGATCCCTATGTCTCCCCGTACCACCCGACATATTTTGGGAGGAGATAATGGAGCATTCCATCAAACCCAAGAAAGTTGTGGAAGCCTCAGTAAAAACTGCGGGCAAGAAGGCCAAACTAGCAAAGGGATCGGGGGCTACGCCAACAGAAGAACCCGAAGAGGAGAACCCTAGAGAAGAGGAGGAACCCGCATAAGTCATGATGATAGAACCCACATGGATGCAACCGTACATGGCGTACATGGTGCGGGGGAACTTCCGAAGGATATGGTCAAAGCTCGATGCATCACTCGATGCTCCAAGGCATTTAGAATTATTAGCAGCGAACTCTATAAGAGAAGCATCATAGGAGTACTGCAGCGATGTGCAACACCCGAAGAAGGGAAGATTATCCTTAAGGACATACACGAAGGAATCTGTGGACATCATGTTAGCAGCCGATCAATCGCAGCAAAAGCCTTCCGGGCAGGATTTTATTGGCTTACAACAGTCCAGGACGCAAAGGATATTGTGAGAACATGCGAAGCATGCCAGCGCTTTGTGAACTATCCGAACGCACCAGTAGCGAAACTTTCCCCCATACCATTGGCTTGGTCATTCGCTCAATGGGGCCTATACATGGTGGTAAAACTCCACAAATCATTGTCAGGCGGCCACGTCTTTCTTCTAGTCACAGTCGATAAATTCACCAAGTGGATCGAGGCAGCGCCCGTCATTAGCCAAGATCCAACCTCAGCCATCAATTTCATCAAGTCGATAGTTTTTCGCTTTGGTGTACCCCATAGCATCATTACCGAGAATGACACGAACTTCACGTCCAACGAAATCAAGAACTACTGCAAGGATATGGGCATAAATGCCAGCTACGCTTCAGTAGCCCACTCGCAAACAAACATGCAAGTCGAGAAAGCCAATGGTCTCATCACTACTAGTCTCAAGAAAATGCTACTGGCCCCTCAAGATAGAGAAAAAGGCACCTAGATAGACGAACTGCCCTTTGTCCTCTAGAGTTTATGCACAACCCCAAGTACTGCTATGCAAGAGACTCCCTTCTTTCTGGTCCATAGCATTGATGTCGTACTTCTAGTCGAAATAACCCATGATTCTCCTTGGGTCATCGCTTACGACGAAGAAGCTTCACAAGAAGCACTCGAAGATGATGTTGATGCACTCGAAGAAGCAAGGAATGTCGCTCTGCAACGAGCAACAACATATCAGTAGAACCTGTAAAACTACCATAGCTATCGACTGCGTCCCAGGTCCATCATGGGGGACCTGGTCCTTCGCCTCAAGCAAGATGGTCATCTCAAGCTATAACTGCCATGGGAATATACTTTCATCGTTACTGAAGTAATCCCCGACAGGGCATATCGGCTACAATACAAAAAGACTGGAGTCAAATACTCCAACCCGTGGAACGTTCCGCAGCTGCGACGTTTCTATGCTTAAGATCTTTTACTTTCCGCAATTTACATTCAATAAGGCCTATGGCCAAGCTATTCATCCAAAGACTCATGTTTTATGTTCAATAAGGCCTACGACTAGGTGATTACGCCACATGTACCTCCGTACCCGAAGATCAATAAAACTAAGTTCTCGAAACTTAGTCTAAATTTTCCAAAGTTCGTTATTATCTTTTATCACTTACCCGACACTCGGGGCTCATCACAATGAAAGTATTTACAAACTCGCACCCGATACTCAAGGGCTTCACTATATAGCACAACAAATATTCAGCTATGCCATCCATCTCAAAGCCTTGACCTGAATAGCTGACTCACCCCCAAGGCGTCAGGCAAACTAAAGGGTCTCGCACATGTCAAACCCCTAGAATTTCTCATCAAACTACACACAAACACATGTCTAAATCATATAAGGCAGAATAAACTTTACATACAATTTTTTACGTCTTATGTGAAGCAACTTTTCTATAAAGTACTAAGTTACACCTCAAAGTTAAGGAAAAATTCTTCGTCCTCATTCAACATTCTTTGGATGATCCAGATAGTAGGGTGGCGAGTAGCTGCGTAGTGAGGTGCCATGGTAAAGACACCACCTAGTGGAGAAGGAAGATGTCGAGATATGTGGTCCAAGTCAAGAGTTGGGTAAGGAACGTGCACCCAGGAAAATGCTAGCACCAACAACAAGTTGAAGTTTGATATAATGGTGGTTTCTCTTGCCTTGCTGAAATTTCATCATCACCGCGGCAAGGTCTTGAGGTTGTGGATCTTGAGAAAAAATCACAATATATACTCGGGCCAAGGTTTGACGATAAAACTCTATGAATTCCTCCACCTCGAATAAACGATCCTAGAGAAGAGCAAGCGTAAAAGCATGCTTATGGTCAGCCCAAAATTCAACACCCGTTCCTCGAGAGTTTTCTATCAGCGCATTCATTTGAGCATGGAGCGTTGGCCCTCTTGCACCTCATTCAATCAGATACCTAAATAAAACAAGGGTTCACGGTCATTTTTCAGCTCGCAGAAAGACTCGGGGGCTCTGCCAAAAAACTTACATATCATTTTCTCGCTCGCCCTTGAAATTTCCTCAAGAAGATAGGCTTAATGGTCCAAAGTTTTCCGCGTCTTTGACTGGGAAATATCAACTATACCTTGTACAACCTGAAGATTAGTTTCCATCCATTTTATATGCTGAATCTTTTCAGCATACAAGGGAGGATCAACAACACGCGTAATCACATTGTCGGATGGCGTCGCGCATACAATAGGTGTAGATGGATTAGTGGAAGGAACATAGGAATTAGACATCATCTGGAAAGATGGACCAAAGTACAAGTATTCATATACTTGGATACAAAGAAAGGATCCATGGGTCAAGCCACAGACGCACCTTCTATATGTCATCGATGCCAAAGGCGATGCCCTGCCCAATGAAGTGCTTAATGTCCTAGATGGCTCGCTAGAATTGGGAGCCCTCCCTACATTCGCAAGCTAATAGGGGCCAGCCACGGAGATACTTGTCCTAGATAAGCTGCAGCTAGAGTCCCCCATTGATGGCTCAGTTGATGTGGAGCCTATTGGGAACCCCAAGAGAAAGGTATGATGAGCACAGCTGCAAGTTTTCCCTCAGTTATGGAACCAAGGTAATCGAACCAGTAGGAGAAAAAACCCACTTCCGAAGGTGTTGCTAGCAACGTGGAACCTGCACACAACACAACCGAAATACTTTGCCCCAACTTATCTGTGATGTTGTCAAGCTCACTAGTTTTGCTGAAAACAAAGGATTAAACATACAGTGTGGAAGAAAGTAATTGCTTGTAGTAATTGCAGAAAGTAAATATTAAACAGTAGATGAAATATCAGTGGGAAGGAATGGACCAGTGTCCACAGTTCACTAGAGGTGTTTCTCCATAAGATAAATAACATGTTGTGTGAACAAATTGCAGCTGGGCAATTGACAAATAGAGAATGCATGACAATGCATGTACATGAACTGATGATCACTATGAGATTCACTTGGGCATTACAACATGATACATAGACCATAATCCAACTGCATCTATGACTAGTAATCCACCTCCGGGATATCATCCGAACAACTCTCGGGTATTAAGTTACAAGCAACAGATAATCGCATTAAGCAAAGTGTGTAATGTAAACAATACAATTGCCCTTGGACAAAGGATTATTGTTTTCTCCCTAGTACCAACAGCATATCTACAATCTTAGAAGTTTCTGTCACTCTCCCAGATTACTAGAGGCATGAACCTACTATCAAGCATAAATACCCGCTCTTGGAGTCACAAGCAAATACTTGGCTAGAGTAACTACTAGCAACGGAGAGCATGCAACATCACAAATAACATAGACATGATAGAACAATAATCAATCTGACATAATGCTCAATATTCATCGGATCTCAGCAAACACAACATGTAGCATTACAATAAGGTGATCTTGATCATGATAGGCAGCTCACAAGATCTAAACATGACGACACAAATAGTACAAACAACCATCTAGCTACTGCTATGGACCCGTAGTCCAAGGATGAAATACTGACACATCACTCCGGAGGCATGCATGGTGATGAAGAAGGCCTCCGGGACAATCTCCCCTCTTCGGCAGGATTCTGGGAAGAGCTTTAGATCCCTCCCGATCTAGGGACGACAGTGGCGGTGGCTACGGACTTTTTCGTGGAATTATGATCGGGTACTTAGGGTTTTCGTCTCGGGGGGATTATATAGGCGGAGAGGCGAGGTCGATGGAGCGCCTGGGGGCCCACACCCTAGGGCGATGCGCCCCTGGCCGTGCCTGGCCCCAGTGTGTCCGCCCTGGGGTGCGTCTCTTCTATTTCTGTAGATATGTATGATAGAGGATTGGGTGGTATCTAACTTTTTTTATTCATTAGTTCCCGGCCCTAGAGGAAAAAATTGAGCAGTTTGCGAAGGCACTTGCCCCCAGAACGCGCAAGCCTCCTCCCAACTCCACCCCCTCTCCTCCGGACTCTGTCTCTGAAAAATAGGAACGCTGGCTTTTGTTTCGTCCAATTCAGAGAATATTTCTTTACTAGCTTTTCTGAAATACAAAAATAGCAGAAAACAGGAAACTGGCTCTGTGGCACTTGTTAATATGTTAGTTCCAGAAAATTCATAAAAATGCCACAAAGTGTAGACAAAAACATAAGATAATTGGTGCAAAATAAGCATGAAGCATAAAAAATTATAGATATTTTTGCAATGTATCAGCATCCCCAAGCTTAACTCCTGCTCGTCCTTGAGTAGGTAAGTGATAAAAAGAATAATTTTTGAGGTCACATGCACCAACACAATCTTGATCAAGGTATTTCAAAGCATTAATAGCTGGGATCAAAGTACACTAAACATAAGCATGAAAGATATATTTCTAACAACAAGACATAGCAACTATGTTGCAACATGAAAGGCAACACAAACAAAAGATCATGAATAATGCTTTGAAAGACATTTGTTTGTTTCACATAGAGAAAACATAGAAAGAGTGGTATTCAGCTTGTCCTTCATGGAATAGAAAAACATAAATGCATAGGACACATTTAAAGTTCATAAGGGTGACTAGATACAAATAATTTTAGAACAAGAAATACCAGAATTATGGATCAATCAACAAGTTTTGGGACAATGCACATTGAACTCAGAATGACAAGTATGCTCTCTTAGCTGGTGCATAAAGATAGAAGATGGATACTCAACAAAAAGTAAAAAAGAAAGGCCCTTGGCAGAGGGAAGCAGGGATTAAATGGTTTTATAAAGCTTCCAAAAATTATGGTACTCATTAGCTTTGAGCTCTCATTACCCCTATCATAATCATCTTGAAGTGATTAAGGTTAAAGTGAGGGCAAATATGAGTTATATTCTTTACAAATCACAAGTTGAAAATCCCATGCCCCTTGAGTACGAGTACTGTCAACACCCGGATTTTTAATCCCAGATGCTTGTTATGCCATACGTCGCAATCCCAGAATTACCATTTTTACGAGACATAACAGATTGGATATCATAGTACATCATCCATTACAAACCATACATAAGGTCTTACAAAAATAAGGATCTCATGATCCGGTTCTTAATAAAATTCAAGCAGCGGAATAACGTAATAATAACGATAGCATAGGCGAGGCTCCATCTTCACGGTCACAGGCAATGCTGACGATGGGAGATGATCCTAGTTGTCATAACCTTCCTGTTGTCCATCTTCCTGATACTCCTCTTCATAGTTTGGCCACGGGAATAGCCAGGGACAAAGCCTTGAGTACTCTTTAAGTACTCGCAAACTAATACTAATAAGTGAAGTGGGTTTGAGTATGATATATTAAGCTCTAGGGTTATTTTGCAAAAATCCAGATTTACCTCTACTAAGTTCAAAAGCAAACAAACCTAGTTGAACATTTTGTAACACCTAAGTGGGAACTTGAATTTCATATCACAACTCTGTTGTGGTCAAGTCAAGCCATAAATCATTTCATAAGTCATTTTGAAAACATCTGATGACGGAACAATATGGCCACTCCAACTGTCCATAACCGCGGACGCGGCTATTCGAATAGTTTGACACTCTGCACAGATTGTACACTTTCACCACAACATTTGATACATCCGTCAGGAACAATCCTGAATTCACCATACTCAATATGCAGATAATCAATCCTAACCTTTCAATTACACGCCCTAGTATAGGCACCTCTCCTGTGAGTTTGGCCTCCCAACCATGACTAATCTGTCATCTTGGGTACTGCACAGGTGGACAATCTTCACAAGGTAGCCTTTGCTCAGACCTTGGCCGTGAGGGAACTAATACTAAGGTATATAAGTTTCCAGTCAAGCCCTACCCAATCTTTGGGTATTGTGGTTGTACGATAAACTTGGAATGGTATCGCATCCAGACAACCATCAGTTTTATAAAGGGCTACCACTCATGCCTCAACATTTTCATCACCAAAATCACCAGGTGTTTGGAAACACATGTCGAAAACATTTCAATAGAATGATCCATCATTCCAAGGTTTTCATAACCATTTTTCCACCAAGTATTCCCATCTAAAGTTAATCAAGTTTTATGCTTAGCACTAGTATCTACAAGTGGGTGTAAATACTAATGAGGGGTGGTAAACAAGTGTATCTTATCTAAGTTCAGTCTCATGCCTTAGGATGACATCAAGATTTATCTAACTTAGACCCAGTTTATGCTCTTTATGCTACCTTCAAATATCTTTCTGATATCTACAAGTCACTAAGTAAAAATTTGATAGAAAGCCTTGATAAATAAATAAAAGAAATAAGCTTGCAAATGAAACTGCGATTTGGTATCATCAAGTGGGGATAATCACATATGCTTAAGGCATATAGTTCGCATAGTAACAATCAAGTTTTAGCTTGCCAAGTCAACTGGTAGTATTAGGCTTTACTTGTGCAGAGCAGTGGTTAAAGTTCTCTTTGGCTTCTTACTCGTAGTATCCTTCTTCCTCCTCGTATCCTTGGTCGGTATTAGTGTCTATAAATAAATACGAGGTACACAATACTTAACTATTTCTATATATCACACAAAGGTTCACACTAGATGATCTAGCATCATCACTATTATAACAAAGATTAAAGCACTTGTCTTATTTATTTTATTTTAGCAAAGTAATTTCTACTCCTTAAAAAACTACTTAAGGTTTAATATTCTCCAACTAAAACATGGGATCATGTTGACACATGTCATCGCCATATATTTCAGGACATGAGAATATGATTTAAAGTGGTGTCACAATTTAATAAGGTTTAACCTTTTTATTTTAATTAAATAAAATGACTAGAATGGCCTATGAGGCATTCTTTTATTACTTGATCATTATTTCTGCAAGTAACTCTATATATTTTTATATATTTTGAAAGTTATGGTGAAATGTGATTTTTGAGAGTTGGAATCAACTCAAAAGCTTTTATGGTTGAATTTTGAAAAATGTTTGAATGCAGAAAAGCTTTTGCCTTGTTATTTTTACCATGGGTGATCTACAAATCTAAATGGTTTGAATCCAACGGGCTTGGATTAAGCACTCCAGTACCTTTCTAACAAAATTAGTTTCATGCATTTTGGTTTAGTGAATCGAGCTGGGTTGATTTTTGAATCTAGGTACAGAACTGAGTTTGAAATTAAATGGATAAAACTAAGTTTGAATTTTTGGGCCGCGCGAGATGTTTAACTGGGCCGGCCCACTATGCACAGCGCGCACGGGCTGGTTAAGTGAGCGACCCCACTTGTTAGTGACACAGCGAGTGACGAAGCGGTACGGGGCGATTAGGACTGTGTGATCTAGTTCTAATCCTACGGCTGTGATTCATCGTCCACGTCTGAACAGGACGCGACGAAGCTGAACCCTAGCGCGTCCAGTGGGGGTCAGTGGGGGCTCACCGGGGCTCCTGCGATGCTCGGCGATGGGGCGAACGACAAATTCGACGACGGCGATCCTCCTAGTACCGGTGGCTCCTCCTAGGGTGGCTCCAATCAACGACGCCTCTCCTCCTCTACAGCGGCGAACTCCGGTGAAATTCCGGCCACCTGGTGCTCGCCTTGCTCCGAGAAGGAGTGGGTGTGATCAGTGAGAGGTTGGGAGTGAGATGGTGTGCTCTAATCGAATGGGGGTGGCCTCCTTTTATAGTGCCTGAAGGGGACCGACGGGCGCGGGTGGAGCTCGTCGTGGTCGTTGGCACAACGTGCTAATGTCATGGGCGACAATAGGGGGTGGTGTGTTGCCTCCTGTTGAAGCTCAACGGCTTGATGGCAAGGCGTGGGGCGGTGAGGAACGGTCGGAATGTCACGACACTCTGGGCGGGTCCGACGACAAGTTTAATGGCGCACAGGCTGTCCTGGTCGCGCGGTGGCGAACAGGGTTGTCTGGCGGTGTGCTGGGATGTTGGCGATCACGTACGCAAGCGGCAAGGGCAGCGTGCAGTCTGGGGGCTAGTGTCACGTGTGGCGCTCTGGCACGCTCTCGGCTCGTATGTAGAGATATTGGGCGCGTGCTTGGCGGGTGGTCCAGGGGTTGGCGGCGCTCGAGGCTTGGATAGGGGGTGGCGGTGGACGGTGGTCAGTGCTCCAGACATGCTTGCTAGGCTTGAGGCTGCTCCTAGCTCGCTGTCGACTTGGGGGTGGCAAGTTAGGCTTGGCATGCTCACCATTAATGGCTATGCTTGCTCATAGTGATGCTAAGGATTGTTAAAGAGGCTAGATGATCTACTAAGAGCTTGCTGCAACCAGAGAGGGAACAAGGTTGGCCACAATCAATGCTGCAAATAGTGTTTGATGTTTTGTTGTTTGCTGATCACAAGGTGTTTGATGAAATGGCCGAAAGAAATTGAAATTTGAATTTTGGATTCAAACTTGGTGGGTTTGCTAGGAACATACTAGGGATTATTGGGTTACCTGGATTGGTCAAGGGGCACTTGTTTGGTTGGGTTTTGAAAAGGTGTGATCTTCACATATGATAAAGATTCAATTTTAAATTGTCATTTGAATGGGGTTGCTAAATGTTTCTGTAAGTTTGAAAGGTGGGATTTTATTCACTTTTACTTGGTCTTGCAAGGGGTGAAAAGAATTGGAAAAGTTTCTATTTGAAATCTTGGACTAGAAACACTCAAAGTGACCTAGTGAGCAAGATTGGCAAAAATGACCATTTGCCTTATTTGATTTGTTTTTGATTTTCTCTTGATTTGTTTCTGCTTGGAAATGTTTTAGATGATGTTATTTTCATCTTTAAACCATTCCTTGCTATTTAGGTTAATCACACAAGTTCATTCATGCATTCACAAAAATCATCTCATACACACATGCATTCATTTGGTTTTTATTTAATCAAAGTTTTCGTTAACCCTAATTTTAGTGATTAGAATTTGATAAGCATTGTTCCATATTTTTGGGATGTTACAAACCTTCCCTCGTTAAACAAAATCTCGTCCCGAGATTTGAAAAAAGAAGAAAAAAGATTACCTAGGATTTAAAGAGATCGGGAAACTCCATCCTGATGTGATCTTCTCGCTCCCAGGTAGCTTCTTCTTCAGTGTGGTTACTCCACTGAATTTTGAGAAACTTGATGCTTCGGGTTCTAGTGGTTCTGAAAGCTTCCTCCAAAATATGTATGGGTACTTCGGGATATGTCAGGTCATCGTTGATCTCTATGGTGTGGTGATCAATGTTCTTGAAAACTTCAGTCTCCTCCGGGACTTCAAGGCATTTGTGAAGTAACGATATATGGAACACATTGTGTACTCCTGACATCTCCTCTGGCAGTTCCAATTGATATGATACTTCTCCTTGACGATTCAGAATCTTGAAAGGTCCGATATATCTGGGGGCTAACTTTCCTTTGAGCTGGAAACGCCGCATTCCCTTCAAAGGTGACACTTTGAGATACACAAAATTCCCGATATTGAAAGCGAGGTCTCGAAGTCTCTTATCGGCGTAACTCTTCTGTCTTGACTGGGCGGTCTTGAGGTGCTCACTAATCTTGTGAACTTTGTCTTCTGCTTCTCGTAGGATATCGGGTCTGAAAATCTGACTCTCTCCTACTTCCGACCAATTCAAAGGGGTACGACACTTCCTTCCATACATGAACTCAAATGGGGCCATTTGCAAACTAGATTGATAACTGTTGTTGTATGAAAATTCTGTGAAATTTAGATCCATACTCTAGCCACATGCTCTAAACATATCTTCGAGTATTTGATTTACTCGCTTCGTTTGTCCATCAGTCTGAGGGTGATACGCTGTGCTGAAATCTAGTCGGGTTCCTAAACCTTCTTGGACTTTCCTCCAGAATCTCGAGGTAAACTGAGTTCCTCTATCTGATACAATGTTCTTGGGGACTCCATGCAAACTGACGATTCTAGCGATGTATAACTCTGCTAGCTTCGAACTCCGGTATGTGGTCTTGACTGGTAAGAAATGTGATACCTTGGACAATCTGTCAACTATGACCCAAATAGAGTCATTTCCCCTACTCGAAGTAGGTAATCCGATGATAAAGTCCATTCCAATTGAATCCCATTTCCATTCCGGTATCTACAATGGTTGCAACAGTCCTGCGGGTCCTTGATGTCCCGCCTTGACTCTTTGACAAATATCACACTTGGCGATGTAGCTTCTGATTTCTCTCTTCATCTTATGCCACCAAAATTGCTCCTTCAAATCCTGATACATCTTTGTTCCTCCGGGGGGGATAGAATAAAGGGTATCGTGGGCCTCTTTCAAAATATCCTGCTTCAATTCTAAGTCTACTGGTACACAGAGACTTCCTTTGTACCACAGAACTCCTTCTTCATCCTCGGTGAATCCGGGTACTTTGCTTGTACCAATACGACCTTTGATTCCATCGATACTAACATTTCCTTTCTGAGCCTCCTTGATCTGACTGATCAAAGTGGGTTGAAGTTCTATGCTAGCCAAAAATCCTACACTTACTAATTCCATTCTAAAATCTTCCATCTCTTTGTGCAAACTTGGTTGCTCCTTCAGAATCATGGAGTTCAAGCTCCACGGAAATCTGCTAAGGGCATCTGCTACCACATTGGCTTTACTGGGGTGATAGTGAATGTCCAGATCATAGTCCTTGATTAGCTCAATCCATCTTATTTGCCTCATATTCAGCTCCTTTTGAGTGAATATATACTTCAGGATCTTGTGATCCGAATAAATCTCATAACGGTTTCCCATAAGATAATGCCTCCATGTCTTCAGGGCTAGAACTACGACTACTAGTTCAAGGTCATGGGTAGGGTAATTCTGTTCATGTTGCTTCAGTTTGCGGGATAGGTAAGATATAACTTTTCCTTCTTGCATCCACACACATCCTAAAGCGATCTTGGATGTGTCACAATACACATCAAAGGGCTTAGTGATATCCGACATGATCAAGATTGGGGCTGAAATCAATCTGTTCTTGAGTTCCTGAAAACTCGCTTCACATTTGTCTGTCCATTCAAACTTCTTATCCTTCTTCAGCAATTGGGTCATGGGTCTTGCGATACTCGAGAATCCTTCTACAAACTTGCGGTAGTATCCCGCTAATCCGAGAAATGCACAAACTTGGGTTTGAGTGGTTGGGGCTTGTCAATCTTCAACATCCTTCACCTTTGCAGGGTCAACGGCAATTCCTCCGGCTGATACGATATGTACGAGGAATCCTACCTCCTGTAACCAGAATTCATATTTGCTAAACTTGGCATACAACTGATGCTCTCTAAGGGTTCCAAGGATGGTCCTTAGGTGTAGCTCATGTTCTTCTTCTGATTTGGAATAAATCAGAATGTCATCGATGAAAAAAACGACAAACTTATCCAGGAAGTCCATAAAAATCTTATTCATGAGATTCATGAAATAGGCGGGGGCATTGGTTAATCCAAAATACATGACCGTATACTCGTACAATCCATATCTGGTGGTAAAGGCAGTCTTTGGAATATCCTTTGCGCGAATCTTGAGTTGATTATAGCCAGTTCTAAGGTCAATCTTAGAAAACACTTTGGCACCAGTCAACTGGTCAAACAGGTCTTCTATCTTGGGCAATGGGTACTTGTTCTTGATGGTGACATCATTCAACTTCCGATAGTCTGTACACAAACGGTTACCTCCATACTTTTTGTCCACAAACAAAACGGGTGATCTCCATGGCGATGCACTTGGTTGGATCAATCCTATTTCCAGTATGGCATCCAGTTGCTTCTTCAGTTCCACTAGTTCCGACGGGTTCATATTATATGGTCTCTGGGCTATGGGTCCGGTTCCAGGGATTAGTTCAATGATAAACTCAATATCTCGATATGGCGGCATACCGGGCAAAACATCTGGAAATACATCGGGGTATTCACAGACTATCCGGACTTGGTCAATGGTTGGCTGGGCTATACTCTTGTTGCACTTGAATTGACGGGGCAAGGTTTCAGATACATGCTCGACTGATATTCCGGTTGTACTGTCATTGTTATGGCTTTCTTGGCACAGCCGATTAATCCTTTATGTTTGGACATCCAATCCATTCCTAGTACTACTTCCAAACCTTTAGTTCCGAGTACTATTAGATTAGCATAAAAATCTATGTCATGGATTCGGATAGGTATGGCTTTGCAAATTTGTCTAGCTTTGGTGGTTGAACCAGGTATTTGAACTATCATAACATGCTTCAATTTGGTGGGTTGAATCTTACTAGTGCATGCAAATTCTTCAGTAACAAACGAGTGCGATGATCCAGAATCAAACAACACTCTTGCAAGTTCTGAGTTAACAGAAAACATACCCAACACGACATCTGGCGCTTCTTGGGCTTCGTCGGCATGCATGAGAAAGAGACGGCCGTTGCAGTTGAGCGAATTCCCTAGGGCAAACCTCCTTCTAGGCTGAACACGACGCTGCTGCTGAGTTGGGGCATTTGCATTGGGGGATGCGGCAATATTCTTGGGGCACTCATTGGAATAGTGACCTTTGGTTCCACATTCATAACAAGTCACTTGCGACTTGTCCTTTGTTGCAACAGGCACGGCATTGCTTCCAGTCCTTGGGGCAGTGTTGGTGTTTTTGGCGGCATTGTTGTTGTTGAACTTAGGTGGTGCACCGTTGAAATTGCTGGGGTTGCCGCGGTTGTTGTTGTTTCCTCCGGGCCTTGGGTTTCCACGGTTGGGATAGGTTGGACGGTTCATCGGGGGTCTGTTGGTTCTTGGGGCAAATCCTGGAGATGGGTTGGGGCGATACTTCGGTGTATGGTGGGTTCCTGGTTGATGCATCATGCGACGCTTGCGGTTCTCATTAGCTTGGTTGATCTTTCCTTCCATCTGAATGGCAGAGTCAACTAGGGCTACAATATCAACAAAGGGGATATTGACTAACACTGTCTACATTTCATCATGCAGACCATTCAGGAATCTCTCTTTCTTCTTGGATTCAGTGTCTATCTCATCCAGTGCATACCTAGCCAATGACAAAAATTTGTCACAGTACTCCACTACTGTCATCCTCCCTTGCTCCAGTTCCCTGAATTCATCTCTCATCCTCTTGATTAAACCCGGTGGCACATGGGTTCTGCTAAACTTGACTTTGAACTCTTCCCAAGTCATCAGCATCTCCGGTGGCACATGGGTTATCCTGTCATTGTGCGAACGTTGTTCCACCATGATCTTGCATCTCCGGTCAAGTAGTTGGTAGCAAACAGTACCTTCTCGTTAACTTCCACTCCCGCAACTTTCAGATTGTTCTCCATGGTTTGCAGCCAATCATCGGCATCGAGGGGCTCTTCAGACTTGGTGAACACGGGTGGATTGGTGTTCCGGAAATTCTTGAGCTTAGATCCATGGTTGTCCTGATTTCCATGGCCTTGATTGTTGTTGTCCATCTGAGCTATCTGTTGAAGGGTGGCTAAGTTGGCTTGACGTTCGGCTCTTTCGGCTTCGCGGTCAGAAACCAACATTTGCAAGAGTTGCAACATTGGGTCTGGGGATGAAGTGCTTCCTCCGCGACGCATCTGAAGATTGAGATAGATCATGAGAAAAGAGGGAAATTTCTAAGGTTTGGGGTTTTGGGTTTTGAAAAGTTTTCAAGGTTTGACTCAGGTTTTTCTAGCAACTTGCTTTTCATTCATTCATAGCACACGATACAAACACACACCACAACAAAGGAAAACATATGGTTTTAAGAACCATTTTGTGAAGCTACGATACAGTGGGACCGAATACAACTCACTAACGCTAGTGCTCAAGTGCTACTACTCCTCGGAGTCGGTGTCCTCATCATCCTCATAATCATCATCGATGAAGGCGAAGTCATCCTCATCGGTGAAGAAGTCCATGGCCTGATCCTCCAGAAAGTCATCATCATCGCTGAGATAGGAGTAGGGGTCTCCACGAAGGTCTTCCCCTGCATTCGCCCTCTCCTCCAACTGCATATCCCTCTCGTGGATGGTCTCCTCCAAACCCATGATCCGGTGGCGAAGACGGGCAATGATGAGCTCCTTCTTGTCGAGCTGACGGGGACGAGATCGGCGATCCTTAACTAGCATGGAAATGGTCTGATCCTTCTTGGCGGCGATGGCGTACTTGTGGTTGGCGTAGGAGCGGGCATTGTCCAACTCCTTCTGACGGTCATACATCATGAAGCTGAGGTGGTCCAATTGACTCTTCAGCTCGTGGTGGTATGGGGCCTCCAGTGGCTATCCCATAACATCACGCCTTGGGTAGAACTCAAAGAGGGTACCCTTGATTAGATTGATAATCTGCCCACACAGACGGGCAAGAGCTTCCTGCATGGCCCTAGCAAGTCCATCGAGCCAATTGTTCTCTCTTAAGGTGAACTGAATTCCTTGTGCGGTGGGGGGTTCAATCTTTCCTCAGAGACTTGCAGCAACTAGCCACTACAAATCCTCTCCTTTCTGATCATTGAGCTGAGCTCCGAAGAACTTGGGGTGCGGACGCTCAAGCATCTCTAACAGCTGGTCCAAATCATGCTCAAATATGAGGTCTCCTCCATTCCCCAACTGATAAAACTTGATGTACTTCATTTCCATCTATAAGAATATAGGATGAGTAAGTTAGTAGAGTGATCCAATGTGTCAAATTTTAAGTAAGTTTGTAGGAATTTTTGAGGAACATGAATTTTCATGAAAGAATCCAAGTGATAAGAATGAGAATAAGTTTTTGTAAATACTCAGTTCCTTTGGTTTGAAACTAAGTTTTTTATTTAAACGTCCATTCTAAACTAGGGTCTCCTATGGTCAGGATGGCTCTGATACTAACTTGTCAACACCCGGATTTTTAATCCCAGATGCCTGTTATGCCATACATCGCAATCCCAGGATTACCATTTTTGCGAGACATAACAAATTGGATATCACAGTACATCATCCATTACAAACCATACATAAGGTCTTACACAAATAAGGAACTCATGATCCAGTTCTTAATACAATTCAAGCAGCGGAATAACGTAATAATAACGATAGCGTAGGTGAGGCTCCATCTTCATGGTCACAGGCAATGCTGACGATGGGAGATGATACTAGTTGTCGTAAACTTCCTGCTGTCCATCTTCCTGATACTCCTCTTCATAGTCTGGCCACGGGAATATCCAGGGACAAAGCCATGAGTACTCTTTAAGTACTCACAAACTAATACTAACAATTGAAGTGGGTTTCAGTAGGATATACTAAGCTCTAGGGTTGTTTTGCAAAAAGCCAGATTTACCTCTACTAAGTTCAAAAGCAAAGAAAGCTAGTTGAACATTTTGTAACACCTAAGTGGGAACTTGAATTTCATATTACAACTCTGTTGTGGTCAAGTCAAGTCCTAAATCATTTCATAAGTCATTCTGAAAACATCTGATAACGGAACAGTATGGCCACTCCAACTGTCCATAACCGCGAACGCGGCTATTCAAATTGTTTGACACTCTCCAGAGATTGTACACTTTCACCACAACATTCGATACATCCGTTAGGAACAATCCTGAATTCACCATACTCAGTATGCGGATAATCAATCCTAACCTTTCAATTACACGCCCTAGTATAGGCACCTCTCCTGTGAGTTTGGCCTCCCAACCATGACCAACTGTCATCTTGGGTACTGTACAGGTGGACAATCTTCACAAGGTAGCCTCAGCTCAGACCTTGGCCACAAGGGAACCAATACTAAGGTATATAAATTTCTAGTAAATCCCTACCCAAATTTTGGGTATTATGGTTGTACGGTAAAATTGGAATGGTATCGCATCTAGACAACCATCAGTTTTATAAAGGGCTAAGGCTCATGCCTTAACAGTTTCATCATCCAAAATCATCTGGTGTTCAAGAACACATGCCAAAACATTTCAGTAGCATGACTCATCATTCTAAGGTTTTCATAACCATTTTCACCAACTATTCCCATCTAAAGTTAATCAAGTTTTATGCTTAGCACTAGCATCTACAAGTGGGGATAAATACTAATGAGGGGTGGTAAACAAGTGTATCTTATCTAAGTTCAATCTCATGCCTCAGGATGACATCAAGATTTATCTAACTTAGACCCAGTTTTATGCTCTTTATGCTACCTTTAAATATCTTTCTAATATCTACAAGTCACTAAGTAAACTTTTGATAGAAAGCCTTGATAAAGAAATAAAAGAAATAAGCTTGCAAATGAAACTGCGATTTGGTATCATCAAGTGGGGATAATCACATATGCTTAAGGCATATAGTTGGCATAGTAACACTCAAGTTTTAGCTTGCCAAGTCAACTGGTAGTATTAGGCTTGCCTTGTGCAGAGCAGTGGTTGAAGTTCTCTTCGGCTTCTTCCTCGTAGTATCCTCCTTCCTCCTTGTATCCTTGGTCGGTACTAGTGTCTATAAATAAATACGAGGTACACAATCACCACACAATACTTAACTATTTCTATATATCACACAAAGGTTCACACTAGATGATCTAGCATCATCACTATTATAACACAGATTAAAGCACTTGTCTTATTTATTTTATTTTAGAAAACTAATTTCTACTCATTAAAAAACTACTTAAGATTTAATATTCTCCAACTAAAACATGGGATCATGTTGACACATGTCATCACCACATATTTCAGTACATGAGAATGTGATTTAAAGTGGTGTCACAATTTAATAAGGTTTAACCTTTTTATTTTAATTAAATAAAATGACTAGAATGGACTATGAGGCATTCTTTTATTACTTGATCATTATTTATGCAAGTAACCCTATATATTTTTATATATTCTGAAAGGTATGGTTAAATGTGATTTTTGAGAGTTGGAATCAACTCAAAAGCTTTTATGGTTGAATTTTGAAAAATGTTTGAATGCAGAAAAGCTTCTGCCTTGTTATTTTTACCATGGGTGATCTACAAATCTAAATGGTTTGAATCCAACGGGCTTGGATTAAGCACTCCAGTACCTTTCTAACAAAATTAGTTTCATGCATTTTGGTTTAGTGAATCGAGCTGGGTTGATATTTTGAATCTAAGTACAGAACTGAGTTTGAAATTAAATGAATAAAACTAAGTTTGAATTGTTGGGTCACGCGGGATGTTTTACTGGGCTGGCCCACTATGCACAGCGCGCGCGGGCTGGTTAAGTGAGCGACCCCACTTGTTAGTGAGACAACAAGTGACGAAGCGGTACGGGGCGATTAGGATCGTGTGATCTAGTTCTAATCCTACGGTTGTGGTTCATCGTCCACGCCTGAATAGGACGCGGCGAGGCTGAACCCTAGCGCGGCTAGTGGGGGTCAGTGGAGGCTCACCGGGGCTTCGAAGATAGTCGGCGATGGGGGCAAACAATGAAGTCGACGATGACGATCCTCCTGGTACCGGTGGCTCCTCATGGGGTGGCTCCAATCGACGGCGCCTCTCCTTCTCTGTAGCGGCGAACTCCGGTGAAATTTTGGCCACCTGGTGCTCGCCTTGCTCCGGGAGTGAGTGGGTGTGATCAGTGAGAGGTAGGGAGTGAGATGGTGTGATCAAATCGAACAGGGGTGGCCTTCTTTTATAGTTCCTGAAGGGGACCGACGGGCGCGGGTGGAGCTCGTCGTGGTCGTGGGCATAGCATGCAAATGGCATGGGCGACAATAGGGGGCGGTGCGTTGCCTCCTGGCGAAGCTCAACGGCTTGATGGTGAGGCGTGGGGCGGTGAGGAACGGTTGGAACGTCACGACGCTCTGGGCGGGTCTGACGACAAGTTTAATGGCGCACGGGCTATCCTGGTCGCGCGGCGGCGAACGGGGTTGTCTGGCTGGGTGTTGGGATGTTGGTGATCACGTATGCAAGTGGCGAGGGCAGCGCGCAGTTTGTGGGCTGGTGTCGCATGCGGCGCACTGGCACGCTCTCGGCTCGCACGCAGAGAGACTGGGCGCGTGCTTGGTGGGTGGTCCAGGGGCTAGCGACGCTCGAGGCTTGGACAGGGGGTTGCGGTGGACGGTGGTTAGTGCTCCAGACATGCTTGCTAGGCTTGAGGCTGCTCCTAGCTCGCTGTCGACTTGGGGGTGGCAAGTTAGGCTCGGCATGATCACCATTAATGGCTATGCTTGCTCACAGTGATGCTAAGGATTTTTAAAGAGGCTAGATGATCTACTAAGAGCTTGCTGCAACCAGAGAGGGAACAAGGTTGTCCACAATCACTGCTGCAAATAGTGTTTGATGTTTTGTTGTTTGCTGATCACAAGGTGTTTGATGAAATGGCCGAAATAAATTCAAATTTGAATCTTGGATTCAAACTTGGTGGGTTTGCTAGGCACATACTAGGGAGTATTGGGTTAGCTGGATTGGTCAAGGGGCACTGGTTTGGTTGGGTTTTGAAAGGGTATGATCTTCACATATGATAAAGATTCAATTTTAAATTGTCATTTGAATGGGGTTGCTAAATGTTTCTGTAAGTTTGAAAGGTGGGCTTTGATTCACTTTTACTTGGTCTTGCAAGGGGTAAAGAATTGGAAAAGTTTTTGTTTGAAATCTTGGACTAGAAACACTCAAAGTGACCTAGTGAGCAAGATTGGCAAAAATGACCATTTGCCTTATTTGATTTGTTTTTGATTTTCTCTTGATTTGTTTCTGCTTGGAAATGTTTTAGATGATGTTATTTTCATCTTTAAACCATTCCTTGCTATTTAGGTTAATCACACAAGTCCATTCATGCATTCACAAAAATCATCTCATACACACATGCATTCATTTGGTTTTTATTTAATCAAAGTTTTTGTTAACCCTAATTTTAGTGATTAGAATTTGATAAGCATTGTTCAATATTTTTGGGATGTTACAAGTACCGAGGCCTCATGCTACTCAACTTTGGTCCCAGGCAGGTTCTTGTCATTGTAAGTATATGTGTATCATAGAGAACCGCCAACGGGGTACCCCTTTCCCCATGAAACAGGAGCTATCCCATATCAAAATGACAAGGCAACAGACAGTGAGCATCTCAGCAATCCCCCTTTTTTGCTATTCGCATAGTTTTTATTGAGGATGCTTCAGAGAATGCCACTATGGTTTTGCTGCAAGTTTCCACCATGATTAGGCATGGCTTAGGATGGCCGCCCAGGAGTGAACACATATACAAACTCCATGGACCTGCAAGTTCCTAGCTCATTTCACACCGACGTCATCCATAAACAAAAGAACATGATATCAACTGAATAAATAAGTGCAATGTTGAAAGCTGCCCCATGAAAGCATGGTTTTGCTAACTCCCAACTTAAAATTTTCAAGCATATAAGCATCATAAGATAGTCACAATGGTTCAGGTTTATTAAGTGCAAGAAATAAAATGTGCCTTCAAGTTCATGAGAGCTTTAATCACTAATTTTCACATAACAAAAATTTAATTTGGAAGATAGATAAAAACATGAATATACTTGGAATGGTGTAACACACCATGCATAGGATTTTATAGTGGACTCTTTGGAATAACTTGGTTTCTTGGGAGTTGGATGCACGAGTAGATCTCATACTCCGTACAGGTGGAGGCTAGCAAAAGACTTGGAGCGACCAACTAAGAGAGCAATAATGGCCATAATCATCCAGAGCGACCGAACATTATTAATCAAAGCATAAAGTGATATCACAAGTCAAAAACTAAATGATCATAGAGGCTAAGGTGACTGGTTCATAGTCATAACATGGTGTAAGCATGTGCCAAGTCAACCCAAACAAAGCATCAAAGGAGAATACCACAATATTATGCTTTTGTATTCTAAAACAACGCATGATTCTTCCATGGCACATTAAGAAATATCAATTGTTTGAAACAAGTCATGCTACAACAATAATCACTATGGTCAAAGCAAAATCTAACATGACATGATAAAGTCTAAGCCATAGTCAAAACAAGCTTCTTTTTGTACCACCATAAGCATGAAACTTTCTACTCTTTTCCAACACCAATTAACTTATTTGAAATAACTCATAAAGATAATAAACAATAAAGACCAGAGAGCTTGTCTAACCTAACTACAAAGAGGAACTAAAAAGTTCTAAGCAAAAAAATAAGAAGAAAACTAAAGCTAAACATAGTGCTAGCAAAAGAGAACACTCACAGAACAATAAGAGTGAAAACTAGAGTGTTCTAGGTAATGAATAACGGGGTGTGACTTCTCCAAAAGAAGTGTGCTGGGATCCAACCAACTTATTGAAGCAAACAAAGAAAAAGAAAACTAAAAACAAAAACAAAGACGCTCCAATAACAACACATAGTGCATGAAGCAATAAAAATATAGTGTCTTGAAAGAAGACCAGAGATTTTTGTTGATGAAGAAGGGGATGGCTTGGGCATTCCCAAGCTTTGACGCTTGTACCTCTTGAATATTTATTGGGGTGACACGGGTGGCATACCCAAGCTTTATATTTCGTCCATACTTCATCTCATCACATTGTTCTCTCCCTACACTTGAAAACTTCCTTCATACAAAACTTCACACAATCTTCATTAGCAACATTGGTGTATGCAAGATAATAAACCTTTGGGTTCAGTTTCAAGTCAAGTAAAACATCCATTAAAACATAAGCTACTGTACCAACTCCTTTTAAAAGCTCAAGTGATCAAAAGAACTCAAAAATAAATCGATTAAGAGGCAAATGCAAATAATGGCAGAAATCTGTCAAAACAGACCTGCAGGTAAAGACCGATTTTTTTGAAAATCTTCTGTTGCTCAAATCGAAAATTTCAAAACTAAAAAAAGTTGGGTAAATATTAGGGGCATGTGCACAAAAATTTCAGCTCAATTCGACGTTCTGGCTAAGAGAATGAATTTTTACGGTAACAGTATAGAATCAGTTTCATGACAGCAACTTCCCCAAATCTTAATTCTCTCTCATTAGAGGATATTCTTGGCACAAAAACCAAACAAAAAGGATAAGGAGAGGTTATTACAGAGGCAATAACTTCCAAGACTCAACAAAATAAAAACTTACTGAAATAAAAATTGGGTTATCTCCCAAGAGTGTTTTTCTTTAACGCCTTTCAGCTAGGCACAGAAAGCAAGAATCAAGTATTTTCGAATGAAGAAGCATCAACATCAAAATTTGTTCTAATAAGAGAATCAAAAGATAGATTCTTTCTTTTTTGAGGTAAGTTTTCCATACCTTTCTTGAGTGGGAATTGATATTTAATGGCACCAACAGTTCTAAGAAAAGGTCTTCCCAAAATAATAGGACAAGAAGCATTGCATTCAACATCCAAAACATAGAAATCAACGGGGACATAGGTATTGTTAACCATAATAAGAACATAATTAATTCTCCCCATAGGTTTCTTTTTAGCATTATCATCAAGATGGACATCCAAATAACAATCTTCCAATGGTGGTAAATCAAGCATATCATAAATTTTTCTAGGCATAATAGAGACACTAGCACAAACATCACATAAAGCTTTGAAATCAAAATCATTCACTTTCATATTAATGATGGGCTCCCAACCATATTCTAATTTCCTAGGAATAGAAGCTTCATGTTTCATTTTTTCTTCTTTAATTTTTATCAAAGTATTTGTAATATGTTTTGTAAAAGCCATATTCATAGCACTAGCATTAGGACTTCTAGAAAGCTTTTGTAAGAACATAATTACTTTAGAAATATTGCAACCATCAAGATCAAAATCAAAATTATCCTCAAAGGTAGTATAACTATTGCCTCCCATATTTCAAAAAAAATCAGCATTTTTATTGGAAAAAGTTGAGTGGGTTTAGGCAATTTTGCAAAAAGAGTGGGGACTTTGTCTACACCAATTATTTTACCATTAATAGTAGGAGGTTTTCTAGCATTTGAAACTTCAGCACCACTAGTGGTGGTAATGGTACAAACCTTAGTCATACTATTATTTCTAGCAATTTCATCTTCTCTTTCCCACCTAGCATGCAATTTAGCTAACATCCTAACATTTTCATCAATTCTAACTTGAATGGCATTCAAAGTCTTGCTTTCTTCAACATCATGAGGCATAACCTTTAATTTAAGAAGTTCAACATCAAGGGCAAGGCTATCAACTTTAGAAGCAAGATCATCAATTTTTCCAAGCTTTTCCTCAACAGTTTTATTGAAAGGAGTTTGTTTACTAATAAAATCCTTAAGCATGACTTCAAGTTCAGTGGGTGCACTTATATTGTTGTTGTAGGAATTTCCATAAGCATTACCATTATTAGAAGGATATGGCCTATAATTATTATTACCAAAATTATTCCTATAAGCATTGTTGCTAAAATTATTACTTCTAATGAAGTTCACATCAACTTGCTCTTCTTGAGCAACTAAAGAGGCTAAAGGGACATTATTTGGATCAATATGAGCTTTTCCACTAACAAGCATAGACATAATAGTATCAATCTTATCACTCAAGGAGGATGTTTCTTCAACATGATTTATCTTCTTACCTTGTGGAGCTCTCTTAGTGTGCCATTCAGAATAATTAATCAGCATATTATCTAGGAGCTTTGTAGCAGCACCCAAAGTAATGGACTAAAGGTACCTCCAGCAGCCGAATCCAACAAATTTCTTGAAGAAAAATTCAGCCCCCTTGCAGAAATCTTCTTTCTCCCCGAAAATGGCACCAGAAAAGCTTGTGATGACTCAGTTGATGTGGAGCCTATTGGGAACCCCAAGAGCAAGGTATGATGAGCACAACAGCAAGTTTTCCCTTAGTTATGGAACCAAGGTTATCGAACCAGTAGGAGAAAGAAACCACTTCCGAAGGTGTTGCTAGCAACGTGGAACTTGGACACAACACAAACAAACTACTTTGCCCCAACTTATCAGTGAGGTTGTCAAGCTCACTGGTTTTGATAAAAACAAAGGATTAAACATACAATGTGGAAGAAAGTAATTGCTTGTAGTAATTGCAGAAAGTAAACAGTAGATGGAATGAAAGTAAACAGTAGATGGAATATCGGTGGGAAGAATTGGCCAAGGTCCACAGTGCACTAGAGGTGTTTCTCCATGAGATAAATAACATGTTGGGTGAACAAATTACAGTTGGGCAATTGACAAATAGAGAATGCATAACAATGCATGTACATGACATGATTATCACTATGATATTCACTTGGGCATTACAACATGATACATAGACTATAATCCAACTGCATCTATGACTAATAATCCACCTCTGGGATATCATCGAACAACCCTCGGGTATTAAGTTGCAAGCAATAGATAATCGCATCAAGCAAAGTGTGTAATTTAAACAATACAATTTCCCTTGGACAAAGGATTTTTGTTTTCTCCCTAGTAGCAAAAACACATCTACAATCTTAGAAGTTTATGTCACTCTCCCAGATTACTAGAGGCATGAACCTACTATTGAGCATAAATACCCCCTCTTGGAGTCACAAGCAAATACTTGGCCAGAGTAACTACTAGCAACGGAGATCATGCAAGATCACAAATAACATAGACATGATAGAACAATAATCAATCTGACATAATACTCAATATTCATCGGATCCTAGCAAACATAGCATGTAGCATTACAATAAGTTGATCTTGATCATGATAGGCAGTGATGACCCACAAGTATAGGGGGTGTATCATAGTACTTTCAATAAATAGGAGTGTCGATCCCAACGAGGAGCAGAAGGTGTTGACTAGTGGTATGGAGCAGGAAATCTCTGTAAATACTTAGAAAACGTATTTTTAGGGGTTTTCTGATAAAGCAACAAAACAAAGTGCAAGTAATAAAGACAACGAACAACTGCAGCAAGTGGCCCAATCCTTTCTTAGCAAAGGACAAGCTGGTGGAAATACTTATAAGGACCAAACATTCTCGAGGACACATGAGAATTCTGTCAAGTGCTTTCGCTTCAAATAGCTAAGTACTCTTCTTTGGTGTTGTAAGTGTTGTGTGGGTGAACCTATGATAATGCACCGACCTTACTTGGACTAATATATACTTGTGATTAAACCCCCTGCAAGCATCTACAACTACAGGAAATCAATTAAGATATAAACCTAACCACAGCCTTAAACTCTGAGATCCTACGCTCCCTTATGCAATGGTGTCCTAACGGAGGTTCAGGTTTTTGTCACTCTAGCAACCCCACAATTATTAGCCAAATACACAATGCATTCCCCTAGGCCCATAAATGGTCAAGTATCATGTAGTTGATGTTCACATGACACCACTAGAAGAATAGCACCACAACTTAAATACTAAACCATTGAATAATAACTCAACACAAATCCACTACTAACAACATGACTTCTCCCATGTCCTCAAGAACTAAACGAACTACTCACGAGACATCATATGTATCAAGATCAAAGATGATATGGTAATGGATAACAATCTAAACATAAACAATAATCCAATGGTTCCACTCACAAGCATCAACTACAATAGTAATCAACACCGGGAAACTTTCCCCTAAGAACTAATGCAAGATCCAACACAATTGTGACAGCGGGATGGAGTGGTGATGATGGTGCTGGTGGAGATGGTGTGGATGATGATGATGATCCCGATGAAGTCTAGCTTGATGACGGTGTTGATGGCGATGATCTCCCCTCTCTAGGAAGGAATTCCCCCTCTGTCTGGCAGAAATCTTTATGTGGTCCCCCTGGTATTAGGGTTCCGTGAGGAAGATATAAGCGAGAGGGCAGAGTCGGAGGCCGGCTAGGTGGGCCACATCTCCCCTAGGCGCGGGGCAAGGGGGACCCGCGCCTGGGAGGGGTGTGGGCCCCTTGAGGCCCAGCTACGCCTCCCCTTCTGGCTTCCTTCGTCTTTTGGGAGGTGATTGACATACTTTGGGAATATTCTATGATGCATGTAATGGTTTAGATCTATACATAATGCCTTGTTTATCCATATCATGAGGTGATTAACACCACCAAGTGGGGGTAGATGAGGGAGATGTGATAATACTCTTAGCATATCACAACATATGAATCATTGCACTAGTGTTTAGAATTTTTTCCATTAAGAAGTATGATGTATGTAGGTAATGGGTGGCCGATTGACATCGGCATATGCATTGAGTGACATCAATGCATCACAACATCCTTTATCTAGGGGTAAAAGGGGAGAAGTATCATGTGTGGCATGACACAAACCAAATGCTAGCCTTACTGCAAGGGTGACCTAGCAACACAAAGGAGTACTTCTTTCACCTATGTATTTTACGACATGTAGCCATCATAAAAGCACCATTAAAACATGAAAATTGTGTGTACCTTTACTATATATAACATGATAATCACCATAGATGGAGAAGAGAGGATTAAGTGAACCCATGAACCCATGTCCATTATTCCTATAAAATAAAACGCTTGTCTTGTCCTCTTGCATTGAAGAGGATTGGGATACTTTTATATGCTTGCTTTGTTACATTAAACTTCCAACCATTAAAACAACCATCTTATTCCTTAAAACTTGTTTAGTGCATAATCAACTAAAGCTCGTGACACTTTAGTTGTAGAGAATAGATATATTTTACTTCTTGCTCCTGCGGATTGATACCCAACTTCCACATTGAGAGGTACTACGGTGATCCCCTGCACTTGGGGGTTATTAGACGTCAGGTGGTTAATTTGGGTGATAAGGTGTGGTAGGGGCATATGGAAAGGAGTGTTCATCAAAGACTACATGTCGAGAGATGATAATGCAGCGAGTAGAAAGATCAAGACAATAATACCCTTTGTGTAGATTAGGGTACCCTAAATACAGACAACGAGTGGAGCGAGGAGATTTTTTTTTTGGATAAAGTGGAAGTGGTATTTGGATAGCAGAGACAACCGAAGACACAGATCATATCATATGGAGGGGAGCGGCCATGGATAATTTCATAAGGAGTGGTGAGAGAGTTTTTATTTGTAGGACGAATTTTGATGAGCAAGGTGGCAGTGTGGAGTGCTTCGGCCCACAAGGAGGGTGGCATAGAATCTTGAAATAGGAGGGTGCGAATGACATTTTTTGTGGTGCGGATAGCTCTTTTGTCTTTGTCATTTTGTTGAGATGTGTAAGGACAGGAAAAACAAAACAATGTGCCATGTTGGGGGGAATAGGTGTCGATGTTAGTGTTATCAAATTATTTGCCGTTGTCACATTGGATAGCTAGGATGGGAAGACTAAATTGGGTGTGAGCGTAGGCATTAAAGGCAATAAAGGTGGCTGATGAGTGTAATTTGTGTACACTTTTATATAAGTATTTTATGCATATCAACCACCCATCTCATGCTTTATCTAGCTGCAGTTATGCCAAATATGCATGGTTTCTATTATTCATTCATTTTCATATGAGCTTTGCACATTTAGTAGTTTAGGTAGAATTTTATCCCTCTTCCTTGTCTTTGACATGTGTGTAGGTGTTGATGATGATTATGGATAAAACAAAGTCAAAAGAAACAAAGAGAGCATAGTATGGAGGAGCTGCAGGGACCAGACTTAGCCATTTGAGGTGTTGGAAAAATTGATTTTTTCCAAATTTTCAAAATAAATATCCAATACCACTGGGTTGTATCCCTCATTGACACGAATTCAACGAGCCCAAGAACACCCAAAGCGGAGATTGTATGAAGAAATGGCGACCAAAATACAGAAGATCCCGAAAGTTCAACGACCAACTATACGACGGGAGCAAAAATTCTGGCCGTATAGTTGCGCCTGTATAGTTGCAAAAAGGGCAGAAACAACGGGATTTCACCCCCCAAAAGCTTCAGAACCTTCTCTAAGCCATATGACGGTATTGGGGGCGACCTAGAACACTTCCAAGGCCTATATAAAGGTGGTAGGAGTCAAGAAACAACATAATACACCATATACAAGATCTAGATCCCATTTACCGCCTCCACAGCGGCGCCCTACCGCCGTGCCGCCTCCATAGCCTCTACAACTCCAACAAGATCCAGATCTCCACCAACACCATCAAGACATCCAAGCAAGAAGAGGAGGAGAAGGAGGACGCCACCATCACCACGCCGATGCCACCATCACCGCATCGTCATCACCATCTCTATCGCAACTACTCCTTCATCCTTCCCCATCATGGTCTCCGTGATGGGTTGTAACATGGCTTGAACCCCCTTTTATTAATGTTATGATGATTTGAGTAATTGAAGTGTGGTGTGTTCTTGTTAATTAATATGTTTGTGTTTTCTCTTTACATTGTTCTATTCATGATATTATTATAGTGATTGGAGACGTCCAATCCATTGTTGAGGAATTTACTAGGGATTCATGGTGTGTCACAAAACTTATCATTAGTCTCTTCTCTTCCATGGGTAGAACTAATAGGATATTTGCTATAAGTGATTTGCGGAGGCAATAGCAGCTTAGGATGCATCGCCCAGAGTTCCCCCAAGATCACTCATGATATAGATAGGTATAGTGTTGTGAATTGCTTGACCCAAAAGTGACAGACGGGATATCTTGTGACTAGAACACTTGCTTAGGAGTATGGTTATCCATATAACTCAATGCCTTTGCTCTGGTCTTATTACCTTAATTGGTCTTGTTACCTTAATACACTATTCTCTTGCGAGATGACCCATGTCCGAAGAGGGTGTGGACAGTTGAGTTATGTGATTGCCACTTACCAACAGTGGGAGACAACAGTCTTTGAGAGACCGCCACAAGTAAAGTTTATAGCTATTCCATAAGCACTTATCATGCACACCTGTATACACAACATTACTTGAGAAATCGTAGCATTAATATTTTACTTCATTGATTATCTATATTAATGTTTTACTTCATTGCATTGACTTTCTTTTATTTTTACCTCTTTCTAGTTTTACTTTTGTTCTAGTTTTCTTCATGTCCTAGTAGTAGTTATTACAAATCATCTCAATTTCATTTATCCTAGTAACTTATCGGATAGGCTATTTACAAACCACGGTTTGGGTGCGAACGTGGCCGCATTGATAATGTGGTTGCGGGGTCGTGTTGTTTCCGTTCGCCAAGCTCTCATCGGGACAAACTCTTTAAATATTTGCTGGTACAAGTACTGCAATAACCCTATTGTTGGTGCAGCAACCCAGTCATCAAATTGGCGTTGTTGCCGGGGAGCAAAGAGTTTAGGTTATTACCTATCTACTCGCACATAGTTTATTTCCATTTGTTGCTATTATCTTACTGCTTTATTTTATATTGAAAACAAAAAAAATTACAAAACAAAAAATTTATAAAAACTGTTGCTACTAATCATGTCTTCCGAGATAAATTATGTTAAACTGATAATACATGAATTGAAGGAGATAAAGGATTCAAATTTATTAAGCCTGGTTGCTAGATATGATCTGATAGAGAAAATGTTGAACCTATTGGAAGGGTATTCATTATGGTTGCGTGTTAGTGATGTATCTTATTACACAAATTGTAAAACAGATGACCACCTTAATTTTCAATGTAAGTGTTCCAACAATCCTACTCTAGCAAATTATAATAGAGATAAATCCTATGCTAGTTTGGAAGTATTAGAATATGTTCTTTTCAAAGGTGCATATGAAATGGTATTTAGACTAGGAAGTATTGATGTTGAATGTGAAGCACTTGATGGAGTTTTTAATTTAGTATACCTCATATTACTCTTTTGCAAAAATAATTTAAGTAATAATGCATTGGTATTATATTATTTGAAGTGGTCTAAAACCTCCATGGAAAAAATAACCTTTTGTAGGACTCACTAAAGAGCGGAGAGGAAAAGGAGCACAAGGAAGAGGAGGAAGAATAGATTGATCACCTGCTCACACCTTTAACTCCTACTTTTGATTCTATCATTGCTATTAAAACACTAGTCGATGAAAAGGAGGAACAAAAGGTGAGGTTGACAAAGAGAGTCACACTAGAACTTTTGTTTGTGATGCCTCTCACTCTAGTAGTGATTTTTATGATGCTAAAACTATTGATAATTATTCTGCGGAGGCCTTGTGCCTATACACTCATATGAAGAGCATTAATAATAATGAACTAGAGATAGAACCTTGCTATACTAACATGCAGTGTCCTGAACTCCCTGCTATGAAGGAAGAGTACTATGAAGTGTTCCCCTACAAAGGTAACCAAGGTAAAGATTTAAGAATTATAGATGAATCTTCAATCCTCTCATTGCAGCTATACACATAGGCATTTTCACTAAGCTTGGTGCATCAAAACTCGCTTGAAAGCGAGAACTTGTTCATCTACATGATTCCAATGCACCATAAGCGGGTACGACTCTGACCGAAATCTACTCTAAGATGCTCCAAGCTGGTATGTACAACCTCACCTCGAGTCAATATCCCTTGGGATCCAAGTGGGTAATGTATGGAGCATCCTATCCTGGCTTTATGGCTTTAAAGAGAGCGCTTTTCGGGAGGCAACCCAGAAGTTACTAGGTGTCTTTCTTAGTTTTGTGTCTTAATTCTAGTTGCATTCATGTTGCATTGGCACTTTTATTCTTCGCATGTATTGCTATTAGAGTAATCTTGTGGTAGTTTTCAAAAGGTAGAATTTATTTTCGCTATATTATGTATTGCATAAACTCGGTAAAAAAGAAGAGAGAATCGGTTTCAGGTGAACCCTTCAATTATATGTATTTGTTGGTCAAAAAATAAAGTTGTTATTTTACCGTCAAAACATGGTGTTTATTAAGTTTTAGATTAATAACGAATCCTCTAAGAAACATATGAAGATTGGCATTAACAGAAGGTTTAACGACCAACTATACGGCGGGACCTTTTTGGTTCGGTCGTATAGTTGCCGCCGTATAGATATCGACGCCATCTACCCTTCGATGCTCAAGGTACAATAAGTTTAACGACCAACTATACAGCGGGACCTTTTTGGTCTGGCCATATAGTTGCGCTCGTATAGTTGAGAAAACCCCTCAAACGCCAACTGGAAGGTAACCATTGCTCAAAATTTTATTATTTCTTCTTCCTTCTTCTTCTAAAAACCTCGAAGCACCACCTGGGAGCTTCTCCCATGTTCTAGAAAAGCCGAGCATATTTAAGTAATAAAGTTCTATCTCAGAAATTCCTTAATTTTTAATTCTCTTTAGTATTTCATGTTTTATTTTAGTTTTCTTTCATTAGTTGGGTGAACGAACTTCGTTCGTACACCAAACCGTTGCAGGAACCCATTCATCAATGGTATACACATCAGATTTTTTGCATAGTGGAAATGTCCAGAAATAGTGAGTATAATCTTCCACGATAATTAAGTAGTAATGAAAGCCACTAGAACTAGGTACATCAGAACTAGGTATATTGAAAAGGTTTTACACTAGAGGACTACGAAGGATAAAAGGATAGACGAACATGATAACCTAATTGACAAGCATGACATAAAGATGACGACTTTTTATTGGGTGGTATGTGTTGAAGATGTTGGAGGTAATGAAGCATGTGACTCCCGGGGTGTCCCAAGCGGCGATGCCAGAGTTCGGATGGAGTGGTTGCGAGGAGGGCTTGGGCGTCAGGCGGTCGACAAAGGGAGTAGAGCGGGTCGAAGCTATTGCATAAGAATCACGGTCTTGGTGGGAAGATCCTTCATAGAGAAACCGAGGGGTCAAATTCGATAGAGCAAAGATTGTCATGAGTTAATTGGCGCAGAGATATGAGATTTTAATAATATTAGGTACTATGAGAATGTTTCGAAGATAAATTGGTTTGGGTTGAAGGGGAAAAGTGTGACAGCCGATATGGGTGACAGGAAGGGAAGCACCGTTACCAACGATGATTTGATGAGAAGAAGGAGTAGAGAGTTGGATGTTGTCGTGATCGGATGCCATGTGGGACGAGGCGCTGGAGTCCATGACCCACCCTTGGTTGCCAGGAAGCTGCATGTTCTAGAGAGACATGGGAAGAGCCGGGCCGAGGTGCTAGAGTTGTTGCTATTGCTGTGGAGGGGAAGGTGCCATCATCATGCTAAGTGGGGTCGTTTGACCGTAGGCGGTGTGGGCATGAGTTATTGGTAACTGGGCCGTGGTCCGAGGACACCGGCATTAGGGTCACGCCAGCGTGGATGCCACGGTGCAAAAGGGGTTGATGTTGTTGCTGATGAGCCCATGTCAGCGCGCCTGTCCACAGATTGAACATCCAGGGATTGTCGCGACCGTGCCCCTGGCCGCTGCCATGACCACGACGGCCTCCATTGCCACCACTACGACCAGGGTTGAAGTAGGGTCCGAGGTAGCACGTGTCACCGGTAGGAGGATTGCTGGTGCCGATGCCGCGACCTGCGGGAGGTGAATGCTCGCCCCAGCCTACAGGAGGATGCTGTTGACGTTGTCCCAGAGCGCCGTGTTGGAGCCATGCTTGGCGTCAATCTTCTTTTGGGATTCCTCGAGCACGAGCGCCGAGCGCGTCTAAAGAAAAGTGGGAAACTGACATTGATATGGAAGGAATGAGTGCAGGTGGGAGAACTACTCGTTAAGGCCACTAAGCATCATGAGGACGAGAGTTTCGTCGGTGATGGTTTTGCTGACATCGCCAAGAGCGTCAACGAGGGACTTGAGCTTTGAGAAATAATCATGGACGTGCAGATCGCCTTGAGGGGTGTTGCGGAACTCAGCATCAAGGGCGATGGCGTGGCTCTTTTTGTTGTCGTGGAAGAGGGCCTCGATGGCGACCCAGGTCTGTCGGGCCGTGGAGCCAGGGGAGATGATCATGCCAAAAAATCTCGGGGGAGATGGAGCTGTAGATCCAAGAGAGGATCGTAAAATCATCTAATGCCCATTCGGAGTTGTCCGTGGTGTTTGAGGGAGTGGTGAGGGTAATGGGAATGAGATATTTGATGGAGGTGGCGTAGGTGGAGGCGGCAAGAGCGGGGCTAGGATTTTGGGAATTGGCGGGGGCTTTTCCTGTGTCGGCGGCGCGGCGATCTAGCTCAACTTGACGAGCGTTGAGATCGGCCATGTGTTGCTTCAGATCGGTTTCGAGTTGCTTTAGCTCGTTGGGTGTCATGGTGGTTGGAGGAGGAGGAACAGTGGATGGCTAGGGTTTTGGTGGTTGAAGGAGGAGGATCGGCAAAGGGCTAGGGTTTTTGGAGGAAGAGGAGAATCGGCTGGAGCTCTAATACCATGAAAGTTACAAAAGCTCGGGATGCTTGAGTCTCTCGCCTCGGCCGCTCAAATATATGTGCACAAGAGTTAGGTTACAATACACATGACCGACTAGGACTCAATGTCACCCGTCGGATCCTTCTCTAACAATCTGCATAGTTGAGGTATCTGACAGAGGATGACACTCTTTGCCGATGATGCATCAATGTCCATGACACCATTGGCATCAGAACTATCATCCACTAAAGCATTGCTGGATTTATATGGGGAGGATTTAGTACCGGTTTGTAACTTTGCTAAATGTGCTATTTCTCTCATTGTGTTCGACCAAATAAATTTACCAGAAATCACAACTCTATTCGCATGTCAATTGTTGTCATGTTCATGCACATACTTGGGACTTCCTCTATGTCTCCAACGATGTTGCAGAAGGCAGACTTACATGTATTGACTAATAAAATTGGAAGAAGGTTGGCAACTTAGAAGACTCTCATGTGTACACAAAGTAGGTGGCTAATCCCTATCAAAAGGGTGTTATCTATAGTGGTCATTTATTACTCCTTTCGTTTTAAAATATACGATATTTTAGGTTTGTGAAAAAAATGTATCTAGACTTTTTTAATGTGTAAATTCATTTCAAATATAAGTGAACCTACATATTAAAAGTAGTCTAGATACATTTGTTTCATAAAGCTAAAACATCTTATATTTCAAACGGAAGGAGCACATGCTTTCCATTGATCTTCCACCTTGGGTCATTAACAACATCAACAAAAGATGTACTCCCTCCAATTTAAATTAGTTAACTTGGTTTTGTCTAGATTCGATATATCTAGCACTAAAACTAAGTCTAAATACATTCGAATTTAGATAAATCTGAGCAACTAATTTGAATCAGACGGAGTCTTACGACGGGGAGTTGCATACATGAATGGAGGCCGCTGTTTGGTGGCATGGGTCAACGTCTATAAAGCAACACATCTGGGCGGCCTGGGCCTACATAACCTGAAATTGTTGAACGGCGCGCTTCGTATCCAGCGGAGATGGTTGGAAAAGGATGGCCCATCGAGGGCATGGTCAGGCCTATTCTTCAAACTGCCGGCAGAGGCAGATAGAATGTTTAGGGCTGCAACTGAGTTTTGTGTGTGTAAGGAGACACTCTTGTTATTGGGATCGATGACAAGTGGATGAATGGTGAAATCATAGCTGATATTGTGCCGTCACTAAGTAACTTTGTCATATCAAGAGGTGAAAGGAAGAGATTAATTTTCAAGCCTTACATGAGAATAAATGGATAAGTGACATTAGAGGGGCACGCTATCAGTGCAAGCTATTGTTGAATATTACAGGAGACTTTTCACTCCGGTTAAGCACATCCCACCCATGTATGATGATAATGACTCCTATGGATGGAAATTGACAAGAAATGTCAAGTATTCAACATTTCTCAGCCTACTATGCATTCTTCTCTAGAATCCTACCGGCGAAATATGTTGGAGTTAACCTTGTTATCCCTGTTAATTAGTAATTAATTAACAAAGATAACAAGATAAAGGGCGTGATTGTTGGAGTTAACTTTGTTATCCCTGTTAATTAGCATGTTTATTTCACGGGGATAACAAGCTCCAAGAAAATATGCTCTCCCACTATGGTAGAACTAGGCACCCTTGAAAGAGAAAATGTTCACCGGGCTAGTACCGAGAAATCGATGTTGGACTGCCGACAAAATGACTCGTTATAGCATGTAGGCCAATCCAGTTTTCCCCTAATTCGATCAAGAATGGAAATCATGAGTCGTCTCATGGTGCAGTGCTCATTTGCAAGGGAATTCTGGTTTCAGCTGGGACAGAAGGGGCGCATCGTCATCACAATCCCAGCGGCACAAGATACAATCAATGAATGGTGGTCCTTTTGTAGTTGCATGTATGAAGGCAATATGGATGGGGCTAGTGACATTTGTGATCATTGGGAAGAGACAACTCTGAATAGAGAGGAACACGAGAACATTAGATCCCCGAGCATCCACTCTGCAACAAACTATTACAAAAACACTGCAAAATGTGGGAAGATTGGGAATTAGCAAGGCAGAGGGGGCAGAGATGCGTGAGGAGTGGTTTATTATAGCGTGAGGGCACTATTAGAGTTTGTGTTTATGTTATCTTAGGACTCTAGCCTAAGTAGGTTTGGGTCTAATCTTAGGCTGGCCAACCTCCCTCCTCTCTTCTATATAAACATTATAATATTATCTAAATCAATACAAGTTATTATTCTCTTAAAATATCATGATATCAGATGCCTAGATTTTTCGTACATGGGATGGCTCCTCCGCCAAAACCTTCGCCGCCGACGCACCACCATCCTCCTCCTCCTCCTCTACGTCTTTCCCTTCGTCCCGATCGTCTTGGATCTCTCCAAACACAACTTATACCACTGGCGCCACCTGTTTCACGTGCATCTCGGGCACTGCGGACTTCGCAGCCACATCGATCCCGCCTCGACACCGCGTCCCTATGATCCGTGCTGGGTGAAAGACGATCTCACCATCATCCAATGGATCTACACACGGATCTCCACCGAGCTCTTCAACCTCGTATCCACCGACGATGCCACGGGAGTGCAACTTTGGGCTGCCCTCCAGTAGCTCTTCCAGGACAACTCTGACTCACGCGTCAACGCCCTCCACATCGAGCTCCGCACCAGCACTCAAGGCAACCCCCCCCCCCCCCCCCGTCACCGTCTTTTGCCAACGCATCAAGGCCATCGGCGACGAACTTCGGGAGCTCGGTGATCCCGTTGACGACCATGCACTCATCAATGCCCTTCTTGTCGGGCTCAGCAATCAGTTTGAAAATCAAGTTGCCTTTATTCCTCTACTGAAACCTTACCCTAACTTCGCCGAGGTGCGATCTATTTTGCAGCTCGAGTCCCAGAACCAAGCACGCAAGGCTGCCCATCCTCCTCGGATGTTTCACACGGCGGCTCCTGCCTACTCCTGCTGCACCACCGGCGGCTCCTCCTGGATGGCGTCCAAGCCCCAATTACCGCGGAAAAAATCCCGTGTATCGGCCACCCGTCCCAGCGCCGACTCCTCAGCCGCGGCCACCTGCTCCTGCACTAGCTCCACCATCGGCGCACCCGGGCCTCTCGCACCTCGTCCTCCGCAGCAGGTCTACACCGCCCAAGCTCCATCGACGGCTTACATGCTGTCGCCACAGCAATACATGGCTCCGTCGACGTCGCTGCCCCACATGTACCATGCTCCTCCGGCTCTTCAGTACATGCCTGCGCCATCCTCTCCGTCAACCGCTCCACCAAGCTGGGACCAAGCCACCTTCATCGCTGCCATGAACAATTTCACCCTCAACAACCACAAAGGTACGGATTGGATTTTTGATTCCGGTGCTTCCTCGCATATTTCTTTAAATATGGATTTTCTGTCAGCTTGTTCTTCCTCTCCCTTTTCTACCATTACCATTGGCGATGGATCCTCTATTCCAATCTCATGTACCGGTCACTCTTACATCATTAATCCAAACACAAATTTTATCCTTCAAAATATTTTAGTTGCTCCATCATTAATTAAAAATCTAATATATGTTCGCAAATTCACAATTGACAATAATGTTTCCATAGAATTGGATCCCTTTGGTTTATCTGCGAAGGATCTAAAAACGGCGGCGGTCCTCGCTCGTTACAATAGTTCGGGCGATATCTATCCTCTCTGTGGCGCACCCACCTCCACACCTCACGCCATGATTGCCTCCATCGATCTATGGCATCGTCGTCTCGGTCACCCAAATAAAAATACCGTGTCATCCATGCTTCAAGAGTTTAGCATCTCTAGTTCTAGTTCTTCTCATGATCCCTCTATTTGTAATGCATGTCAATGCGGCAAATATATTTCAGACATGAGGGACTGCAAAAATATTTGTTATGATTATTTGATAAATTTGAATCAGATTCAAATTGTATAAAGATTCCTTTGATAATTAAATTTTTGTTGTGAAAATATAATTAAATATATAAAATAATTTTTTGTGCATTGTGGATTTTAACTTATGAGATGCATTTTGGATCTTCGACTCCATAAAGAAAGAAGTAGGCACACTTACTAGTATTATATAAGGTTAAACATTTCTTCTTTCTAAAACAACGTGATGATAGATGTTGCAAGAAAGGCAAGAATAAGGACATCTTCAGCGGCACGACCCAAACGGTCCTATTTGGTCCGAAAGGGTCCACGCAGACATGAGGCCCACACGTGCACGCTTCAGCGGCATGATTCAAACGGACTGACGCCGTCTGGTGCGACCCATAGGTTCACTAAATTTGGGCAATAATTGTGTCGGGCCGATTGCATTGCGGACCAAGCGTGTGTTCCGGCGTCGTCCGACGGGTCCCATTTTGTAAGCGGCACACAATGGCCAATGGAAACTGACACTTACGCTTTGTCGCCAGCGCCATTGGACGTCGAGTCAGTTTCCACGCATCCGTTTTTCCCATCCTTTTCCCTCTATGTTGCTGTCTATATCTTGGCCACTTTCGGCTAGTCCTTTGTCATTGACATCAACCTCCTATAGTTGAAACACAAAAAACCCACCACAGGACCACCCGCATGTACACTGTTGTTGGCTTCACGAGTGGGAGACGTGCGTCTTGTCCGAAGAGAACTATCCAGCGCCTTCGAACTCCATCTGCCCCAGCGGGTGGGCTTTGAGCGTTGGCGGCGTCCCAATCCCACCGGTGTCGCGTGGTGCGGAGCTACAGGCGGCCATCCGACACGAGTGGGTGGTGCGGTTCATGATGGAGAAGCGGTCGCATAGACAGGGATCCCGACAACACAACCACGTGGATCAAGTTCGTTCGCAAGCGTAGGGAGAGGAAGCTCGCCATGTACTATGGCGACGGCCCTCCGCAGATGGGCAACAACGCGCTGCCAGACGTAGGTTCTGGTGGAGGGTATCGGGCCGCACATTGGCTTTCATCATAGACTACATCGTCGTGGGGAAGTACTTGTGCCTCCGATAGCCTCCGCCTCCTCCTCTTTCTCCTCACTGCCACCATTCATCGAGTCCGGCAAGTGTTAAAGTAGTTGTACATTCCTTACTCTGGCTAATTTTTTTTAAAATAATACATTTTTAATACAATTTCACAAATAATACATGAAATGAGGAATTTGCAAATTTAACGGGCCATCTTGTTTTGAAAAGGCGACCACAACGCCTCTTTAATTCAAAAGCCGACCAGAGTGTCGTCTTTATTTCAAAAGCCGATCGCGACTATCTTTATTCGAAAAGACGACCGACGCTTGACAGCGGGCCACGCCTGGTCGCACTGTCGGACGACAAGGGGAGGGCATCCCACGCTCATCTTTTGGAAAGACGACGGTGATGACCCACAAGTATAGGGGATCACAACAGTCTTCGAGGGTAGTATTATCTAATTTATTGATTCGACACAAGGGGAGCCAAAGAATACTTGCAAGCCTTAACAACTAAGTTGTCAATTCAGCTACATCTGGAAATATTTCTTGCTCACACAAGTTTATCAGTAGCAACAGTTTTGTAGTAGCAACAGCAAAGTAACAGCAGCAGCAAATCAAGAGCAATAGTAACAGTTGTAGGGTTCGCAGCATAGAAAACAAAAAAAATCCTACGATGGGAACAACTATGTACCAAGATCTATCTACTAGATACAAGCAACGGGTGGATATACATCCGTAGAGAACATACTCGTGAAGATCGACAAAGCTTAACGAGGTTGAACTCGTGGTTGATGTAGATGATATCTTGCCGATCTCAAGATCGAGAGGAAGTCCTAGTGCCGCAAATCAGCGACGCATCCATGCTCGCACACACGTCCGAGGAACCGAGTAACCTCCACCTCCTCATTCCAGCGATGCAGCGGAAGCACAACTCTTTCTTGTCGAATAGCCACCGGGAACATGTATCTCGCTAGTCCGAGACCATGGGGGATAAATACTATAGGGGAGAGAGATCCTTCACGAGGAGGTGTGAGTGAGAGAGAGAGGGAGGGGGGCTCCTTTTATAGGAGGAGAGGGGCACCCCAAGGGGGTGGCCGGCGCATGGGGCCTGCCCCCTTGACACTCCACTCACAAAAATGCCTTTCAATTTCCTCCACTCCAAAAACCACTCAAATTCCCATTAAATTTCCACCAAATTTAATGCAAACTCTCATTAAATAAAACTCCTTTTATTTATTCAGAATTTTTTCAATTACTTTAATGATAAAAATTCACATATAACACCTTGCTAGTATTTCATTTCACATGCAAAAACACTTTCTGCAATTTCACCCGAAAACCCATTTCGGTATCTAGTGAAATAAATTCATGCGCTTGTTATTCTTTTCGGCATGAAACTTTTGCTCCAAATGGTGTCGATGTCTCTTAAGTGTGTCACCCTATGGTTCGCGAATAATGCGGACATGATCGAGACCCCTCTCAGATTAATAATCAGAAGCGGGACCTGGAGATCCATACTGACTCCCACATTCAACGGTGACTTTATTGTGATCGTGAGAACCTTTTATGCTAGTATCTTAATCTTTTTGTTTCACGATATATTACATGTCCGAGAATCGATCATCGGTATCTCCATACCTAGTTTGATCTCATTACTGACATGTACTCTTTTCTCGTTCCCGTGATATAAAATTCTAGTGATCAAATCACTTGCTTGCAAGATAATCAATGTGATATCACCGAGAGGGCCTAGAGCATATCTATCCATCATCGGGTTGAACAAATTCCACTCTCGATCATGGGCCTCAACATAACACTTTAGTAGTACTGAACCCATCTTTATAATCACCCTGTTACGGTGTGACATTTGATATTATCAAGATACTCTTTCGGTGTTAGTGATTGACATGATCTCATGGTCTAAGGATCAGGATCACTTCGTATGATGTTATAGCAATATAAACTCAATGACTTTGATCATAATGCTATACTTTGGATGAATGTTCATCATACCATTACACTAATGTTGTGACCTCGTTATTAACAACATCCAATGTCCATGATCAGGAAACCTTGATCATCTTGTTAATCAACGAGCTAGTTTATGAGAGAGGCATAACTAGGAACTTTCTGTTTGTTTATTAAACACACATGTATTAATGTTTCTATATTAATACAATTATAGCATACAAAATAAACATCTATCATATACTTGGAATATACATAATAACCACTTTATTATTGCCTCTCAGGGCATATTCCCTTCAGTCTCCCACTTGCACTAGAGACAATAGTATAGTACATAGTGATAAATCTAACACCCATGGAGTTCTGGTGTTGATCATGTTCTGCTCTAGGGAGAGTTTTAGTCAACGGATCTGCTACATTGAGATTCGTGTGTACTTTACAAATCTTTATATCTTCATCCTTGACATGCTCGCGGATGGAGTGAAACCTGCGCTTAATATTCTTGTGAGACCTTGGTTCTTTGGCATTGGCTATGGCACCATTGTTGTCACAATAGATCACACCATTGGGTCCAATGCGCTCGCAACCACACCTAGTTCGGATATGAATTCCTTCATCCAAACCGCTTCCTGAGCCGCTTCTGAAGCAGCAGCATATTCGGCCTCCGTTGTTGATCCCGCCACCACGGGTTATTTGGAACCCTTCCAACTAACCGCTCCACCATTCATGAGAAATACGTATCCGGGTTGAGACTTAGAGTCATCCGGATCGGTGTCAAAGCTAGCATCGACATAACACTTAGCGACGAGCTCTTCTTCACCTCCATATACAAGAAACATATCCTTAGTTCTTCGCAAGTACTTAAAGATATTCTTGACCACTATCCAGTGTTCTGATCCTGGATCAGATTGGTACCCACTAGTCAAACTAATAGCATGTGCCACATCCGGTCTTGTACAGAGCATGGCATACATTATAGAGCCTATGGCTGAAGCATAGGGGACTTTGTCCATTATCTCTCTTTCTTATGTCGTAGACGGACTTTGAGTCTTACTCAATGTCTTGCCTTGCAACATAGGTAAGAACCTCTTCTTACTTCCGTCCATTTTAAACTTCTATAAAATCTGATCAAGGTATGTACTTTGCAATAGCCCTATTATGCGCCTAGATCTATCTCTATAGATCTTTATGCCTAATATGTATGACGCTTCACCTAGGTCCTTCATTGAAAATTTGATGTTTAGATAAATTTTAACACTGTATAAAAGATCTATATCATTTCCGATCAATAATATGTCATCCACATATAATATCAGAAATACCACATTGCTCCCACTCACTTTCTTGTAAATACAAGCCTCTCCATAAGTTTGGACAAATCCAAACTCCTTGATCACCTCATCAAAGCGGAGATTCCAACTTCGGGATGCTTGCTTCAGTCCATAGATGGATCGCTGAAGCTTGCATACCTTGTCAGCATCCTTAGGATTGACAAAACCCTTTGGTTGTATCATATACAACTCTTCTTCCATATTGCCATTGAGGAATGCAGTTTTGACATCCATCTGCCACATTTCATAGTCAAAATATGCAACAATTGCTAACATAATCCTAACTGACTTTAGCATCGCTACGGGAGAGAATGTCTCATCATAGTCAACTCCTTGAATTTGTCGAAACCCCTTTGCGACAAGTCGAGCTTTATAGATGGTCACATTACCATCAGCATCAGTTTTTCTTTTAGAAATCCATTTATTCTCCACGGCCTTTCGGTCGTGAGGTAAGTCCACCAAGTTCCAAACTTGGTTTTCGTACATGGATTCCATCTCGGATTTCATGGCTTCTAACCATTTGTTGGAATCCGGGCTCATCATCGCTTCCTCATACGTCGCAGGGTCATCAATTTCATCGACCATGAAATTCATAACAGGATTTCCGTATAGCTCAGGAGTTGCACGCGTCCTGCTAGACCTGCGAGGTTCGGTAGTATTCTCTTTCGGAGTTTCATGATCATTATCATTAGTTCCCTCTTCAATTGGTGAAGCCAACTCCAGAACAACTTCCGGCGCTGCACTACTCGCTATACTATGAAGAGAAGGTTCTACAACCTCTTCGAGTTCTACCTTCCAACTACTCACACCTTTCGCGAGAAACTCTTTCTCTAGAAAGGATCCATTCTTGGCAACAAAAACCTTGCCCTCGGATCTGTGATAGAAGGAATACCCAATAGTTTCCTTAGGGTATCCTATGAAGACGCATTTTTCCGCTTTGGGTTCGAGTTTATCCATTTGAAGTTTCTTCACATAAACATCACATCCCCAAACTTTAAGAAATGACAACTTAGGTTTGTTTTCAAACCACAATTCATATGGTGTCTTTTCAACGGATTTATATGGTGCCCGATTTAAAGTGAATGTAGCAGTTTCTAGTGCATAACCCCAAAATGACAGTGGCAAGTCCGTCAGAGACATCATAGATCGAACCATATCTAATAAAGTACGATTTCGACGTTCCGACACACCATTTCGCTGTGGTGCTCCGGCAGGTGTGAGTTGTGAAACAATTCCACACTCTTTCATATGAGTGCTAAACTCGTAACTTAGATACTCACCTCCACGGTCGGACCGTAGAAATTTGATCTTTCTATTACGATGATTTTCCACTTCACTCTGAAACTTCTTGAACTTTTCAAAGGTTTCAGACTTGTGTTTCATGAAGTATATATAACCGCATGTACTCAAATCATCTGTGAAAGTTACAAAATAACGATATCCACCTCGCGCCGACACACTCATTGGACCACATACATCAGAACGTATGATTTCTAATAAATCTGCCGCTCGTTCCATTGAGCCGGAAAACGGCGTTGTAATATCTTTCCCATAAGGCATGGCTCACATGTATCAAATGATTCAAAATCAAGTGATTCCAAAAGTTCATCCGAATGGAGCTTCTTCATGCGTTTAACGCCAATATGACCTAGACGAAAGTGCCACATATATGCGGATATATCATCATTATGTTTAATCCTTTTAGCATCAACATTATGAATATGTGTAACATTATTATCGAGATCCAACATAAATAAACCATTCATCATCGGTGCATGACCATAAAAGATTTCATTCATACAAATAGAACAACCATTGTTCTCGGATTTAAATGAATAACCACTTTGCATCAAACATGATCGAGATACAATGTTTATGCTTAGTGATGGCACTAGATAACAATTATTCAAGTTTTTAACTAATCCCGATGGTAAGAGGAGAGGTAGCGTTCCAACGGCAATCACATCAACACTTGATCCATCACGCATCTTGACCTCACCCCTTGCTAGCGATCGCTTGTTCCGCAGCCCCTGATTCGAGTTACAAATATTAGCAACGAAACCAGTATCAAATACCTAGGTGCTACTGTGAATACTAGTCAAGTACACATCAATAACATGTATATTATATATACCTTTATTTTACTTGCTGGCCTTCTTGTTGGGGTTCGTAGCATGGAAAACAAAAAATTTCTACCGCCTGCACACAAAGAAGCCAAGATCTATCTACTAGATTGTAGAAACGAGTCGATTAGAGTACTCACCCTCGATGATTCCAAAGCGGTTAACGAGAGCAGATTCTCGTGGATGATGTAGTCATACACTTGCCGATCTCAAGATCGTGTAGACGATCCTTCCGGCGCTGCGTTCCGACAGCGCTTCTGCAATCGGTCACCTGTTCGGTACTCGATGAAGACCTTCCTCTCCCATGTTACAGCAGGCAACGGAGGTTGTAGTTCTCCCCTCGCGATTCCGGCAGCACGACGGCGTGGTGTCGGAAGTAGAGGGAAAATCCTGCTGGGCTTCGCCTAAGCCGGAGCAGGTTATGGTGGATCTAGGGTTTCTGACGATCTAGATTTAGAGGGCCGGAGAAGAGGAGGTGGAGTCGGCGGCGACTAGGGAGACAGCGACAAGCCAGCGGCGGCACGGCGGCGTGTAACATCCCAAAAATACTAAAATTGGATCATCAAACTCTAAGCATCAAAATTAGGGTTAACAAAAACTTTTCTAAATAAAATTATGAAAGCATGCATATGTGTATGCATGTAATTTGAAATTCTTTTGAACCACCTTGTTTGTGTGTTTCTTTTCTTGTAAAATGTTTCTTAAGTGAAATCAACATCACCTAAAATATTTCCCACACTTTTCCCAAAGACAAATAAAGCAAAACAAATAAAATAAAGGAATGGTCATTTTGACCAATTTAACTCCCATGCCTACTTTGGTTATCTCAAACTTTCAGAACTTAACAGAAACTTTTCTGGATCTTTGCACCCCTTGATTGTACTCATAACAAAGTATCAAGGCCCACTTTGTGATCATCTAGAAACTTTCAAATGCATAGTTTAAATGACAATTCAAAATTGAATCTTTATCATATGGGAAGATCCCACTTTTTCAAAAATCACTCAAACAAACTCAAATTTCAAAACCCAAGCATCTGCAAACTCACCAGCACCAATCTAGCACACACACCAAAAATCTTTTCAAAATTCAAAACTTGAATTCATGCGGCCATTTCATCAAACACTTGGCAGGCACAAATCAAACAAAATCAAAACACTATAGTGTGCAGTGTTTTGAGCCTAACTGATTCCCTATCTAGCTCACAACCATTTCAGTAGATCATCTAGCAAGATTAACCAAGCACTAGCACCACTGTGAGCTTGCCAATATCATCAATGGTGAACAGCCGAGTGCATCCCTGCCACCCCAGTGTAGACAGCAAGCTAGGAAAGAAACTAGCCATGCCAACCTTGTCTGGGAGATCACCCATGCCTCACCGCCCCCTCTCGACCAGCCCTGCCTCGAAGACACCGACCAGAGCACCCAGGAACGCCGCGCCCGTGCCGCTGCCAACCGTGCCGAGCGTGCGCCAGAGCGCCACCCTCGACCGAAGCCCACAGAATGCGCGCCGCCCTCACCGCGTGCATACACGATCACCACCGACCCAGGAGACCGCCAGACATCCCCGTTCGCCGCCCCATGCCGCACAACCACCACTCGCCGTTGAAGACGTCGTCTCTACCGCGCAGAGCGTCGTGTGTTCCAGACCAACCCGCACCGCCCCACGTCTCGCCACCGTATCGTTGAGCATTGCCAGGGAACACCGCACCGTCCCCTACCTTCGCCCATGCCAATAGCCGTCTGTACCATCGCCCCCGACGAGCTCACCGTGCACCTCGTCGGTCCCCTCGCTCGACTATAAATAGAGGCCACCCCCAACCGAATTGAGCACACCATTCTACTCCCCTCTCCCCACTGATCGTGCCACACCGTTCCCGGAGCAAGGCGAGCAGCACCTCATCGGAATTTCACCGGAGCCCGCCGCCTCTAGAGAAGAAGGGAGCCAGCGATTGGAGCCGCCCCAGGAGGAGCCACCGGTACCAGGAGATTCGCCGTCGTCGACTTTGTCGTTCGCCCGCCTCGCCGACCCTCGCCTGCACCCCGGTGAGCCCCCAGCAACCCCCACTGGTCGCGCTAGGTTTTTGTCTCGCCGGCGTTGCCCAACGTCGACGATGACTCCCAGCCGTTGGACTAGAACCAGATCGAACGCCCCACATCGCCCCATACCGCTTCGCACCCCCCGTCTCACTGACGAGTGGGGACAACCACTTAAACAGCCCGCGGAAGCGCTGCGCTTAGCAGGCCGGCCCGTTAACTTTTCCCGTGCAGCCCAGTTATTTGAAATAAACCTTTTCCATTTTATTTCAAATACACTTCTGTACCCAGTTTCAAAAATCAACCCAGATCGATTGAGTGCACCAAATTGAATGAAACCAATTTTTTTGGAAAGGTCTAGGAATGCTGAATCCAAGCCCGTTGGATTCAAGTCATTTGGATCTATAGATCAACCATGGTACAAATAACAAGACATAAGCTTTTCTGTATTCAAACATTTTTCAAATTTAAACCATAATAGCTTTTGAGTTGATTCCAACTCTCAAAAATCACATTTAACCATACCTTTCAGAATATATAAAAATATATAGGTTTACTTACAGAAATAATGTTCAAGTAATAAAAGAATGCTACATAGGCATTTCCAGTCACTTTATTTAATTAAAATAAAAGGGTAAAACCTTATTAAATTGTGACACCACTTTAAATCATATTCCCGTGAACTAAAATATGTGGTGATGACATGTGTCAATATGATCCCATGTTTGGTTTGGAGAATATTAAGTCTTAAGTAGTTTTTCAATGAGTAGAAATTACTTTTCTAAAAATAAAAGGAATTAAACCAAGCTTTAATCTTGTAATGTTAGTGATGATGCTAGATCATCTATAGGACCTTTGTGTGTGATGATTGCAAGTAGTTAAGTATTGTTTGGTGATTGTGTACCTCGTATTTATTTATAGACGCTAGTACCGACCAAGGATACGAGGAGGAAGGAGGATTCTACGAAGAAGAAGCCGAGGAGAACTTCAACCACTGCTCTGCACAAGGCAAGCCTAATGCTACTAGTTGAATGTGCAAGCTAACCCTTGCAATTTAGCAAGCTTTACTAATCAAGTTGACCTATGCAAGCAAATACTTGCTTGTTACCCTGACCACTATATGCCTTAATCATATATGATCATATCCACTTGATAAACCAATCCTAGTTTTACTTGCAAGCTTCTTACTTTATTTCTTTATCAAAGCTCTTACTTAGATTTTACCTAAGTGAATGGTAGATACTAGAAAGATATGTGAAGGTTGCATAAAGAGCATAAAATTTGGCCTAAGCTAGATAACCTTGATGTCATCCTAAGGCATGAGATTGAACTTAGTTAAAACTCCACTAGTTTACCACCCCCCCATTAGTACTCACCTCCACTTGTAGATGCTAGTGCTAAGCATAAAACTTGATCAACTTTAGATGGGAATACTTGGTGGAAAAATGGTTATGAAAACCTTGGAATGATGGATCATTCTATTGAAATGTTTTGGACATGTGTTTCCGAACACCTGGTGATTTTGGTGATGAAAATGTTGATGCATGAGCCTTAGCCCTTTATAAAACTGATGGTTGTCTGGATGCGATACCATTCCAAGTTTATCGTACAACCACAATACCCGAAGATTGGGTAGGGCTTGACTGGAAACTTATATACCTTAGTATTAGTTCCCTCACGGCCAAGGTCTGAGCTGAGGCTACCTTGTGAAGATTGTCCACCTGTGCAGTACCCAAGATGACATATTGGTCATGGTTGGGAGGCCAAACTCACAGGAGAGGTGCTTATACTAGGGCGTGTAATTGAAAGGTTAGGATTGATTATCCGCATACTGAGTATGGTGAATTCAGGATTTGTTCCTGACGGATGTATCGAATGTTGTGGTGAAAGTGTACAATCTCTGTAGAGTGTCAAACTATTCGAATAGCCGTGTCCGCGGTTATGGACAGTTGGAGTGGCCATACTGTTCCCCCGTCAGACTTTTCAAAATGACTTGTGAAATGAATTGAGATTTTGACTTGACCACAACAGGGTTGTGGCATGAGATACAAGTTCCCACTTAGGTGTTATAAAAATTCAACTAGCATTCGTTGCTCCTAAACTGAGTAGAGATAAATCTGGCTTTTGCAAAACAACCCTAGAGCCTAGTGACCTATTATCAAAAAACCCTCTCACTTGTTAGTATTAGTTTGCGAGTACTTAAAGAGTACTCATGGCTTTGTCCCTGGCTATTCCCATGGCCAAACTATGAAGAAGAGTACCTGGAGGATGGACCCCAGGAAGGTTACGACAACTAGGATCATCTCCCATCGTCAGCATTGCCTGTGACCCCGAAGATGGTGCTTCGCCCCCGCTACCGTTATTATTATTACGTATTCCGCTGCTTGATGTTATATTAAGAACTGGATCATGAGATCCCTATTTGTGTAAGAACTTATGTACGGCTTGTAATGGATGATGTACTATGTTATCCAATTCTGTTATGTCTCGCAAAAATGGTAATCCTGGGATTGCGATGTATGGCATAACAGGCATCTGGGATTAAAAATCCGGGTGTTGACAAGTTGGTATCAGAGCCATCCTGACCATAGGAGACCCTAGTTAGACTGGACGTTTGAACCAAAAACTTAGTTTCAAAACCAAAGAAAACAAATATTTACAAAAACTTATTCTCATTCTTATCCCTTTGATTCGTTCATGAAAATTCATGTTCTTCAAAAACCTTTGCAAAATACATAAAATTTTGACACACTTGATCACTCTACTAACTTACTCATCCTATATTCTTATAGATGGACGTGAAGTACAGCAAGTTTTATCAGTTGGGGAATGGAGGAGACCTTCTCTTTGAGAGGGATTTGGACCAGCTTTCGGTACTTTTGGAGCGTCCGCACCCCGAGTTCTTCGGAGCTTAGCTCAATGATCAAGGAGGAGAAGATCTGCAGTGGCTAATTGTTGCAAGTCTCAGAGGAAAGATTGAACCTCCCACTGCGGAAGGAATTCAGTTTACCTTAAGAGAGAACAACTGGCTCAATGGACTTGCCAGGGCCATGCAGGAAGCTCTTTCCCGTCTGTGTGGGCAGAGCATCAATCAGATCAAGGGTACTCGCTTTGAGTTTTTCCCAAGGCGTGATGCAAATGGACAACCACTGGAAGACCCATACCACCCCGAGCTAAAGACTCAATTGGACCACCTTAGCTTCATGATGTATGATCGTCAGCAGGAGTTAGACAACTGCCGTGACTATTCCAACCACAAGTCTGCCATCATCAAGACGAAGGACCAAACCATCGCCATGCTAGCAAAAGATCGCAAGTCTCGCCACCGTCAGCTCGACAAGAAGGAGCGCATCATTGCCCGTCTTCGCCACCGCATCTCATCTTTGGAGGAGACCATCCACGAGAGAGACATGCAGTTGGAAGAAAGGGAGAATGCCGGAGAGGATCTTCATGGAGACCCCTACTCCTATCTCAGCGATGATGATGATTTTCTGGAGGATCGGGCTATGGATTTCTTCACCGATGAGGATGATTTTGCCTTCATCGATGATGATGAGGATGATGAAGCCACCGATTCCGAGGAGTAGTAGCACTTGAGCACTAGCGTAGGGAGTAGTATTCGGTCCCACTGTATCGTAGTTCTCAGAATGGTTCTTAAAACCATCTGTTTTCCTTTGTTGTGGTGTGTGTTGTACTGTGTGCTATGAATGAATGAAAAAGCAAGTTGCTGGAAAGATCTGAGTCAAACTTTAAAAAAAATTCAAAGACCCAAAACTTTAGAAATTTCCCTCTTTTCTCATGATCTATCTCAATCTTCAGATGCCACGTGGAGGAAGTGGTTCATCCCCGGACCCGATGTTGCAGATTCTGCAAATGTTGACTTCTGGCCGTGAAGCTAAAAGAGCGGAACGTCAAGCCAACCTAGCCACCCTTCAGCAGATAGCCCAGCTTGCCCACAACAACCAAGGCCACGGAAATCAGGACAACCATGGATCTAAGCTCAAGAATTTCCAGAATACCAACCCACCTGTTTTCACTAAGTCAGAAGAACCCCTAGACGCCGATGATTGGCTGCAAACCACGGAAAATAACCTAGAAGTTGCCAGAGTGGAAGCCAACGAGAAAGTTCTGTTCGCCACCCACTATCTAGCCGGAGATGCCAGGTTCATGGTGGAACAGTGTTCGCGCAATGACCAGAGGCCAGATGATGACCTGGGAGGAATTCAAGGTCAAGTTTAGCAGAACCCATGTACCACCAGGTTTGATCAAGAAAATGAGAGACGAGTTCAGAGAGCTGAAGCAAGGAAGGATGACCGTAGTGGAATACCGTGACAAATTCTTGTCATTAGCTAGGTATGCCCCGGATGAGATCGACACCGAAGCCAAGAAGAAAGAAAGATTCCTAAATGGTCTGCATGACGAGATGCAGACAGTGTTAGTCAATATCCCCTTTGCGGATATTGAAGCCCTTGTCGACTCAGCTATCCAGATGGAAGGAAAGATCAACCAAGCCAATGAGAACCGCAAGCGTCGCATGATGCATCAACCAGGAACCCATCAGACCCCAAAGTATCGCCCCAACCCATCTCTAGGATTTGCCCCAAGAACCAACAGACCCCCGATGAAGCGTCCGACCTATCCCAACCGTGGAAACCCTAGGCCCGGAGGAAATCACAACAACCCCGAAAATGCTAGCAATTTCAATCGTGCCCCACCCAAGTTCAACAACAACAATGCCACCGCCAACACCAACCCTGCCCCTAGGACTGGAAGCAATGTTGTGCCTGTAGCAGCCAAGGACAAGTCGCAAGTGACCTGTTATGACTGTGGAAATAAAGGCCACTATTCCAACAAGTGCCCCAACAAGAAGAATGCTACCGCCCCCAATGCCAATGTCCTAGCTCAACAACAGCGTCGTGTTCAGCCAGGAAAAAGATTTGCCCCAGGGAATTCACTCAACCGCAATGGCCGTCTTTTTCTCATGCATGTTGAAGAAGCTCAGGAAGCGCCAGACGTCGTGCTGGGTATGTTTTCTGTTAATTCAGTACTTGCACGAGTGTTGTTTGATTCTGGTGCATCGCACTCATTTGTCACCGAAGAATTTGCATGCACTAGTAAAATTCAACCAACCAAACTAAAGCATGTTATGATTGTTCAAATTCCCGGATCAACCACCAAGGCTAGGAAAATTTGCAAAGCCGTCCCTATCCGAATCCATGGCATAGATTTTTATGCAAATCTGATAGTAATCGGAACTAAAGGTTTGGAAGTAGTACTAGGAATGGATTGGATTTCCAAACATAAAGGATTGATTGACTGTGCCAACAAAGCCATAACCATGACCAGTACCGCCGGAATATCAGTCGAGCATATATCTGAAACCTTACCTCGCCAATTCAAATGCAACAAGAGTATAGCCCAACCTACCATTGACCAAGTCCGGATAGTCTGTGAATACCCTGATGTATTTCCAGATGTTTTGCCCGGTATGCCCCCAGATCGGGATATCGAGTTTCTCATCGAACTAATTCCCGGAACCGGACCCATAGCCCAGAGACCCTATAGTATGAACCCGTCAGAGCTCGCAGAACTGAAGAAGCAACTGGATTCCATGCTAGAAATTGGATTGATTCAACCCAGTGCGTCACCTTGGAGATCACCTGTCTTGTTTGTGGACAAGAAGGATGGAGGTAACCGTTTGTGTATGGATTATCGGAAATTGAATGATGTCACCATCAAGAACAAGTACCCCTTGCCCAAGATAGAAGATTTGTTTGATCAGTTGACCGGTGCCAAAGTGTTTTCTAAGATTGATCTTAGAACTGGCTATCATCAACTCAAAATTCGTGCAGAGGATATTCCAAAGACTGCCTTTACCACCAGATATGGATTGTATGAGTATACAGTCATGTCTTTCGGGCTAACCAATGCCCCCGCTTATTTCATGAATATCATGAATAAGATTTTTATGGACTTCCTGGATAAGTTTGTCATTGTTTTCATCGATGACATTCTGATTATTCCAAATCAGAAAAAGAACATGAGCTACACCTAAGGACCATTCTTGGAACCCTTAGAGAGCATCAGCTGTATGCCAAGTTTAGCAAATGTGAATTCTGGTTACAGGAGGTAGGATTCCTCGTTCATATTGTATCAGCCAGAGGAATTGCCGTTGACCCTGCCAAAGTGAAGGATGTAGAAGATTGGCAAGCCCCAACAACTCAAACCCAAGTTCGTGCATTTCTCGGATTGGCGGGATACTACCGCAAATTCGTAGAAGGATTCTCTAGTATCGCCAGACCCATGACCCAATTGCTGAAGAAGGACAAGAGGTTTGAATGGACCGACAAATGTGAAGCAAGTTTTCAGGAACTCAAGAGGAGATTGATTTCAGCCCCAATCTTGATCATGCCGGATATCACGAAGCCCTTCGATGTGTATTGTGATGCATCCAAGATCGGTCTCGGATGTGTGCTAATGCAAGAAGGCAAAGTTATATCTTATCTATCTCGACAACTGAAGCAACATGAGCAAAACTACCCCACCCATGACCTCGAACTCGCAGCCGTAGTTCTAGCCCTGAAAACATGGAGACATTACCTGATGGGAAACCGTTGTGAGATCTATACGGATCACAAGAGACTAAAGTATATATTCACTCAGAAGGAGCTGAGTATGAGGCAGAGAAGATGGATTGAGCTAATCAAGGATTACGATCTGGACATTCACTATCACCCTGGTAAAGCCAACGTGGTAGCCGATGCCCTTAGTAGATTGTCGTGCCGCTTGAACTCCATGATTTTGAAGGAGCAACCAAGTTTGCACAAAGAGATGGAAGATTTTCGGATAGAATTAGTAAGTGAAGGATTCTTGGCTAGCATAGAACTCCAGCCCACTTTGATCAGTCAGATTAAAGAGGCGCAGAAGGGAAATGCTAGTATTGACGGAATCAAGCGTCGTATCGGTACAGGCAAGGTACCCGGATTCACCGAGGACGAAGAAGGAGTTCTGTGGTACAAAGGACGCCTTTGTGTACCAGCAGATTCTGAGTTGAAAGAAGTTATCTTGAAGGAGGCTCATGATACTCTTTATTCTATCCTTCCCGGAGGAACTAAGATGTATCAAGATTTAAAAGAGCAATTTTGGTGGCATAAGATGAAAAGAGAAATCGGAAGCTATATCGCCAAGTGCGATATTTGTCAGCGAGTCAAGGCAGGACATCAAAGACCCCCTGGATTGTTGCAACCATTGCAGATTCCGGAGTGGAAATGGGATTCTGTTGGAATGGACTTTATCACTGGACTACCTACTTCTAGTAGGGGAAATGACTCTATCTGGGTCATAGTGGACAGATTGTCCAAAGTCGCCCATTTCTTACCCGTCAAGACCACATATCAGAGTTCGAAACTAGCAGAGTTGTACATCGCTAGAATCGTTAGTTTGTATGGAGTCCCCAAGAACATCGTATCGGATCGAGGAACTCAGTTTACCTCGAGATTCTGGAAGAAAGTCTAAGAAGGTTTAGGAACCCGTCTAGATTTCAGTACCGTGTATCACCCTCAGCCGATGGACAAACGGAGCGAGTAAATCAAATACTCGAAGATATGCTGAGAGCATGTGTGTTAGAATATGGATCCAAGTGGGAAGACTGTCTGCCATTTGCAGAATTTTCATACAACAACAGTTATCAAGCCAGTTTGCAAATGGCCCCATTTGAATTTATGTACGGAAGGAAGTGTCACACCCCTTTGAACTGGTCGGAAGTAGGAGAGAGTCAGATTTTTGGACCCGACATCCTACGAGAAGCAGAAGAGAAGGTTCACAAGATTCGTGAGCACCTCAAGACATCCCAATCCAGACAAAAGAGTTACGCCGACAAGAGACGTAGAGACCTCGCCTTCAATATAGGAGATTTTGTTTATCTGAAGGTGTCTCCATTGAAGGGAATGCAGCGTTTCCAACTCAAAGGAAAGTTAGCCCCCAGATATATCGGACCTTTCAAGATTCTGAACCGTCGAGGAGAAGTATCGTATCAATTGGAACTACCCGAAGAGATGTCAGCCGTGCACAATGTGTTCCATATCTCATTACTTCGCAAGTGTCTCGAAGTCCACGAGAAGACCGAAGTGTTCAAAAATATCGACCATCGGACCATAGAGATCAACGATGACCTGACCTATGCTGAAGTACCCATCCGTATTTTGGAAGAAGCTTTTCGAACTACCCGAACCCGAAGCATCAAGTTTCTCAAGATTCAGTGGAGCAACCACACCGAAGAGGAAGCTACCTGGGAGCGCGAAGATCACATCAGGACGGAGTTTCCCGATCTCTTCAAATCCTAGGTAATCTTTTCGTCCTTTTTCAAATCTCGGGACGAGATTTTGTTTAAGGGGGGAAGGTTTGTAACATCCCAAAAATACTAAATTTGGATCATCAAACTCTAAGCATCAAAATTAGGGTTAACAAAAACTTTTCTAAATAAAATTATGAAAGCATGCATATGTGTATGCATGTAATTTGAAATTCTTTTGAACCACCTTGTTTGTGTGTTTCTTTGCTTGTAAAATGTTTCTTAAGTGAAATCAACATCACCTAAAACATTTCCCACACTTTTCCCAAAGACAAATAAAGCAAAACAAATAAAATAAAGGAATGGTCATTTTGACCAATTTAACTCCCATGCCCACTTTGGCTGTCTCAGACTTTCAGAACTTAACAGAAACTTTTCTGGATCTTTGCACCCCTTGATTGTACTCATAACAAAGTATCAAGGCCCACTTTGTGATCATCCAGAAACTTTCAAATGCATAGTTTAAATGACAATTCAAAATTGAATCTTTATCATATGGGAAGATCCCACTTTTTCAAAAACCACTCAAACAAACTCAAATTTCAAAACCCAAGCATCTGCAGACTCACCGGCACCAATCTAGCACACACACCAAAAATCTTTTCAAAATTCAAAACTTGAATTCATGCGGCCATTTCATCAAACACTTGGCAGGCACAAATCAAACAAAATCAAAACACTATAGTGTGTAGTGTTTTGAGCCTAACTGGTTCCCTATCTAGCTCACAACCATCTCAGTAGATCATCTAGCAAGATTAACCAAGCACTAGCACCACTGTGAGCTTGCCAATATCATCAATGGTGAACAGCCGAGTGCATCCTTGCCACCCTAGTGTAGACAGCAAGCTAGGAAAGAAACTAGCCATGCCAACCTTGTCTAGGAGATCACCCATGCCTCACCGCCCCCTCTCGACCAGCCCTGCCTCGAAGACACCGACCAGAGCACCCAGGAACGTCGCGCCCGAGCCGCTGCCAACCGTGCCGAGCGTGCGCCAGAGCGCCACCCTCGACCGAAGCCCACAGACCGCGCGTCGCTCTCACCGCGTGCATACACGATCACCACCGACCCAGGAGACCGCCAGACATCCCCGTTCACCGCCCCATGCCGCACAGCCACTGCTCGCCGTTCAAGACGCCGTCTCTGCCGTGCAGAGCGTCGCGTGTTCCAGACCAACCCGCACCGCCCCACGTCTCGCCACCGTATCGTTGAGCATTGCCAGGGAACACCGCACCGTCCCCTACCTTCGCCCATGCCAATAGCCGTCTGTACCATCTCCCCTGACGAGCTCACTGTGTGCCCCGTCGGTCCCCTCGCTCGACTATAAATAGAGGCCACCCCCAGCCGAATTGAGCACACCATTCTACTCCCCTCTCCTCACTGATCGTGCCACACCGTTTCCGGAGCAAGGCGAGCAGCACCTCATCGGAATTTCACCGGAGCCCGCCGCCTCTAGAGAAGAAGGGAGCCAGCGATTGGAGCTGCCCCAGGAGGAGCCACCGGTACCAGGAGATTCGCCGTCGTCGACTTTGTCGTTCGCCCGCCTCGCCGACCCTCGCCTGCACCCCGGTGAGCCCCCAGCAACCCCCACTGGCCGCGCTAGGTTTTTGTCTCGCCGGCGTTTCCCAACGTCGACGATGACTCCCAACCGTTGGATTAGAACCAGATCGAACACCCCACATCGCCCCATACCGCTTCGCACCCTCCTGTCTCACTGACGAGTGGGGACAGCCACTTAAACAGCCCGCGGAAGCGCTGCGCTTAGCAGGCCGGCCCGTTAACTTTTCCCGCGCAACCCAGTTATTTGAATTAAACCTTTTCCATTTTATTTCAAATACACTTCTATACCCAGTTTCAAAAATCAACCCAGATCGATTGAGTGCACCAAATTGAATGAAACCAATTTTGTTGGAAAGGTCTCGGAATGCTGAATCCAAGCCCGTTGGATTCAAGTCATTTGGATCTATAGATCAACCATGGTACAAATAATAAGGCAGAAGCTTTTCTGCATTCAAACATTTTTCAAATTTAAACCATAATAGCTTTTGAGTTGATTCCAACTCTCAAAAATCACATTTAACCATACCTTTCAGAATATATAAAAATATATAGGTTTACTTACAGAAATAATGTTCAAGTAATAAAAGAATGCTACATAGGCATTTCTAGTCACTTTATTTAATTAAAATAAAAGGGTAAAACCTTATTAAATTGTGACACCACTTTAAATCACATTCCCATGAACTAAAATATGTGGTGATGACATGTGTCAACATGATCCCATGTTTGGTTTGGACAATATTAAGTCTTAAGTAGTTTTTCAATGAGTAGAAATTACTTTTCTAAAAATAAAAGGAATTAAATCAAGCTTTAATCTTGTAATGTTAGTGATGATGCTAGATCATCTATAGGACCTTTGTGTGTGATGATTGCAAGTAGTTAAGTATTGTTTGGTGATTGTGTACCTCGTATTTATTTATAGAAGCTAGTACCGACCAAGGATACGAGGAGGAAGGAGGATTCTACGAAGAAGAAGCCAAGGAGAACTTCAACCACTGCTCTGCACAAGGCAAGCCTAATGCTACTAGTTGAATGTGCAAGCTAACCCTTGCCATTTAGCAAGCTTTACTAATCAAGTTGACCTATGCAAGCAAATACTTTCTTGTTACCCTGACCACTATATGCCTTAAGCATATATGATCATATCCACTTGATAAACCAATCCTAGTTTTACTTGCCAGCTTCTTACTTTATTTCTTTATCAAAGCTCTTACTTAGATTTTACCGAAGTGAATGGTAGATACTAGAAAGATATGTGAAGGTTGCATAAAGAGCATAAAATTTGGCCTAAGCTAGATAACCTTGATGTCATCCTAAGGCATGAGATTGAACTTAGTTAAAACTCCACTAGTTTACCCCCCCCCCCCCCCCATTAGTACTCACCTCCACTTGTAGATGCTAGTGCTAAGCATAAAACTTTAGATGGGAATACTTGGTGGAAAAATGGTTATGAAAACCTTGGAATGATGGATCATTCTATTGAAATGTTTTCGACATGTGTTTCCAAACACCTGGTGATTTTGGTGATGAAAATGTTGAGGCATGAGTGGTAGCCCTTTATAAAACTGATGGTTGTCTGGATGCGATACCATTCCAAGTTTATCGTACAACCACAATACCCAAAGATTGGGTAGGGCTTGACTGGAAACTTATATACCTTAGTATTAGTTCCCTCACGGCCAAGGTCTGAGCAAAGGCTACCTTGTGAAGATTGTCCACCTGTGCAGTACCCAAGATGACAGATTAGTCATGGTTGGGAGGCCAAACTCACAGGAGAGGTGCTTATACTAGGGCGTGTAATTGAAAGGTTAGGATTGATTATCCGCATACTGAGTATGGTGAATTCAGGATTTGTTCCTGACGGATGTATCGAATGTTGTGGTGAAAGTGTACAATCTCTGCAGAGTGTCAAACTATTCGAATAGCCGCGTCCGCAGTTATGGACAGTTGGAGTGGCCATACTGTTCCCCCGTCAGACTTTTCAAAATGACTTGTGAAATGAATTGATACTTTGACTTGACCACAACAGGGTTGTGTCATGAGATACAAGTTCCCACTTAGGTGTTATAAAACTTCAACTAGCATTCGTTGCTCCTAAACTGAGTAGAGATAAATCTGGCTTTTGCAAAACAACCCTAGAGCCTAGTGACCTATTATCAAAAACCCCTCTCACTTGTTAGTATTAGTTTGCGAGTACTTAAAGAGTACTCATGGCTTTGTCCCTGGCTATTCCCATGGCCAGACCATGAAGAGGAGTACCTGTAGGATGGACCCCAGGAAGGTTACGACAACTAGGATCATCTCCCATTGTCAGCATTACCTGTGACCCCGAAGATGGAGCTACGCCCCCGCTACCGTTATTATTATTACGTATTCCGCTGCTTGATGTTGTATTAAGAACTGGATCATGAGATCCCTATTTGTGTAAGATCTTATGTATAGCTTGTAATGGATGATGTACTATGGTATCCAATTTTGTTATGTCTCGCAAAAATGGTAATCCTGGGATTGCGATGTATGGCATAATAGGCATCTGGGATTAAAAATCCGGGTGTTGACACGGCGGCGGCGTGCGGCGCGGCGGCGTGCGGCAACGGTGGCTTGAGCGGCGGTGGCGCAAGGTGGGGAGGGCTGGTTGTGGCCTCTTGAGGCAGCCCCTCCCCTCTATTTATGAGAGGGAGGAAGATTGGGAGAGGGGAGTTTGAATCCTTCCCCAAATTCCTATCCAAGTTGGAGGGAAAGAAGGACTCTTTCCTTCTTCAACTAGGAAACCATTGTTCTAGTTTGACTTTTCAAACCTGCCTTTTGACTTCAATTTGGACCTCAGTTCCTCTCTTGCAAATGCCCAACCAAGTGACCTAGGACATGATCCAATCATTCCACTTAACCATGACACATTCATGAACCATTCCCCTTCCGGTCTGGTGAACCTTTTAGACCCTTCTAGAACCTTTCCGATGAAAACATCAGAATCATTCCCGAACTCCGGAATTGGACTTTCCTTATATGAATCCTATTTTCCGGGCCATTCTGGATCTCCTCGTGATATCCTGGATCCCATCCAATACTCCGAACAACATTTGGTCTCCCTACTTACATTCCATATCTACTAAACAACATTGAATCCTTAAGTGTGTCTCCCTATGGTTCGTGAATTATGCGGACATGATCGAGACACTTCTCCGATCAATAACCAATAGAGGAATCTGGAAATTCATATGGCTCCCACATATTTCTACGATTACTTTTCTATCGAATGAACCACTTACATACGATTACAATTTCCCTTTGTCTCGCGATAGTTTACTCATCTGAGGTTTGATCATCGGTATCTCTGCATACCTAGTTCAACCTCGTTACCGATAAGTACTATTTTCTCTTTCCCGTGATATGTGATCCCTTGTGAGCCAGTCACATGCTTGCAAGCTAATTGGATGACATTCCACCGAGAGGGCCCAGAGTATATCTATTTGTCATATGGATGGACAAATCCCACTCTTGATCCATGTGCCTCAACACATACTTTCCGAACACTCAATGCCACCTTTATAGCCACCAAGTTAGGTGTGGTGTTTGATATCATCAAAGCATTCTTCCGGTGATGGTGATTAACATGATCTCATGGTCGAAGGAATTAGGTTACTATGTATCATAAAGCTTATAGCAAACAAACTATTGAAATGACTTGATCTTTATGTTACGCTTATCTATAGGAGTATGTCCATCACACCATTCTCCTAATGATATGACCTTGTTGTTAATAACATCTCAATGTTCATGATCGAGAAACCACAATCATCTATTAACTAGCAAGCTAGTATTATAAAGAGGCTTTACCAGGGACTCTAGTTTAGTTTACAAATCACACTAGTATTAATGTTTCCGGTTAATACTATTGTAGCATGAATGTAAACATTTATCATAAACACAAAGATATAATAATAACCAATTTTATTATTGCCTCTAGGGCATATCTCCAACAGTCTCCCACTTGCACTAGAGTCAACTAATCTAGATTACATGGTAATATACCGAACACCCATGGAGATTTGGTGCTGGTCATGTTTTACCCTCGTGAGAGGTTTAGTCAACGAATCCGCCACATTCAGATCTGTGTGTACTTTGCAAATCTTTATGTCACCATCTTGGACATGCTCTCGAATAGCGTGAAAAACGTAGATTGATGTGTTTCAGCTTTTTGTGTGACCTTGGTTCTTGCGCATTGGCTATGGCGCCCATGTTATCACAGTAGATAGACATTGGGTCCAGCGCACTGGGAAACTCCTTCATCCATATCGCTTCTTGAAACCTCCAAAGAAGCTATGTATTCCGATTCAGTTGAAGATCTTGCCACAAATATTTGCTTTGCACTCCTTCAGCTAACTGCTGCACCATTCAAAGTAAATACGTATCCAGATTGAGATTTAGAATCATTTGGATCGGTGTTCCAACTAGCATCGGTGTAACCATTAACAACGAGTTGTTCATCACCTCCATAAGAAAGAACCATATCCTTAGTTCTTCTCAAGTACTTAAAGATGTTTTTGACCGCTGTCCAATGATCCACTCCTGGATCACTTTGATATATGTTAGTCAAACTAACAACATATGCAATGTCGGGTCTAATACATAGCATGGATTACATGATAGATCCTATGGCTGAGGCATAGGGAGTCTTACTCATCCTTTCTCTATCTTCTGCTGTAGCAGGACTTTGAGTTTTACTCAAGGTCGTATTGAGCAACATGGGCAAGAACCCTTTCTTGCTATCTTCCATTCCAAACCTCTTTAGAACTTTGTCCAAATATGTACTTTGTGACAATGATATTAGGCGTCTAGATCTATCTCTATAAATATTTATGCCTAATATGTAAGCTGCTTCGCCAAGATCTTTCATTGAAAAACTATTATTTAAATATTGCTTGACACTATTAAGAAGGTCTACATCATTCCCAATCAACAATATTTCATCCACATATAGTACTAGGAATGCTACAGAGCGCCCACTCACTTTCTTGTAAATACAAGCTTATCCATAAGTTTGTATAAAACCAAAGCTTTCGATTACCTTATCAAAACGTTGATTCCAACTCCGGAATGCTTGCTTCAATACATAAATGGACCGTTGAAGTTTTCATACCTTGTTAGCATCTTTAGGATCGACAAAACCTTTGGGTTGTACCATATACAACTCTTCATCAATGTCTCCATTGAGGAATGCCGTTTTGACATCCATCTGCCATATCTCATAATCATAATATGCAGCGATTGCTAACAAAATCCTCATAGACTTTAGCTTTGCTACCGGTGAGAAAGTCTCATCATAGTCAACTCCTTGAATTTTTCGAAACCCTTATGCGACAAGTCGAGCTTTATAGACAGTAACATTACCATCAACATTGGTTTCCTTCTTGAAAATCCATTTGTTCTCGATAGCCTTCCGGCCATCCAGTAAGTCCACCAAAGTCCATACTTGGTTTTCGTACATGGATCCAATCTCGGATTTCATGGCTTCTTGCCATTTATTGGAATCTGGGCTCATCATCGCTTCCTCATATGTCGCAGGATCATCGGTGTTGTCCACCAACATGACACTCATAACGGGATCATACCAATCAGGAGCGGTACAAGTTCTCATTGACCTGCGAAGTTCTATAGTTACTTGAACCGAAGTTTCATGATCAACATCATTAGCTTCCTCTCTTATTGGTGTAGGCATCACAGGAACTACTTCCGGTGTTGCGCTACTCTCAAGTCCGAGAGAAGGTTCAACAACCTCGTCGAGTTCTACTTTCCTTCCAGTCACTTCTTTCTAGAGAAACTCCTTCTCTAGAAAGGATCCATTCTTGGCAAAGAAGATTTTGCCCTCGGATCTATGATAGAAAGTATACCCAATAGTTTCCTTCGGGTATCCTATGAAGACGCATTTTTCCGTTATGGGTTCAAGCTTATTGGGCTGTAAATTCTTTACATAAGCTTCGCAACCCCAAAATTTAAGGAACGATAATTTAGGTTTCTTCCCAAACCATAATTCATACGGTGTTGTTTCAATGGATTTAGATGGTGCCCTATTTAAAGTGAATGTGGTTGTTTCTAATGCATAACCCCAAAACGATAGCGGTAAATCTGTAAGTGACATCATAGAACGAACCATATCTAAGAGAGTTTGATTACGATGTTCGGACACACCATTACGTTGTGGTGTTCCCGGTGGTGTCAATTGTGAAAGTATTACGCATTTCTTCAAATGCTCGCCAAACTCGTAACTTAGATACTCACTTCCACGCTCAGATTGTAGAAATTTAATCTTCTTGTTATGTTGATTTTCTACTTCACTTTGAAATTCCATAAACTTCTCAAAAGTTTTGGACTTATGTTTCATGAAATAGATATACCCATATCTACTCAAGTCATCCGTGAAAGTAAGAACATAACGATAACCGCCACGCGATGCTACACTCATTGGACCACACACATCGGTATGTATGATTTCTAATAAGTCCGTAGCTCGCTCCATCATACCAGAAAATGGAGTCTTAGTCATTTTTCCCATCAGACATGCTTCACATCTTTCAAGTGATTTGATATAAAGTGAGTCAAGAAGTCCGTCGGAATGGAGTTTCTTCATACGCTTCACTCCAATGTGACCAAGACGACAGTGCCACATATAGGTCTAGTTATCGCTCAATTTCAAACGTTTAGCTTCAATGTTATTAATATGTGTATTACTACAATCGAGATTCAACAAGAATAGACCATCTATCAAAGGTGCATGTGCATAAAATATATTACTCATATAAATCGAACAACCATTATTCTCGGACTTAAACAAGTAACCGTCTCGCAATAAACATGATCGGATATAATGTTCATGCTCAACGCAGGCACCAAACAACAATTATTTAAGTATAAAATTAATCCCGATGGTAGATGAAGAGGTAGCGTGCCGACCGCGATCACATCAACCTTTGATCCATTTCCAACACGCATCGTCACCTTGTTCTTCGCTAATTTCTGTCTATTCTGCAGCACCTGTTTCGAGTTACAAATATGAGAAACTGAACCAGTATCAAATACCCAGGCACTATTATGACTACTAGTGAGATACACATCAATAACATGTATATCGGATATACCTTTCTTCTTGATGTTGTCGTTCTTCAAATCCGCCAAGTACTTAGGGCAATTCCGCTTCCAGTGACCTTCTCCCTTGTAGTAAAAGCACTCAGTATCAGGCTTAGGCCCAGCCTTGGTCTTCTTCGCCGGCGCGGTAACTTTCTTACCGCCCTTCTTGAAGTTTCCCTTTTTCATAGACTTGCCTCTTCTTGAATTTGGTGGTCTTATTGACCATCAACACTTGGTGCTCTTTCTTGATCTCCACTTCCGCAGATTTTAACATCGAGAAGAGTTCGGGCAACGACTTGTCCATGTTTTGCATATTGTAGTTCATCACAAAGTTCTTGTAACTTGGTGGTAGTGATTGGAGGACACGGTGAATCCCCAAAGCATTAGGAATCACTATACCCAAGCTTTGAAGCTTACTTGCATGCCCAGACATCTTAAGCACGTGCTCACTGGCGGAGCTGCCCTCTTCCATCTTGAAGTTAAAGAACTTTTTAGAAGCCTCATAACTCTCAACTGCCGCATGAGCCTCAAATATCATTTTGAGTTCACGGACAATATCATGTGGGTCATGTTTCTCAAACCTTTTCTGAAGCTCCGATTCCAAACCGTACAAGATAGCACAATGAACTATGGAGTACTGATTCTTCCGAGTGAGGAAAACATTCTTCACCTCATCAGTAGCATCAGCTGCAGGTGGGTCACCCAGCGGTGCATCCAGCACATAGGTCAAATTACCAGCATTGAGGATAATCCTCAAGTTGCGGAGCCAATCCGCGAAGTTGCTTCCATTGTTTTTCAACTTTTCTTTCTCTAGGAACGCATTAAAATTGATGGTAGGGGCCGCCATTGATCTACAACATATTTGCAATAGTTTAGACTAAGTTTATGACAAATTGAGTTCTAATTAATAGTTAAATTAATCTAGGTGAACTCCCACTCAAAACAATATCCCTCACATTGTTTTAGTGATCACACGAACCAAATCCACCACATAAAAACCGATCATCACGAGAGATGATGTAGCTTCAATGGCGAACAATCAACATGTTCATCATATCTACTATATGACTCATGCTTTAACTTTCGGTGATCCTTGTTCCGAGACCATGTCTGTACATGCTAGGCTCGTCAAGATCAAACCTTAGCTTCCGCATGAGCAAATCTGGCTTGCGCCCGTTCTATACACTCGCAAAATCTAACACACCCGATCATCACGTGGTGCTTCGAAACAACAAGCTTTAGCAACGGTGCTTACTGAGGATGAACACTTTATAACTTAAAATTTTGTGAGAGGGATCATCTTATAATGCTACCGTCGCAAACTAAGCAATACAAGATGCATAAAAGGATTAACATCACATGCAATTTCATAATATGTGATATGATATGGCCTTTCTTCTTGTGCATCCGATCTCCATCTTCAAGCACGAACATGATCTCCATCATCATCGACATTGCATCAAGGTCAATGGCGCCGCTCCATGGCTGTCGACTACCAGCATCAACTATTACAACTACTTTGAATAATAGACACATAGGTCTTAACGAAATTAAAAGACAACCAAATGGCTCCTGCTAGTTGCCAACTTACAATAAGGAACATTGCATACATCATATATAATCACAATCATGGCCATATCACATCATAGCACACCCCTGCAAAACAAAGTTAGACGCCTCTAATTTTCTTTGCATGTTTTACGTGGTTTGGGGCTTTCAATAAGTGTCGTTCTAACTTACGAACAAGAACCACAACGTTGATGCTTGAACTATCAAGTGCCCGTTGTAAATTGAATCTATACTATGGTGGGAGAGATAGGCACCTGCAAAGCCCCTTATGCAATACAAGTTGCATTACAAGAGTGGAGAAAGTCTCATGAACGATGTCATGTAAGGTTAGCTCGGGCCGCTTCATCCCATCATACCACAATATGCAAAGTACACAAAAAGCAATTGATAATAAAAGCACCACCGCCCACAATTACCATTGTGTTCTACTCATGCAACAGATCTACATATAGACACGGCTCTGATACCACTGTTGGGGTTCGTAGCATGGAAAACAAAAAAATTCTACCGCATGCACACAAACAAGCCAAGCTCTATCTACTAGATTGTAGCAACGAGTCAATTAGAGTACTCACCCTCGAAGATTCCAAAGCGGATAACGAGAGGATATTCTCGTGGATGATGTAGTCGTACACTTGTCGATCTCAAGATCGCATAGACGATCCTTTCGGCGCTGCATTCCGGTAGTGCTTCCGCAGTCGGTCAGACGTTCGGTACTCGATGAAGACCTTCCTCTCCCTTGTTCCAGCAGGCAGCGGAGGTTGTAGTTCTCCCCTCGCGATTCCGACAGCATGACGGCGTGGTGTCAGAAGTAGAGGGAAAATCCTACAGGGCTTCGCCTAAGCCGGAGCAGGTTATGGTGGATCTAGAGTTTACGGCGATCTCGATTTAGAGGGCCGGAGAGGAGGAGGTGGAGTCGGCGGCGGCTAAGGCGACAGCGCGGGGCGCTGACGACAGGCCGGCGGAGCAAGATGCGGAGGGCTGGTTGTGGCATCTTGGGGCAGCCCCTCCCCTCTATTTATGATAGGGGGAAGCTTGGGAGAGGGGAGTTTGAATCCTTCCCCAAATTCCTATCCAAGTTGGAGGGAAAGAAGGACTCTTTCCTTCTTCCACTAGGAAACCATTGTTCTAGTTTGACTTTTCAAACCTGCCCTTTGACTTCAATTTGGACCTCAATTCCTCTCTTGAAAATGCCCAACCAAGTGACCTAGGACATGATCCAATCATTCCACTTAACTATGACACATTCATGAACCATTCTCCTTCCAGTCCGGTGAACCTTCTAGACCCTTCTAGACCCTTCTAGAACCTCTCCGATGAAAACATCAGAATCATTCCCGAACTCCGGAATTGGACTTTCCTTATATGAATCCTATTCTCCGGGCCATTCTGGATCTCCTCGTGATATCCTGGATCCCATCCAAGACTCCGAACAACATTCGGTCTCCCTACTTACATTCTATATCTGCTAAACAACATCGGATCCTTAAGTGTGTCTCCCTACGGTTCGTGAATTATGCGGACATGATCAAGACACTTCTCCGATCAATAACCAATAGAGGAATATGGAAATTCATATGGCTCCCACATATTTCTATGATTACTTTGCGATAATGAACCACTTACATACGATACCAATTTCCTTTTGTCTCGCGATAGTTTACTCATCTGAGGTTTGATCGTCGGTATCTCTGCATACCTAGTTCAACCTCGTTACCGATAAGTACTATTTTCTTGTTCCTATGATATGTGATCCCTTGTGAGCCAGTCACATGCTTGCAAGCTAACTAGATGACATTCCATCGAGAGGTACCCGAGTATATCTATCCGTCATATGGATGGACAAATCCCACTCTTGATCCATGTGCCTCAACACATACTTCCCGAACAATCAATGCCACCTTTATAGCCACACAGTTACGGTGTGGTGTTTGATATCATCAAAGCATTCTTCCGGTGATGGTGATTAGCATGATATCATGGTCGAAGGAATTAGGTTACTATGTATCAGAAAGCTTATAGCAAACAAACTATTGAAATGACTTGATCTTTATGCTACGCTTATCTATAGGAGTATGTCCATCACACCATTCTCCTAATGATATGATCTTGTTATTAATAACATCTCAATGTTCATGATCGAGAAACCACGATCATCTATTAAACAACAGGCTAGTATTATAAATAGGCTTTACCAGGGACTCTAATTTAGTTTACAAATCACACAAGTATTAATGTTTCCAGTTAATACTATTATAGCATGAATGTAAACATTTATCATAAACACAAAGATATAATAATGACCAATTTTATTATTGCCTCTAGGGCATATCTCCAACACTTCTTGTATGCCAAATACTTGGGGCAGTTGCACTTCCAGTGGCCAGTCCCCTTGCAATAATAGCACTCGGTATCAGACTTAGGGCCAACTCGAGGTTTCTTTTTAGGCACGGCAACTGGCTTGACGCCCTTCTTTCCCTTCTGTTTGCCATTCCTGTCTTTCTTGAAACCAGTGGTCTTATTGATCATCAACACTTGATGTTCTTTCTTGATCTCCACTTCTGCAGTTTTAAGCATTGACAGAAGCTCTAGGAGAGACTTCTTCATGCCTTGCATATTATAGTTCATCACGAAGCTCTTATAGCTAGGTGGCAGAGGCTGTAGAACACGATAGATGCCAAAGTCAATGGGAATCATTATTCCCAAGGACACAAGCTTATCGGCGTAACTCGACATCTTGAGTACATGCTCACTTATGGAACTGTTCTCTTCTATCATGCAGCCAAAGAACTTTTCTAAAGCATTGTAGCTCTCTACATCAGCATGTGTGTCGAAAATCATTTTCAACTCACCCATTGTATCAAATGCATTGTCGTTTTCGAAATGCTTTCGAATTTCTGGCTATAGCCCATACAATATGCCGCAATGAACTAAGTTGTGGTCCTCCTGACGAGTATGATAGACATTCTTCTCCTTGTTAGGGGCATCATTGGACGGGGGGACTAGCGGCGCTTCTAGCACATATTGATTTTGTGCAGCAGAGAGGAGAATCCTCAAATTCATGGCCCATTCGGTAAAGTTGCTACCGTTCATTGCAAGTTTCTCTTTCTCCATGAACACATTGAAATTAAAAGCAGGTGGTGCCATCTACAACATAATTTGTAAAGTTTAGAATCAGTTTATGATAGATTGAGTTCAACTAATCCAAATTAAGAATGAACTCCCACTCAAAAACGACATCCCTCATGCCTTTTTGGTGATTACATGAACCAAATCCACTACACCAAGTCCGATCATCACGTGAGTCGGTGTAGCTTCAAAGGCGAGCATCAAATGGGCATCATATATTCCATATGACTCATGCTTCACCTTTCGGTCCGTGTTCTAAGGCCATGTCTGTACATGCTAGGCTCGCCAAGTAAGAACCTTAGTATTCGCGTGTGTAACTGTCTTACACCCGAAATATGATCGTGGATCCAAGAACACCCGATCGTCACATGATGTCTTGGAGCGACAAAACATAATCGGTGCATACTTAAGGAAGAACACATTCTTATATTGATATCTAAATGAGATCATCTTATTATGCTAATAAAACGCCAAAAAAGCAATATAAGATGCAATCAAACATCACATGTTTATAAGTGGAATGATATGGTTCTTGCACTCGATCTCTATCATGTGCATCGTGGTATGATCACTATCATACCTCTATGTGTAAGTCCAAGGTCTATGGAACTTACACGTTATGTGTGTTGTAAGAGTATCATCTCATACTTCTACTTACAACATCACCATATCATGACACTAGCCCAGCAACAATCTAAACTAGACGCCTCTAATTTATCCATTGCAAGTTTTACGTGGCTTAGGGCTTTCGAAGATAAAACTGTTCTTACCTACGAACATGAACCACAACAAGGATAACCAAATTGTTGAAAACTCGTTGCAAATTAGATATTGACTGTAGTAGGAGAGACAGACACCCGCTAGCCACTTATGCAAAACTAGTTGCATGCCAAGCGTGGAACAGGTCTCATGTGCGAGGACATGTAAAGTTTGTCCGGACCGCTTCATCCCACTATGCCACCAATATCCAAAGTACAACCAAGAATCAATAACATGATCATCATCGCCCACATACTCATATGTGTACTACCCGTGCAAAGCATCTACGCATAGATCCGGCTCTGATACCACTGTAGGGTTCGCAGCATAGAAAACAAAAAAATTCCTACGATGGGAACAACTATGTACCAAGATCTACCTACTAGATACAAGCAACGGGCGGATATACATCCGTAGAGAACATACCCTTGAAGATCGACAAAGCTTAACGAGGTTGAACTCGTGGTTGATGTAGATGATCTCTTGCCGATCTCAAGATCGAGAGGAAGTCCTAGCGCCGCAAATCAGCGGCGCATCCGTGCTCGCACACACGTCCGAGGCACCGAGCAACCTCCGCCTCCTTGCTCCAGCGATGCAGCGGAAGCACAACTCTTTCTTGCCGAATAGCCACCGGGAACATGTATCTCGCTAGTCCAGGACCATGGGGGATAAATACTAGATTGGGAGAGAGATCCTTCGCGAGGAGGTGTGTGAGAGAGAGAGGGAGGGGATCCTTTTATAGGAGGAGGAGGGCACCCCAAGGGGGAGGCCGGCGCATGGGGGCTTCCCCTTGCCCTCCCTCCATTGATGTGGGTGGACACTCCACTCACAAAAAATCCTTTCAATTTCCTCCACTCAAAAACCCACTCAAATTCCCATTAAATTTCCACCAAATTTAATGAAAACTCTCATTAAATAAAACTTCTTTTATTTATTCAGAATTTTGTCAATTAATTTAATGACAAACATTCACATATAACCCCTTGCTAGTATTTCAATTCACATGCAAAAACACTTTCTGCAATTTCACCCAAAAACCCGTTTTGGTATCTAGTGAAAAAAATTCATGCGCTTGTTATTCTTTTCGGCATGAAACTTTTGCTCCAAATGGTGTCGGTGTCTCTTAAGTGTGTCACCCTATGGTTCGCGAATAATGCAGACATGATCGAGACCCCTCTCAGATCAATAATCAGAAGCGGGACCTGGAGATCCATACTGACTCCCACACATTCAACGATGACTTTCTTGTGATCATGAGAACCTTTTACGCTAGTATCTTAATCCTTTTGTTTCATGATATATTACATGTACGAGATTCGATCATCGGTATCTCCATACCTAGTTTGATCTCGTTACTGAGATGTACTCTTTTCTTGTTCCCGTGATATAACATTCTAGTGATCAAATCACTTGCTTGCAAGCTAATCAATGTGATATCACCGAGAGGGCCCAAAGCATATCTATCTGTCATCGGGATGAACAAATTCCACTCTTGATCCATGGGCCTCAACATAACACTTTAGTAGTACTGAACCCATCTTTATAATCACCCTGTTACGGTGTGACGTTTGATGTTATCAAGATACTCTTCTGGTGTTAGTGATTGAAATGATCTCATTGTCTAAGGATTAGGATCACTTCGTATGATGTTATAGAAATATAAACTCAATGACTTTGATCATAATGATATACTTAGGATGAATGTTCATCACACCATTACACTAATGTGGTGACCTTGTTATTAACAACATACAATGTCCATGATCAGGAAACCTTGATCATCTTGTTAATCAACGAGCTAGTTTATGAGAGAGGCATAACTAGGAACTTTCTGTTTGTTTATTAAACACACATGTATTAAAGTTTCCGTATTAATACAATTATAGCATGCAAAATAAACATCTATCATATACTTGGAATATACATAATAACCACTTTATTATTGCCTCTCAGGGCATATTCCCTTCAACAGTAGTAGCAAACAATAGGATATGAGTGCGGTAGGCATAGGGATTGATGGAAGGGCGTTAAATGGACGAGACTAACATGTAACTTTAAGATCTAGGGCGATTGTAGATAAATAAGATAAAGCATCCAAGTACTAAACAATCATAGGCATGTGCTCCATATATAGTCATGCGTGCTCGCAATGAGAACTTGCACAACATCTTTTGTCCTGCCAGCCCCTTGCAGCGGGGCCTCAAGGGAACTACTGGAAATTAAGGTGCTCCTTTAAATAGAGCACCAGAGCAAAGCATTAACACTCCATGAACACATGTGATCCTCATATCACAGCCATCCCCTCAGGTTATCCCAATTTCTGTCACTTCGGGGCCTTTGGATCCGGACAATGATATGTGTACACAACTTGCACGTAAGATCACAAACAATACTATCATCATGAATCAATAATAAGTTCAGATCTGAGATCGTGGCACTCGGGCCCTAGTGACAAGCATTAAGCACAACAAGTTGCAACAAAGTCAAATAGCACTAATAGAGATACTAGGCACCATGCCCTAACAATCTTATTCGATTACATGATAGAACTCATCCAATCCCTACCATCCCCATAGCCTATAGCGGGGGATTACTCACTCATGGATGGGGGAAACATGGATGGTTGATGGAGAGGCATTGTTGATGATGATGGAGATGATCCTATCCAAATTCCCCGTCCCAGCAGGGTGCCAGAACGGAGTTTCTGGTTCCGAATTGCGGTTTTTGGTGGTGGCGGCGCAGCGGAACTCTTTTTGGAAAAACGTCGAACCCTCCTCGATTTTTAGGTCAAGAGGCAACTTATAGGCGAAGAGGGAGGCCGAGGGGTTGCCTGAGGCGGCTGCACCCCCCAAGTGCGGGGTAGGCCCACCCGCACGGCAGGGGGTGTGGGACCCTCATGCCTCCACTCCGTATCGTATTCTGGCTCCGTGGATCTTCTGGTGAAATAGGATTTTTGGCATATTTTTCGGGATTTTTCCTGATAGTTGATTTCCTGCACAAAAACTAGACACCAAGGTAATTCTACTGAAAACAACGTCAGTTCGTGTTAGTTGTATCCAAAACACACAAGTTTAGAGGAGAAACAACAGCAAAAATGTTAGGGAAAGTAGATACGTTTTGGACGTATCAACTCCCCCCCCAAGCTTAGCTTATTGCTTGTCCTCAAGCAATTTAGTTGAAAACTGAGTGCAATAAAAGAACTTTCACGAACTCATTTGCTTCATATGATGTATATATTCTCGGCATAGGAGTAGATACTTAGACAATTCATAATAAGGAGTATGCAACTAAGTCTACTCAATAGTCATTGCAAGCTATGAAGAGATTCCAACTCAATAATAATAAGTAGCATGAAACATAAACATAAGCAACAATGCAATGCTCATAATAAGGTATGATAGAGTGGTATCTCGCTTGCCTTTGTTTGTAGAGCACAAAATAAATGCCAAGGCACCTCTGAAGTTCAAGTGAAGACTAGAAGTAAAAATATCAGAGATACAAGCATCAAAGTCATGACATAATTAACCAAGTTTTAAGACAAGCACATTACACTAAGAATGACAACTATGCTCTCAAGAAGGTGCTCAAAGAATAAGTGGTGACTCAACAAGGAAGTGAAAAAGGTTTTGAAAAGTTTGAAAGGCTTCCAAATGCTGAAAGTATGGTACACATTAGCTTTGAGCTCTCATTGCCCCTATCATAAGCATCTTTAGATGCTTAAGGTGAAAGTGAGGTCCAATATGAGTTATATGCTTGAGAGCATAAACTGGAAATATCATGTCCCTTGAGTACGAGGGCCGCTCCTCATGCTACTCAACTTTAGTTACCTGTAAGTTCTTGTCATCGTAAATACATGCGTATCATAGAGAACCGCCAACGGGGTACCCCTTGAACATGATACAGGAGCTATCTCGTGATCAAAATGACAAGGCAAGCAGACAATGAGCATCTCAGCGATCTTTTTATTTGCTATTTGCATAGGTTTTTATTAAGGATTCTTCACAGATTGCTCATTATGGTTATGCTACAAGTTTCCACCATGATTAGGCATGGCTTAGGCTAGCGGCCCAGGCGTTTCTCTAACATATATATATATATATATATATATATATATATATATATATATATATATATATATATATATATATATATATATAACTCCATGAACTCACAAGCTATCCTTTTATTTCACACCGACGACATCTGCAAACAAAAGATCATGATATCAATTGTACATATATCCATAAGTGCTGAAAGCGTTCCTCGTGACAACACAGTTCTGCTAACTCCCAGCCTATAATTTGCAAGCATATAACTTTCATGGACAGTCACAATGGTTCAGGCTTATTAAGTGCAAGAAATAAAGTGTGCCATCAAGTTCATGAGAGATTTACTAACTAACTTCCTCAAAACAGTCAAACATTTTATTTGGAAGAAAACAAGGCATAATGAATATGCACAGAATTTAGCAAATGATGCTAATAGGTAGGTATGGTGGACACTATTGGCAATATTGGTTTTGGGGAGATGGATGCACAAGTAGAGCTCATACTCAGTGCAAGTGAAGGCTAGCAATAGAGAGGGAGCGACAAACGAGAGAGCAATAACTGCCATAATCATGCTTGCAACAAAATAGGACTAATTATGGCATGAAAGTGATATTAAAACTCCGAGGCAAAATAAATCATAGAGGCTTACTGACTATTGTTTAGTCATATGCATGCGTGAGCATGTGTGAAGTCGATTCACATGGAACATTGAGAGGAGGATACCACAATATCATACCAAGTTATGAATAGAACAATGCAAGCAAACATTCATATGACATGCTACAAACTAATAGCAAGATGGAGCTAATCAAAAGAGAGCAAGAACTGCTAAGCATCCATAAATAACATACACCTTACATGAACAGACTAAGCATGCTCACCATGATGAGTATATGTACAAAAATGAAAACAGACAGAGTTCGTTACCAGCCTCTTACCACACCTCAAGTTGTCTTAATCTTCATTATTGCTCTTCACTTGTGTGGCTTGAATAATAACATGAAACCAAACTCCACTGAGGACTGTTGAATCCTGCAAAGAACTTCACAAAACCAAATAAGAACAACAATTTTTTTTGGTGTTTTCGGTTTTTTAAAGCAAGCACACAAAGCAAAAACAAACAAAGCAAAATCTTTTTGGATTTTTCTTAAGGAAAACCAACGCTAAAAAGCAAAGAAACAAACCAAGAGAAACAATGAAAATATTTTTGGTATTTTTGTGTTTTGAGAAAGCAGAAAAAAACCCGAAAAGAAAGCAAGACATGGATATACAAAGAACCGACAAAACATGATATATATATATGAGTGTGATGTCAGTGTACCTCCCCCCAAGCTCAGGCTTTTGGCCTAAGTGGGGCTCAATAGCGTGGGTGTAACCCCAAGCTGGTGGGTCATCATAGGAATAATCATAATCAGGCCCTCGCGATGAAGAAGAAGACGCACCCCAATCATATGAGGGCTGCTGGTATGAAGACTCTCCCATGTTGGAGGGCTAAACCGAATCATCTTCGGCATCCTCTCCAATGTTCTCCTCTTGCTGGGAGAGCTCTGCCACATATGCGTTAAACTCCTCCTCCGTGAGCGACCATCCTTGCCTGTTATCAAAATTAAACAAAGCAGGTGCAGGCAAATAGAGTACTTTCTCAGTCCTACCCCCTCTCCAACCACCCTTGACAAAGGATAACTTATACGGTAAACTTCTCACAGTAGCCCAAGAAGAAACAAAATTATGCTGAACCATGGAATCAAGATCAAGTCTCTCTATGGGGAACTGATAATCTGAATGGTGAGGCTCTAAACCATGGAAAGCTAGCAACCTAGAGGCAATAAGACCTCCACAAATTCCACCCTTCTCGCGGTTGGTGGTAAGACGGTAAGCTATCAAAGCACCCAAGTTATAAGTTCTATCCCTATTCAAAGCCGCTGAGATAAAAGCTAGATCAAAAGAAGATAATTTTCTAGCAATCTTTCTAGCAAGAACGCACTTGGTAATGAAATAGGCAAAATATCTAATGGATGGGAACTGCATGTTCCAAATTTTACCACTTTCCTTTGAGAAGTCAAAACCTTGGCAAATTTCAGCATATAAATCCATAAGTGACTTAGGCCTCTCATTGATCTTCTCACAAGATCCCTAATGCGGCACTCTAATAGCTGCACAAAAATCAGCAAAAGGCAGGTCGACAGCTATATTGTAGATTTTATATGGACCATGGGGTTAGACGAGGACCAAGTAAACCGGAAGTCCTGCACCACAGCCATGGTTAGCTTAACATACTGAGATGGTTCTTCTTCAACAAAGTGTTCCAACCCTGCATTAGTAATCATAGTCTGGAAATCCTAGAAGATTCACGCGGCTCTCATAAATTCAGGGCATGGGTATATGGAAGGGAAGACTCGTTCCTCATGATGAACTTTCATTGGCTCAAGCACCATCAAATCATATTGATTCAGCGGGTATGCACTCATCTTCCTTTCTGAAATTTTTAGACAAACATCAAACCAAGTGATTTCCAAGTTGATAAATGATGAGAAACTACTATAGGAACTTGCTAGAGGGCTAAACATGCATCAAAAAGAAACCTCTACGCATAGAAAAAACATGCAAGCTCACACAACCTGACACCTATAGGAGCAAAAAATTCAAGATACAATCTACCAATCAAAAATCTAATTGGACAAGCGGAGGAGGCACATACCAAGGATCAATCCCTCCAAAAATCAGCATCAAAGATGGGCTGAGCAAGGAGATCAAAAATCGGGAGCAAGAACAGCAAGAACTCGAGCTTGAGAAATTTTTCTAGTGTTTTTCGGGAGAGAGAAAGAAGTGGCTGGGAGGAGACAACTTGAAGGGCCACAGGCGGGTCCCACCCAGGCCAGGCGCGCCCTAGGGGCTGGCCGCGCCACCAGGTGGTGTGCTGGCCTGGTGGGTCCCCCTGGGCCACTCCAGGTGTCCCTCTGCCCCTTTTTTCGAGGAAAAAATTTAATATGGATTTTCTGGGATTTTTCGAGAAACTTTATTTTTGGCCAATTTTCAGGGTATGAAAATTCATTTTCTCGCAGAAAAGATTTTTTTAGAAGAAGCAAAAGCAAACATAAAAAAACTATAGAAGTTCTAAGACACTTTAACAAGCAAACAACTAGCAAAACTAAAGCTAACAAGAGAAAGAGCAAAGACTAGGAAGGAGAAAAATAAAAGTGGGCAAGTATAACCACTATGAAAACATTGTTTTGTTCATTAAAATCCCTTTGTTAACAAGGTTGATCAAGTCTTGTTACCAAAACAATCTTATATGAAGCAAAACTTTGCATTCCATAAAGTGATTATGTTACCTCAAACTTGACAGCAATAGTCCCAATCATAATAGTTTCAAAACTTTCTTGTGGAATGGGACAATAAATCTCTCCAACTTTGATGCTCTCAATATTTTCAATGAAATTCAGGCCATAGATCTTATAAATATTCTTGGGAAAAATAGACAGTATGCTCTTTGCCATAATATTAAAAGGTACTTTTCCTTGATTACAATTGATGACAACACTTGTAGTATTAAGAAAAGGTCTCCCAAGAATAATAGACATATTATCATCTTAAGGCATCTCAAGCACACCAAAATTAGTTAAAACCAAGCAATTATGAGCCACTTGAACAGGAACATCCTCACATATACCAACATGAATAGTAGTTGACTTATCAGCCATTTTCAAAGATATATCAGTTGGTATCAACTTTTCTAGCTGGAGTCTCTTATAGAGAGAAAAAGGCATAACACTAACTCCAGCTCCCAAATCACATAAAGCAGTTCTAACATAATTATTCTTAATAGCGCAAGGAATAGTTGGTATACCTGGATCACCAAGTTTCTTTGGAACCTTACCATTGAAGGAATAATTAGCAAGCAAAGTAGAAATTTCCTCATTAGGAATCTTGCTTTTATTAGAGACAATATCCTTCATATACTTTGAATAAGGAGGCAACTTAATAGCATAAGTCAAAGGAATTTGCAAAAATAAAGGTTTCATCCATTCACAAAACTTGTTGTAGTGTTCTTCCTCCTTTGACTTGTGTTTCTTATTGGGAAAAGGCATAGGTTTCTACACCCAAGGTTCTCTCTCACTACCATGTTTTTTAGCAATAAAATCTTCCTTAGTGTACCTAGTGTTCTTAGTGTGCTTCTCAGGTTCTTCCTCAACTTCCTCCTTATCGGGAGCATCAGTTTTATCACCACTTTCAGTTTCAGCATCAGAGACAGATATACTATCAGGATCTATAGCAGGTTCAGAGGGTTCCTCAACTATTTTATGTTTATTTTTATTTCTCTTACTAGGACTACCACTACTTTCACCTTGTTGAGAATCCTGCTCAATTATTTTAGGGTGTCCTTCAAGATATAAAGGATCTTAAGTAGCTATACCACTCCTAGTTCTAATTCCATAAGCATGTTTATCTCCTGAGGCATTAACTAGCATATATTTTTGTACCTTAGCAAGTTGATCAATTTGAGTTTGAACCATTTGAAAGTGTTTACAAAACATTTTAGTATCATTAGCAGTTCTTTCCACAATATCTTTCAACTCATTAATAGCTCTAGAGTTTTCTAATAAATGATTCTAAACTTGTTTATTAAAGTTATCTTGTTTAACAATAAATGTGTCAAGTTCATCTAAGCATTGATCAGGAGGCTTACCATAGGGAATATCACCTTCATTAAAGTGGAGAGAGTGTACCTCAATAGTAGATGAGTGGGGAATTGGCTTACATAATTCTTCTATAGGAGGTAGATTCTTCACATCTTCAGCTCTAATACCTTTCTCCTTAATACATTTCTTAGCTTCTTTCATCACTTCATCATTTAATGCAATATCTCCCCTTTTCTTTGGTGTTGGTGTTAGAACTGGTTCAAGCACAACTGGTTCAGGAGTAATAGGCTCAGGTGTATTTAGCTCAGCTGAAGTCCAATCATCATAATTCTTGCTTATTTTAGCCATTAGTTCTTCAGCATCTGTAGGAGTTCTTTTCCTGAAAACACAATCAGCAAAATTGTCTAGGTATGTCCTAGAATCATCAGTTAGTCCATTATAATAAATATCAAGAAGCTCATTTTTAGTCAATGGACATCTAGGATGTGCATGAATCAAGGCACAGAACCTTGTCCATGACTCAGGCAATTTCTCTTCTTCTTCCTGTTTAAAATCAAAAAGTCTTTGCAAAGCAACATGTCCAGCACTAGGAGGAAAATATTTCTAGAAGAAAGAAGCAATCAAACAATCATGACTATTAATGGATCCGGGAGTTAATCTATTAAACCAAGCCTTAGCTTCTCCTTTTAGTGAAAAAGGGAAGATCTTAGTAACAAAGTACTTGCGCATCTTAAAATCATCAGAGAATAAAGCACTCATAGTGGAAAGCTCATTCATATGTGCCACAGCACTCTCACTCCCAGTCCCACAAAAAGGTTCTTTCTCAACAATGTCTAAATAGGATAAATCGAGAGAGAATCATAATCTTCATCTTTAATATCTATGGGAGGGGTGGCAAACTTAGGATTAGAAGACAGTTTAGAAATAATGGTACGTCTCTCAAGGAGACTCCTAATAGCACTAGCACCATGTGTGTTTTGGTACTCTTCAAAAAAAACCTCAGTCATTTCAATGTAACCATCACTAATATCATATCTCTCTCTAGACTCAGGTGAGCTAATAGGTGTAACAATGGCTTCACTAGGAGTTTCGGTGTTTCCCAAAATAGTTTTAGCAATAGTAGCATCTAGGAAAGGACCTAATGAACCACTTGCATCAAGCATAGTAGAAGTAACATCATGAGTATCAGAAGCAGTTTCAGATTCAGCAGTAGCAGCAGTGTGTGTAGCATGTGTATGTGGTGGTGGTGTAACAAGCTTACTTATAACAGTAGGTGAATCAAGAGCAGCAGAGGTGTTTAGGATTGTACCTCTTCTTGTAGTGGATGGTAAAATAGGAAACTTTCCATCACGAGACTTCCCCATGATGAAAGGAGTAGCAGTGAACAATAGTAGCTCCAAGTGAACTTACAAATAAAGCTATGCTCCCCGGCAACGACGCCAGAAAATAGTCTTGATGACCCACAAGTATAGGGGATCACAACAGTCTTCGAGGGTAGTATTACCCAATTTATTGATTCGACACAAGGGGAGCCAAAGAATACTTGCAAGCCTTAACAACTGAGTTGTCAATTCAGCTGCACCTGGAAATAGTTCTTTCTCACAGAAGTTTATTAGTAGCAACAGTTTTGTAGTAGCAACAACAAAGTAACAACAGTAGCAAATCAAGAGCAATAGTAATAGTAGTAGGAAACAGTAGGATATGAGTGCGGTAGGCATAGGGATGGATGGACGGGTGTTGCATGGACGAGAATAAACATGTAACTTTAAGATCTAGGGCGATTGCAGATAAATAAGATAAAGCATCTGTGGCGCCCCGCAAAAACCACTACTAGAAAATCGCGTTGTTTCTGTGCATTGCATCATCATGACCGCATGCTCATGTCATCATGCCACATTGCATTTGAGCATCGTCATCATCATGCATGGTTTTGTCTAAAACTATTTCGAAAAGTCTTTTATTGTTTTCTAAATACCCCGTCTCTTAATTCAAATACGAAACCCCGATCGATCCGGATCTATTATTTGTCTAACAACTATTTACGAAAGTATTTTTAAACTAAATCAATTAAATAAAATATTTTTGTATCGGGGGAGGCAGCCACCGGCCAGGCCCAAAAGGCCCAACCGGCAGCCACCTACCACCCCACAAACCCTAACCTAAACCTAATCCTAAACCCCCACCTACCACCCTGCCGTCGCCACACCATCCCTCCACCCCGCCGCCACACACGCCCACCACCTCGAGGAAGTACTCCTTCCCACGACTAACTCCCCCTGGCCCCACCTCAACTCCCTCGTTCCCCCGCTCCCTTGACCACGTCCACCCATGTGTTGCCCGATCGCAGCGCGTCCCTGGGCCCCACCCCGTATCCCGCTCCTCCCTCGCCTCCCTCACCCGAACTCCTCCTCGCTTGGTCTCTCCTCTACTACCTGCGAGCACCGCCGCCGCCAGGAGCGAGACGAGCCTCGGTCGATCTCCTCCCCACCACCCAGGTCCACCCCTCCCTCTCCCTACACCGGCAACCTCACCCTGCCGCCCAGGTCCACCCCTCCCTCTACAACGCTTCCCGGCCCCGAGCTCGTCGTCGACCTGTCGTCCTTCTCGTCTGCTCGCATCACCGGCCAGGACCTCCTCCCCGTCGTCTCCTCCTCTGGCCCGAGCTCCTTCGCTCGAGCCGTCGTCTCGCCCTGGCCATGGCGTCGCCCTGGCCGCCTCCTCGCCGTCGATCCACGCCCAACAGCGCCTGTCCTCACCGAGCTCGTCGCCCTGCCGAGCCCGACCTTGCCCCCTTGCTGCCGCCGTGCCAGCCGAGCTCCCCGGCCCCGCCTGCTCCTGCGCTCGCCATCGCCGCGGGACCGGTTGTCGGCCACCTCCTCCGCCTCCCCGCGCGAGGCCCACCTCCTGATCGCCGCTGACGCCCTCATCCTCCCTGTCGGGCGCGTCCTGCAGGGCGCCGTGGTCGTTCCACCCGGTGCAGCGTCACTCGCTGGCCTCGCCCCCTCGTGGCGCCGTCCTCGCCGTCCTTCCACCCCGGCTCGCCAGTGACCGAGCCGCGGCCGTCCCGGGCACCTCCTCATCGACAGTGTCCCCTTCTGCTTGCGGTTCGCGTGCTCGCTGCCAGAGCATGGCCTCCTTGCTGCCTCTGCTCAACATCGGGCCCCTGCTGCCTCGTTCCCTGGCCGTGTGCACTGGCGGCTATCCGAGGCGTCAAGGCCACGTGCCTGTTCTTTGTATCCTGTTGTGTTCATGTTGATGTTGTAGTTTCTACTACAGTGAATCCTTGCCCCGGTACAACTTGATGTAACAACTGTTGGTGAGGTGAAATGATGTTTTGGTGGCGTTTGGGGATGATGCGTAAAAGATGCGGACAAGGTGATGTCTGTGAGAAAAATTGTGTGGCTTCGCTCAAAGATCCCGACACCCGAACCCTGGCGTGCCAAGTTCTTCGACCCGAAGGCCACAGATGCGACAAATACTTCTTCCCGGACGCCAAGGTCGTCGACACGGATACGCCAAGTACTTCCTCGAGGACACCAAGTTCTTCATCCCGGACGCCAAGACCGACCTGATACGCGGGCCCGACAAGGTCGACACCGACCAGGGCGAGTCCGATGCACCCCCGACGCCACACCAAGTCATTCTTCCCGGAACGCCAAGCTCTTCATCTTGTATCCGACCTTCGAAGACCGATCCCGTCGAACCCTGAACCCTGAGACCGAACCCCGAACCCCGGAACCCCAAGATCTCCCGAACCCAGATGTGTGACCCCCTTTTCCTCGAAGCCCTATTTTTATAAATGAACATACACTTGTTGCATATTAAATCGTCATGCTTGCATACATATTGTGGGTTGGGAGTATGTTGTCGACTCATCTAATAATAAATATGGAGACCATATGCGGGCGAATCTAGTCCAATATTGGTCCCATTTAAATTTGTGCATCAAACCGGTGGTATATTTTGCCATGTTAAGACAACATTTAAATTGCGGGGGTTCTAAACAACTTGAACCATATAATCATTTGTCGGGACCCCGGTTTCCGCTTAATATTGCCTTAATGCATCGCACCTTGGCCATGTCATACATCATACATGCATCATGCCCGATCTTTTGCCGTAGTATTAAATAGTCCATCCGGTGTTTCTTCTAGTGCTTTGCTTCTTCACGGATTAGGCCGATGAGTTGATGCGAGTGTCGACCCGATCTTCGGATGAACCTTCGGCAATGTTTTCAGGCGAGCACCTCCCCCTTTCTACCTATCTTACTTTTATAGTATTTATTCCCTCCTGTTGATCTATTGCTATCTGTGTTGCGTTGCTCTAGTTTTCGTACCCGTGATATCCCTTGCAGCCTTATATTGCCTTGGACACATCCTATTACATGTTGTTTGGTAGATAGTTGGACTTGCGCGTCGTAGTCGCTTGCTCAAGTGCTGTTGCGTGTCGTCAAGTACCACAGTTGTTGGAGTATTGCCGTGTGTTTATTGTTGGAGATGATCAAGACTTTAATTACTGTTTAACAACTAAAATTGAAGTTGGTAAATGCAGAGGCACAGGTGGGCAATAGATGTTATTTGGTTGTTAACCGTCCACTTGTGTCCCGTAGGACCCCGAGTACTTGATACCTGTTCCTTGAATATTCGCGCTATCCACATCCGGGAGGATTATGGGACCCCCCTGAGCCAGAGCTTGATTCATTCTTATTTCTTGGGGCCACAAACTAGTTTGAGGTTTTATTTACTATCCTGTACTTATGCCATGCTTTACTGCTTTATTTACGATTGTGCGAGGAGCACCTGTACTGTTTAGGATCGGGACACGTTTTCGCGGTATCGACAAGCCCAGTCACACTTTTGGGTTCCCAGTCGTTTACAGCCGTCCACCCAAACCTTGAGTCCGTCTCGGAGTCAGCTAACTTCGTTGCGGGTAGCTTAATGGGGTGGCCCCCTGAAATATTTCTGAATCTGGTGATTGCTTTGTCGTGAAGGCCTCGTTGGGTTTTGATTTGGTTTTTCCGAGGTTGATCAAGTGTGTGTTGCTATTTGTGCACCCCTGTAGGGTAAAACTTTCTGAAAGCCGTGTCCGCGGTTATGGACGACTTGGAGCACAGTATCTCGATCATAGACAACTATAACTAAAGTAGTGCTATAAATTTGACTTTATAATGACTAGTAATCAGCTTCACTATAATGGAATGGCTAAATAAAATTGCCAACAATTGCTTGTTTGGGTTGTCGCTTGCTACCATTGTACCTGACTAGTAAGTATTGCAACTATAACGGAATGGCTAAATAAAAGTACCAACAACTGATGGGTTTTGGGGATATCTCATGCTAACTGTATCTGACTAGTAAGAGTGCAACTACAATGGAATGGTTAACTAAAACTACCCACTGCTTATTATATCAGGATGACTATCTATACCTGACTAGTAATTTCTGCAACGATAACTGAATAAATAAAACTGCCAACTGTGTGAGTTCCTCGGTTGACTTCCTCGTTGGTCTCGAGGGGGAAATACCAGGATGGGTATGCTTGGTGATAGTATCAGGTTGGTTCCAAATAGGTCTTTCTTATCTCTCTCTGATAGCCGACCGTTGTATCGAGTCTCTATAGGTTGTATAGTGCATGCTGCCGCTGCCGCTTCAGTCCACCATACCTATGTAGGCGAGGACCGCCGAATTCTAGCCTCGCCGTGTACTGGCCTCAGTACTGACCGCTCTCTCTTTTTCCTTTGCCCTTTGTCGGCACCCCTTTGTTTAAGCAGGTTTTGAGATCGACGTCGTTAGCAGGGTTACCCTTCCGGCTTGGCCTGGGCAGGGTTATGGACGCCATTGGTTATTCTTCAGGGCTCTTAGCCCCATTTGCATCTTGTCCGTAGTCGGACGCTGTATCATTTTCAAGGTGATTTGGATCTTTGTACTGTATATCTGTATTCTTGACTCTTCGAGTCGTTGTTGTATATATCTGTTTTGTGGGTTCCATCGAGGACTATTGTGTAATGGTATTACTTCGTTTTCCACCCGCACGCAAGTGCCTGGTGGGCACCTTTGAATCGTTTCTATGCGGGTTTTGGCGGGAAGCGCTGAAACTTGCATAGGGCCGATTCTGAGGGTGTTACAGCATCCAAGTACTAAACAATCATAGGCATGTGCTCCATATATAGTCATGCGTGCTCACAATGAGAACTTGCACAACATCTTTTGTCCTGCCAGCCCCTTGCAGCGGGGCCTCAAGGGAACTACTGGAAATTAAGGTGCTCCTTTAAATATAGCACCAGAGCAAAGCATTAACACTCCATGAACACATGTGATCCTCACATCACAGCCATCCCCTCAGGTTATCCCAATTTCTGTCACTTCGGGGCCTTTGGATCCGGACAATGATATGTGTACACAACTTGCACGTAAGATCACAAACAATACTATCATCATGAATCAATAATAAGTTCAGATCTGAGATCATGGCACTCGGGCCCTAGTGACAAGCATTAAGCACAACAAGTTGCAACAAAGTCAAATAGCACTAATAGAGATACTAGGCACCATGCCCTAACAATCTTATTCGATTACATGATAGAACTCATCCAATCCCTACCATCCCCATAGCCTATAGCGGGGGATTACTCACTCATGGATGGGGGAAACATGGATGGTTGATGGAGAGGCGTTGTTGATGATGATGGAGATGATCCTCTCCAAATTCCCCGTCTCAGCAGGGTGCCAGAACGGAGTTTCTGGTTCCGAATCACGGTTTTTGGTGGTGGCGACGCAACAGAACCCCCCTCGGTTTATAGGTCAAGAGGCAACTTATAGGCGAAGAGGGAGGCCGAGGGGGTGCCTGAGGCGGCTACACCCCCCAGGCGCGGGGTGGGCCCACCCGCACGACAGGGGGTGTGGGCCCCTCAGGCCTCCACTCCGTCTCGTATTCTGGCTCCGTGGATCTTCTGGTGAAATAGGATTTTTGGTATATTTTCCGAGATTTTTCCTGATAGCTGATTTCCTGCACAAAAACTAGACACCAAGGTAATTCTTCTGAAAACAGCGTCAGTCTGTGTTAGTTGTATCCAAAACACACAAGTTTAGAGGAGAAACAACAACAAAAGTGTTCGGGAAAGTAGATACGTTTTGAACGTATCAGACGACACAGTCGTTTTTTGAATGGACAACACCCCCGACTGCCTTTATAACGCAGCGCCGGCCCGTCGTCGTCCTCCTCTCCTCTCTGGTTGTTCTTCCTCCTTCCCTCTTTATAGATGTTTTTGCTCTTATTTCCACTAGGTGTTGCACCGATTTTCAACCCAGATTTCCATCCAAACTCGGTGCTATAACATATTAGCAAGCTAGTAGAGTCCCGATCTACTAATGGGATAGCCTGGTGCAGTGATTTGAGTCGTTTTGGTGGTGTTCTTGTAGAGCAATGGACATGGTGGAGGCTGGTGCTGGGGCTTGAGGCAGCTGCATGGTGGAGGTGCCGATCCGGTGATCGGAGGCTGCTGCACGGCAGGACTTCACACGCTTCAAGGGTAAACCCTAATTTCTTGCTAATTGTAGTCATCTGTGTATGTTTATAGGTAGCCTTTGATGGGGTCTGTTAGATGCAAGATATTTCGGTCATAGGATTAGAAGTTTATTTGTAGAGTATTATGTGTCAATGTACGTGTATTGGACTATTTTCGGTATTTTTTTAGGTCAAAAGTCATATCAAATAATGTAGTGTTTAGGTTCTTCTATGGTGCTGGTTTCATCAGAACAAACCAGCACAGAGTTGATTTGAGCGAGTTTAATTTTATGGATGAAGTGCTTCAGAATCCTAAAACAGTGCCCATTACTCAGTCGAAGGATTGGTTATCTGCTCGTTTAAGGCTCCCTCCGACCCATACTGTCGGTGTGCATGCTTTATGGACTAAGTCAAGGCAAACCCCTAATTTTTATTTAAGGCAGATAGAAGCGCAACATAAATGAGTCAAATTTGTGCAAGCTTGCTAGAAAAGAGTAGTTAACCCCAGTGTCTTAGTGATACCTGTGGCGAAATAGGCTACGTATGATCATGGCCAGAGTAGTCAGACCGGTCATGATGGAGGTGGTTATGATCATGGCCAGAGCAGTGAAGCCTAGGACGGTAGCAACTATCAAGGCCAGAGTAGTCAGGGCCAAGAGGGTGGTAACGGTTATGAATCAGGTCACAGTAGCTATGCACACACCGGGTGTGATGGTTATGAATTAGAGGACGGTGGTCAGGGTTTAGGGGAAGACATTTTCAGTGGTGAAGCTGATGAGGACGAGATATATGATGGTTTGTTGCAACATCAGATGGAAGTCGAAGACTCAGAAGGAAACAGTGATACGGCTGATGATTCTGGTGAGTCTGATCAAGAAGATATCGCCCAACCTATTCTGGCATCATGTAATAATTACAACACATCAGCAATGAATGTGAACGATGGGCATGATTCAGCGTGGCAGTATCACGCGAACAACATCTCTCTGGGTGCATTATATCCTAGCAAGAGATATCTGTAGGAAGCAATCATTGAGTGGTCAATGTCCATGCAACGGGTCTTCAAAACGAAGGTGTCATCACAATAATATTTGACATTGGCTTGCGAGGTAGCCGGATGTAAGGATGCATGCCCATGTCCCTAGGTATGACACAAACTGGAAGGTCACCGATGTTGTGATGCACACATGTCAACTTGATAGTGTCCTTCAAGACCATTGTAACCTCACGTCAACCCTCCTGGATAGACTGTTATACACGGATATAGTGGAGGGCAAAGCCATGGGGGTGAAAGCTATCATCAACAAAGTTTCTATCAGATTCCTCTATAATATTTCATACGGGAAGGCTTGGAGGACTAAGAAGAGGGCACTAGAGGCAAGGTTTGGTTCGTTTCGAGACGGGTACGACTATGTTGTTAGGATGCTCTAGACACTGCATGCTAGGAATCCAGGCACCTACATAGACATTCAACACTTTACGTTGCCACGGGAACCTAATTTGAGGGTGCTTCATCGAGTGTTCTTCTCATTTGCTATATGCATAGAAGCTTTCACTCACTGTCGACCAGTCATCTGTGTGGATGGTACATTTCTCACTGGCAAGTACAGGGGTCAGATATTTACTGCCATAGGTCAGGATGGAAACAATCAAGTTGTTGCACTTGAATTTGCTTTCGTGGAGAGCGAAAACACCGAGAGTTGGGTATGGTTTTTTAGGCAGCTAAAGATAGCAATTGTGAGAGATACACCGAATGTATGCGTCCTCCATGATAAGCATCCAGGTATACTAAGCGCGGTAAAGAAGCTCACACAGCCTACTCCTAATGAATTAACTCCATGGCTGGACATGCAGAGTCGTTGGTGCATGCGGCATCTAGGGGCCAACTTTTTCTCACAGTTCAGGAACAAGGCCCTTATGAACATATTCAAGAAGCTTTGCAAGCAGAACCAAGAGTGTAAGTACATCAAGTGTCATGGCTATCTGGATGACTTCACTAAAAAACACGTGACTCAGAGGAGAGCAGCTAGAGCAGCAGCGGTCGCGGCTCATGCAGCGGCGTTAGCTGCAGAGGCAACAACAGGAGCAGCACCACCGGAGGAAGAATCCATTGCCCTTTGTGACTTGCCAGGATTTGACCAACCCGGTACTAGGAGAAGGCCTGACAGAAGGATTACAAAATTTCAGGAATGGATACAACACGAGCCTGTAGAGAGATGGTCTCTGCTGCATGACACTCATGGTGCTAGGTTTGGCATCATGACTACAAATCTGGCTGAAACTTACAACTTCGTCTTGAGAGGAAGCAGGGCTCTGCCATTAAGAGTGTATTTTCACCGAAACTCTGAAGTACTTCAGAGACAGACTCCAGATGGCTCAGATGCATATCATGAACAACCCAAACACGAGGTATTGTTCAAAGATCATGCATTACATGGATGCCAACATGGATGACAGGTACTCTCAGAAAACTAGCAAGACCTCCACTCAATGGCTCCAACGGGTTGCGATTTACGTCAATGAGTGGCAGAATGCAACGACACAAGTGTGGCACACTGGCCCGTTTGATATGGAGCTATTCCACTGATACTTACAGAGGTACATGTCGATGACACAGCTACGTCCTATTCCACACGCACATGACGATGAGATATACCCTAAACAGTCAAAAGTGGAGTCCAGACAGTCAGTGGTAAGTACTTTTTTTAGAACATAATAAACATGAGTGCCTATATAGTGCGTACTTAACTACGAGACAAATGCAAGACAACATGACGTGAGAGCTATAGACTGAGGTGGCTCAGTACGGACGATCGCTTTTGTCCGTTCCTCTTGTGCCCCGTCAGCAGGCTTAGTCCTTTGCCCGGTGTGTCGAGGAGAAGCTACGGCGTATCTACGCGACCATTACGTGCACTAGCGTCTCGGACGTCGTTCAACACCGAGCAGCACAGCACCAACCGCGTCACTCGATGGAGGAGCACTCCCCACGTCGCTCCACGCAGCAACGCCCATCGCGTCGATCCATGGAGGAGCGCGCCCAGCGTCCACCCATTCAGAAGCCACCTTCTCCAGACCAGGCTGGAGGCTCGGGGTGGCACGAGGAGCAGATTCCTCCTCCACTCCACCACGGGCCTCGTCCACGATTCCGACAGCAGGCGCCGCCGAGAGCACCACCTCCAGACCAGGCTAGAGGCTCGAGGTGGCAGCAATCACAGTTTACTTCCAACTCGTGGCAGCAATCTCAGTTTACTTTCGACTAGTGGCTGCAGAATCAGATTACTTTCGACCAGTGGCAGCAGCAGCAGATCCCCTACATGGACTTCGCTTATCGACCACAATCTCATCCTCAGGGTAAGCTTGTCCCTTCCTACTATTGTTAGATGCAGCATGACATCATTCAATACTTAATTTCTTATACACGGGCAGGAGACTACGGTTCATGGGACACTAATGTCGACGAGGATCAGCAGACACAGCACGAGCATGTAGACTGGTTTGGCAAGTATCAGCCAAGTACTCCACCACCTCTCCCCACATAGGATACGCAGGATCAAGGTGAAGGGTCAACTGCACCTCGCCGTGATGTGATGTCACCCCATAGATACGGATGGAGTACACCGAGGCCTCCTCCACCTTGCCGTCGACACCAGTGATATCTATCTATGTATCAGACATTTATCTACCTATGTATGAGACATATATCTACCTATGTATGAGACACCTTTCTATTATTTCACAATTTTATTCGACAAACACTTCAACATAGCTTGCAACATAGTTCAACATAACTTGTGGTACATAAATAAGAGCCCTCTCTATCCCTAGCACGATGCCTTTCCCTTTCCCTTCGACGATCCCTCACCCTTGCTCTTCTTGTCATTGCTCTTCTTGGCCTGCGCTTTCTTCTTCTCTTGTCTCTTGTCCCACTCAGCTCTCGTCTTGCTTCCAACGGATGGCGGCATGAAGATATCATCCTCATCTTCGCTCTCTTCTATCCAGCCCCAAGGTGACTCAGCCTTCTGCAGCATGTCAGCTTCACTCTTGAAGTCTAGTGTGTCCCACCTAGCCTGGATCCTGATAAGATCCTCTTGTACCTGATTTGGGGTCCTTAGTTCCCACCCTCTCCGATGAACTGCCTTACCAAGCTGAACGAGAGCATCATCACAAACGAGTAGGTCCTCCCATTGGATTGGTTTATTGTCTATCGTAACATTTCTGGCTAAATGGTATAGGTCAATGGACATCTGTGGTCAGGGAAACGCGTATGTCATAGTGGAAAGCTTGCTAGCCCTGCACTTTGACTTTGAACGGGGCACACTCATGATGGAGAGGAGAGGGAAATGAGAGAGTAAGAGGAGGAACAGATGAACTGGGTGAAGAGATACATTTCATTGCCCGGATTTATAGAAGCACTGAAAATAATAGGCGGAAAAGAACGGCGGGAAGTAATGGCGGAAAAAACAGCGAGAGAAAACTGCGCAAAGAGATGGCGGGAGAAAACAGCACGAAACAATGGTCCGAACCCTAAAATGAATTTGAACGTGCTAAACAGCATGTACCGTGTATGATCAATGCCTGACAGCGTCAGTCGTCTTCTGGAAAGACGACCACGGGACTAGTTCTCCCTGTCGGCCGACAGGGCACTGGTCGTCTTTTTAATTAAAATAGCTGCCAGTCGTCTTCTCAAAGAAAGACCAGTTCCGATCGTCTTTTCAAAAGAAGACGGCCCGTTAGATTTACAAATTTCTCATTTCATGTATTATTCGTGAATCTATACTATTAAAAAGATTGGGAACGTTCGTCAGCCTTCAAAATCCGTCTGACATGAAAAGACGTTTTTGCCCCTGTCTTTTAATTGAAATTACAACAATTGCCACCGCTAAAGAAACGTTTCTTTGACGACGGGCGGTAGCGAAGCCCAGACCAAACCCCCTCCTCTCGTCTTACCACTTAATTTCATGGGGTGGTTGACGAGCGGAGGCGGCAGCGCTCGGGGAGGGGTCGGGCGTCGGGCGGAGGGAGAGGCGGCGCCGGGAGGAGGGAGGGATATCGGGGAGGCGGACTCGGCGGGCACTTGGCTGAGCGATGGCGACAAGGTCGCGAGCGGCGGGCGCGTACTGAGGGAGGCGCGGCGGAGGACGGCTGCCGGCACACAGAGAGGTGGCGGCCGGGTTGCTGGAGAGAGGAACCGAGGATGGAGGGCGCGGCCCTACGACGGCGGTGGCGCTCGCCGGTGGAGGCGGTCGAGGCGGGCACCGGGGTTGGGGAGGAGGCCGAGCGGAAGACGATTCGCGGGCAGCGGGCGCGCTGGACACGGCGGAGACGAGGGGCCGGCCCTGCGGCAGGGCGAGCTTGCTTGGCAGCAGCAGCGCGCGACAGCGGCGGCTGAACGGAGGGCGCCGGCGAAGCGGAAGCAAGCGGGGCGGCGGCAGCGCGCGAAGGCAAGCAGAGGGGAAGTTTACATATAAAGGTCGGAGGGAGTACAGTAATTGATTTTAGCGGCAGTACTTACAAGCTAAAGCTAGCTGGTATGCAACCGGGAACTACATAAAAGGTATCTTCTCAGTTAACTTGCCTGCCTCAAAAGCGTATGACGCTGTAATTTGATCTGCTATTGTTTGTTTGTTCAAGCATGGCAATACAAATCGAGACAATCTTCATGTCAGTTAGGTCTGCTGAGGTACATGACCAGAGTGAGCTGAGCTGACTGACCCATCCCCCAAATCAGCAAAAGGTATGTGGAATCGAGAATAGGTTGCAGTCTACTTAGACTCTTATCAAAATCAACAACATGTAAACCTGCAACTTAACCGTGGACGTAAGCAACTTTCTCCTCAATGTAGTATCCCACAACGCTCGATGGGCTTCCCTATCCTATATCCATGAGCATATAGGATTTGGCAGTACTTAGGACATGTACAATCGTTTAGACAGGTGCTGTCTATAAAACGATGCCATGTCACCTCTCGCACTGTAATATAGACGTCTTTTACAGTGAATCGTCTATTTGATAGTCTATATATGAGCCTTAAAACTAGAAGCAGTTATATGTGGCAGTGAGAACGGAAGATTGTACAGTACAACGGAAGGACAACCGTAGCTAGGTAGTAAAATTTCCGGCAACAGACCATCGATTATTTTGCAGACGGGCTGACTCTTTCGCCGATGGAGGAGGTCGAGACCGGCACCGGGGGACGGGGAGGAGGCCGGGCGGAAGACGGTTGGCGGGCAGCGGGTGCGCTGGACGCGGCGAAGACGAGGGGGCGGCCCCCGCGACAGGGCGAGCTTGCTTGGCAGCAGCGCGCGGCGGCGGCGAAGCGGAAGCAAGCGGGGTGGAAAACGGCGGCACGCGAAGGCAAGCAGAGGGGAAGTTTACTTATGAAGAACTTTCAGATTAAAATTTCCTAACATCACGCCTGGAAATCTTGCAAGTCCAGGAGCTGTTCTTTCTGTTTGCAACTTTATTGACTTACAAAAATAGGTTAGTTCAGCTGCAGAGACTAAAGTAAGCGGCCTGATTGACCAGCCGTGAAGATGTCGTAGGTGGGTACCTGACCACGTGCTGGAGTTCAGAGTGATATGCGTTTGGATAATTTCAACTGAGTTTTTTAGAGGATTCAACAGAGTTGTTGTGCTAGCTTCTGTTGCTTGTAGTTTATGAGTTTTGAGCGACCTATCCAACAGGAAAGTTTCTGTAAATTAACTACAGTGCAATGTACTTCCAATCAAGTCATAAGAAATTCTATTTAATTAGTAGTAGGTGTGTAGCAGATACATATATACGAAACACATTAAGGATAGGTATATGTTGATCCATATGAGACATGCACAAGCAAGATATCGAATAAGTTTCTCAGAATGGGCCTGCTAGCTAACGGAGAGGTTGATTCGTAAGTAAAACTGAAGTGTATTTACAATACTCAAGTTATACACAAGGGAGATGTTTATCAAATGCATTACTACCAAGACAACATAGGAATGTCTTGAGTGCACATTTGCCACCATCTTCGAAGGCAGACTACATTTCAGTGTGTACATCATCGTGACTTTTGTTTTTGATTTTGCTTTGCTTTCTACACACATGACGTTGGATTATACAAAATACGACACATTGGATAAATGTTTACACTGACTTTGCTTTCTACTTATTTTTTTAAATAATGCATAGCTCTCTTTTCTTTTTAAACAATGCATAGCTCTATTTTCTACGCATATAGATGTTTATGTGAATTTTATATTTACAAATGTAACATGTGTTAGTGAACGAATGTGGCCGTGGCAACGCACGGGTATTATGCTAGTTTGAATAAAAAATATATTATTTAAAAAAAATAGCCCTCACTCTGTGTAATTCATTCTCTTTCTCACTACCAAGCGATCGGTCTAATTCATTCTCTATCTCCCTACCAAGTGAGGTTTCTAAGGAGTGCGTGCTTCTTATTGCCTTTTGAGCAGTAGTTGTATACATTTCTGTCTAATTCATTCTCTTTCTCACTACCAAGTGATCAGTCTAATTCATTCTTTATCTCCCTACCAAGTGAGGTTTCTGAGTCCTTACGAGTTACGAGATAGCAGAAGTTCGCGGGAAAAGTAAGCAATAAGAAATAGGTAGCCTGGTTTGAGTGTATGATAGGAGTTTATTATTATAGAAACATAAATATCATAATATGTATTTTATGATAAACCCTAAGCCCTGTATAATCGGTACCCGTTGTATCAAACCGAAAATCAACGAAAATCTAGGCTGAAATGTACGATTTTCTATACGAGAATAAAAGAAAATCAATAATGCTCACCTGAAACTGCCCGAGATTGAGCCCACTTCCACGGTCACAGACTCACAGTCATCGTTCCCGCCGTACCGCGCTCCTAGCGCAATGGCGTTCGCCGCGACCTCGCGGAGAAGCCTCGCCTCCCGTGGCCTCTCCGATCTCCTCGCCCGCCGCCTCCATCCGTCTCTCCCCCAACTGCTTCCATCCAACTCCACCGGCGATCCCCGAAAACCCTCGCCCCTTCCACCCCCACCCGCACCTCGGTTGTTCAACTTCGCCCTCGCCCATTGCGGGACATCCCAAACCCTAAAATTCCCTCCATTCGGGCCCCACCTTCTGCCTGGGCCACTTTGCCGCAGCTTCTCCTCCTCCCGCGACCCCGACTTCACCGACGTTCTCACAGATGCTGCCCATTCTGCGGCGCCCACGGCGAGCTTCCCTGGCGAGGTAGCGTGGGCCGCGGAGGACTCGTCGACGGCCGTCGCGGCGGTGCAGCATCTCATTGACGCGGTCCACTCCTTCACCGGTCTTAACTGGTCAGGATTTTGTGCCCTTTGCGAGTCCTTGGAATTTCGTCTCCGGACTACATCATGTTCCTCGTGTATTGTTTTCACTGCAGGTGGATTTCCATCGCTCTATCAACGCTGCTGCTACGATGTGTGGTGTCCACATTGTTGATCCATGCCAATAAGCGATTATATGTAAGATCTTACTATTAAGGACTTGCCATGTTCGTCCCTTTAGTTCACTTTTTTTTTCATGGATGTTAGAACAACTTATTTATACTACGCATTATAAGTAGGCTCGTACTTTATAGAGCCAGTTGTTATTTGTACCCAATTAGTTATAAGCACTGGCGATTCTAGAACCAAAATGGAGGGTGGGCTCAAAATAACAACATGGTCTTGTGCAATTCAGTTTCATGTACCAATGCATGACAGTATAAAAACAACAACAAAAAAACAATGTGTGTTAGGTGTAAAATAATCTCCTCTGATTATGTTACTCTCTCCTATCCATATTAGTTGTGCTGATTTAGGGCATGTTTGGTTCATGCCCTGGCTAGCCCTACAAAATGTTGGCAAGAATTGGCTGCCAATTTTTTGGCTAAGGAATCCTCCACCCACACTTGACCAATTAGTTGGCAAAGAATCTGTGAGACGGTTGGGGAGAAACCCATTGACAACTAAATTTTTGGCAACAAACCAAAGATAAAGCAAAATATGCTAGGCTACCAATTTTTTTGGCAGGGCTAGCTTGGGCACTGAACCAAATGTACACTTAGTACAACTTTGTACTAAATCAGCGACAACTAATATGGATAGGAGGAAGTAACTTATTAATGCCCTGTTTGGAATGCCAGAATTTTTCAAGTATCCTGTAGGAGCAGGACATCAATTTTCATATGAAGTTCTCGCAGAACTCTGGTGCATCGTAAAAATTCCTAGCTTACTACAGAGCCAACTGAATAAATTTCGATTGTCGTATGTCTTTATTTGGAAGAGTTTTTTTTTATCACAGGCTTAAACCCTACTTTCTTACATGCTTCAAACTTACATAGGTGATGCGTCAGGATGTGCAACACGTCTTCCAGTTGCTAGGAATGTATGTATCACGATATTATTCATGATTCCTGCATTAAGAAAAGTGAAACAATACTTGACTTTTTAGTACTACCACACTGTACAACCTGCATATTTTTTGTCAAGAAAGTTAACTGTACACATTCATTTTTTGCAGGCTAAGGATGACACATCAAGAGAAAAATTTATGAATGCAGGACTTCCTTTTCTCAAAAAGTATGTAGAATGCTTTACTTACCTTTATATTGTGACACTATGAAGTGTGTTCCGATGGTGTTGTTGGCGGCGGCGCTTATGTTTTCTTTCTAAGAAAATATCCTTAATGTTTTAAGTAGTTCTTGCTATATGAAAGAAGATACATGTGTGATGGTTTAATGTTGACATTAAAGAGAGAAGATGAAGTTTTATGTTTCCCTACCTTTCTTTCAAGTGTTTAATCATGGCAATTATCTACTTAATAGTTATCCATTAGGAAAATGATGTTAGATTGTCTGATCCGAGACTTGCTATGGAGTACTATTTTTATTGAAGGACATGGCTTGTTTTGGGGATATATTATTTTTATTTGGTATCAATAGTCATTTTTTATCTGGGCAAGCGATCAATGTCAAAAGCAAAGTCTTATCATTTTGTCAAATGCAAAGTCTTATCATACTTGTCTTCTTCCGGGGCTGTGCAGCAGAACATTTCAAGAAAAGCGTACTAGTCCTGTCCAATCCAAGTACTGTAGGTTTCTTGTTAATTTAGCTTTTAGACATATATTATTATACATCCCTAGGTAGACATAAACTCATCATGTAACGAAGAGTGGATCCATGGAGCCAAAAATCCTCTCTATTATAGTTGGATCTATAAATTTGAAAACTTAGTTGGGGCCTTTTTATTCGTGTTCTTGCTTATGCATTTCCAGACAAAGAAAAGAGTGTTGTTCCAGTCAAACTCTTTTATAGTTAATGGTAAAAATAAACTCTTTTGTAGTTGTATAATGTCCATCCCTCATACCTTCTTCAGCCAATCGGGGCACTTTTGCTGGACAATTTAGCCAAAATAATTTCCTTCAATACATTGCTTTTTTTGCTGTGAAAATAGAATGCATGTGCACACTTCCCACTTTGCCTCAACAATCGTATGGTGCACTTAATAATCTATGGTGCTCTGGTGTGAGTGCCAGGCCCTAGCCAAATTCATAATAATTCATGTAGCACCAGCAGTGCAGCTTATTTCACCTTTCCCCTTCCTGATTGTTCTGATTTCTGTGTTTTCTTATTGCGTTGAGCAAAATTCCCTTTTGCTGGCAAAATTTAACCTTATGCCATAGAGCTCGCATGGGTTTCTCTAAAATCTAAATCCTTGGTTTTGTTCACACAGTTTAGGTCTTGTGGTATATCTTCCACCCATCGTGACACCATATATCTGTATAAATCTTTACATTGCTGTAAGTTGACTTCACGTGCTGAACCATCTGTTTAGCTAACTTTTAACGTACCTCTTCTTATCACCGCACCCACCTTCAATTTTTCTGTTTCACAGACTATTTGTCATTTCATTCTAGATATCAAACATGGTTGAGAAAGTTCCATCTTTAAAAGGTGGTGGAGCATTCTGGTTTACTGATCTGACAACTCCTGATGCTCTTTGCATCTTTCCCATGATGACATCACTGTTCATCATGCTTCCCCGTGAGGTATGCGTACAGTTGTGATCTAAGTGTATGTTCTTTGCTATAAATTCGTTGCATCCTTCAAAAATTTGCTCTTTTTGGTTTGTTTAGTTTGTAAATTCTCCCACTGTAAATTGTTCCATAAGATTATTTTGTTTTCTTAGTGTAAACCATATAATTTGAACCGATAAGCGATGCCAGTGGTAGCTAAGTAAACAAAGCCGGTGTAGATAGTAAATATCATTATTTTTTCTTCCCTTCTGTTCAGTGTGTTTATTTTAAACCTGACAATGACATGCTATTTTTGTAAGTTGTATCATGTATGAACATTAGATGTTTGAGATGATTATATATTCATTGCTAAGTGGCAATCTTTCTTTACCATTTCAAGAGAAGTCCCCCAGGGCCCACATTTTTGAGTGATCCATTGGTGAAGCATGATAATGTTTTGTAAATAACACTTGATTCAGATTACTTAGCTCCATGTCTTCAGTTGTCATGCATTGCTTGGTTGTTTGGAACAACTGTAATTGGATTGAGACATGTGAAAGTTACTCATGCATATAAATTATGATAGCAGTGAAAAGTCCGGTTCTTAAGATCTTGAAATGCTTACAGAGTTGAATGCTTTCTGCACAACTCCCACGTTTGAAAGATTGGAATATTTAATGCATTTGATCAGCAATCCAGAAATTATTTCGCCAATTTAGTGTATGGATCAGGTTTGACCTGAAACTTCTTTTGTTTAAGAAAACTTATTTGACGTGAAACTTGAAGGTATACTTACATTTGCCATGTATTGTACATTTAATCCATCATCAACACTTTTAAGTACAAGTATTGGTTTATTACTCCCTCCATCTCAAAGTAGATGTTGCAGGTTTGTCAAAATTTGGATGAATCTATATACTAAATAGTGTCTAGATGCATCCAAATGTTGACAAATCTGCAACATCTATTTTGAGACGGAGGGAGTATTTGACTTCTCTGTGCAGTTTTCTCTGTGTAATTTTAGGATATATTAATAGTACTCAAGCAAAGCAGTATACACTAGTTGCATAGTTCTTGGTCAGTTTGCATTGCCGAGCGTTGGTAATTTAACCTCGTTTTATTTATAGCTCTTTCTATTCTTCTTTGACCCAGCCCATTTCTTAAAATAGCTGTTTCATTAGTTTTGCACTGAGTATGTTAGTCTAGCCCTGTAATGCTCTAAGGCATTTTTTCTCTCATGTTTTGTTAAAATTGCTTGGGTAGATTCAGTGTTAACTGTTACTTGCAACATTGAATGTATGGTTCCCACCCTTTTCAGTGTTCACACATGTAGGTAAACAACTTGTAAATTATTCGATGCAAATTGATACTGTTGGATTCGTAATAAAATCACTTCCCAATGAAATCAATTTTGTACCACAGAATCCACATACTCTTTCACTAATTGTTGGTCAAAGATAAATACTGGAAAGTGCTGACGTCTCACAATTTCAAAAGGAGGGATGACTAATATGAGTTTTTGGCTTTTAGCTCAATAGCAGCGCTGTAAGGAAATGTGAAAGATGCTCTCGCAAGATGGACAAAATAAGACAGGTCTGGAGAGGAATATCTCTTCTACCTATGCTGTGGACAGCAACCCTTCCTCAGGTAGTGTGGAGTACTTGCTCATACCTGAAATCTTTTGTTTATATTGTTTATATTGTTGAATTTAGCATGAACACCCTGAAAATATGAGCCATAGAGAGGCATTAGATTGGATACAGGTTTTATGCTCTTTGGATCATATGCGCCTATTATTGGTTTGAGTACTTGTGCACGTAAAGTCCATAAAGAAACCATGGTACTTGACCACGTTAAACTATATCAATAAATGCAAAAATAATAAAATATTGCCATAGGTGCACTGTACAAAAAAGGGAAAATGTCATTTTTTTTACAGTAATCCCGATCATATTTGTTTACATAATGTTTGGACGTGTATGTATTCCAACATGTTCTAGTAGTATGATTTTGGTGGAAATTTTGAGGTGCACATGTGCATTGTCGATAATAGATTAATATGTGCATTTGAACCTATGGTTATATGTATATTTTCTCATATGTTTCGTGATTTGCTATGTGCTTCTTGTTTATGTTGTAATATGCTAATATCTAGGGGTGTTATTAACTTGTTTCAAAAAAATCTAGGGGTTATTAACCAGCTTAATTTTGGTTGTCTAATACCTTTAGATTTCGATAACAGAAAGATGGTAGGTTTATTACCATGTTAGCAGCTAGCCCGTGAGGTCTTTCTCCAATAGTGCATTTAGGTGCATCTAGCTATATGAAGGCCAAAAGATTGAATCCAACTACTAAGTATGCCAGCCAATATAAGTAAGCTTGTAAACATGCTCATGCTGTCATGCTTTTCCTATGCTAAATCATGAAAACATCTGCAATTTTATCTCCTTTACAGGCGATTTCTTGTTCCTTTGTCACCTGGACCTCCTTGGGTCTTGCAGAAAGTATAGGTGAGCCATGTCACAGGGTCCTTGTACTACCTTGCAATTAGTTTGGTCTTATTTCTGGGACCGTACGTTATACTTGATACATACACACGCCTTCATTGCTTGCAGCTCTCAAACAGCCAGCTGTGCAGAAAGTACTATTTGGCACCCCCTTAAATCAAAGATGTTCCTCTTGTGCTGGACAAAAGGGGCCAATTGCTAAAGATTCCCCGTCTCCTGTCAAAGAACAGGAACAGCCAGTTCCTCCAGAGACAAGGAAGTCTTCTGACGCTAGCGTTCACAAAGAAGAGTCTGATGAGAATTTGACCAAAGGCGAATAAATTTCGATACAATCCTGCTCTTTCTGTACATTGAACACTAATAACTTCCTGGGACAACAATCTCCTAACGAACGGTCGTCTTATGCTTTATCTGAATCGAGCTGTTCACACTGCCGCTCCAGGGTTAGACTGGCTGCCCACTAATAGAGTGGAGGCGAATAGGTAGCATACTGACGTTCCTTTTATCGTATGCTAGCTAGCTTAGGTATTGTCAGATGTCTTGGTTAGCATTGGCATTGATGTCTTAGAAAAAGTGGTTTTATTGACACTGATGACATTGTATGTCTTCTCAGTTTCATTGGAATGAAAGGGCTGCACATCAAGTTGAGATTCGTCATTTTGTGATCTTCTTTTGTAACAGGACATGGACATCTATCACGACCTTGCAAGTTTTTTTTTTGACTTGCAATCCACTCTATTAATCATTATTGACAGGATTACAATCTGCTTGGAGTGATCTAAGCAGGAAACCAGGTGTTACATCAAAGAAAAATTATAAGAATCTATGCTAACAGCTTCTCTCGCACAAACGTGTGCAGCAAAATTGGCGGACCTATTTAAATACAGAAGCTTGAATGCCTGGAAATGGCCACAGAGAACCTTCAGTTCGTCCAGGATGTGAGCACCAGCAGCTCGCACCTGTCTTGCATCATGCCAGAGGAAGACAAGGACAGAACTATCTGTCTGCATCATCACTTGGGGTGTGATGGGGCAGATTTAACCTGACCGCAGCTTCCATCCCTTCCCTGCAAGCGAGGAGTTCGCTGATAAAAGGATCTTCAACCGACTCCTGGTGGATAGCACCCCCTTCCACTAGCGCACTAGTGCAGTCTCTGATCACATAGCCCGAGCTGCTACTCTCCGTGACAGATCAAGTGCACCATCTGTGCAGATCGACACCCACCCCTCCGGCGCGGTGGTTTCCATACAATCTTTTTCTTCTTCTCAAGAACAGCTTGTTTAGGAGGTACTTCGAGACTTGAGACTATAGCTCATCCACCAGCAACAAGGAGCGTGCTGGCTGGAACACCTCCTCGCCGTGGACAAATCGATTCCTACTCGACCAGATGCACCACAGTAGAGTAATCACTATAGCCTTGTCTTCATTGGATAAATCATCGTGCACCGTAAGATCAGCAGCCTAGCATCTCGGGTGTAGTATAGGGATTTTGACATTTTCTCTGTTCCTCCACTGCAACCCAAAAGAGCTTAGCGTGATCACACTCAATCATAGCATGAAAGAGTGTTTCTTCTGCATGACCACACAATTCACATGATGTCCTGTCCATGATATGTCTCTTGGCAAGAATACTATAGCAAGGAAGTAATTCTTTTATCACACAGCACCAGAATATTCTGATTTTTGGCATCACATTCAGTTTCCATAGTTTCTTCCAAACACCACCATAATCACTATTTGAACAACTTGCAGTACAACTTCCTACATCCTTGTTCCTTAGCAGCATTCTGTAGGAAGATTTAACTGAGTACATGCCTGTTTTTTCTTCAGACCAAGCCCAAATATCATCAACGCTGATGTTAGAATATGTGACCGTATCGTGTTTATATAGGTGTATTTCTTTTGTATGTGTCCGTGTTGTATGAGACTAGGACTCCCCTTGTAAGGGTTCTGCTCCGGTGCTTCTCTCCTTGCTCTCGTTCCTCAAACAAAAACACAAGGACGGTCCAGATCTTCTCTTTCCCTTTGATAACCGGTGGCAAGATTGTAAATTCGAGTAGTTTCAGTCGTACACAGAGCCCTGTATAGGCCCGTATCGGCCCGCCTTGTTTACTACGATAATCCGTATACATATACTATATGGACCTGTTGACGTATGTTGCTGACATCATCAGAAACGAAGGGTCGGGAAGTATATATAAACCGTGCAAATATACCTGCTCTATGAGTATAGTTTTTTTAACAAGCACGGTCATATCTCCTTTTTCCTTTTTATTACAGTGTAGCTATTATTTAGTCTTTATATGTGCTAAAAGTAATTGATACATGCAATGTATCCTTAAAAAGTAAAGTATTTTTGTAATTCCCATGTATTTAAACTACTTATGATAGGGCTAATAATTTCTTTCTTAATTTGAGTCCAACATTTGTTTATGGGTTGAGTTACACCTCCAGATTAGCCCCATACTCCAGATTAATTAATGTTTCTCATACTTAAATGGATGAATATTTTCTGGACTGAATTTGTAGTGTAATCCTAGTTGCTATTGTAACAACAGTATTTACAATTGTTTTTGTTTTGAAAATGTTCTTTGTCTTGATATGGTATATTTGTCACAGAGTAGTCTTACTGTAATCTTCTTTGCTTTGTTGAACTACCTAATTACTTTCTAAGTTGACCCTGTGGATTCTGTTTGATTGTAACGTATTTTTAAATATTTGTTAATCAGGCTGTTTCTGGGCCATCCTGTGTGGCTGGCCAGAAGAGGAAGTTCACAGTTGTATTTGATGACATTTGTGTGTCTGACTTGTCCTCCTCGGTCTCTTCCGATGATCGATACTCGGTAAGCTAGAATTGGATTTTTTTATTGCATATCACTTTTGCTTGAGATGTGTGTAAGGTAATTCTTGCTTGTCGAGCTCATATATGATTTCATTCTTGCATTACAAGTCAGTTTCATCTGATGCTTCCTCTGGTGAAGGTGATGTACACAAGTTCAATGTCTAGTCCTACGAGAAGAAGGCGAAGGAGAAGCTCTGGGAGGACGGTATAGGAGCATATATGAGGCATGATGGATCATATTATTGCAAATTACATGCCGGTAAGAAGATTCCAAAGGATGGACTCCGTGTCAGTCTCGGTCTCTAACTGACGAACCGGTAACCTACCGTACGATGGGAGATCAACGGCGCACCATCACGCGACCTCTTCGAGCCTGATGTCTGACAACTATCTTGGATCCCTTTTACCTTTATCTGTATTGTAAGGCTATAAAGCCACAGATTCTAGCTCTTAGAGCTTATCTTGATTTGTATCGGTTACAAACCCTAAGCCGCCTCTGATAGAGGTTGGTCCCTCGTTGTAATAGCCACTCGAATCCTCGATAATTCGGCCCTCTGAAAGTGGCTTGGTTCGGATCCTGCTATGTGTTCGTCTGAATTCTGTAGTTCTTGTCTGAATCGATAGTATAATCCTATCAATTGGTATCTAGAGCCAGTCGATTCTTGGTGGAGTTTGGATCTTGAGCGCTTGGAAGTAGGGATCCCTCGTGAAATCCTTCCCTGTTGCTCTCGATTCCGGCGGCGGGAGGGGGGGGGGGGGGGGGGGTGAATATTCCGGTGGCGGCATCGTTCGGACGCAAGTAAGCTACTTACCCCGGTTGCTGCAGAACCTTTCTGTGGTAGTAAAATCCCGAGTTGAGCCTTACTCGTGCGTCATCTGGTGGTGGGCGAAGTGGAGGCGGTGAACGGCGGCGGAAGATTTTGAGAAAGTTTGGGTAAACCTCCTCCCGTGAGGAAGAAAAGGCCCCAATTTTTTTCTGAATACGCGTCAGTAAGGTTACAGGTGTTCTCTGCACTTGTGTAAAATCCCTCTCTGCAATATGCCAAAGAACACTGATTCCGTCAACACGGATACCTTGGAGCTACAATCCTTGCAATTGGATATGCAACAGCTGCGAAGGGAGAGAGAGGACGACCGCAAAGAATTTGCAGATTTCACGGCGAAGGTCCAATCCAATTTTGTGGCTATTCAAGAAAACTTCACGGTAATCCAAGCCAATTTTTCTAAGTTCTTGAGCACTACGGTCGAGGCCCCAGTAGCTCCCTCGCCGGCCAAGGAATTTCCGTCCGGCCACGGTAGCAGTGCTCCTCTCAAGGTAGCAGGCCAGGAGAAGGGCTTACAACGCCCCCATACTGCACCAGCGGGTCACTATACCCTACATGACCATACTGGGAGGGAGATTAATCTCGATGGCACAGCAAAACAACCATACAGACACCCTAATTTGCAGAACAATCAAAAGTCTGATCAAATTCAACACCACTATCTGGAGGATGATATGCAAGATGAGGAACCGTATGATGTGAATCGTAGAGGCAAAAACAGAGCTCTGGCACAAAGTGGTGAAGTAAAAAGATTGACTCCTGTTGTAAAACCAGCGAAATTCAATGTACCTGAGTTTGATGGCAATGATGCTGATTCCTGGATTCAGCAAGTGGAAATCTATTTCGACGCAGCAAGAACACCTATTGAACAGAGTATAGAATTTGCTGTATCTTATCTGCAAGGTAAGGCAATTCAGTGGTGGAGAGGTACTGGTATCCTGCTTCTACACTTCCATGGCATAGGTTCTGTAGCTATATTACAGAAAGGTCCGCGAAGAACTCTATTTGTGATAATGTTAAAGCATTCCACGCTCTCACTCAGACTGGCAGTGTTAATGCTTACATTGAGCAATTTGAAAAGTTGGTGAATCTGGTCCGAAGGGATAATCCTACTCTTCCTAATGATTATTACATCAACTGTTTCATTTCTGGGCTCAGTGACTATATTCAGAGTCATTTGCAGTGTCACAAACCAACCACTATGCAGCAGGCTACATGGTTAGCAAGAAGAATCGAGAAATCTGTACCTACCAGACGACCTATGTATCAACAGCTGCCATTTCAGGGACGCAAAGCAATATATTTGGACCCTACTACCAAACCTGTCACCCTGACTCAACCAACACCATATACCAGTCAACAAGCCAGAACCAAGAATCTCTGTTACAAATGTAAAGAACCTTGGTTTCCAGGGCACAAGCAAGTATGCAAGTTAGCAAATAAAGTACAAGTCCAAGCCATTCAACAACTACCTGAGGAGGAACCTGACATAATTTATGTCACTGAGTATGATGAGGAGGATGAAGACGAAGTAAACCCACCAAAACCTGAAGCTGTGCTCAAAATATCAAGGCATGCAGTTAAGGGTAAGGAAAAGGAGCACTATACATTCACTATTACTGCTCGAATGGGCGACATTTCAGCAACTGCTTTGGTTGACTCCGCTAGCTCAGCTTCTTTCATCACACCTACTATGGATGAGAGGGCTAAATGCCAATTGTTTCCAAACAAGAGAATAAAAGTTTTGGTAGAAAATGGAGAGCCCCTGTACTCTGAATTCCAGACTGAAAATAGCTACTTCACTATTCAAGGTCATGAGTTAAATTTCAATTTTAGAGTCCTACCCTTACATGGTTATGACATGATTCTTGGCACTGATTGGATAAAAGAACACAACCCTGTAGTATTGGACTACAAGAAGCTATTCATGCAGATAACTGTCAATGATAACAGTCTGATTACCATTTGGGATGAATCACTCCCTACTACAAGAAAAATTAGTGAAACAGCAAATGTTAATCTGCTGATGCAAAATAAAACTTGTGGAGCTGTGCTTTTCATCAATGAGGTGCAAACTGAAAGGGAGATAGCACTGGTACAACATGTTCCCAACTTTATTCAGCTAGTTCTGGATAAGTTCCCTGATGTGTTCTCTGAACCTACTGACTTGCCTCCAAAGAGAAAAATTGACCATGCCATCACCTTAGTCCCTGATGCCAAGATTGTTAATCAGAGATATTACATATTGCCACACCACCAGAAAAATGCTATGGAAGAAATCATCAAGAAAATGATACAAACTAAGGTGATCAGACCTAGTCTGAGCCCTTACTCTTCTCATGCAATAATGGTAAAAAAGAAGGACACCTCCTGGAGATTCTGCAATGATTTTCGAAAGTCGAATGCTCAAACAATCAAAAATAAATTTCCTATACTTGTCATAGAGGATTTATTGGATGAATTACATGGAGCCAAGTTATTTTCCAAGATTGATTTAAGGAGTGGGTATCACCAAATTCGAATGAATGAAGCTGATATTCCTAAGACGGCTTTCAACACCCATCTGGGGCATTATGAGTATGTGGTCATGCCTTTTGGCCTCACCAATGCCCCAGCCACTTTTCAATCTCTAATGAACAAGATACTAGCTCCTTGTCTCCGCAATTTGCACTGGTATTCTTTGATGACATTCTCATCTACAGTGGTACTGAGGTGGACCATGCAAACCACTTGACTACTATACTGCAAATCCTACGAGACAATAAACTGCATGCAAAAAGGTAAAAATGCAGTTTTGGCCAGTCCAAAGTAGAGTACCTAGGCCACATTATTACCAAGGAGGGTGTTGGTACTGATCCTGCAAAGGTATCATCTATTGTTAATTGGCCAAGTCCTAAGAACATTACTGAACTCAGAAGCTTCCTAGGATCAGGAGATTCATTGCTGGATATGGACAAATTTGCAGACCTAAGTTTGACTCCCTAAAGAAGGATGCATTCTTCTGGACAGAAACACAGGACCAGGCATTTCAGCTACTGAAACAAAAAATGACAACAACACCTGTTCTGGCCATGCCAAATTTTTCTCTTCCTTTTATCCTTGAAGCTGATGCAAGTGGACAAGAATTGGGGCTGTCTTGATGCAAAAAAGGTCAACCAATAGCTTTTATGAGCAAGGCCATTGGCCCAAAAGCTGCTGCTCTATCAACTTATGACAAAGAGGCACTGGCCATTCTTGAGGCACTCAAGAAATGGAAGCACTATTTTGCTGCCTCATCTGTCATTATCAGAACTGACCAGCAAAGCCTCAAGTACATACAGGAGCAGAAATTAACAGAAGGGGTGCAACACAAAATACTAATCAAGTTATTGGGTTACAATTACTCTGTGGAATATAAAAAGGGAAGAGACAATAAAGTGGCTGATGCTTTATCAAGAATAAAGTATCAATTATGTGCTCTCTTCTCTTCATCTGCTTTGCCAGCTTGGATCACTGAGGTGGTAAATAGCTATGCTACGGATGCAGCTTGCCAGAAACTAATAGCTGAACTGGCCATTGACAGCCAGGCTCGCCCACTTTATACTTTGAACAGAGGCATACTCCGATATCAGGAAAAGATTGTGATTGGAGACAACAAGGAGCTCAAAGCAAAACTCATAACCTCTTTTCACCAATCTGAATTAGGGGGGCACAGTGGAGAGAGGGCTACCTATCACAGACTGTAGCTAGTATTTTACTGGCCTACAATGAGACAATCCGTCCTGGTATTCATCAAGCAATCCCTAGTCTGCCAAATTAACAAACCTGAGCACACAAAATACCCAGGTAAATTACAACCTCTGCCCATACCTGTATTTGCTTGGACACACATAAGCATGGATTTTGTGGAAGGACTGCCACTCTCTGAACAAAAAGATCTCATTCTGGTAGTAGTGGATAGATTCATCAAATATGCACATTTTTTGGCCCTCAAGCACCCTATCACTGTCAAGAATGTTGCCAAGGTTTTTGTGGATAACATCTTCAAGCTTCACAGCCTACCTACTGTGATTGTGACGGATAGGGACAGTATATTCACTAGTCACCTATGGCAAGACCTTATCAAAGCGCTCGGAGTACAATTGCACTTAAGTACTTCATATCATCCTCAATCTGATGGGCAGACAGAGAGAGTGAACCAGTGTTTGGAGAATTATTTGCGCTGCATGGCTTTTGCTCAACCCAAAAAGTGGCATTCTTGGCTGTCTATGGCAGAATGGTGGTACAACACAAGCTTTCATACTGCATTAAAAATGACCCCATTTCAGGCCTTATATGGTTTTCCTCCTCCACAAGTGGGTGAAATGTTTCTATTGGAGGATAATGCAGAGGATGCTACCACAATGTTGCACAGAAGACATCAAGCTAATGAAGTAATTAGAGATAACCTGTTGCAAGCTCAAGAACGAATGAAACACTTTGCTGACAAGGGAAGGTCAGAGAGAACACTACATGTGGGAGACGTGGTGTACTTGAAAGTACAACCTTACAGACACACATCATTGAGCATTCATAGGTGCATCAAATTACACTCCAAGTTCTATGGACTGTTTCGCATCCTGGAAACAGTATGACAAACGGCCTATAAACTATTGCTACCTGGTGGATGTAAGTTGCATCCTACATTCCATGTCAGCCAGTTGAAGAAACACCATGGACCTCTGGCTGTACCTGAACCAACCCTGCCTCTCATTGATGACAAAGGGAACATCCAAACTGGACCGGCTGCTGTACTGGACAGAAAATTAGTCCCACGCAAGCAGGGTGACATCAGTATTCCGGTGGTAAAATGGTTGATTGAGTGGATTAACTTGCCAGTCGAAGTGGCTACTTGGGAAGATGCTTCCTTCATTCAGAAGATCTTCCCTGACTTTCAGCCTTGAGGACAAATCTGATGTTTGTCTGGGGGAACTGTAAGGCTCGGCCTCTAACTGACGAACCGGTAGCCTATCGTACGATGGGAGATCAACGGCGCACCATCACGCGACCTCTTAGAGCCTGATTTCCGACAACTATCTTGGATCCCTTTTACCTTTATCTGTATTGTAAGGCTATAAAGCCACATATTCTAGCTCTTAGAGATTATCTTGATTTGTATCGGTTACAAACCCTAAGCCGCCTCTAATAGAGGTTGGTCCCTCGTTGTAATAGCCACTCGAATCCTCGATAATTCGGCCCTCTGAAAGTGGCTTGGTTCGGATCCTGCTATGTGTTCGTCTGAATTCTGAAAGTGGCTTGTGGAGCATGCCAAGAAGGTGAAGCCAAGGGATCTGTGCGACAAGGCCAACCATGCTGCCATTCTGAAGGTCCTGGAGTACTTTGACTAGGGCCGTGTGAGCTTGTGAAGGATTACATCATCAGTATATGTATGATGATGTTTCTTTTGATTTACTAATGTTAGTACTGATGTTGAAACAACCTATGTATGTATGAACCTAAGCAGTATGAAACTGCAGTACCTAATCTATGCATCCTTCACTTTGTTGTGACAACAAAGTTAGTCAAGTTTAAATTTGTAGTTGGTATTGTCATCCTTTCCAATTAACTGATCATATGTGCAATTTAGGCAGTTCATTGATAATGTTTTGTGCTCTAATTTACTCCTTGTGATCTTGTTATGTTGAATTAGTGCTAATAGTCGACAATGTGGATAGAAGAGTGTCCAAATGTAGACAATGTGTATAGAAAAGTTTAGCAAAAGATGGGTGAAAAAATTGTTTACAAAAAAATATTAGAAAATTGCAGTTTGTCTAGCAATTGTACACTGAACAAAACAAGCTCTAGGATGTACTTTCCGTAGCACTTGTACACTGAGATCTCCCTCTCCTACTAAATATTTTTGAAGAACGAATTTGTTTGAACTATTACTCGAGCTTAGATGATCAATCTTAGTGTTATATATAAAAACATAAAACAAAAAAAGTAGCCCGCCTAACGCTAGACAATTCATAATCCACGGCATTCATACGACTAGAAAGCCAATATCCGTCAGGCCCATGAAGCACAATATTGTCATGCTAGCAGGCCCCATAGGACAGAGAGATACAAGACCGGTGACATGTTGTTTGGTTGAGAGAAGCTCATGGAGCCAGTCTCACGGCGGGGTATATAAGCTGGTCAGATTCACTTCAGCTTAGCGAGGTGGGACTAAACTACCATCCCGCTTTAGCTGTTGCCGATACGGCACCACGATGGGCAAAAATAGCCCATTTTCTGTATTCCATTATGTCTATCGCCCAGGTAGAAAGATGGGATGGTCTAGGCTAGCTGCCTGCACGCTTAACTTATTTTTTCTTCTTTCCTTTATTCTTTTTTATTTTATGTTTATAAATTCAAACATAATAGCTTTTTACAACTTTGAATTGTTACAAATAAATTATAGATTATTCACAAACAATATTCTTTTAGGGAGAGGAGTATGAAAACCATTTTGAACGAGCTTGGGTTGTTACTTTGAACAAAAAATAGTTTTGTTCAATTCCCTTGTTCCCTTTGATAGATATGAAGTTTATTTAAAACCTAGAACATATCCAACGACATCATAAGTGTAGAGGAAATGTTAAAAAGGAGCAACCGACTAAGAAAAAATTATTTTATCGTTTCAGGTAATAATGAGATGAGTAATCCTTGATGATTTCCATAGCACAAATAATCAAAAAACTGACATGTCTCTACTGAGGCAGCACAACCAGAATAAGAACATAAAATTCGCACACGAAGGCTTCTAAAATGAGTTCATACAACATAAAAAATCCATAAAAATTCAACATACTTAAAGTCATACATTAAATAGCTTAAATATAGCCAACAACATATAAGAGAGGCCATATGATTTATACAGAAGTGGAAAAGCACACACAGGAACACAGGGAATACACCATGGTTTTCAACCTAGAAAATCATGGCACTCGAAATGGTCTTGGTTGCTAATCCTGCTATAGACGACACACCTCTTGGCCTTGTCGTACATACAATTCTCCTTGGTCACAGTTTGAATTTTGTAAAACTTGGCACAAATATTAAGAACAAAATAGTGGCCCATTGTCATCTAATTTGCGTGTTCGGGGTTGTCGAACTTGATATACATTGCACCATTCTGGTCGACAACAAACTTGTATCCCTCCGTCCAAGGAACAACATGGTACACAAGTGGAATTGAATCTAAAGCAATGATGTGTTTAAGAATCACCCTTACTAAACCATGGTTTCTCCCCTCTACCACATCTAAAATACTCATTGTGGTTTCTGACATTATGGGGTTCTGCAGTGACTCTAGGTCCATAAAACTGTCAGAATAACCAACAGGATAGCCCTCCCACTTCTAATCTTGCAGAGATAGTGTGTCATGTGATGCAGGAAACATTCTTATTGATTCCTTATAAACCTTGTCTTTGCTTGCTGGCAGCAAATCAAGTCAGAGTAGCTTGACGATATTGATACGCTGATCATCAAACTGAATATTAGTGGTTCTGCAGCCTCTAGCTTTTCAATAGCTCTTGGGGTTGTGCCCCTAACAATCATTTTACACTCATAATCATTGATATGAAAGAAGGCACCATTAAATATTAATTTCCATTCAAAAAAGGTGTTGAACACTTCCCTATGAGGAGATAGAAGTTACCTTTTGCTCCTCCCTTTAAAGAAAAATTTGATGTCAATGCTTCTTTATTTGAAAATACTTGCTTCTTGCTTCTTGTGCCTAACTTAAAGGCGTTAAAGAAAAGTACTTCTTAGGAGATAACCCAATAGTTTTCTTGAGTCTTGGAAGTTATTACTTATGTAATAAACTCTTATTATCCTTTTTATTTGATTTTTGTGACAAGAATAACCTCTAATGGGAGGGAAGTAAGATTTGGGGAACTGTTGTCCCGAAACAGATTTTTGTGCTCCACTGTAAAAATTCTTGAAAAATCTCTGTATATCGGATTGACCTGTAATTTTATGAATGAATCCACAGGTTGTTAGATAACTTTAGTTAGTTCAACACTTTTTGATTTGAGCAACATAAGGTCTTCGCAAAAATCGGTTTGCACCTGCTGGTCTGTTTGGACAGATTTCTGCCATTATTTGCATTTGCCACTTTATTGATTTCCTTTTGGGTTCTCTTTGGTAAATTGAGATTTTTGAGGGAATTGCTACAATATATTGTGTTTTTAATGAAAGTTTTTCTGTTTTAAAACTAAACTCTAAAGGTTTATTATCTTTTGAATACACTAATGTTGCTAATAAAGATTGTGTGAAGTTTTGTATGAAGGAAATTTTTTAGGTGTAAGGGAAGAATGATGTAATGAGATGAAGAATGGAAAAAAGCTCAAGCTTGGGGATTCCACCACGTGTCACCCCAAGAAATATTCAAGAGGTACAAGCGTCAAAGCCTGGGGATGCCCAAGGCATCCCCTTCTTCATCAATAAAAATCTCAGGTCTTTCTAGACACTTCGTTTTTATTGTTTCATGCACTGTTGTGTTGTTCTTGGAGCGTATTAGTTTTAGTTTTTCGTTTTCGTTTTCTTAGTTTGCTTGAATAAAGTAGTTGGACCCCCGTTTTCGCTGTGTTGTTTCATATAAGTTGATTGGTGTTGGAAAGGAGTAGGAATTTTGTGGCGCCCCGCAAAACCACTACTAGAAAATCGCGTTGATTTTGTGCATTGCATCATCATGACATCAGCATGCATCTAATTGATTAAAACTATTTTGCTAAAAGGCCTACTTTGTTTCCTATATTAATATCCCCCCCTTTGTTCAAACCAAACCGTCGGTCCAGCCGGATCTTTTATTCATCTAAAACTATTTACAAAATTTATTTTAAAATAAAAGAAAACCCTAGTCAAAAATATCTAATCCTAAACTACCCAGTCCTATTCTACCCACTCTGCCTCCACCTCACCCCACCCAATAGCCTGCCGCCACCTCATCACTCCCTTCCCCCTATCCTATCCCAGCCCGCCACCTCATCCTACCCACTCCCCACTCCCTCCACCGCCGGACCCACACCACACCACAGTACACACACAACACACACAAGGCAACACGCACACAGCACACCCGCTCCCATCCCGTGGTGCCCCTGGCCACCAATCCCGCGACCCCGCTCCTCTCTCGCCCCCGGTCCCACCCGCTGGCCACCACTCCTGTCCCTCCCATCGCGCGACCGCCCCCAACGCCCACCAACCTGCTCTCCCCTCCTCCCCTCCTCGAGCCGCCTCCCTCCCGCGTGCTCCCTGCCGCCGTCGCCTCCCCCTCAAGCAAGTCGCCGCCCTTCCTCGCGACCTCCCTGCGGCGTTCCGCAGCCGCCGGCCTCCTCTTCCTCGCCGCCGAGCAGGGCCCCGGCCTCTCCGCCTCAGCGCTGCCCCATCCACCCACCTCCTGGCGCCGGCCCCGTCGCCTTCCGTGCTTCCTCTGCGACCACCCGCGGCCGCGCGCCTCTGCCCTGGACGAGCCTGCCTTCTCTGCTCCCCATCGCCCTCGCCCCTGGGCCCCCACGCCGCAGCCCCGCAGCGCCGCCGTGTTACCCGTCGCCTCCTCTGCTCGGCATCACGCCACCCTCGGCCTCCCTGCAGCGCCTGCAGGCCACCGTCGGCCGCCTGTCCCCTCCGCTTCAGGCCCTGTTCACCGCTCCGCCCGAGGGCCCTCCTCTGCTCCGTCAGGCAGGCCACCACCAACCTCGCCCCTCTGCCGGCCGCTGGATGCGACCCCAAGCCCTCCTGCCGCCTCTATTCTGCTAGCTCCGGTCGCCGGCGTTCCCCTATTGTGAGCCTGCTGCAAGACCCCTCCGTTGCAGGTTCTACTCCCCCCGGGGCACGCTGCAAGTGTGATCAGTGGCTGCGCAAGCTGCTGCCTCGAGTTGTTGCCGCTGCTTGTTGCTGATGTGAAATTGGTGTGGTGGCTGCACAACTCACATCGGTCTAGCATGTGTTGATGCGGTTGCCTGTAAACCTTCTAGTAGAGGAGACCGACATGCTCGATGCAAATTCTCTCTGACTTTCGGAACACCAAGATCTCCCAGTGCCGAGACCCGAGTCCGACACCGACAATCGAAAACCGCGGAACCGACAAGTTTGCCTACCCGGACACCGTGCGACACGATCTTCTCGGACCCGAGGACCATCAAGACTTCCGCTCGGCAACGCCAAGTACTCCTTCCTGGCTTCGAAGCCCGACCCCGTGGACCGACATGATCTTCTTCACGGATACGACAAGTACTCCCTCGAGGATGCCAAGTTCTTCACCCCGAACGCCAAATCCGACCCGATCCGTGGACCCGACAAGATCTTCGTGACGACAAGAACGACACCGACCAGGGCGGATCCGATGTGCCCCCGACGCCAACCAAGTCCTTCTTCTCGGATGCGACAAGATCGACTTCCGTTGTCCGAGACCGATCTCGTCGAGCCATTCTCCCGTCGAACCCTGAGACCCGACCCCGAACCCCTCGGAGCCCAAGTTCGTCGAACCCCAAAGTGTGACCCTATTTTCCGTGACCTATATTTTATAAATAATATTACTTGTTGCATATAAAATTGCCATGCTTGCATACATATTGTCATGTGGTTTGGGGGCGTTATGCCGATTCACCTAAGTTAAATATGGAGTCTATATGCGGGATATCTTTGTCTTATTCCGGACTTCATTTAAATTGGTGTAGCGAACCGATGCCATGTTTTGTCCTGTTAAGACAACAATTAAATGGCGGGTATCTAAACAATTAGAACCATATATTTAATTGTCGGCACCCCCGGTTCCGCTTAATATGATCTAATTGCATTGCACCTTTGCCATGTCATACATCATACATGCATCATGCCCGATCTTCTGTCATAGTATTAAATAGTACATCCGGTGTTTGTGCTAGTGTTTTGCTTCTTCACGGACTAGGCCGATGAGTTGATGCGAGTGTCGACCCGATCTTCGGATGAATCTTCGGCAATGTTTTCAGGCGAGCATCTCCCCCTTTCTACCTATCTTGCTTTATAGTATTTATTCCCTCCTGTTGATCTATTGCTATCTGTGTTGCGTTGCTCTAGTTTTCGTACCCGTGATATCCCTTGCAGCCTTATATTGCCTTGGACACATCCTATTACCTGTTGTTTGGTAGATAGTTGGACCTGCGCGTCGTAGTCGCTTGCTCAAGTGCTGTTGCGTGTCGTCAAGTACCACAGTTGTTGGAGTATTGCCGCATGTTTAATGTTGGAGATGATCAAGACTTTAATTACTGTTTAACAACTAAAATTGAAGTAGGTAAATGCAGAGGCACAGGTGGGCAATAGATGTTATTTGGTTGTTAACCGTCCACTTGTGTCCCGTAGGACCCCGAGTACTTGATACCTGTTCCTTGAATATTCGCGCTATCCACATCCGGGAGGATTATGGGACCCCCCTGAGCCAGAGCTTGATTCATTCTTATTTCTTGGGGCCACAAACTAGTTTGAGGTTTTATTTACTATCCTGTACTTATGCCATGCTTTACTGCTTTATTTAAATTGTGCGAAGTACTGCACCTGTACTGTTTAGGATCGGGACACGATTTCGCGGTATCGACAAGCCCAGTCACACTTTCGGGTTCCCAGTCGTTTACAGCCGTCCACCCAAACCTTGAGTCCGTCTCGGAGTCAGCTAACTTCGTTGCGGGTAGCTTAATGGGGTGCCCCCCTGAAATATTTCTGAATCTGGTGATTGCTTTGTCGTGAAGGTCTCGTTGGGTTTTGCTTTGGTTTTTCCGAGGTTGATCGAGTGTGTGTTGCTATTTGTGCACCCCTGCAGGGTAAAACTTTCTGAAAGCCGTGTCCGCGGTTATGGACGACTTGGAGCACAGTATCTCGATCATAGACAACTATAACTAAAGTAGTGCTATAAATTTGACTTTATAATGACTAGTAATCAGCTTCACTATAATGGAATGGCTAAATAAAATTGCCAACAATTGCTTGTTTGGGTTGTCGCTTGCTACCATTGTACCTGACTAGTAAGTATTGCAACTATAACGGAATGACTAAATAAAAGTACCAACAACTGCTGGGTTTTGGGGATATCTCATGCTAACTGTATCTGACTAGTAAGAGTGCAACTACAATGGAATGGTTAACTAAAAGTGCCCACTGCCTATTATATCAGGATGATTATCTATACCTGACTAGTAATTGCTGCAACGATAACTGAATAAATAAAACTGCCAACGGTGTGAGTTCCTCGGTTGACTTCCTCGTTTGGTCTCGAGGGGGAAATACCAGGATGGGTATGTTTGGTGGTAGTATCAGGTTGGTTCCGAATAGGTCTTTCTTAGCCCTCTCTGATAGCCGCTAGTTGTATCGAGTCTCTATAGGTTGTTTAGTGCATGCTGCGCTGCCGCTCAGTCCACCATACCTATGTAGGCGAGGACCGCCGAATTCTAGCCTCGCCGTGTACTGGCCTCAGTACTGACCGCTCTCTCTTTTTCCTTTGCCCTTTGTCGGCACCCCTTTTGTTTAAGCAGGTTTTGAGATCGACGTCGTTAGCAGGGTTACCCTTCCGGCTTGGCCTGGGCAGGGTTATGGACGCCATTGGTTATTCTTCAGGGCTCTTAGCTCAATTTGCATCTTGTCCGTACTCGGACGCTATATCGTTTTAAAGGTGATTTGGATCTTTGTATTGTATATCTGTATTCTTGGCTCATTGAGTCGTTGTTGTATATATATCTGTTCTGTGGGTCCCATCGAGGACTGTTGTGTAATGATATTACTTCGTTTTCCACCCGCACGAAAGTGCCTGGTGGGCGTCCTTGAATCGTTTCTATGCGGGTTTGGCGGGAAGCGCTAAAACTTGCATAGGGCCGATTTGAGGGTGTTACAGAGTGGTATCAGAGCACAGCAGTTGCGATACCCCACAAGTCCAGCCTGTAGGATAACCTAGCTAACGGCCGAAGTAGAGTGTCAAAACTATTTTTGCAAAATCGGTTGGATAGTTCTGATTAGGTCTGATTTTACTCCTTACCCCTCTGCTGCTCTCCTCTCACCTCTGCGTGTTTTGAATCCGCTCTCTTCTCTCTCTTCAAGTCCAGGATTTCTCGTGGTTGGGTTCCGTCGTACCTTCAGGGTTTCGCTTCCTCCTTTGATAACGGTGTTCTACCATCCGGACTTCATGCTATCTGAGTGATCCTTTATCTGTGGTACCATTCTTTGTTCCTTGTTTGTGCCTTCCGGTGTTTTCCGACGCGATGACATCATCTATGCCAGATCCGATGCAGAGGCCGCATCACCCCTCTGTTCCGAACCTCGATTGTCAAGACCTTCAGTCTGATTCCGAGAATGGTTGCGCGCTTTTCTACTGATTGTGCAGAGTAATAGTTTGGGTGCGTGATGGATTGGCCCCCATGCCGACTACTCACTCTATTCGCTTGTGTACATTGAAGTGGATGAGAATGCATCGGTTCCCTCTTTCCATCGAAGCTAGAGGTGGCTTTATTTGTTGATACCTCTACCTTCGACCTTTTGTTCCCGGAGTGTTCTCTCGACGATCACAGACAACGACCTCTTGTTAGTGGTGTCGCGAGAATCTACACGATGCGAGAAGATTCAGATCGCCGCCCTTCTTCCCGGTACCATGAGGAGGATCTCGAGGGCGAGATCCATTGTTAGTGGTGTCGAATTGTGGCGCCCCGCAAAACCACTACTAGAAAATCGCGTTGATTTTGTGCATTGCATCATCATGACATCAGCATGCATCTAATTGATTAAAACTATTTTGCTAAAAGGCCTACTTTGTTTCCTATATTAATATCCTCCCCCTTTGTTCAAACCAAACCGTCGGTCCAGCCGGATCTTTTATTCATCTAAAACTATTTACAAAATTTATTTTAAAATAAAAGAAAACCCTAGTCAAAAATATCTAATCCTAAACTACCCAGTCCTATTCTACCCACTCTGCCTCCACCTCACCCCACCCAATAGCTTGCCGCCACCTCATCACTCCCTTCCCCCTATCCTATCCCAGCCCGCCACCTCATCCTACCCCACTCCCCACTCCCTCCACCGCCGGACCCACACCACACCACAGTACACACACAACACACACAAGGCAACACGCACACAGCACACCCGCTCCCATCCCGTGGTGCCCCTGGCCACCAATCCCGCGACCCCGCTCCTCTCTCGCCCCCGGTCCCACCCGCTGGCCACCACTCCTGTCCCTCCCATCGTGCGACCGCCCCCAACGCCCACCAACCTGCTCTCCCCTCCTCCCCTCCTCGAGCCGCCTCCCTCCCGCGTGCTCCCTGCCGCCGTCGTCTCCCCCTCAAGCAAGCCGCCGCCCTTCCTCGCGACCTCCCTGCGGCGTTCCGCAGCCGCCGGCCTCCTCTTCCTCGCCGCCGAGCAGGGCCCCGGCCTCGCCGCCTCAGCGCTGACCCATCCACCCACCTCCTGGCGCCGGCCCCGTCGCCTTCCGTGCTTCCTCTGCGACCACCCGCGGCCGCGCGCCTCTGCCCTGGACGAGCCCGCCTTCTCTGCTCCCCATCGCCCTCGCCCCTGGGCCCCCACGCCGCAGCCCCGCAGTGCCGCCGTGTTACCCGTCGCCTCCTCTGCTCGGCATCACGCCACCCTCGGCCTCCCTGCAGCGCCTGCAGGCCACCGTCGGCCGCCTGTCCCCTCCGCTTCAGGCCCTGTTCACCGCTCCGCCCGAGGGCCCTCCTCTGCTCCGTCAGGCAGGCCACCACCAACCTCGCCCCTCTGCCGGCCGCTGGATGCGACCCCAAGCCCTCCTGCCGCCTCTCTTCTGCTAGCTCCGGTCGCCGGCGTTCCCCTATTGTGAGCCTGCTGCAAGACCCCTCCGTTGCAGGTTCTACTCCCCCCGGGGCACGCTGCAAGTGTGATCAGTGGCTGCGCAAGCTGCTGCCTCGAGTTGTTGCCGCTGCTTGTTGCTGATGTGAAATTGGTGTGGTGGCTGCACAACTCACATCGGTCTGGCATGTGTTGATGCGGTTGCCTGTAAACCTTCTAGTAGAGGAGACCGACATGCTCGATGCAAATTCTCTCTGACTTTCGGAACACCAAGATCTCCCAGTGCCGAGACCCGAGTCCGACACCGACAATCGAAAACTGCGGAACCGACAAGTTCGCCTACCCGGACACCGTGCGACACGATCTTCTCGGACCCGAGGACCATCAAGACTTCTGCTCGGCAACGCCAAGTACTCCTTCCTGGCTTCGAAGCCCGACCCCGTGGACCGATATGATCTTCTTCACGGATACGACAAGTACTCGAGGATGCCAAGTTCTTCACCCCGAACGCCAAATCCGACCCGATCCGTGGACCCGACAAGATCTTCATGACGACAAGAACGACACCGACCAGGGCGGATCCGATGTGCCCCCGACGCCAACCAAGTCCTTCTTCTCGGATGCGACAAGATCGACTTCCGTTGTCCGAGACCGATCTCGTCGAGCCGTTCCCCGTCGAACCCTGAGACCCGACCCCGAACCCCTCGGAGCCCAAGTTCGCCGAACCCCAAAGTGTGACCCTCTTTTCCGTGACCTATATTTTATAAATAATATTACTTGTTGCATATAAAATTGCCATGCTTGCATACATATTGTCATGTGGTTTGGGGGCGTTATGCCGATTCACCTAAGTTAAATATGGAGTCTATATGCGGGATATCTTTGTCTTATTCCGGACTTCATTTAAATTGGTGTAGCGAACCGATGCCATGTTTTGTCCTGTTAAGACAACAATTAAATGGCGGGTATCTAAACAACTAGAACCATATATTTAATTGTCGGGACCCCCGGTTCCGCTTAATATGATCTAATTGCATTGCACCTTTGCCATGTCATACATCATACATGCATCATGCCCGATCTTCTGTCATAGTATTAAATAGTACATCCGGTGTTTGTGCTAGTGTTTTGCTTCTTCACGGACTAGGCCGATGAGTTGATGCGAGTGTCGACCCGATCTTCGGATGAATCTTCGGCAATGTTTTCAGGCGAGCATCTCCCCCTTTCTACCTATCTTGCTTTATAGTACTTATTCCCTCCTGTTGATCTATTGCTATCTGTGTTGCGTTGCTCTAGTTTTCGTACCCGTGATATCCCTTGCAGCCTTATATTGCCTTGGACACATCCTATTACCTGTTGTTTGGTAGATAGTTGGACCTGCGCGTCGTAGTCGCTTGCTCAAGTGCTGTTGCGTGTCGTCAAGTACCACAGTTGTTGGAGTATTGCCGCATGTTTAATGTTGGAGATGATCAAGACTTTAATTACTGTTTAACAACTAAAATTGAAGTAGGTAAATGCAGAGGCACAGGTGGGCAATAGATGTTATTTGGTTGTTAACCGTCCACTTGTGTCCCGTAGGACCCCGAGTACTTGATACCTGTTCCTTGAATATTCGCGCTATCCACATCCGGGAGGATTATGGGACCCCCCTGAGCCAGAGCTTGATTCATTCTTATTTCTTGGGGCCACAAACTAGTTTGAGGTTTTATTTACTATCCTGTACTTATGCCATGCTTTACTGCTTTATTTAAATTGTGCGAAGTACTGCACCTGTACTGTTTAGGATCGGGACACGATTTCGCGGTATCGACAAGACCAGTCACACTTTCGGGTTCCCAGTCGTTTACAGCCGTCCACCCAAACCTTGAGTCCGTCTCGGAGTCAGCTAACTTCGTTGCGGGTAGCTTAATGGGGTGGCCCCCTGAAATATTTCTGAATCTGGTGATTGCTTTGTCGTGAAGGCCTCGTTGGGTTTTGATTTGGTTTTTCCGAGGTTGATCGAGTGTGTGTTGCTATTTGTGCACCCCTACAGGGTAAAACTTTCTGAAAGCCGTGTCCGCGGTTATGGACGACTTGGAGCACAGTATCTCAATCATAGACAACTATAACTAAAGTAGTGCTATAAATTTGACTTTATAATGACTAGTAATCAGCTTCACTATAATGGAATGGCTAAATAAAATTGCCAACAATTGCTTGTTTGGGTTGTCGCTTGCTACCATTGTACCTGACTAGTAAGTATTGCAACTATAACGGAATGACTAAATAAAAGTACCAACAACTGCTGGGTTTTGGGGATATCTCATGCTAACTGTATCTGACTAGTAAGAGTGCAACTACAATGGAATGGTTAACTAAAAGTGCCCACTGCCTATTATATCAGGATGATTATCTATACCTGACTAGTAATTGCTGCAACGATAACTGAATAAATAAAACTGCCAACGGTGTGAGTTCCTCGGTTGACTTCCTCGTTTGGTCTCGAGGGGGAAATACCAGGATGGGTTTGTTTGGTGGTAGTATCAGGTTGGTTCCGAATAGGTCTTTCTTACCCCTCTCTGATAGCTGCTAGTTGTATCGAGTCTCTATAGGTTGTTTACTGCATGCTGCGCTGCCGCTCAGTCCACCATACCTATGTAGGCGAGGACCGCCGAATTCTAGCCTCGCCGTGTACTGGCCTCAGTACTGACCGCTCTCTCTTTTTCCTTTGCCCTTTGTCGGCACCCCTTTTGTTTAAGCAGGTTTTGAGATCGACGTCATTAGCAGAGTTACCCTTCCGGCTTGGCCTGGGCAGGGTTATCGACGCCATTGGTTATTCTTCAGGGCTCTTAGCTCAATTTGCATCTTGTCCGTACTCGGACGCTATATCGTTTTAAAGGTGATTTGGATCTTTGTATTGTATATCTGTATTCTTGGCTCATTGAGTCGCTGTTGTATATATATTTGTTATGTGGGTCCCATCGAGGACTGTTGTGTAATGATATTACTTCGTTTTCCACCCGCACGAAAGTGCCTGGTGGGCGTCCTTGAATCGTTTCTATGCGGGTTTGGCGGGAAGCGCTAAAACTTGCATAGGGCCGATTTGAGGGTGTTACAAATTTCTTGCTTATAGTAGTACAAAAAGGAGCTTGCTTTGATTGTGGCCTAGACTTTATCATGTCATGCTAGATGTTGTTTTGACCTTATGCTTAGTGATTATTGTTGTAGCATGACTTGTTCCAAACAATTGAGATTGCTTAATGTGCTTTGAAAGAATCATGCGTTTTTTTAGCATACAAAATCATAGTATTGTGGTATTCTCCTTTGATGCTTTGTTTGGGTTGACTTGGCACATGCTCACACCATGTTATGACTATGAACCATTCACCTTAGCCTCTATGATCATTTAGTTTTTGAATTGTGGTACCACTTTATGCTTTGATTAGTAATGTTTTGTCGCTTTGCATGATTATTTCCATTATTTCTCTCTTAGTTGGTCGCTCCTAGTCTTTTGCTAGCCTCCACTTGTATTGAGTAAGCTCTACTCATGCATCCAACTCCCAAGAAACCAAGTTATTCCAAAGTGTCCACTATAAATTCCTATGCATAGTGTGTTACACCATTCCGAGTATATTCTTGTTTATCTACCTTCCAAATTAAACTTGTTATGTGAAAGTTAGTGATTAAAGCTCTCACAAACTTGATGGCACACTTTATTTTTGTTGCCCCTAATAAACTTGAACCATTGTGTCATGTATGTTATATATTCTTGCACTTATAAGTTGGGAATTAGCAGAACCGTGCTGTCACGAGGAACGCTTCCAACACCTGTAAATATCTACCCAGTTGATATAATGCTCTTTTGTTTATGGATGTCGGCAGTGTGAAATAAAAGGGTAGCTTGTAAGTCCATGGAGTTATGTATATGTGTTATAGAAACGCTTGGGCCGCTAGCCTAAGCCATGCCTAATCATGGTGGAAACTTGCAGCATCACCATAGTGAGCAATCTATGAAGCATTCTTCTTATAAAAAAGAGAGATCGAGAAAAAGAAAAAAAAGATGAGAAAAGAGGAAAGACAGAAAAAAGCACCATTTTCCCATGGTAAATAAGAAGATTGCTGAGATGCTCATTGTCTGCTTGCCTTGTCATTTTGATATGGGATAGATCCTGTGTCATGGGGTAAGGGGTACCCCGTTGGCGGTTCTCTATGATACACATGTACTTACTATGACAAGAACTTACCGGTAACAAAAGTTGAGTAGCATGAGGAATGGCCCTCGTACTCAAGGAACATGAGATATAGCATGAGGAAGCCAAACTACATGAGCTCTAAGAAACTCAAACAAGCAAACAACTAGTAAAACTAAAGCTAAAGCAAAGACTAGGAAGGAGAAAAGCAAAAGAAAGCAAGTATAATCCCAGTGGAAACATTATTTTTTTCATTAAAATCCTTTTGTTAACAAGGTTGATCAAGTCTTGTTACCAAAACAATCTTATATGAAGCAAAACTTTGCATTCCACAAGGTGATTATGTTACCTCATACTTGATAGCAATGGTCCCAATCATAATAGTTTCAAAATTTTCTTGTGGAATGGGACAATATATTTCTCCAACCTTGATGCTCTCAATATTTTCAATAGAATTCAAGCAATAGCTCTTAACAACCTTCTTGGGGAAATATACAGTGTGCTCTTTGTAATTAATATTGAATGTTACTTTTCCTTGATTGCAATTGATGACAACACCTGCAGTATTAAGAAAAGGTCTCCCAAGAATAATAGACATATTATCATCTTCATGCATTTCAAGCACAACAAAATCAGTTAAGACCATGCAATTATGAGCAACTTGAACAGGAACATCCTCACATATACCAACATGAATAGTAGTTGACTTATCAGTCATTTGCAAAGAAATATCAGTTGGTATCAACTTTTCTAGCTGGAGTCTCTGATAGAGAGAAAAAGTCATAACACTAACTCCAGCTCCCAAATCACATAAAGCAGCTCTAACATAATTATTCTTAATGGATCAAGGAATAGTTGGTATACCTGGTTCACCAAGTTTCTTTGGAACCTTACCATTGAAGGAATAATTAGCAAGCAAAGTAGAAATCTCCTCATTAGGAATATTCCTTTTACTAGAGACAATATCCTTCATATACTTTGAATAAGGAGGCAACTTAATAGCATCAGCCAAAGGAATTTGCAAGAATAAAGGTTTCATCCACTCACAAAACTTGTTGTAGTGTTCTTCCTCCTTTGACTTGTGTTTCTTACCTGGAAAAGGCATAGGTTTATGCACCCAAGGTTCTCTCTCTTTACCATGTTTATTAGCAATAAAATCTTCCTTTGGGTACCTAGTGTTGTTAGTGTGCTTCTCAGGTTCTTCCTCACCTTCCTCCTTATCAGGAGCATCATTATTATCATTATCACTCTTAGTTTCAGCATCAGAGACATATATACTATTAGGATCTACAGCAGGTTCACGTGGTTCCTCAACTTTCTTATGTTTGTTTTTCTTTCTCTTACGGGGACTACCACTATCTTCACCTTGTTGAGAATCCTGCTCAATTCTTTTTGGGTGTCCTTCAGGATATAAAGGATCTTGAGTAGCTATACCACTCCTAGTTCTAATTCCATAAGCATGTTTATCTCCTGAAGCATTAACTAGCAAATCCTTTTGTACCTTAGCAAGTTGATCAAGTTGGGTTTGAACCATTTGAAAGTGTTTAAAAAGCATTTTAATATCTTTAGAAGTTCTTTCCACAATATCTTTCAACTCATGGATAGCTCTAGAGTTTTCCAATAAATGATTCTGAACTTGTTTATTAAAATACCCTTGCTTAACAATAAAAGTGTCAAGTTCCTCTAAACATTGATCAGGAGGCTTACCATAAGGAATATCACCTTCATCAAAGTGTTGGAGAGAGTGTACCTCAATAGTAGATGAGTGGGGAATTTGCTTACATAATACTTCTATAGGAGGTAGATTCTTCACATCTTTAGCTCTAATACCTTTCTCCTTTAGACACTTCTTAGCTTCCTTCATCACTTCATCATTTAATGCAATAACTCCCCTCTTCTTTGTTGTTGGTGTTGGAACTGGTTCAGGAACAACTGGTTCAGGAGTAATAGGCTCAGGTGCATTCAGCTCAGTTGAAGTCCAATCATCATAATTCTTTCTTATCGTAGTCATTAATTCTTCAGCATCTGTAGGAGTCCTTTTCCTGAAAACACAATCAGCAAAGCTATCTAGGTATGTCCTAGAATCATCAGTTAGTCCATTATAATAAATATCAAGAAGCTCATTCTTAGGCAATGGACATTCAGGATGTGCATGAATCAAGGCACATAATCTTTTCCATGACTCAAGCAATTTCTCTTCTTCCCCCTGTTTAAAATTAAAAAGTCTCTGCAAAGCAGCATGTCTAGCACTGGGTGGAAAATATTTCTGGAAGAAAGAAGCAATCAAGCAATCAGGGCTATCAATGGAACCAGGAGGTAATCTATTAAACCAAGCCCTAGCCTCTCCTTTTAGTGAAAAAGGGAATATCTTAGTAACAAAGTATTTGCGCATCTTAAAATCATCAGAGAACAAAGCACTCATAGTAGAAAGCTCATTCATATGAGCCACAACACTCTCATTTTCAGTCCCACAAAAAGGTTCTTTCTCAACAATATCTAAATAAGATAAATCAAGAGAGAAATCATAATCTTCATCTTTAATATCTATGGGAGAAGTGGCAAACTTAGGATTAGAGGACAACTTAGGCATGATAGTACGTCTAGAAAGGAGACTCTTAATAGCACTAGTACCATGTGTGTTTCGGCACTCTTCAACAAAATCATCAGTGAACTCAATGTAACCATCATTAATATCATAACTCTCACTAGCCTCAGGTGAGCTAACAGGTGTAACAGTGTCTTCACTAGGAGTTTTGGTATTTCCTAGACTAGCCATAGTAGCATCTAGAAAAGGACCTAATGAACCACTCACATCAAGCATAGTAGAAGTAACATCATGAGCATCAAAATCAGTTTCAGACTCAACAGTAGTAGCAGTTTTTGTAACATGTGTATGTGGTGGTGGTGTGACAAGCTTACTTATAACAGACGGTGAATCAAGAGCAGCAGAGGTGTTAAGGCTGTACCTCTTCTTGTAGTGGATGGTAAAATAGGGAACTTTCCATCACGAGACTTCCCCATGATGAAAGGAGTAGCAGTGAATAATAATAGATCCAAGTGAACTTACAAATAAAGATATGCTCCCCGACAACTGTGCCAGAAAATAGTCTTGATGACCCACAAGTATAGGGGATCGCAACAGTCTTCGCGGCTAGTATTACCCAATTTATTGACTCGACACAAGGGGAGCCAAAGAATACTTGCAAGCCATAACAACTGAGTTGTCAGTTCAGCTGCACCTGGAAATAGTTCTTGCTCACAGAAGTTTATCAGTAGCAACAGCAAAGCAACAACAATAGCAATAGCAACAGTGAAACAGGAGCAATAGTAACAGTAACGGTAACAGTAGGATTCGAGTGCGGTAGGCATAGGGATGGATGGACGGGCGTTGCATGGACGAGTCTAAACATGTAACTTCAAGATCTAGGGCATTGCAGATAAATAATAACAAGCATCCAAGTACTAAACAATCCTAGGCATGTGCTCCAAATATAGTCATACGTGCTCTCAATGAAAACTTGCACAACATCTTCTGTCTAGCCAGCCTGTGGCAGAGGGACCTCTATGGAACTAGTGGAAATTAAGGTGCTCCTTTTAATAGAGCACCGGAGCAAAGCATTAACACTCCATGAACACATGTGATCCTCACACCACAGCCATCCCCTCCGGTTGTCCCAATTATTGTCACTTTGGGGCCTTTGGATCCGGACAATGATATGTGTACACAACTTGCAGATAAGATCACAAACAATACTATCATAATGATTCAACAATAAGTTCAGATCTGAGATCATGGCACTTGGGCCCTAGTGACAAGCATTAAGCACAAGTTGCAACAAAGTCAAATAGCACTAATAGAGATACTAGGCACTATGCCCTAACAGATCTTATTCGATTACATGATAGAACTCATCCAATACCTACCATCCCCAAGCCTACAGCGGGGGATTACTCACTCATGGATGAGGGAAACATCGGTGGTTGATGGAGATGCGTTGGTGATGACGATGGCGATGATCCTCTCCAAATTCCCCGTCCCGACAGGGTGCCAGAACGGAGTTTCTGGATCCGAATCTTGGTTTCTAGTGGCGGCGGTGGAGCAGAACTCTTTCTGGAAAACTATCGACCCCCCTCGGTTTTTAGGTCAAAACGCAACTTATAGGCGCAGAGGGAGGCCGAGGAGGTGCCTGGGGTGGCCGCACCCCCTCCAGGCGCGGGGTCAGGTGGGCCCGTGCCTGGGGTGGGTCTGGGCCCCCCAGGACTCCCCTCCGTCTCTTCTTCTGGCTCCGTGGATCTTCTGGTGAAATATAAGTTTTGGCATATTTTCCGGGATTTTTCCTGATAGTTCATTTTCTGCACAAAAACAAGACACCAAGGTAATTCTGCTGAAAACAGCATCAGTCCATGTTAGTTGTATCGAAATCACACAAGTTCAGAGAAGAAACAATAGCAAAGTGTTCGAGAAAGTAGATACATTTTGGACGTATCAAACCTATTAACAAGATGCCACATTGCCAGTTGCCTGTTTTATCATGTTTTTGGTTTCAGAAAATCTAGTAAGGAAATATTCTCGAAATTGGACGGGACAAATGCCAAAGTCAATATTTCACCAAGACGAACACAAAGATCGAAGGGCGACTGGAGGGGAGCCACAGGTTGGCCGCACCCCTCCCCCCACACGCGGGCCCATCCTGGGCCGCTCCTGGGAAGGGTGTGGGCTCCCTGGCCGCCCTCCTTCCTCGCCTCTTTGCCTATATAATCACCCTGATGCCAAAAACCTAAGGACCTGATTAGATCTCCACGAAACAGTCTGTCGCCGCCGCCACCATCGTCCCTAGCTCGGGGGGATCTGAAGCTCTTCCCGGCACCCTGCCGGAGGGGAGAGATCATCCCGGAGGCCTTGTTCATCACCATGCCAGCCTCCGGTATGATGCGTGAGTAGTTCCACCTTGGACTATGGGTCCATACAGTAGCTAGATGGTTGTTTCTCCTCCTTTGTGCTACCATGTTTAGATCTTGTGTGTTCCATTCATGATCAATATCATCTATTTGTAATCATGCATGTTGTGTTTGCGGGGATCCGATGGATATTGAGATTACTATGTCATCTTGATTAATGATTCTATCTTGTTGATTTTATCATGTTTGTGTTGTTTCAGATCTTGCATGCTCTTCATTTCCAGTAGCTATCTTGGCCAAGTAGATGCTAGTGACTCCAAGAGGGAGTATTTATGCTCGATAGTGGGTTCATGCCTCTATTGAATCTGGGGAAGTGACAGAAATCTCTAAGGTTGTATATGTGATGTTTCTACTAGGGAGAAAAAACAATCTCTTGTTCATGGAACAATTGTATTATTTACTTTACACACATTGCTTAAAGCAGTTATCCGTTGCTTGCAACTTAATACTGGAGGGGGTTCGGATGATAACCTGAAGGTGGATTACTAGTCATAGATGCAATTGGATGGCGGTCTATGTATATTGTTGTAATGCCCAATCAAATCTCATAGGATCATGAATGTCTAGTATTGCATTGTTATGCCTTGCTCTATCCTATCAATTTCCCCGATGTAATTTGTTTACCGAGCATGTTATGTTATTTATCTTAAGGAGAACACCTCTAGTGAACTGTGGACCCCGGTCCAATCTTTATCATTGATACGTCACCCACTGTTACTGTTTACTTTCTGCAAGCAATCATTACCTTCCACACCATACATTTAATCCTTTGTTTTTAGCAAACTGGTGAGATTGACAACCTCACTGTTCGTTGGGGCAAAGTCTTGAGTTTGTGTTGTGCAGGTTCCAAGTTGTTAGCAACACCTTGGAGTCGTTTCCTTCCTCCTAGTGGTTTGATAACCTTGGTTTCATACTGAGGAAAGACTTACTGTTTTGCTCATCATACCTTCCTCTTGGTGTTTCATAGGCCCCGCCGACCTACCGATGCGTGTATGTTAATTGATCTGGCAAAAAGGGTTGAAGTGCGTGTGGAAACTTTGGTGTACTCCTGCAGGATTAAATATTTTTGAAAAGGCATGTCTGCGGTTATGGATGACTTGGAGCATAGTATCTCGATCATAGACAACTATAACTAAAGTTTACTGTTATAATTTGATGTGTATCTGATATGACTAATAAGTTGGATAACCACCATGGAAAGAATGAATAAAACTGCCAACTGTGTGAGTTTCCTCGGCATAACATCCCCGTTTGGTCTCGAGGGGGAAATACCAGGATGGATATGTTTGGTGATAGTATCAGTTTGGTTCCGAATAGGTCTATCTTATCCCTCTCTGATAGCCGACAGATGTTTTGAGTCTCTATATATTGTTTAGCGCATGCTTTGACGTCACTTCAGTTCACCATACCTATGTAGGCGAGAGCCGCCGAATTCTAAGTCTCGCTGTGTACTGGCCTCAGTATTGACTGCTCTCTTTTTCCTTTGCCCTTTGCCTGTGATACTTCGTAAACGTATCTATAATTTTTGATGCTCCGTGCTTGTATTGTATCAACTTTGTTATGTTTTGTCTATACTTTGAGGTATTTTTATATATTTTCTGGAACTAACCTATTGACAAGATGCCACAGTGCCAGTTGCCTGTTTTCTGCTGTTTTTGGTTTCAGAAAAGCTAGAAAATAAATATTCTCAGAATTGGACGGGACAAAAGCCAAAGTCAATATTTAACTTTACACGACACGGAGCCCAAAGGAGAGACGGAGAAGGGCACCAGGGCGGCCACACCATACGGTGGCGCAGGCCCCCTGGCCGTGCGGCCACATGGTGTGGGCCCCTGGCCCTCCACCGACCTTGCCATTTTGCCTACTTATACGTCTCCCCTAGACGTAACCCTAACGCGGGAAGAAATCCATGAAAAGGTACGCAGCGCCGACGCCACCGAAGGGGAGATTCGAGGGACAAAAGTCTTTGTTCCGGCACCCTCTCGGGACAGGTAATTGCCCCCGAAGCCATCTGCATCGACTCCACCACCATCTCCATCGCCGTTGCTGACTCCCATGATGAGGAGGGAGTTGTTCTCCCTCGAGGCTAAGGGCTCTACAGGTAGCTATGTGTTCATCTCTCTCTCTCTCTCTCTCTCTCTCTCTCTCTCTCTCTATGCGTGATCTTATTGTGATCATGAGCTTTATAATCAAGTAGATCTACTCTGCTACTCAAGTGCTTTAATAGATCTCCGGTTATCCCCACGTGTGTGAAGGTGACAGTGTGCACACCGTGTGGCACTTAGGCTAGAGATTACATGAATACTTGTCATGAGTTATATTTGGAGTTGGATGTCTCTATGAAATTGTGGTGTTTGTTGGAACCATCTAGCGCTCAAGGTGACAGTGTGGGGTTATCTATATGGGGAATGCAAACTTTAAGGAGTGCTTTTGTAGCCCTACCGTGGATTAGAGTTGTCCAAGCGGAGAGTAGTTTAGAGTAGAATAATGAAGAGAATATATTTATATGAGAGTGTTCACTAGTGAAAGTATGATCCCTAGGCCTTGTTTGTAAGCATTGAAACACCGTTTACAACTAGTCATGTTACATGTTTGATTGCTTCCATCTTTATTTCAGATTGCCTTTAGTCTCTTCCTCCTCGTCAAGATCTTTTCTAGCACCGTTGTTGTATACTCATCCATATTACTTGTATTTCACTATCTCTTCACCGAACTAGTGCACCTATACACCTGACAAGTGTATTGGGTGAGTTGGGGACACAAGAGACTTCTTGTATATTGATTGCAGGGTTGCTTGAGAGGTATACCTTTGACCATTTCCTCCCTGAGTTCGATAAACCTTGGGTAATCCACTTAAGGGAAACTTGTCGCTGTTCTACAAACCTCTGCACTTGGAGGCCCAACACTGTCTACAAGAATAGAAGCGTGCGTAGACATCAAGATCTTTTCTGGCGCCGTTGCCAGGGAGGTAAGGTAAAAGGTACTCACATCCTGTGGCTACTAAGATATATTTGTTGTCTACACACTTCTATTCTCGTTGACAGTTGTTGGGCCTCCAAGTGCTTAGGTTTGTAGAACAGCAGCAAGTTTTTTTTAAGTGGGTTACCCAAGGTTTATCGAACTCAGGGAGGAAGTGGTCAAAGGTATCCCTCTCAAGAAACCCTGAAATCAAGATACAAGAAGTCTCTTGTGTCCCCAACACACCCAATACACTTGTTAGGTGTATAGGTGCACTAGTTCAGCGAAGAGATAGTGAAATACAAGTGGTAACGGTGCCAAAAAATAGCTTCTGACTTGTTGTTGACGTGGGGTAACGTGTGTGAAAATGAAATAAAGATGGAAGCAAGCAAACATGCAATAGATCTAGATGCAAACGGCGTTTCAATGCTTAGAAACAAGGCCCAGGGATCATAATATCACTAGTGAACACTCTCTCATATAAATATATTCTCTTCATGATACTACCCTCAACTACCCTCCGGTTAGACACTCTAATCCACGGTAGGGCCCCCAATCTAGATAACCCCACACTGTCACCTTGAGAGCTAGATGGTTCCAACAAACACCACAATTTCATAAAGACATCCAACTCAAAATATACTCATAACAAATATATATGTAGTCTAGCTTAAGTGCCACACACGGCGTGCATGCTGTCACTTTCACACACGTGGGAAAAAACATAGATCTATTAAAGTACGATGAGTATTTATGTAGACTCTAGCCTAAGTGCCACCATGGCGTGTACGCTGTCACTTCACACACATGGGGAGAGCAGAGATCTATTAAAGCACTTGAGTAACATAGTAGATGTACTTGATTACAAAGCTCATGACCACAACAAGATCATGCATAGAGAGAGAGATGAACACATAGCTACCGGTAGAGCCCTTAGCCTCGAGGAAGAACTACTCCCTCCTGATCATGGGAATCGACAACGGTGATGGAGATGGTGCTGGAGATCGATAGAGATGGCTCCAAGGGCACTTCCCCGTCCCGACAGGGTGCCGGAACAGAGACTTTCTGCCCCCCCAAATCTTCCCTTCGGTGGCGGCGGCGCTACAGAGGTTTTCATGGATGTCTTCTGGATTCCTTAGGGTTTTCTCCCCGGGGGCTTCATATAGGCGCAGGAGGCAAGGTCGGTGGAGGTCCAGGGGGCCCACACCCCCTGTAGGCGCCACCAGGGCTAGCCCGCGCCTGGGAGGGGTGCGGCCACCCTGGTGCCCTACCCCGTCTCTGCTTCGTGGTTCCGTGTTGCTCCGGGAAAAATATGAACTTTCGCTTTTGTCCCGTACAATTCCGAGAATATTCATTTTTTAGCTTTCTAAAACCAAAAACAGCAGAAAACAGGCAACTGGCACTCTGGCATCCTGTCAATAGGTTAGTTCCAGAAAGTGTATAAAAATACCTCAAAGTGTAGACAAAACATAAGACAAATGATATCAAACAAGCATGGAGCATGAAAAATTATAGATACGTTTCCAACGTATCAAGCATCCCCAAGCTTAACTCCTGCTCATCCTCGAGTAGGTAAGTGATAAAAAGAATAATTTTTGAGGTGACATGCACCATCACAATCAAGATCAAACCAATTGCAAGCATTGAAATCTGGGATCAAAGAACTCTAAACATGAGCATGAAAGAACAAGTTCTAACAGTAAGACAAAGTAACTATGCATGCAACATGAAAGGTTACAAACAAAGATTCATGAATAACAATGCATTGAAAGACGTTTGTTTGTTTCACATATAGAAAACATGCATAGTGGCATTCAGCTTGTCCCTCATAGAGTAGCAAATAGATGCATAGGACACCTTCAAAGTTCATAAGAGTGACCAGATACAAATAGAACAAGAACAAGCAATATCAACAATATGCATCAATCAATAAGTTTTGGGACACTGCACATAGAACTAAGAATGGCAACTATGCTCTCTTAACTGGTGCCTAAAGGTAGAAGGTGGAGACTCAATATAATGGTGGAAGAAGGGCCCTTCATAAGAGAAGCAGGGATTTAAAGTCTCAAAAAGAGCTTCAAAAAATTATGGTACTAGTTAGCTTTCAGCCCTCATTGCCCCTATCATAAGCATGTTGAAGTGATTATGGTTAAAGTGAACAAACTATGGAGTATATGCTTGACAAAGTATAAGTTGGCAATCTCAAGTCCCTTGAATATGAGGGCCACACCTCATGCTACTCAACTTCAGTCACCTGTAAGTTCTTGTCATAGTAAGTACATGCGTATCATAGAGAACCGCCAACAGGGTACCCCTTGCACACAGGAGCTATCCCATAACCAAAATGACAAGGCAAGCAGAAAATGAGCATCTCAGCGATCTTTTTATTTATGTGCATAGCTTTTTATTGAGGATGCTTCATAGATAGCTCATTATGGTGATGCTGCAAGTTTCCACCATGATTAGGCATGGCTTAGGCTAGCGGCCCAGGGGTTTCTCTAACACAAAATTTATAACTCCATGGACTTACAAGCTCCCTCTTTATTTCACACCGGTGACATCCATAGACAAAAGAGCATGATATCAACTGTGTTCAAAGTACAAGTGCAATGTTGAAAACGTTCCACATGACAGCATGGTTCTGCTAATTCCAACGCATAAGTGCAAGCATATACAACTTAGATGACACAATGGTTCACATTTATTAGGGGCAAAGAATAAAAAGTGTGCCATCAAGTTCGTGAGGGCTTTAATCACTAAGTTTTCGCATAACAAAATACTTTTTAATTGGAAGATAGATGAAAACAAGAATATACTTGAAATGGTGTAACACAACATGCATAGGAGTTTATAGTGGACACTTTGGAATAACTTGGTTTGTTGGAAGTTGGAAGCATGAGTAGAGCTTACTCATACAAGTGGAGGCTAGCAAAAGAGTGGGAGCGACCAACTAAGAGAGCAATAATGGCCATAATCATGCAAAGCGACAAAACAATACTAATCAAAGCATAAAGTGATACCACAAGTCAAGGACTAAATGATCATAGAGGCTATGGTGACTGGTTCATAGTCATAACATGGTGTGAGCATGTGCCAAGTCAACCCAAACAAAGCATCAAAGGACAATACCACAATACTATGCTTTTGTATGCTAAAACAACGCATGATTCCTTCAAGGCACATTAAGCAATCCTAATTTTTTGGAACAAGTCATGCTACAACAATAATCACTAAGCATAAGGTCAAAACAACATCTAGCATGACATGATAAAGTCTAAGCCATAGTCAAAACAAGCTCCCTTTTGTACCACTTAAGCATGAAGCTTTCTACTCTTTTCCAACACCAATCAACTTATTTGAAACAAATCACAAAGATAATAATCAATAAATACCAGTGATCTTGTCTCACAAATCCACAAATAAGAACTAAAAAGTTCTAAGCTGAAAGCACAAGAAAACTAAGGCTAAACATAGTGCTAGCAAAAGTGAACACTCACAGAACAATAAGAGTGAAACTAGAGTGTTCTAGGCAATGAAAACAGAGTGTGTGTCTCTCCAAAAGAAGTGTGTTGTGATCCAACCAACTTATTAAAGAAAACTAAACAAAATAAAACTAAAACAAATACGCTCCAAGAACAACACAACTGTGCATGAAACAATAAAAACGAAGTGTCTAGAAAGGCCTGAGATTTTTATTGATGAAGAAGGGGATGCCTTGGGCATCCCCAAGCTTTGACGCTTGTACCTCTTGAATATTTCTTGGGGTGAAACGGGGTGGCATCCCCAAGCTTGAGATTTTGTCCATTCTTCATCTCATTACATCATTCTTTCTCTACAGGTGAAAATTTTCGTTCATACAAAATTTCACACAATCTTCATTAGCAACATTAGTGCATTCAAAAGATAATAGACCCTTGGGTTTTAGTTTTAGAACAACAAAACTTTCAATAAAAACACAAGCTACTGTAGCAATTCCCTCAAAAAGCTCAATTTCCCAAAAAGAACCAAAAAGGAATCAATAAGAAGCAAATGAAAATAATGGCAGAAATCTGTCAAAATAGACCAACAGATAGAAACCTATTTTTTCGAAGACCTTCTGTTGCTCAAATCAAAAAGTGTTGAACTAACGAAAGTCATATAACATACTGGGGGATTTATTCGTAAATGTTCAGCTCAATCCGACTTATAGAGACTCCTTACAAAATTTTATGGTGGAGGACAGAAATCTATTTCGGGACAACAACTCTCCAAATCTTACTTCCCTCTCATTAGAGGTTATTCTTGGCACAAAAATGAAACAAAAAGGATAAGGAGAGGTCATTACTGAAGTAATAACTTCCAAGACTCAAGAAAACTCTTGGGTTATCTCCCAACAAGTACTTTTCTTTAACGCCTTTAAATTAGGCTTAATAGTTTGACAAGATGCTCTCATAAGAAATATGAATTGAAGTAAAAGAGAGCATAAAGAAGCAAATTCAAAACACATTTAAGTCTAACCCAATTCCTATGCATAGGAATCTTGTAAATAAACAAGTCATGAAAGCACAAAGCAACAAGCATGGGAAAGCAAAACAAGTGCAACTTCAAGACTTTCAACATAAAGAGAGGAAACTTAATATTATTGAGATGCATAAAACCATGTTTCCCTCTCTCATAATAACTTTCAGTAGCATCATGAATGAAATTAATAATATATTTATCACATAAAACATTCTTATCATGAGCCACATGCATAAAATGATTATTACTCTCCACATAAGCATAGTCATTCTTATTAATCATAGTGGGAGAAAATTCAACAAAATAGCTATCATTAATATTCCCATCACCATAATCATCAAATATAGGAGGAAGATTGTAACCACAATTGATTTCCTCCTCAATAGTAGGTGGTCTGAAAATATCATATTCATCATTGTAATCATCATATATTGGAGGTTTGGTATCATCATAAGCATTAGAATAGCTATCTTCCAAAGCTTGGGGACTAAAAAGATCATTTTCATAAAAACTAGCTTCCCCAAGCTTTGAATTTTCCATAGCATTAACAATAATGGTGTCCAAAGAATTCATACTAATAACATTGCTATTAGCATGCAAATAAAGCTCCATAGGTTTTTTAATTTTCTCTTCAAACACTTCATGTCCTAACTCAAGATAGCTCTCTATTTTTTTGTTGTTTTGCATTAATCCTAACTAGTTAAAACAAGAAAAAAAAGAAAAAATTGCAGAATCTAAAGGAAATAACTTCGAGCACTCACACCGGAGGATGTGAGTACCTTTTACCTTACCTCCCCGGCAACGGCGCCAGAAAATAGCTTGATGTCTACGCACTTCTATTCTTGTAGACAGTTGTTGGGCCTCCAAGTGTAGAGGTTTGTAGAACAGTAGCAAGTTTACCTTAAGTGGATTACCCAAGGTTTATCGAACTCAGGGAGGAAGTGTTCAAAGGTATCCCTCTCAAGCAACCCTGCAATCAAGATACAAGAAGTCTCTCGTGTCCCCAACACACCCAATACATTTGTCAGGTGTATAGGTGCACTAGTTCGGCAAAGAGATAGTGAAATACAAGTGGTAACGGTGCCAGAAAATAGCTTCTGACTTGTTGTTGACATGGGGTAATGTGTGTGAAACTAAAATAAAGATGGAAGCAAGCAAACATGCAACAGATCTAGATGCAAACGGTGTTTCAATGCTTAGAACCAAGGCCTAGGGATCATACTTTTAATAGTGAACACACTCTCATATAAATATATTCTCTTCATGATACTACCCTGAACTACTCTCCGGTTGGACACTCTAATCCACGGCAGGGCCTTCCCCAATCTAGATAACCCCACACTGTCACCTTGAGTGCTAGATGGTTCCAACAAACACCACAATTTTGTAAAGACATCCAACTCAAAATATACTCATAAAAAATATATATATAGTCTAGCTTAAGTGCCACACACGGCGTGCACGCTGTCACTTTCACACACGTGGGGAAAATCATAGATCTATTAAAGAACGATGAGTATTTATATAGACTCTAGCCTAAGTGCCACCATGGCGTGCAAGCTGTCACTTTCACACACATGGGGAGAGCAGAGATCTATTAAAGCACTTGAGTAATAGAGTAGATCTACTTGATTACAAAGCTCATGACCACAACAAGATCATGCTTGAGTAATAGAGATGAACACATAGCTACCAGTAGAGCCCTTAGCCTCGAGGAAGAACTACTCCCTCCTGATCATGGGAATCGGCAACAGTGATGGAGATGGTGGTGGAGATCGATGGAGATGGCTCCGGGGGCACTTCCCCGTCCCGACAGGGTGCCGGAACAGAGACTTTCTATCCCCCGAATCTTCCCTTCTGTGGCGGCGGCGCTACGGAGGTTTCCGTGGATTTCTTCTAGATTCCTTAAGGTTTTCTCCCCGGGGGCTTCTTATAGGCGCAGGAGGCAAGGTCGGTGGAGGTCCAGGGGGCCCACACCCCTGTAGGCGCCAGCAGGGCTGGCCCACGCCTGGGAGGGGTGCGACCACCCTGGTGCCCTACTTCGTCTCTGCTTCATGGTTCCGTGTTGCTCCGGGAAAATATGAACTTTGGCTTTTGTCCCGTCCAATTTCGATAATATTCATTTTTTAGACTTCTGAAACCAAACACAGCAGAAAACAGGCAACTGGCACCGTGGAATCTTGTCAATAGGTTAGTTCGAGAAAGTGTATAAAAATACCTCAAAGTGTAGACAAAACATAAGACAAATGATATAAAACAAGCATGGAGCATCAAAAATTATAGATACTGAAGGTATATGGGTAGGCGACACTAGCGCAAATCAAAATTTTCTACCGTGTAAACCAGGAATACTGTTGTCATAGATCACGGGATTACCACTAGACACACAGCTGCAGAATCGATGAAGCGCGTCGAGGCAGTGCAGACGTTCCACGTCTCCTCCTTGTCCTCGTCCAACAAGCAGCTCCCCTTGCGCGACTCGTCCAAGTACCACAGATGCGGCACCTCCGAGGTATCCACACGTGCGGGGTGGAAGCGTCAGACGCCAGACTGCTAGGTCCACGCGTGCAATACAAGCTTGAGGAGTGGCGGCTGGGTGGAATAGTATTAGGTCTAACCCTGGTCAGCTCGCCCCACCCTCTCTTATATAGGCGTCCCTAGTGGGCTTCTACATTAGTAGCCTAAGCCTGGTCTAATTCAGATCCAATCCTCATTAGGCTTCCAGCCCCTTAATTGTGTGACCCTATAGGTTCATATGCGTATAGACATGACACGAATACACTTATTCTGTCAATAGTTGGCAGCGGCCTCTAGCAAGACGTGCCAACTCCTAAACGCATACAAATATCATATCAGACGAACCATCACAAGGTTTAGTACATGTCTTTCCCTTTGCCTCACGATATTTGGTCTAGCTCCAAGCTGACCTCTCTTTCTCGATACCGTAACTCGGAATCCCTTTACTAGGTTAACTCTTAACCTTATGTAGTACGGCCATGCATTTCTGGATCCGATCACTCGAGGGGCCCATAGATATCTCTCTCAAGTAGAGAGGGGCAAATCCCATCTTGATTGACCATGCCTTGCAGCATGTTTCAGGACAAACCCGAAAGCTACCTTTATAACTACCCAGTTACGGAGTAGCGTCTGATAGCCCCAAAGTAGATCGATCCACATCTCAAGTACATGCGGCAATCTTAGGTCTAAGGACAAAACATACATGATGTGTAGATAGAGAGCTGCAACTAATTGCCAGTCTCAAGTTGGGTCAGTCCAACCCCATGTTCATAACATGTGTCCACATCATTGGTTTGACATCTCCATGTCTATGACTTGCGAAACATAGTCATCAACCAATTGATGTGCTAGTCTAATATTCACGTGTGTCCTCACATGAACTCCGACTAGGGACGACTATTAAGTAACCATACAAGTAAAGAGTTTCACAAACAATTCACATAATTGCCAATCAATACAAGTTGCCTGATATGGATATTCAAGGAACATTACAATAACTCATGGATACATATGAAATATAATCATCTCTATGATTGCCTGTAGGGCATATTTCCTTTAGATACGTTTCCGACGTATCAATCTTCTAGTACTGTTGCTGGTGTGTGAGTGCTCGAAGTTATTTCCTTTAGATTCTGCAATTATATATTTTTGTTTCTTGTTTTTATTTTCTCTAGTTAGGCTTAATGGAAAACAAAAAAAAATTAAGAGAAGTTTTTCCATGAGAGTGTCCCTTTTAAAATACTTGCAGAATCTTTAGTTATAACATATATGGTCTGAAAAGAAAATTAAAAAACCTATGGAACTTTTTTTGCATGCTAATAGCAATGTTATTAGTATGAATTTTTGAACACCATTGTTCCTAATGCTATGGAAACGTCTAACCTTGGGGAAGCTAGTTTTTATGAAAAAGATCTTTTTAGTTCCCCAGCTTTAGGGAAGAAAATTTGCTCTTATGATACTTTATCTCCCATATGTGGTAATTCTAATGATACTTGTGATATTTTAAATCCACATACTGAAAGTGTCCCTTTTAAAATACCTATTGAAATTGTTGAACATGTTATGAATAACTACTATTTTGGAGATGGAACTGTCCATCCTGGTAATCATTTGCTCTTTATACATGAATTATGCGAGTTGTTCAAGTGTGCAGGTATTTCAATGGACCAAGTTAAGAGGAAGCTATTCTCTTTATCACTTAAGGACAAAGCAAGGGAGTGGTATGAGCTATGTCGTGGTGGTGTCATGGCAGATGCCATGGGTAGGCTTAAGTTGGGGGCCGAATGGGTGCTTGTGGTCACCAGGGAGGGAGTGCACGGTTTTGCCATGCATGAAGAACAAGATGAACTCTCCACACTTAGGGATTTGATTGATACTTGAGAACTACAAGTGCTCCTTGAGCTGTATGAACTTGTGTTCTGGGCACTAGTTCCCTATTTGGTCCAACCACCCGCTACTACTGCTATGCCCCTCCTTATATAGATGGTGCTAGCTAGGTGAAAGGGCATGTATGCCCCATGTGTGGTTTTGGTAATTAATGACAATCTCTATGGACTAATGTGTAAATTGAGTTTCACTTGTAGGTTTGTCCATTGGCATCGCTTGGGCCATGTGTTGGTCTCAAGGTTGGAAGATGAAGAAATGTCCAAGGGCTTTGTGCCCATTGGAATCATGAAGAAATGAGCTTGAAGGTCGATCAAGGCATGTGCGAAGAGTTGCATCAAGATGGATCAACCTCAAGTAGGGATGAAGAAGGGCGAGCTCAAGATGCGCCATCTCTAGAATATCTCTTGCTTGAAGCTTGCCATCCTCGTGCTCATGGAATGATGAAGACAAGTTCTAAGAAGAGGTTTCCCCATGGAGTATGGGGGAGAAATTTGCAAGTCTTCATCTTCATCAAGCAAGAGCATCCAAGAAAGGTGTTCCCACTATAGAAGAACAAGACGGTCTACATCAAGTTCAAGTGGGATGCTCAAGGCAAAGGTATGTTCTTGATAGGGCTTTTCTTTTGCCGGTCTCGTATTGTTAGTTGGGTGACCGGGTTTAGGATAGATAGCCGTACTATCAAGAGGGGCTCTCAAGCGGGTGTCTCGTTTGCATCGTTCGGGGAGAGCTCAAACCTTTGCATTCATAGCCTCATATTTCTTGGTTGTTATTTGCTTCTTGTCCATGAGAGTATCTAGAGCTTGTGGTCATCATCATAACTAGCTCTAGTTTATAATTTAAGGATTTCACTTGCATATCTTATTGCGGTTTTTTATCTTGCGAGTTTTCCGGCTCCACACCTTGGGGGATACTTCACATATATATTCACATATATATTCATGGATTCTTTTCGTCGTTATCTTTCCAACAAAATTGGTTTCATTCCGTTTGGAGTTCGGATGCAAAATGTATTGCGTTTCTGGTTTTCTGGTTTCTGGAATTTCCCTGATCGGAAGTTCCGGCTTGCCATCGGAAGTTCCGCTAGGGCATTTTTGCCACCGAAAGTTCCAGTGGAAGTTTCGGGTCTTCTTCCGCTCATGCTCAGTAACCTTCTGTTTTGGATGTGCTATTTGACGGAACTTCAGTCGGAATTTCCACCGGAAGTTCCGCTCCCACCGGAAGTTCCGGCCAGGGACCAGAAGTTCCGCTCAGGCCGAAAGTTCCGGTTGAATTTACGGCTCTTGTTCCGCTCACGTTCAGTAACCTTCTGTTTTCGTTGTGTCTATTTGACGGAACTTCCACCGGAAGTTTCGCTCCCACCGGAAGTTCCGGTGAACCGGCGGAAGTTCCGACCAGGATTCATTTTTTCAGTTTCTCGCTCCGCAGTTTTTGACCATTGGCTGTGTGCCACCGGAAGTTCCGGCCTTCCACCGGAAGTTCCTGCCAGGAGTCGCGAATGCCCATAACGGGCAGATCTGGGAGCCCTTTAAAAGGGGCTCCTCTTCCCCTTCGTGGGCACTAGCTTTTCTTCTTGGTTCTTGGCTTTCTCTCTCTCCTCCATTGCTAACCTTGAAGAAGCTTTCCCTCTCCCTTTCCCTTCCTATGATTCTTGCATATTTTTGAGGGATTTGAGAGAGGAGATCTAGATCTATAATCCTCCCAAGCCAAATCCCTTCTTTGTGAAGATATCATTGGGATCTAGATCTTGGAGAGTTTTGTATTCTCCTCTTGTGTTCTTCCTCCCTTATTCCCCCAATAGCTTTTGTAGCTTTGTTGGAATTTGGGAGAGAAGGACTTGCCCTTGCATTTGGTGCATAGTTTTGAGTTCTCCTTGGAGATTCGGCGAGTTCAAGCTTGTGAGCTTGTTTCTCTTGGGTTCCTTGGAAACCTAGACGGTTGTGTGGTTGGATTGTTAACATTTTGTGGTCTTGTAGCCTTTTGTGGCTTTGTTGGCCTTTTGTGGCATTTGTAGCCTTTTGTGGCTTTGTTGTTGGGAGCCTCCAATTGAGTTGTGGAGTTAGCCCCAATCTTGTACGGGTTCGGTGACCGCCCTCAAGCGTCCCATAGTGGAGCGAGTGCCCGCCTTTTGTGGTGCGCACTCGGGAGAATAGGGTGAGCCTTTTGTGGCGTCGTTGAGTTGCGTGCTTCCGCATCCGGGGTGAGGCCTTGTGTGGCGTTGGGTGAGCATCGAGCCACCACACCTCGAGGTGAGCCATTTGTGGCATTCAGAGAGCATTGCGCCATCGCACCTCTCCAACGGAGACGTAGCTTCTTTGGAAGTGAACTTCGAGAAACAAATCTTCGTCTCCGCGTCCATCGGTTATCTCTCAACCGAGCCCTTTACTTATGCACTTTACATTGTGATAGCCATCGTGCTTGAAGTATTTACATCTTTCTATCACCTTGTTGCTTGTATTGCTTAGCATAGGTTGTTGGTGCACTTAGGTGAACTTAGTGGCTAGGTTTTGTGCTCAATAAATTAAATGTTAGTTTATTCCGCATTTACTTGAGCCTAAACCGTAATATTTTAAAACGCCTATTCACCCCCCTCTAGGCGACTTCCTTTGTACTTTCACTAGGTTATACCCGTTTGGGTTCTAGGGTTAATGTTTGGATCCTGGTCCCTACCATGCGGGACGGGTCATGGGCTTGCCCTAAGCCCAACGACCCAGTCCATAAAGCTTGACAGCTAACGATCTTCTGGTACATCGCCTCCTGTTCCTTTTGGCGTCACACAGTAACTTTGTACGTCAGCCCTTGCTTTGGGCGTCACCCGACTCCTTTTATGTCACCCGGCGTCGCCCTTCTCTTTTGACCACGCTTTACCATGATCCCTCTTGAACCTCACTCGGAAAGGCGCCACGCGTCCTATCTGACTCGACCCTTCCTCGGGAGACTCGGCTCGTTGGTTCCTGCAAGATTAACAACTTTGTCTTATACGGGCCAACATAGTTCATATGTCGGCCGCACACGATTATCTCTCCCGGCCATACTTACTCGGCGTGGTTCTTTCTTTACTCGGAGCTAGCCAAGCTGGGCTGCGTTTCACCCCTTATGACCCTACCGGGGGTTATCCCCCTGACATTAGTCCCTGAAGCTGGTGAGGTCTAGCAGTTCTAGCTGTTAGGCGTCTCCAGGTTCCTTTGATGTAGTTGGAACTTTTTCTTTTGTCCTTATTCATCGCTTATGGCGTACTATTCGGTGTGATATCGCGTTCTGCCGAGTCTATCTGACAGCTTCCGAGTCAATTCTTTGACTTTCTTGCTCGTTTTCACCTCGTGCCGAGTCATTTCGCCCAATTCCGAGTCATTTTTGGTGTGCTTCAGTCACTGACAGCTGGTAATCATGGTTACTTGTCTCAAATTTTGTTCCAAGTTCTGGCGGCACAGTGATGGCTGCGCAGTTATTCCCCATCACTGTGGCTGTCCCATCGGTCTGCGCCCCTTGTCCTTCCTTTCGTGACGTGGCAGTGGATTTTCTGTGTATTATTTCCATGTGGCGCCCGCTGATTGGCTTACTCGGCCGGGTACATGGCCACACGCTGGCCACACGGCGCAGTGGGATCCCACGATTGGTTTTTTTACTGCCCTTAAGTAGGGGTTAGGGGGTTACAACTTCCCCCACGCCCGTTCAGTTTCCCTTGCCTCTTCTTCTTCCTTGCGCCTGCGAAATCAAACCTCCCCCTTTGCGGTTCTTCCTTCTTTCTGTTCTTGCCCTGCGATTGCTCCATTTCTCTTCTCATTCCACCACGGGTCCATGTTCTTCCAAACCTCTTCCAACGGTGGAGAAGATTGAGTCTAGGAGGATCATGGACGCACGCGACGATGCTGATGGGGCTGAGGAGCAGGAGGTTCCTGCCAGCGAGCGCGATGACTGGGAGGGCTCAGAGGTATCCACCGAGGAGGTCGAATGGCTCCGCTCCACCAGGCGCATTCCACTGTAGGTGGGGCGGTGAGATCTCTCCCAAACCCGATGCCAATGAGCGGGTGGTCTTCCTTTCTCATTTTGAGTGAGGTTTCTTTCCACCTTCCATCTTCAGACCCATCATCTTCCTACCAACGCAATTGGCTCCCTTTCCTTCTTTATTTCCTCTTGCGAGGCCTATTTTGGCATTTGGCCTACAGTTCTTTTGTGGGCCAAATATTTTAGCTTTAGGGTGCAAGTTGTTCCTCAGCCTGGCGCCCCCCGTGGCGAGAAGAAACCGACTCGGTGCGGTGCCGCTATGTTAGACCCCTCCTTTATAAAGGAAAGGATCCCTGTGATTGCAATGCTAGTCCCTAGATCAATGCTAGCATCCACAGTTTAAGATGAAGTACACAGATACAAAGGTCGTTTATTACATTCATTCCAGAGATAAAATATAGTCTTTTACAACTCATGGCCATAGGCCTAATACAAGAGTTTTAAGGAACAAGTAAATAAACATAAGTCTTCATCTTCATGTGCCACAGGCAAGCATGTTGAGTGTAGACTCATGACTCCTATTCATCATCGGAGTAACCTGCAACATCACAAGTTACAGCCACAGAGGGTCAATACTTTGGAATAGTATTGGCAAGTGATACCTTATTATATTTTAAATGGACTATATTAGTATATGCATTTTGGCTAAGTGTAGCTTGGCTTGCTTTGCTTGAAGATAGGTTTTACCTATTAGTTGAAATCAGTAAGTTTTTCTTTGTCAAATACATTCCCAAGGAACCACCAATAGACATTGAGGTCCTTCACCCTTGTTCACCCATCAATTTTTATTTAGAAATTGGAGTGTTGAGATTCTTGTAGCTTCCATGTCTTGATGCTCAAAGTGTCCATTTCCTTGGACAAGGCTAAGTACTTAGGTTTTCCATCTGCAGAGGTTGTGCACTTTCCCCACCAGACTTGGTTTCCCAAGACAGGACCTTTCAGAAGCTTTTCCTTAGTCAAATATATACAACCAAAAATAATATGAATGCATGTATGCAAGAATTTACTAAGTGGTGATTTTTGAAAATTCTACCAAGTATGCTCATGGGTACAGAAACTTAACATGTCACAAGTTTGCCAACTAAATTTATTTGGCCCCATTTTAATTTACCAAATTAAATCTATACCTAAATTAGCCTAAAACTTGTCCCACAAATAAAATCATTTTATCTATTACTATATGCTAAACAAATTGGATATTCAGAAAGGCCTTGTTTCACTGAATCCAACGGTATAAAGTTTGCAAAAATCCAACGTGGCATTCAACAGTTATAAGCATTTGAAGTTTGAAACTAAATCTGGTTTTTAAATCTGTTTTTAGATCTAACCTAGCCACGCGTCATGTTTTTATTCGCCCGTACCGGTTCGCACCGGATCACCCTTCTGTGCCGTTGGATCTAACTAACGCTGCACGGCTCAGATCGCGTACCTCTTCGGTTTAAGTGAATCTATCCTAGCGCTGCGATGCAGATCCAACGGTCCACATCATCAAGCCAGAAACGGGCGGCGCTGGCGGTGCTAACTGGCGGCGGCGCGTCTGACTACGGCGGCACCGGCGTTCTACATCGTCCGCGAGAGGGAGAGGGGTATTACCAGGTTCGCCGGAGGCTGCTGAAGCTCGTCGTGGTGCTGGCTTGCGGAGGGGCGCTCGGAGATGGGCTCTAGATCTCGTCGGAGTTGCGTCTGGCGTCGGGTGGGTGTTGTCGGAGTCGTTGCCGAAGTTCTGCGTCGCCTGAGCGCGAACCAATGGGTTTAGAAGATGCGCAGGACAACTGCGAACACGCTCGGGTGAATAAGAAAGCAAGGGGCGTTCGAAACTTACTGAGATTGCTCGCCGGAGTTGGGGTGGTCGTCGGGTGCCTACGGCGTCAAGCGAACACGTCGACCTGGGGCAATACAGGATGCTCTGTTGTGGTTAGAAGGTGCGCGGGAGGTTTACTAAGCGTCTCGAACAAACCAGAGGGAAAGGGGCGCTCGAGGCTCACCTGAATCGGTCGCCGGAGTTGCTCTGTCTGCGGTGGTTTTGTGCGAATCGGGGGCAGCCTGGGGGCGTGAGTGTGCGATTGACTGGGGGAAAATGATCGTGGGGAGGTGGGGATCTTATAGCCGGTGCCTCGACAGGAAACGCCTGCGTTTAATTGCCCAATTAAGCCGCGCCATCACCGACAGTCACTGCAGCTGCGACGTGGTCGCGGGCGAGTTTTGGGGAAGACGATGACAGCGTGTCCAGGGTCCACTCATCAGCGATGTGCGCGAAGTGAGTGTGGGGTCTGGCTGTCAGCGGCTCAGTGTGTGCGCTTGCGCGTGAGAGGAGAAAAAGAAATCCCCGGGTGGGCTTGCTGGGCTCGATTGGTTGCTGGGCCAGATACCTGGCGCCTGGCCCTTTTCTTTTGTTTGTTTCTTTTCTTTTTCTATTTCTATTTTCTGGAATGATTTTTGATATGAATTCAAATCCTTTTGAATCCAAACTGTTCTGGGAATTTTTGCAGGGTTTTGTGGATTAAAAAACAGTCATTTTAACTAAGTGTTTACCATGCAAGGCTTGGTCAAGCTTGGTTTTCAAAGTATACAGAGATTTGCTCTAGTTTGTAAATATTTGAAAAAGATTTTGAAACCATTTCCAAATTTGAAAACTTGGGTAAAAGCTTCACCTAAACTTTCCATCAATGGAGTCAAGTGAACCAGTATTTAAACTTTCACATTTCAAAGGGTGATGGTCATTTTGGAATAAAAATGCCGACATGAAATCATAGCCCCAACTTCTGTTTCTAAGTGATTTTTGAGAAAACCCTAAATGGATGAATGATGCAAAGATGATATGAATGAGTTTTGAAACTATGATTTTTGGGATGTTACAAATCTAACCCCCTTAAGATGAATCTCGCCCTCGAGATTCGGTTTGGCTAGCAAATAGGTGAGGGTGGTCTTTCCGAAGATCATCTTCTCTTTCCCATGTTGCTTCCTCTTCGGAGTGATGGTTCCATTGCACTTTACAAAACTTGATAGTCTTGGTCCTGGTGACTCTTTCTGCTGTCTCTAGAATCTTGACAGGCTTTTCCTCATAAGTGAGATCACTTTCTAGCTAAACTTCTTCCAAAGGTATGGTATCCTTCAAAGAAGACTCTTCCATTTCTGGGTGACATTTCTTAAGCTGACTCACATGAAATACGTTATGGACTGCTGATAGAGATTCTGGCAATTCAACTTCATATGCAACTTCTCCCTTGCGACTTAGAATCTTGAATGGCCCAACATATCTTGGTGCTAACTTTCCTTTGACTCCAAATCTTTTCACTCCACGAAGTGGTGATACCCTGAGATAAGCTCTATCCCCAACTTCGTAGGTGACTTCTCTACGCTTAGAATCCGCGTAGCTTTTCTGTCGGGACTGTGCTATTTTCAATCTGTCCTTAACCAATTTGACTTTCTCTTCGGCGTCCTTGATAAGATCAGGTCCAAATAAGTTTCTTTCTCCCACACCATTCCATAATAATGGGGTGGTACATTTCCTTCCGTAGAGTAACTCAAACGGTGCCATTCCAATACTAGATTGATGGCTATTATTGTAAGAGAACTCCGCGTAGGGCAAACTTTCATCCCAACTTGCTCCATAATCTAGAGCACAGGCCCTCAACATGTCCTCAAGAATTTGGTTGGTCCTTTCTGTTTGTCCATCTGTTTGAGGATGAAAAGCAGTGCTAAATTCCAATCTCGTTCCTAAGGATTCATGAAGTTGTCTCCAAAAGTGAGATGTGAACTGGGTTCCTCTATCTGACACAATACTCTTTGGCACACCGTGAAGGCATACAATCCTGCTCATATAAATTTTTGCTAACTTGGCACTTGTATAAGTTGTCTTCACTGGTATAAAATGAGCCACTTTAGTTAGGCGATCCACTACCACCCATATGGAATCATATCCTGACCTGGTCCTTGGTAATCCGGTAATGAAATCCATACCAATATTTTCCCACTTCCATTCAGGAATAGGCAGTGGTTGAAGTAAACCTGCTGGTTTCTGGTGCTCCGCTTTGACTCTGCTACACACGTCACACAAAGCAATGTGTTCGGCGATGTCCCTTTTGAGATTGTTCCACCAAAACCTTTCCTTCATGTCCATGTACATCTTGGTATTTCCCGGGTGAATAGAATATGGAGAGTTGTGACCTTCTTGTAAGATCAGTTTCCGCAATTCTGGGTCTTGTGGAACACATATACGTTTTCCGTGCCATAAAGTACCCTGTTCGTCAACATGAAAACTCTTAGCTTTCCCTAGACCAATATTTACCTTAATCTTTTCAATTTCCTCATCAGTCTTCTGGACTTCTCGGATCTTGTCCAATAGAGTGGGTTGAACATCTAAGGACATGAGATGTCCTTCTGGCACAATCTCCAATCTGAGTTCTTTGAATTGCTTACACAAGTCATCTGGCAATTCCCCTTTGGTAAGGCCATTTACAAATGTCTTACGACTTAGAGCATCCGCTACTACATTTGCTTTACCGGGATGGTATTGCAGACTTAAGTCGTAATCCTTGATAAGTTCTAGCCATCTTCTTTGTCTCATGTTGATTTCCTTCTGGGTGAAGATATACTTCAAACTCTTATGATCGGTGAACACTTCACAACGCTTTCCCAAAAGGTAATGTCTCCATGTTTTGAGTGCATGGACGACAGAGGCTAACTCCAAATCATGAGTAGGATAGTTTACTTCATGAGTTTTGAGTTGTCTCGAAGCATAGGCTACGACTTTACCATCTTGCATAAGTACGGCACCCAAACCTTGATGAGAAGCATCACAATACACTTGGAAATCCTTTTCCAAATCTGGCAGACATAGAACTGGTGCTGTTACAAGTCTCTTCTTCAATTCTTGAAAACTGACTTCGCAACCTTCAGACCAGGCAAACTTCTTGTCCTTCTTTAGCAATTCTGTCATAGGCTTAGCAACTTTCGAGAAATTTTCAATGAACCTTCTGTAGTAACCTGCTAAGCCGAGGAAACTACGAACTTCTTTCACATTCTTAGGTGATTCCCATTCTGTCACAGCTGAAACCTTAGCAGGATCAACTGCCACACCATCTTTTGTCATCACATGACCAAGAAAACCAACTTCCTCTAACCAGAACTCACACTTGCTGAATTTGGCATATAGTTTATGTTCCCTTAGTTTCTCAAGTATCAAGCGTAAGTGTCTCTCATGCTCTTCCTTGCTCTTGGAGTAGACCAAGATGTCATCGATGAAAACGACAACGAACTTGTCAAGGAATTCCATGAACACCTTGTTCATCATATTCATGAAGTATGCCGGAGCGTTGGTTAATCCAAAAGGCATCACAGTATACTCATACAATCCATACCTTGTGGTGAATGCTGTTTTTGGTATGTCTTGCTCTCGTATCTTGAGTTGAAAATAACCTGACCGAAGATCAATCTTCGAGAATACACATGCTCCTTCTAGCTGATCAAATAAGTCGTTGATTCTTGGTAAAGGATACTTGTTCTTGATGGTAACTTCGTTGAGAGAACGGTAGTCAATACATAATCTTTGGGTCCTATCCTTCTTCTCCACGAACAACACTGGGGCTCCCCAAGATGAAGAACCTGGTTGAATAAACCCTTTCTGTAACTGTTCACCTAGTTGTTTCTTGAGCTCTTTCAATTCATCCACAGACATTTTGTACGGTCTCTTAGCTATTGGTCCTGATCCTGGCACCAAATCTATCAGAAACTCCACATCTCTATCCGGTGGCATTCCTGGTAACTCTTCCGGGAATACATCCGGATACTCACATACTATTGGTACACTGTCCATGCTAACCCCCTTAAGAGAATTCAGCTTACTTCCTTTGGATTCAAAGTTTGACTTAAATTTTATTCGTTTTCCTTCTGGGGTTGTGAGTGTAACTGTACGATTTGCACAATCTAATACTCCTTCATACTTAGCCATCCAATCCATTCCCAATATTACATCTAGTCCTTGGGAATCTAGGATTATCAGGCTTACTGGAAACTTATGTTTACCAAACTCTATGATGAGATCCCGGCATCCAAGGCTTACTATCATGTCTCCCCCCGGAGAACTAACCTTTATTGGACACCCAATGTTTTCTGATGCAAACCCATTTCTATCCACAAATGCCTTTGATATGAATGAATGAGATGCACCGGTATCAAAGAGTACAAATGCTGAAATTGAATTGAGTCTGAACTTACCAGCCACGGCATCAGGTTCCTCATAGACCTCCTCCACATTGATGTGGTTAACCTGTCCTTTCTGGAAAGGATTCGGCTTGTTAGGTCCTTCCACCTTCTTTTCGGGGCACTCATTTGCATAGTGTCCCATCTTCTTGCATTTGAAGCATTCAACCTGACTGATGTCCTTTTTAGGAGGTTGGCCTCCACTTCCACTACCATTTCCACTATAGTGGCTCTTATGTCCACCCTTGTGGTTCTTGTACTTGTCCTTGTCATGACTGCGATGATGTTTTTTGTCATGACGGTTGTGGTTGTGCTTGCTGAATTTCCCATTTTTATGGAATCCTGAGTTGCCACTGTCATCATAGTGAGATCGTTTGTGAGACGATCCCGAGCTGTGCTTGTCGGAGTGTTTCCTCTTTCTACTCTCGACTTGCTTCATTTTACTTTCCAAAATAGCAGCCTTGTCACACAACGACTGATAAGTTGGAACATATGCCACAGACAACTGTAGGTTCAGCTCATCGTTCAAACCCTCCAAGAACTTTTCCTTTCTCTTGGCATCTGTATCAACCTCATCCGGTGCATAGCGCGCTAGATTGTTGAACTCTTCTATGTATTCTGCCACGCTGCGGTGGCGCTGTTTCAGGTTGTGAAACTCTTTCTTTTTCAGGCTCATTATCCCTGATGAGATATGAGCTGTGCGAAATCCATCTTCAAAGATGGCCCAAGTCACCTCATCAATAGGAGTGGTGATTTGGAAGTTGTCCCACCATGTGGCGGCTGGTCCTTCCAACAGATGTGCTGCAAACCTGACCTTTTCAGCATCCGTGCAGCCCACGGTCACTAAGTCTTTGTTCACAGAACGTAACCAGTCATTGGCTACCATGGGATCAGTTGTTCCCGAAAACTTTGCTGGCCTCAGACGCAGAAATCTGGTGAGCATATCAAAACCCGGAGGGTTGTTGTTGTTGTTGTTGTTGGGGTCGTTGTTGTTGTTGTTGTTATTCTGGTTTTGGATGAATGTTGTCATCATTTGCATAAGCTGCGTTTGTGCATTCATCATTTGTTGCATTTCCGGGGTGATGTTGTTGGGGTTGGGGTTTGCGCGACGGGGAGGCATCTGTGGTTTGTTCAAATAGATAAGAATGAGATACCCATAGATGTTTCATGCACAATACAATATAAGCAAACACATAACAAGCAACATAAGAACAAAGGTTCAACAACCACATAATAAGCTCATGAAGTAGAACACACAAGTGGCAAGCCATCCACATGTCGGATGGTCCAATAATAAGTTCACAATAACGAATATGAATATGAAAGGTAAACAAGTTGTCAAGTCTACTCATCAGCGTCAATCTCCTCCTCGACGAAGGTAAGACCTGCGTTCTCCATCGCGGTCTTGTTCTCCTCAATAGTAGTGGTCAAGGAATCGACCTTGGCCTTGAGAGCCCTCTTCTGGGAGCGAAGCCTCTCAATGACCATCTGCTGCTGCTCAAGCTCGAAGTCCTTGGACTTCAGTTCCTCGGTCATGTCCCGGATTTTCTTGTTCCTGTCCTGGACGCGTTTCTCCTGACTCTTGAACTTGCGATCTTGAGCCTCGAACTTCGTCTCCATTTCCTTGATCATATCATCCTGCTGTGCGAAAAGCTTGTCCTTCTCGCGTAGCTGCACCTGAAGCTCGTCATTGCCAAGCATGACGTTCGTCCTATCCGTATCTACGTGCCTGAGAAGAGTCTCTAAGTCCTGAAGATAGAGGCGTATCGGCTCTGCAGTGCTCCTTGAGTCGTCCTCAAAGTCGATGGAATCTCCATCTACATCACGCCTTCCGAAGGCGTGGAAGTGAGTGCCCCTAACCTGTCGGGAGTGATGGCCTAACAGTCGTCCTATCAGGTCCTGCATGACTACCTCCATGCCTCTCTCCCTGTCGTCGTGCATCAGCTTGAAGACAATGGCCTCCGTAGTAGGCTCAGTCTGGCGTCCGGGCTGGTTCACCTTGAAGCCCCAGAGGTCCTTCCTCTCGAACTTGGTGAGTGGGTACACCGTGATGGTAGGAAGAGGGAGATCGAGCAAAGTGGTAAGCTCAACGATACGGGGCCCGAAACGAGTAACCTGGAACTCCTCAACAGTGCTGACGGCAATAGGCATCTATTTATAAAATTGAAAAGTTAGAACAACACTTATAAACACAAAACAATCATCTCATACATAACCATGGAACACAATTTCACACAAGTCATGCTTACATAAATCCATTACATCAAACAAGGTCCAACTTATTTAAGGTATCATTTTGGAAAAATAAGGTGATAAGTGGTGGTCCAACTAACGAAGTGTTCTTACAATCCAATCTCACGGGACCTATTATTAAACACTATGTTCCTAGAGGCAATCCACCAATCTTGCTCTCTTGACTCTATCACTAAGTCTATAACATCTCCCCTTATTTCTTGGTTGGTGTCTTCCAACTCTTGAGTAAGCTCCTTCTCTTTCTCTAAGTCCTTTTGGAGGTTGAGCATTCTGCACTTGACTCTAGCACTTAGTTCTTTGATAGTCCTCCAAGCTGCATCCCTGGCTGACTCAAAGAATGTGGTGTGCATTGTAGTGTTGGTGTACATGCAGAATCCCCTTTCTTTGTGGTTGTCTTCCTTGTTTTTGTACAAGTGAAGTTGCACCCACCAATATTCCACTCCTTCATCCATCACTGGAAAGCCCTTGTACACAGCTTCACCATGTGCATCCATTGCCTCCATGAGATCCTTGAGAACATTGGGAAACTCAGTTTCACACTCCAAGGTCATGGTCATGAGTGGTCCCTGCTTCACGGCTTCGTTGATGGAGTTCATCTACAAAGGAAGTTGAAAGAGATTAGAAAAGTTTTACGAGAAGAATAGACAAGTGTAGAAGTATTTGAAAAACTTTTTCCTTAGTGGTTTTCCAATCCTAGGGTCATAATCCTACAGGCAACACAGTGCTCTGATACCATCTGTTAGACCCCTCCTTTATAAAGGAAAGGATCCCTGTGATTGCAATGCTAGTCCCTGGATCAATGCTAGCATCCACAGTTTAAGATGAAGTACACAGATACAAAGGTCGTTTATTACATTCATTCCAGAGATAAAATATAGTCTTTTACAACTCATGGCCATAGGCCTAATACAAGAGTTTTAAGGAACAAGTAAATAAACATAAGTCTTCATCTTCATGTGCCACAGGCAAGCATGTTGAGTGTAGACTCATGACTCCTATTCATCATCGGAGTAACCTGCAACATCACAAGTTACAGCCACAGAGGGTCAATACTTTGGAATAGTATTGGCAAGTGATACCTTATTATATTTTAAATGGACTATATTACTATATGCATTTTTGCTAAGTGTAGCTTGGCTTGCTTTGCTTGAAGATAGGTTTTACCTATTAGTTGAAATCACTAAGTTTTTCTTTGTCAAATACATTCCCAAGGAACCACCAATAGACATTGAGGTCCTTCACCCTTGTTCACCCATCAATTTTTATTTAGAAATTGGAGTGTTGAGATTCTTGTAGCTTCCATGTCTTGATGCTCAAAGTGTCCATTTCCTTGGACAAGGCTAAGTACTTAGGTTTTCCATCTGCAGAGGTTGTGCACTTTCCCCACCAGACTTGGTTTCCCAAGACAGGACCTTTCAGAAGCTTTTCCTTAGTCAAATGGACGCGCTCCAACCTATCAACCCATCTACCACCAACTGTCCAAGTGACTAAGTTCTAGCAACCTATATGATCATGGCAGAGCCCATATTGCCAAGTGGTTGCACTGTAAGCTTTCTCAACACTTGGCCTCCAAATCCCTTTGTGCCTGGGTGGCTTACCACAAGTGAGATACACAACCCAAGTCCATGGCCTTGTGTAACCACTCAACATAACCCATACTTTCCATTCCACCCAGGAGGTTCATTTGACTTAGTGGTTTTATTAGAAAAGTATAAGTCTCTTGTCTTAGAATATTTTCTTTATAGTATGAGTAGTTTTTCACCAACCCTTGTTTTGCTATAAGCTAGGCTAAGCAAAGTATGGCAACATATCTTAGGGATGATTCCTTAGCAATTCTACTAGACTACATAGGATTTCCCCATCTCTTATATTAGACAAAAATAGCATGCAACACTATAACAAAATATCTAATGCTAGTTCAAAATATATAGGACAAATTTATTCATGTAAATATCACTTGCCTTGGTAGTGGGGAGAGTAGCACTCTTCACAATCACAATCACTAGCAAAATCTACACAAGAAACAATAGCATACAATTACACACAAATATATACAACCAAAAATAATATGAATGCATGTATGCAAGAATTTACTAAGTGGTGATTTTTGAAAATTCTACCAAGTATGCTCATGGGTACAGAAACTTAACATGTCACAAGTTTGCCAACTAAATTTATTTGGCCCCATTTTAATTTACCAAATTAAATCTATACCTAAATTAGCCTAAAACTTGTCCCACAAATAAAATCATTTTATCTATTACTATATGCTAAACAAATTGGATATTCAGAAAGGCCTTGTTTCACTGAATCCAACGGTATAAAGTTTGCAAAAATCCAACGTGGCATTCAACAGTTATAAGCATTTGAAGTTTGAAACTAAATCTGGTTTTTAAATCTGTTTTTAGATCTAACCTAGCCACGCGTCATGTTTTTATTCGCCCGTACCGGTTCGCACCGGATCACCCTTCTGTGCCGTTGGATCTAACTAACGCTGCACGGCTCAGATCGCGTACCTCTTCGGTTTAAGTGAATCTATCCTAGCGCTGCGATGCAGATCCAACGGTCCACATCATCAAGCCAGAAACGGGCGGCGCTGGCGGTGCTAACTGGCGGCGGCGCGTCTGACTACGGCGGCACCGGCGTTCTACATCGTCCGCGAGAGGGAGAGGGGTATTACCAGGTTCGCCGGAGGCTGCTGAAGCTCGTCGTGGTGCTGGCTTGCGGAGGGGCGCTCGGAGATGGGCTCTAGATCTCGTCGGAGTTGCGTCTGGCGTCGGGTTGGGTGTTGTCGGAGTCGTTGCCGAAGTTCTGCGTCGCCTGAGCGCGAACCAATGGGTTTAGAAGATGCGCAGGACAACTGCGAACACGCTCGGGTGAATAAGAAAGCAAGGGGCGCTCGAAACTTACTGAGATTGCTCGCCGGAGTTGGGGTGGTCGTCGGGTGCCTACGGCGTCAAGCGAACACGTCGACCTGGGGCAATACAGGATGCTCTGTTGTGGTTAGAAGGTGCGCGGGAGGTTTACTAAGCGTCTCGAACAAACCAGAGGGAAAGGGGCGCTCGAGGCTCACCTGAATCGGTCGCCGGAGTTGCTCTGTCTGTGGTGGTTTTGTGCGAATCGGGGGCAGCCTGGGGGCGTGAGTGTGCGATTGACTGGGGGAAAATGATCGTGGGGAGGTGGGGATCTTATAGCCGGTGCCTCGACAGGAAACGCCTGCGTTTAATTGCCCAATTAAGCCGCGCCATCACCGGCAGTCACTGCAGCTGCGACGTGGTCGCGGGCGAGTTTTGGGGAAGACGATGACAGCGTGTCCAGGGTCCACTCGTCAGCGATGTGCGCGAAGTGAGTGTGGGGTCTGGCTGTCAGCGGCTCAGTGTGTGCGCTTGCGCGTGAGAGGAGAAAAAGAAATCCCCGGGTGGGCTTGCTGGGCTCGATTGGTTGCTGGGCCAGATACCTGGCGCCTGGCCCTTTTCTTTTGTTTGTTTCTTTTCTTTTTCTATTTCTATTTTCTGGAATGATTTTTGATATGAATTCAAATCCTTTTGAATCCAAACTGTTCTGGGAATTTTTGCAGGGTTTTGTGGATTCAAAAACAGTCATTTTAACTAAGTGTTTACCATGCAAGGCTTGGTCAAGCTTGGTTTTCAAAGTAAACAGAGATTTGCTCTAGTTTGTAAATATTTGAAAAAGATTTTGAAACCATTTCCAAATTTGAAAACTTGGGTAAAAGCTTCACCTAAACTTTCCATCAATGGAGTCAAGTGAACCAGTATTTAAACTTTCACATTTCAAAGGGTGATGGTCATTTTGGAATAAAAATGCCCACATGAAATCATAGCCCCAACTTCTGTTTCTAAGTGATTTTTGAGAAAACCCTAAATGGATGAATGATGCAAAGATGATATGAATGAGTTTTGAAACTATGATTTTTGGGATGTTACACGCTAGCATCACACCCAGGAGAGATTCCATCTTCCTTCGGGGATCCTGGAAAGGTTGCTGTCGCCGGATGAGCATTTTCATCTCGCTGACAGGGACCTCATGTGCACCTTCATCTCACGCCGGGTAAGCCCTATCCAAGCTAAGAGCCACAAGATGTGCTTCATGAGTGGTTCCCATGACCCTACTCGGCACTCCATGAAGGAGCTTACCCACGACTCCGTGGCCCGCCGAGTAAGCTCGATCTTTAAACTGAACTTGGCGGAAGATTGGGCTTGGAGTTGCCCCCCGTTTAGCCGGGTCAAGCCTGTCCCCTGGGTAAGTTTCTGAGTCATTAGCTTGGTTGAGCCAGCTTTAGCTTGTTTGCTACTCTCTGTCCAATTTTTGTTATTTATTCTATTTGTCTTTAGCAGAACCTTGTTCACCAGGTTGATGACAGTACTGTCCCTCCTAGCGCTTACAACAAGGATCACTTCGACTCTGACGAAGTCGAGTACGACTTGGAGTGCTTCATGCCCATTGCGCATACGGCTGCTGCTTCAGCTTCGGGTAAGAGCTAATCTCGAAACCCCTTACAAGATTGGTATGACGATGATGAGGATGATGATTGTACGATTTTGGAGGTACTTGCCTTGTGACCTTAGCCTTCTAACTTATTCGAGTAAGCCCGTCATTTAATTATGCAGCTGGCCAGGTACATGACACTCCTCCTCTCACCGTGGGCGGAGTCGGCAAGATCCCCGTCGCCAAGCCGAATAAGCGACGCGGGGCCTCCTCCAGTACTCAGCTAGCCAAGAAGAGAAAGGCCACTCCCGCTGCACCTGCTGCTGCCACGCTGGCTGAGACCCGGAAAGCTGTTGGGCGCCGAATCTCGCGTCGTCCACCGCGCGATCCGGTCATCACCGGGTAAGCTTTGGTGTTTTGCTTACATTAAGTTTTTCCTTCTTATACGTTGCCGCAGTTTTCTTATGCGCGTCTTATTGTTTTCAGCGTTGCGCCTCTGTCGGCTAACCAGGCTGCTCCTAGCATCTCCTCGCCGCTAAGGCCTGCACCTGCTCTGACTGATTCTACGATGCAGAACCTTGTCCGAGTCGAGGCTCCCACTGTTGAGGCTCATGCTTCTCAGTGCCAGTCAGACCCGGTGGCGCACCTAGTGAAGGAGACTCGGCCCAGCACCCTTGGCACTGGTCAGGAACAACTTCGTGATCTTGGTGCCAGTGACACTGGCGCCGAGAAAACCTCCGCCACCAGTTCCTCTGGCATTAGCCCTCCAGCTGGTGCACATGAACAACTTTCTGATCTTGGTGCCGGCAAAAATGCTGAGCCCAGTCAGTCGGCTCCCCTTACTTCTCTGAATAAATCTGCTTACTCTCCTCTTCTGTCAAAGAGCCAGACCCGACCTATAGCTCCTCGTTCGGCTCACACTTCATCAGGCAAGACCACCTCCACCAAGCAAACAACTTTGGTTTGCGCTCCGGGTACTGCTCCTCAGATCCGGCCCCGACGCTGGCAACAATGCTTGCTTCAATGGGTAAACCGGGCAGGTCCGCGGCTGTCGGGTCAGGTGATGGCTCTAAATCCGTTGCACTTCACACTAGTGCTGCTGCCACCCGCGCCAATGTGGGAACTGCCCTGAAAATGGGGCAAGTTCTCACTCGGACGCTTAGCGGGAATGGCCTTGGTTCGGCTGAGCCTTATGCTTTGGCATGGAATGCAGCTGGCGAGCAAGATGTCAGTACCCGTGGTGGAAATAAGCTGGTGCTGGGCCCCAAGGCCGTCTCTGATATGACCCAGCAAGCCATCGCCTTAATGGCCCATGCTGACGAAGTGAATGAGGTAAATGATTTTTCTACTCTTTCGTGTCAATGAGTATTTCTGTTATACATATCACCTAGTCCTCTAGGTTACTACCGAGTGAGGAACTTACTCGGCTGTAAGCTCTTAAGCAATAACTTAGTTTTTATTTCCTTATGCCAAACTCGCATGTTAGACTTTTGATCCCTAGCCCCCGAGGTTACTGCCAAATGAGGAACTTACTCGGCTGTAAGCTCTAAGATAGGAGTCACTCTTTATCTGGCTGGGAGCTTGACCTTTGACTTTACTCACTGTCTTTTTTCCTTGTGAAGCTCACCCATAATGAGCGCACCAAGGTGCATCAAGCTCTCCTCCTGGAGCACCGCAAACTCGAACTTGCTTATGAGAAAATGCAGATCGACACCCAAGGCCAAGGTAATCTTCTAACCTGCCATAACTTCATTCGGTGTTCCTGTCTTTGCTTCACTTTCTTAGTCTTTTCTTGCTATTTTCCCACAGCTTCTGCCCAGTCCACTATCGAGGCGCTCCACTCGTAGATCAGCGAGACGGAGAGTAAGTTTTTTGCTTTCCTTACGCTGTTTTGTGCTCATGCCATTTTCTTGCCTTATTATCTTGGTAGGTCAAAATATGTCTGTTGCTGCTGACGAGTAGTTGGTTCCGAATAAGCAGAGAAGCACCAAGACAAATTCCAGAAGGAGCGGGACGAGGTGACTCGGCTGAAAAAGCTGATGGCCGACATGGAGCAGAAACACTTGGCTGAGGTGAAGGGTCTGAAGGAAGAGCTTGCCGAGAAAGATGAGCAACACGCCGCCAGCACCGAGAAAACCAGAGAGATACTCAAGGAGGCCGAGTTGGCAGTTGAATCAGCGAACCTGGAGCTGGATGCACTCCAAGCCAAGGCCAAGGCTTGGCAAACCAGACTCAGCACCATCAACTCTTTTCTTGGTAGTGAGTTCTTACTCTTTTTCGCACTATGCTTTCTTGTTCTTGACTTTGTCATCTTTGTTTGTTACTTTGCTAAGATTCTCTTTTGCTTGTAGAGAATTTTGACGAAGCGAATTTTTTCGCTATTCGGGCCATGAAGAAGGTGAGAACCGAGTCTGGTGCTCCAGCTGATGGCGAGGTGACCAACGAGGAGCATCTCGAAGCACTGTGGGAGCGCGTACAGACCCTCAAGTCCAGTGGCGTGGACTTTCTCAAATCGGCTATTCATGCGTTCCGCATGCTCTGGCCGGATGAAGATGCGCCCGCACTCATCGAGCCCCTTACTGAAAAGCTCCTTCAGACCGAGGATAGGAAGGATCAGTGGCGAGAGTCGGCCGGCCGAGCTGCAGCAGATGAGGACCTTTCCTTCATGCTATCTTGGTATGAGGACATCAATGTTGATGTGCTCGGACACATAAGGGGGATGTGAAGTGGCTAAATGATCCTGAGTTGATCAAGAGACGCCAGGAGCGAGCCTACGCCATGATCGAGTACACCATGGTACACGCTTGGTACGACGGGCCTAGCTTCCTCGATCTTGGCGACCCACTCGTCGAAGTTGCTGATGAAGAGGGTACCGACAGCGAGGCCACCGAGTCAGACGATCCTGAAGACCCGGCTACTGATTCCATTGACTCGGAAGATGCTTGAAGCAATGCTCATAGCTCCAAGACTGCTCCTCCGAGTCTTGCTGCTTCTTAGACTTGATAGGACAAATACTTGAACTTTGATTAGATTTTTTTGAGGGTAAAATAGTAGGGGAAAACCCCACGATAAGCAAGCAGCTGTTCGCGTAGGCCCGGATACATAGGACTATCAAGTAGATTGATGAAAATGGGATTGAGTTCAAAGAAGCAATTTTTATAGATCATAATGAGTTACATAAGTAAATATTTACAAGTCCAAGGCCACCTCAGAGAGGGGAAACAAAACAAGGCTAACTATCTCCTATCCAAATTGTTGTTGATCCAGGCTTTGAAATCCCGGAAGTACTTTTTCCTGATTCTGAATAGAACCCATCTTAATTCTTGAGAAACAATAGCCCTCCATTCATCAAGGGAAGCACACTTGTTGTTAAAGATTTCATTGGTTCTGCAAATCCATATGCCCCATGCCCCCAGAATAATAATTTCCATTGCAAAGGGGACTTTTAGTCCGAGCTTTATATCAGCCAAAGCCTCAAAGAGAGTTAAATCATTATCCCTGACAGGGCAGATGTCGTCCCAACATGCTTTTGCAAAAGGGCAGTCCCAAAATAAATGATTTAAGGTTTCCTCACTGATGCAACCAGAAAACACACAATCATATGAGGTCAGAGAAAATCTTTTTCTCTTCAAAAGGTTTCTGGTGTTTAGTCTATCAAGGAGCAAAATCCAGAAGAAGAACTTGTGTTTTTGCTGGCAAGAAGACTTCCATAACCAGGAGAAATGAGGCTGAACTGCAAAATGCCCATATAAGTAAGAATAGGCCTTTTTAATAGAGAAAAAGTCACTTCCCCAAATGTAGCTCCAATTGTCTGTTTCTCTCCGAATCCCCTCACTGAAAATGTGTTCCAGGCACTGATAGTCAGAATAAGCTTGCTGAGACAGAGGAAGAAAGAAATGGTCTTGCATGTTGGGTATCTAAAAAAACTCACTGACAGAGATATGTGGATTTTTTGCAAAAGACAGTAAGTGAGGAAACTTATGTTGCAGGCATTCTTCCTTCCACATATCAGTCCAAAAGAGGGTGGACTTTCCATCTCCCACCGAGCACTTTGCAATTCCTTTGAAGATGTCAACTAGCTTAAGGTGAGCTTTCCACCAAAAGGACCTCTCTAAACTTCTTCCTAGCAGTTTTCCATTGCTATAGTAAGTGTTCTAGACAAGATGAACCCAAGGAATATCTTTGTGGTTATAGAATTTATCCAAATTTTTCAAAATAAGAGCCGAGTTTTGAATATTAAGATCAAGAACACCGAAGCCTCCATGAGCCTTTGGTCTACAAACTTTATTCCAGGCCACTAATGCTTGTCCTCTAGCTTGGACATCAGTGGTTTTTTTCCTCCATAGACATTGCCTCATGTACTTGATCAACTGATATTTAATAGTGATAGGAAGTTCAAAGCAATTCATATAATAAATGGGAAGGGAAACTTTGATTAGATCCCCGGTATGCCGGGTACAAATGTAATATACATTGCACTTATGTTTGGTTGTGTGCCTTTCTATAAGGCTTTAAATATTTTGTTATGTTCTGAGTGTGAATCATCCAAGGGCAAGTCCCTGAGTCCATTTTGCTGTTTTCCCCTTTCCTTGACTTTGGCTCTTGTCTACCTTTTTTGGCGTTCGACATTAGAGTTTCAAAGTACTAAGGATATAGTTTGCGGGTATGAGACTTAGATCACTTGGCCGAGGATCATTCAACACACAATGCAATATAACCTGCAGTGGGTTAGGCAAAAAACATAGGGGTCGACTCACGTTTCTCCTTATACTTATCCGGTGTTCGTGTTTACTCGTCATGCATCCTTTCCTCTTGCTTGCCATGAAGCCATGTTTTCGAACGACGACATAGTTGAAGAGTTGATTTTTTCCGAGTAAACATTACTTGTTCCGAGATAAGCTTTGGGTTTCACGCCAGCCGACATAAAATAATTGAAAGGGAAAACATAAGGGGCAGTCCCCGAGTCAGTTTTTCGAGTCATACCATTTTATTATCAGCACATAGCCAGCACAAATGTCCGACATATGAGAGTTCGATGGATACATGCACTGCTTCTCCTAAGTGTAGAAGGGGCGAAGTAGAGCCACATTCCACGGCCTTTTGGTCTCATCACCTGATCTGTCCGCCTTGTTCTTCTGTGCTTCATGAGCATCTATGTGATAATATGAATCATTGTGCAATGCTTTGCTTACAATGAATGGAACTTCCCATGGGGGTGATAACTTATGCATTCCAGCTGTGCGCTGCACTAGCCTTAGCACCATATCCCCTTCTCGAAAAACACGAGGTTGAACTTTCCGGCTATGGTAGCGTTGGAGATTTTGCTGATATATAGCGGATCTAGATAATGCCAGTTCCCTTGCTTCTTCGAGTAAGTCGACTCCATCTTCTTGGGCCTCTTTTACCTCGGCTTCCGAGTATTGACTTATCCTTGGCGAGTCATACTCTATGTCGGCAGGCAAAACTTCTTCTGCCCCATACACAAGGAAAAATGGCGTATAGCCTGTTGACTGATTCGGAGTTGTCCTTAGACTCCATAGCACTAAGGGTAGTTCCTCTATCCAACAACCAGGTGATCTCTGGAGTGGTTCCATCAAGCGGGGTTTTATCCCTGATAGAACTAAGCCATTAGCTTGTTCAACTTGTCCATTTGATTCTGGATGAGTGACTGATGCTACATTGAGTCTTATTCGGGTTTTCCCGCAGAAACGAGCAAAAGCTCCTTCAGCAAAGTTTGTGCCATTATTTGTAATTACACTATGTGGGTAACCATATCTTAGGATGATGTCTCTTAAGAATGTGACATCTGTTTTACCGTCCAATTTTTTGATGGGTTTCACTTCTATCCATTTGGTGAACTTATCAATCATCACCAAAATATGAGTCATGCCTCCCCTTGCTGGTTTGAATGGTCCTACCATATCTAGGCACCATACTGCAAATGGCCAAGTGATTGGTATAGTCTTTAATTCAGACGCTGGTAAATGCGACTTGGATGCATAATGTTGGCAACCATTGCATTTTCCTACTAGCTCTTGTGCCTGTGCCAATGCGCTTGGCCACTAAAATCCATGTCGGAATGCCTTGGCCACCAATGCTCTTTATCATGCATGGTGCCCACATTCCCCTTGATGAATATCCAACAAAATCGCCTGGCCTTTCTCTAAGCTGATGCAACGCTGCAGTACACTCATCACACTTCTCTTGTACAGCTCCTTGTTGATTATGGTGTATGCTTTTGCTCTTCTTTCTGTCTGCCTTGCCAATATCTTATCATTCGGCAAGGTTCCATCCTTTAAGTAGTTGAATATTGACTGTGCCATGTTGGTATTAGTGGCTTTGGGTCTGCTTCCCCATCAATTTCCATTGGCTCCGCCGACATATGTTCTGCCGACATGACCTGAGGAGTCCCCGAGTGTGATTCGGCAACCCCTGAAGTGAGCGGGTCAGTCCCCGAGTGACTCGAACCTGCCCCTGAGTCAATGTCCATTGGTGCAACGTCTGACTCTTGTATTGCCAGAATAAATATTGACTCGGATTCTAGCGAGGGATTGATCGATGGTTTTATGAGATGTCCCAATGCTATTCCTGGTGGTATTGCTTGCCGAGATGAACCTAGCTTGGATAATACATATGCTGCTTCATTCTCTGCTCTTGGGACGTGGTGGAATTCACACCCATCAAAGTATCCCGAAATTTGTTATACATGGAAATTATATAACGCCATGTTTGCGTCCAGCGCGTCCCAATGTCTAGACACTTGCTGAATCGTGAAAACACATGATCCTTTTGATGCCAATCTCTTTGGCCACTTTGATGCCGTGGAAAAGTGCTTCATACTAGGCAACGTTATTGGAAGCAGCAAAATGAATTTGTAACACATACTTGAGCCGATACCTCTTTGGCGATGTGAGCACTATCCCGGCGCCCAGACCAATTTTTGTCTTGGACCCGTCAAAATGCATTTTCCAGTAATTCGGGTCTGGCAGTGGTGGTTCGTACTGCATTTCCATCTAATCTACGAAGAAATTTGCAACATCTTGAGATTTAATTGCATCTCACCTATCATACCATGGAGTATATGGTGCTAGCTCTATGGCCCATTTTGCGACTCGGCCACTGGCATCTTTGCTGCCTAATATATCCAAGATAGGCGTCTCGCATATTACCCGGATTTGGTGTTCTTGAAAATAATGTTTCAGATTCTTTGCTGCCATATATACCCCATATGTCATTTTCTGATAATGCGGATAATTCTGTTTTGACACAGAGAGCATTTCGCTCAAGTAATAAACTGGCCTTTGGACTGATTTGCCCTCCTCTTCGCGTTCAACCACTATTACTGCACTTACAACTCTATTGGTTGCGGTGACATAGAGCAACATTGGCTCTTTGGACAGTGGTGATGCTAATATTGGTGCTGTTGACAACATTTTCTTTAATTCATGAAAAGCGCTATCAGCTTGCTCTGTCCATGTGAATTTTTCTGATTTTTTCATCAGTTGATATAGTGGCAGGGCTTTTTCACCTAGCTGACTAATAAATCTACTCAACGAGGCCAGGCATCCTGTGAACTTCTGGACATCGTTGAGGGTTCTTGGCAATTCCATTCTTTCGATGGCCCTGATCTTTGTCGGGTTAGCCTAAATTCCTCGGCTAGATACGAGAAATCCAAGTAACTTGCCAGCCGGGACACCAAATGTGCATTTTTCCGGGTTAATTTTCATCTGGAATCTTCTTAAGTTTGCGAATGTTTGATGCAGGTCCTCAATTAGAGTATGAATTTGCTTGGGCTTTATCATCACATCATCGACGTATACTTGAAATTTTTTGTCCAATTGATCTTGCAAGCATTTTTTGCATGCATCTTTGATATGTTGCACCTGCATTTTCAGTTCGAACGGCATGGTGTGATAGCAATAAGCCCTGTACGGGGTGATAAAAGCTGTCTTTATTTGATCATTCGGATTTAGTGGTATCTGATGGAATCCAGAATACGTGTCCACAAATGACAACAACTCACACCCAGCAGTAGAATCTATGACTTGGTCGATCCATGGCAGGGGAAATGGATCTTTTGGACACGCCTTATTGAGTTTCGTGTAATCAATACACATGCGCCATACCACTGCCACGTTCGGGTCATCTTTTTTCTTTTCGACCAAGACTGGATTTGATAACCAATATGGGTGCAATACTTCCATGATGAATCCAGCAGCTAAGAGCCTGGCAATCTCGGCAGCTATTACTTTCCTCCTATCTTCGGTGAAGCGGCGGAGGGGTTGCTTCACCGGCTTGGCATCTGGCCTTACATGAAGAGAGTGCTCATCCAGCTCCCTCGGAACTCCTTGCAAATCTTGTGTGGACCATGCAAAGATATCCCGATTCTCACGGAGGAAGCTCGTGAGCTCGCTTTCCTATTTGTCAGTGAGGCCAGCCCCAATGGTATCTGTACGCTCCGGGAAAGTCTCATCCACCTGTACCTTCTTAGTCTCTTTGGTAGCTTGAAATGACACATTGCCATGCGGGTTAGTGAGTGCCGGCATGGACATTTGTGCTACTTTGGCCAATGCTGCCACCTCCAACATTTGATGCTTTTCCTGCGCTATGACCAGTGACTTGGCCAATGAAGATCTGGCCGAGGCACAAGCAATGGACCTTTTGTAATCTCCCTCAACTGTAATTACCCCGCATGGGCCTGACAACTTCATCTTCAAGTAAGCAATGTGAGGAGTAGCCATAAACTTTGCCATAGCCAGCCTGCCGAGTAAGGCATGATACGAGCTGACTAAATCAACCACCTCAACCTCTATTGCCTCAGTGCAACAATTTTCTTTGTTGCCGAATAAGACGTCGACCCAAATCTTGCCAATTGGCTCACATGACAATCCCGGCACAATGCCATGGAAAGTTGTCTTAGTCGGCTCCAGCATGTTCATGGTAATGCCTAACTTGAGCATGGTATCTTTGTACATGATGTTAATGCTGCCGCCATCATCAATCAGTACTTTGGAAAACTTCACATTGATGTCCGGGCCCATGAAGGTTGGATCTAATACGAGAGCATAACCTCCTGGGGTTGGCATGATCTTTGGGTGATCCTTTATGCTCCAAGTTATTTCTTGCTCAGACCAATGCATGTACTTGGGAATTGCCGGCATTGTGGCATTCACCTTCATCATCCGTTGCTGCTGACTCTTTTTGTCATTCGGATCTGTGACAAAGACGACATAGCTCTGGTGATGTTCTCTATACTCATTTCTAGTTCCGTGTCCGACATGAGCGTCGTCACCTCTTGGATTGTGCACCTGGTGCACAGTTTCTCTTCTCTCTTGATTATGATACCTTGGCTGCCTGTTTTCGTATCTGTTATCCGTTCCCACAGCCTGAGCATTTCCTCCTGTAAGTGGTGGAGGGGAGGTGGTGGTAGCTACTTACTCGGCGAATCCACTCTATCTCCTTTCTGAAACCAAGTGCATTGTCTTGTTGTGTGATTTGCTGGCTTACTCGGACTAGGCGTGTGAAATTTACATGGCTGGTCCAGCATCATCTCATAGGTATATTTCTGTCGGTCCTGATATTGCTTCCTTTGTTCATACGGCTTTTTGCCATCATTCTTTGGTACCCACTGTTGTTGTCCATTTGTCCTTTGACGTTGGCTACTTCTAGCATCTGGATGATCCTAGCTCACGGCCGCAACCTGAGTCGAACCATATCTATAGTCTAGCCTTTCATACCTTCTCTTGCTTATGTATTCGGATCTTTCCTGGCGCCTTTGCGACCCGGAATCGTCATAGATCTGAGTCTCAGTCATCCCATCTGCCGACATGAGCAGAGGCTGAGTCGGATCTCCCAACGCATACGAGTCAGCAATCCTTATTGTTTCTGCTAAACTTGCCGTCACATCTCTCTGTAGCCTTTGCCACAACACACTTCCGTGTCTGAAACCTTAGGCAAACCAAGCGATCACCTGTGACTCGATTACCCCTTCGCAAGAGTTGCGCATTGTGCACCATCTTGATAGGAATTCTCTATCTGTCTTATTCGGCCTTTGCTTACACATTGCTAGCTGTTGTGGGCGATTTGGCCTCTTGTAGGTGCTTGTGAAATTGCTCACAAAAGCGCCCTGAAAATCGATCCAGCTATTGATGCTTCCAGGTGGCAAATTGTTCATACATACCCATGCCGGTCCATCTAGCATTTGCGGTACATACCGTACTGCCCATCTCAAATTCCCCTGCGTGATTTTCACAGCAGTTCCATAATCTATGAGCCAATCCACTGGCTGTGTGCTTCCATCATATGTTTTTGTTCCTCTGGCCAGCTGGAAATTTGGTACAGGTGGCTCCTTCATGATCCTTGGGGCAAAGCATGGTGGACCCTGCGGACCTTGCAACTCGATCAGTTTCGCCATCTTTATCTGGTCAAGATTTAGCCTTGCATCATCCGGCTGAAGGTTCCTGCCTCCGAGTCTGGCTCCCATCGCTTGATATGCGTGATCCGACAGTTCATATCCGTCGTTTACCATCGCCGAGTAACCATCATTGTACCTGTTTGCGTTCGGGTCAGCAGGCTGTTGTGCTGCTTTTCCTGCGTTTTGCTGTCTTCTTTCGGGCTGAGCTGGCGCGAGATTTAGCGCTGGATTTCCTCCTCCTGCCGAGTGAGCTCCACGCCTAGGTTGAGGCGCAAAATTTTGCCCTCCATTGTCGTTTCTTTGCCCTGCTTGCCTTTCTCGGCCTGCATTTTCCTGGTTCTCATTTCCTTGGGCATTATTCCTTCTTGTTCCCTGTGCATGTGCTGGGTTTCCCTGAGCCATCGTCGGGTCATAAGTGATCATCTGCTTGTTTCTCCCTGAATCCACACTTTTTTATTTTCTCGGTCTTGGCGCTGCTCCGGGTGAGGATGCCGTGTGACCTGCTGATCTTGCCGGGACAGGAGTCGCCGATTGAACCAGCTGTGACCTCCCTGCTATACCCGGATTCGCTCTGTAGTACGCTTCATTCAGCATGCTAGCTGCTCTTACCAGTTCATTGACCCGCTCTTGTTGTCTTTTATTTTTTTCCCCGTCAGATGAGGTAATTCTGCCATTGCTACTTCTGCGGATCGCAGGTTAGCTGCTGTTGTATTGTATGTTGGCCGCATAGCTGTTTCGTTGCTGTTCTTTGGCGTTATTTTTGATGTTGCATCTGCCAGCTCCTCATTGATATTTCTTCCTCTTAACCTTGTTGCATCGAGCCGGGTGTTTGCGCCCTTGACTCGGTTAGCCGAGTTGAGATCTCGGATTGTGATATCCACATCTTGCTGTAACTGTGCCAATTCCTTGGCTTTCTCCAGAACCTTTATCCTGTCCTCCTCTAACTCAGCTTGCACACGTGCCGGGTCAGTTGCTTGCGCAACTGGCTCTACCAACTTGTCTATCGCATCTTGCAGCTCTTTAGCCCTTTTACTCCTAGCTATGTTTTCTGGTTTTTCCAGTGGTGCCTTTGCTGTTCTTGCAGCCTTTGGTGTCTCCTCATGATTTCCTCCCTCAGCATTCTCATTCACTACTAGAGCTATCGGTGGAGCTGCTGGGTTAGGGGCTGTCATCATTACCTCCACGGAGACGAGTTGGTGAAGCTTTCCAGCGATAGGAACCGCTGGCGGATCCGGCACCAGGACGACGTGCTCCGGATATGCGTGCTCCACGTGCACAACGACGTAGACCTGGTGCTCGCCAAACTTGATGAAGTGACCGCCCCTAGGGAACGGCTTGGTCCCAAAGCACCCCGCGTTGTCGCTGACGAAGTTGAGCGCTCCAAACCTCTGGATGAGGCTGGAGTAGACGCGCTCGCCGGTTTTGGTGATGATGTTTCCCGTCCGGATGAAGACTCCATCAAGCACCTGCTTCTGCCCCACGGTGGGCGCCAACTGTCGTGGTGGTGTCACGGCAGATTCCATGGGTAGGCTTAAGTTGGGGGCCGAATGGGTGCTTGTGGTCACCGGGGAGGGAGTGCACGGTCTTGCCATGCACGAAGAACAAGATGAACTCTCCACACTTAGGGATTTGATTGATACTTGAGAACTACAAGTGCTCCTTGATCTGTATGAACTAGTGTTCTGGGCACTAGTTCCCTATTTGGTCCAACCTCCCGCTACTACTGCTATGCCCCTCCTTATAAAGATGGTGCTAGCTAGTTTATACCCCTTTGGGTTCAAGGGTTACTGTTTGGATCCTGGTCCCTACCATGCGGGCCAGGTCATGGGCTTTCCCTAAGCCCAACGACCCAGTCCATAAAGCTTGACAGCTAACGGTCTTTTGGTACATCGCCTCCTGTTCCTTTTGGCGTCACGCGGTAACTTTGTACATCAGCCCTTGCTTTGGGCGTCACCCGACTCCTTTTATGTCACCCGGCGTCTGTAGAGGGAGTGTCCCAACCTTTATACAATAAAAGGTGGTATCCCCTGTGTTTACAATGCTAGTCCCTGGATCAATAGCTAGCATCCACAGTTAAGATGTAATATCAAGAAACAAAGGTCATAACATAACTTTATAACCAGGAATAACATAATTTTATTACATCATACATAGCTCATTTGGCTATTACATTACATTGCAGCGGAATAACTATAGGCATGGGGTCCTTCATCTTCAAAGTGCCACAGGCAGATGTTGGTTGTAGACTTTGTAATCCTAATCAAACAATCTTCACTAAAATCAATCAAACCTGCAACATTACAAGTTACAGCCACAAGGGTCAATACATTTGAATTGTATTGGCAAGTTTCACTACTATGTGGAATAAAAGTGGATCCTATCTTTACATGCAATTTTGGCTAAGTAGAGTTTAAGGCTTATTTGCATAAAGCAATATTTTATCCTATCTTTTCAAAATGGTTTTTGTCCTTTGTCAAATCTCCTTTTCCAAGTTCCTTGAACTCCTTGGTAGAAACTCAAGTGTTCAAGTCCTTGTCAAAATCCCTTGAGCTCCTTGGTAACCCCAAGTGCATCAAGTTTTATAAAAATCTCATGAGTTCCTTGGTAACCCCAAGTGTTCATGTTTTCAACAAAATCTCTTGAGTTCCTTGGTAACCCCAAGTACATCAAGTTTTGTCAAAGTATCTTGAGCTCCTTGGTAACCCCAAGTGCATCAAGTCCTTAAAAGTTTTCTTTTAGAAATTAGAATGTCAAGATCTCCCATAGCTTCAAACTTTAGTTTCTCAGTATTGTCCATAACCGGGGACACGGCTAAGTACTTAGATTTTATTATCTTCTGCAGAAGGAGTACACTTTACCCACATGTCACAATCCCATCCTTTTGCCACCAGTGGCCACTGGATTAGCACTCACCAAGATGGAGTACTGGCAGATTGAGAATGTGACGAAGTCTTTCCAAAGGGTCCTCCCATACACCATTGCTAGCTTGTCTTCAACACCCATGAAGCATTCCAGATCCCCATGTCCAGTAAACTGAAGACAGTGCATGGGTCTTCCCAATGTAGTTGACTAAGCCAGAGCCATAATAGCATGTGGTTGCACACGAAAGCCACAATTGGAGAAACATGTTCAATCTCTAAGTTTCCTGGGTGGTTTCCTTTGGAGCACAACACAAAGAGATTTCCATAGACATGGTTCCTTTTGTTGCCACCTTCTTCAATACTCAAAGTATCGTTGGCCACCCAGGTGGTTCATTGAGTCCTTGTTTTATTATGTAAAATCACAAGTCCTTTTCTCAACTTTGTAAAATCTCAACATGTATCTTTTTTCAAAATATAGAATGGCTAAGCATGTATCAACTACAATATTTTCACTAAGGAGTGTATAGGGAATCCTATTAGGATTTAGCATAGCATAAGTATAAAATTGTTTTCATGCATGTTTTCAAAATCCACTAAGTATAATGAAAATAGTAGGACTTTTAGATGATAGTGTAACTTGCCTTTTTGGAAGGGAATGATGGTTCACTCCTTGATCTTGATAGTCTCACACTTTGCTAATTTCACTACAATCATTCAAGCAAACACAAAATCAACTAGCATTCCAAATAATCAATCAAACAACAATCCACACACATAAAAACAGTGGGATCTAAGTCATGCATGTAAGCATGCAAGAGGTGGTTCTATTTGCAAAGATGGTCTCCACTAGGCTTCTAAACTTGGTAAGGTCCAAGGTGGTCATTTTTCTAAGTGGCAAGGTCATTAGCAAAAGGATTTTGTCAAAAACCATTTTTAAATCCAATCATCATTTTATGTGGTGGAAAATATTTTTATCAAAGCAACAACTTTAAGTTGTTCACAAAATAAGTGTTGTTTCTCAAAACTTGGTGTTTATGGTCAGTAGGTTTGATCCAAGGCATTTTCCCAAAGTTTTCTTTCCATAAACATTTTCATAACAAAAACCATTCTTTTTATTTGGCTAGAAATGACTAAATCAAGTTTTCCATCCTAAACTTTACCAAATCCATTTTCCAAACTATGGGTTGGTTCCTAGGGTCAGTAAGTTCACAACAAACCAATTTGCAAAGGTTTTTCACCCTAAAAACATTTTTTAACAATTTTTCTAATCTATACAAGCATACAAAAGTTTCTGCAAAAACCAACAAGCTAACAGATACTATTTGCTAAACTAAAGGCATGGTTGGCTAGGGTTTGTTCTACTGGTTCCAACGGTATAAAATTTGTAATTTTTGGACGTGTGGGTCAAAAGTTACAAAGGTTTGAAATTCACATTCTATTCTGATTTCAATTCTGTTTTTAAACAGAAGTGGTGACACGCGGCACTGTCTAGTTGGACGGTACCGGTTCGGCCGGATCGGCAATGTGGTGCGTTGGATCTAATTAGATCGTGTGGTCCAGAGAGCGTACCCTTTCGCGGTTAAGTGATTCTATCGTGAGCGTCAGATCTCGATCCTATGGTGCTAGCGTACTTGACCATATGCGAGCGGCGCCGGAGGTGGCTAGCGGCAGCGACGGTCAGACAGTGGCGGCGCTGGCGAAACAGGAAGCGAGAGAGGGAGGGAGTAGGCTCACTGAGGTCACGAGGACGAGGTGGTGCTCGACGTGTGGTCGACGGGGCAAGGGGCGCACGATCGTAGGAGTAATCGCTCGCCGGAGTTCGTTCTGGCGACGGCGTGCTCTGGTCGCGGTCGGAGACGATGCTCTGGTTCATGAGAAGGCCAACCGAAGGTGTGGTCAGACGTAGGAGAGTGAGGCGAATGTGTGAGCGTGATTTAGAAAGCGCGGGGCGGTCTGAAACTACCTGGGTGCTTGCCGGAGTTGAAGACAGACGCGGCGGCGAGGTCGCAGTTTGTCGACGGTGACACTCTGGGGCGCCCGCGGTCGAACGAAGGGTACAGGCAGATGCGCCAGGGAGTGGTGAAGGTGTGAGCTTGGTCGGGGAGGCAGGAGGTGGCGAGTGCTGGCCGGAATTGGAGGAGAAAGCTTGTCGGAGCAGTGACGGTGCAGGGCAAAATAATCGCAGCCTGGGGGCAGAGAGAGGAAGGAGCTTGAGGGGAAATGGAGAGGGAAAGTGGGCGCTTAAGAGGGCGAGGTCGCTGAGCGGAATCACTGCGGCATTACTGCAAATTGATCGCGGCCTTCAATGGCAGCAACGGCAACGCGGTTTGGGGGGAGGAGGTCGCGCGGGTGAGGAGGATGAACAGGAGAGGGTGGGGTCGGCTGTCAGTGAGAAAGAGGGTGAGGGGAAGGTCCACCTGTTAGCCACTCTGCGGGTCAGTTGCCAGGTGCGAAGCGTTTTCTTCGGGGAGGGAAGCTGGGCTGGTTCCTGGGCTTATTGGGCTCTGTCGACTGGGCTGGTCCAGATCCTATTTTTTTCTTTCCTGAATCCTTTCCTTTTTCTAAATCTAATTTCTGTTTTGAATTTCAAACAATCAAACAACATTCAAATTGATTCAAACAATCACCAAACTCTGCAATTTTGAATTTGGTTCTGTTCAGTAACATAAACCAAAATTCCAAACCAAAATAATAATTTTAATTAGGGTCCATTATTAATTAAATAAATAGACCAATGTTCAAATCAAATTAGGATTTGTTTTATTTAAATCTTTATTTGAAATCTAATTATTTTCAAAACCAAATCAGTAGGTTTTGTTTGGGAATATAAAATACTTGGAAAACTTATTTTAAATAAATAAATAAGTTTTGATGTTTTGGAAATAGTAAAAACCTTTATTAATAAAACTTGGATATTAAATCCTTATTGATTTTATTTAAATAAACCTTTACTATTTTTATCAAAACAAAATTTTATTTCAAAAGCTTGGCTAAGTTTTAATTTGGCTCTATAAAATAATCTTTATTTATAAATCCATGTTTTCTTTTGAAAACCAAATCATTTTATTTAAAAGATCCAAATAGTAATTCCAAAATATTTTATTTTCCTTTATTAAATGTTTATCCTTTTAAATCCCTTTAGGATTTTATTTGATCCAAATTGGTTTGAAGTTCCAATTGAATTCAAAAAGTTTCTTCTGGCCCTGAAAATCAAACAAAGTTTTATTTTATTCAATTATTTTTCACATTACAAGATTTGGAAAATCTTGGGATGTGACAGGCTACCACCCTTAAAATAAATCTCGTCCCGAGATTTGGGAAGGCTAGGGTTACAAGTATGCTCAAAACAACTAGGGTACTACCACCCTTAAAAATTTTTAAACAAAAATTACATATTGTCCTTCTTGGGATCCTGGGGAAAATTTCTCTAAGCAAACATTTGCATGGTGTCCTTGGTTTCCACACTTGACTCATGGGCCAAGGTTGAGTTTCTCCATAGGCTTGTTCAACTTGTTCTTCATCTTTTCTGGACAGTTGCTTGCATAATGTCCTGGATTCTTGAAGTTGAAACAATGGATGTCCTTGAGTTCTTTACGTGGCTCTTGTGGACAAGTTGCTACATAGTGGCCTAGCTCTTTGCAGTTGTTGCACACTACTTGGCCAATCTCTTTATTCTTCGGGTTCTCTGGGCATTTACCAGAATAGTGTCCCATTTCCTTACATTTATAACATTGCACATGGCTTTTGTCTATCTTTTGCTTCTTGGGTCTCTTTGATCCTTTGAATTTGGTTGTTTTGTTTGGAGGTAAGGTAGACTTGGATCCTTCTTGTTTCCTTTGTTCCACAATGGAATAGATGGGGCATTGGATAGGAACATGGTTGTTTCCTTCACATAGGTAACAAGTAGCTTGAGAAGTGGGACATTGTCCAACAGGATGTTTCTCTTCGCAGTTGGGGCATTGATCTCCATGCTCCTTGGAAGTATGATCCTTGTCTCCACAAATAATGCAAGCTGGTGCTCCATCTAGAATAATGTTTCTGTCATCCTTGTTGTCAAAGACTCTTTTGGGATAGCTTTCTTCCATTTTGATCATTTGATCAGTCACCTTAAGCATCAGTTGGCCTTGAGTTTCCAAGAATCCTTGTAGCTTTGTGATCTTCTCCACTAGTGTTGGCTATGAACTGAGCTGTCACTTGGTTCAAATGGTGTTGGGTTGCTATGAGCTCTTTCATGCTGTCCTCTTGGTCGGTGTTGGTGTCATCAACCTTGGGGTTGGAGTCTCTTGGAGTAGTCATCTGTTTGGGTTGAAGGGAGATTAGAATAGGCAAGATATTTCTAAGGGAATATTTCTAATCACACACATCACAATTCACACAAACAATGTGCATGCAATCATAAGTCAAACATTTCACTCAAACAACAAAGTTCAAGCACATACTTAGGCAACAAAAGTATTTTTTTTACACCACATGAGTTGGTGTGTTTTGACTTATCTAAAATATGGTGGTCCATCTATATGGTTTACTTGTGATCTTTCGTTCCTTCTTAATTCTTCTTACATGAGATCATGGTTTCCTTGAGAAAAAACTCTTGGTTGCAATACTTCAAATGATGTAGGCTCCTTCTAACTTTTGCATTCCCTCAGTCTCTAAATCTTGAGCAAGATTTCCTTGTCTCACTTGTAGTCTTTAGTGATATCCAAGGTTGGAAGTCCTTGGTGAACATGCTGAAGATGTTGAAGTCATTAGAGTTGAAGAAGTTGAAGTCATTAGAGTTGAAGAAGTTGAAGAAGTCCTTTGCTCCTGGTGTAGTCCTTGGCCATGGGTAGTTTTTTCCATCAAGTTGAAATAGAAGAGATGTAGAGTTGAAACCAAAATGGTTAGGGAAAGAGTTTACAAGTGTTTTTGTAAATAAGTTTTTGGAACAAATACAACTCCTATTTTCTAAGGGTTTTTGTCCAATCCTAGGGTTTACAAATCCTACAGGCAACACAATGCTCTGATACCATCTGTAGAGGGAGTGTCCCAACCTTTATACAATAAAAGGTGGTATCCCCTGTGTTTACAATGCTAGTCCCTGGATCAATAGCTAGCATCCACAGTTAAGATGTAATATCAAGAAACAAAGGTCATAACATAACTTTATAACCAGGAATAACATAATTTTATTACATCATACATAGCTCATTTGGCTATTACATTACATTGCAGCGGAATAACTATAGTCATGGGGTCCTTCATCTTCAAAGTGCCACAGGCAGATGTTGGTTGTAGACTTTGTAATCCTAATCAAACAATCTTCACTAAAATCAATCAAACCTGCAACATTACAAGTTACAGCCACAAGGGTCAATACATTTGAATTGTATTGGCAAGTTTCACTACTATGTGGAATAAAAGTGGATCCTATCTTTACATGCAATTTTGGCTAAGTAGAGTTTAAGGCTTATTTGCATAAAGCAATATTTTATCCTATCTTTTCAAAATGGTTTTGGTCCTTTGTCAAATCTCCTTTTCCAAGTTCCTTGAACTCCTTGGTAGAAACTCAAGTGTTCAAGTCCTTGTCAAAATCCCTTGAGCTCCTTGGTAACCCCAAGTGCATCAAGTTTTATAAAAATCTCATGAGTTCCTTGGTAACCCCAAGTGTTCATGTTTTCAACAAAATCTCTTGAGTTCCTTGGTAACCCCAAGTACATCAAGTTTTGTCAAAGTCTCTTGAGCTCCTTGGTAACCCCAAGTGCATCAAGTCCTTAAAAGTTTTCTTTTAGAAATTAGAATGTCGAGATCTCCCATAGCTTCAAACTTTAGTTGCTCAGTATTGTCCATAACCGGGGACACGGCTAAGTACTTAGATTTTATTATCTTCTGCAGAAGGAGTACACTTTACCCACATGTCACAATCCCATCCTTTTGCCACCAGTGGCCACTGGATTAGCACTCACCAAGATGGAGTACTGGCAGATTGAGAATGTGACGAAGTCTTTCCAAAGGGTCCTCCCATACACCATTGCTAGCTTGTCTTCAGCACCCATGAAGCATTCCAGATCCCCATGTCCAGTAAACTGAAGACAATGCATGGGTCTTCCCAATGTAGTTGACTAAGCCAGAGCCATAATAGCAAGTGGTTGCACACGAAAGCCACAATTGGAGAAACATGTTCAATCTCTAAGTTTCCTGGGTGGTTTCCTTTGGAGCACAACACAAAGAGATTTCCATAGACATGGTTCCTTTTGTTGCCACCTTCTCCAATACTCAAAGTATCCTTGGCCACCCAGGTGGTTCATTGAGTCCTTGTTTTATTATATAAAATCACAAGTCCTTTTCTCAACTTTGTAAAATCTCAACATGTATCTCTTTTCAAAATATAGCATGTCTAAGCATGTATCAACTACAATATTTTCACTAAGGAGTGTATAGGGAATCATATTAGGATTTAGCATAGCATAAGTATAAAATTGTTTTCATGCATGTTTTCAAAATCCACTAAGTATAATGAAAATAGTAGGACTTTTAGATGATAGTGTAACTTGCCTTTTTGGAAGGGAATGATGGTTCACTCCTTGATCTTGCTAGTCTCACACTTTGCTAATTTCACTACAATCATTCAAGCAAACACAAAATCAACTAGCATTCCAAATAATCAATCAAACAACAATCCACACACATAAAAACAATGGGATCTAAGTCATGCATGTAAGCATGCAAGAGGTGGTTCTATTTGCAAAGATGGTCTCCACTAGGCTTCTAAACTTGGTAAGGTCCAAGGTGGTCATTTTTCTAAGTGGCAAGGTCATTAGCAAAAGGATTTTGTCAAAAACCATTTTTAAATCCAATCATCATTTTATGTGGTGGAAAATATTTTTATCAAAGCAACAACTTTAAGTTGTTCACAAAATAAGTGTTGTTTCTCAAAACTTGGTGTTTATGGTCAGTAGGTTTGATCCAAGGCATTTTCCCAAAGTTTTCTTTCCATAAACATTTTCATAACAAAAACCATTCTGTTTATTTGGCTAGAAATGACTAAATCAAGTTTTCCATCCTAAACTTTACCAAATCCATTTTCCAAACTATGGGTTGGTTCCTAGGGTCAGTAAGTTCACAACAAACCAATTTGCAAAGGTTTTTCACCCTAAAAACATTTTTTAACAATTTTTCTAATCTATACAAGCATACAAAAGTTTCTGCAAAAACCAACAAGCTAACAGATACTATTTGCTAAACTAAAGGCATGGTTGGCTAGGGTTTGTTCTACTGATTCCAACGGTATAAAATTTGTAATTTTTGGACGTGTGGATCAAAAGTTACAAAGGTTTGAAATTCACATTCTATTCTGATTTCAATTCTGTTTTTAAACAGAAGTGGTGACACGCGGCACTGTCTAATTGGACGGTACCGGTTCGGCCGGATCGGCAACGTGGTGCGTTGGATCTAATTAGATCGTGTGGTCCAGAGAGCGTACCCTTTCGCGGTTAAGTGATTCTATCGTGAGCGTCAGATCTCGATCCTATGGTGCTAGCGTACTTGACCATATGCGAGCGGCGCCGGCGGTGGCTAGCGGCGGCGATGGTCAGACAGTGGCGGCGCTGGCGAAACAGGAAGCGAGAGAGGGAGGGAGTAGGCTCACCGAGGTCACGAGGACGAGGTGGTGCTCGACGTGTGGTCGACGGGGCAAGGGGCGCATGGTCGTAGGAGTAATCGCTCGCCGGAGTTCGTTCTGGCGACGGCGTGCTCTGGTCGCGGTCGGAGACGATGCTGTGGTTCATGAGAAGGCCAACCGAAGGTGTGGTCAGACGTAGGAGAGTGAGGCGAATGTGTGAGCGTGATTTAGAAAGCGCGGGGCGGTCTGAAACTACCTGGGTGCTTGCCGGAGTTGAAGACAGACGCGGCGGCGAGGTCGGAGTTTGTCGACGGTGACACTCTGGGGCGCCCACGGTCGAACAAAGGGTATAGGCCGATGCGCCAGGGAGTGGTGAAGGTGTGAGCTTGGTCGGGGAGGCAGGAGGTGGCGAGTGCTGGCCGGAATTGGAGGAGAAAGCTTGTCGGAGCAGTGACGGTGCAGGGCAAAATAATTGCAGCCTGGGGCAGAGAGAGGAAGGAGCTTGAGGGGAAATGGAGAGGGAAAGTGGGCGCTTAAGAGGGCGAGGTCGCTGAGCGGAATCACTGCGGCATTACTGCGAATTGATCGCGACCTTCAATGGCAGCAACGGCAGCGCGGTTTGGGGGGAGGAGGTCGCGCGGGTGAGGAGGATGAACAGGAGAGGGTGGGGTCGGCTGTCAGTGAGAAAGAGGGTGAGGGGATGGTCCACCTGTCAGCCACTCTGCGGGTCAGTTGCCAGGTGCGAAGCGTTTTCTTCGGGGAGGGAAGCTGGGCTGGTTCCTGGGCTTATTGGGCTCTGTCGACTGGGCTGGTCCAGATCCTATTTTTTTCTTTCCTGAATCCTTTCCTTTTTCTAAATCTAATTTCTGTTTTGAATTTCAAACAATCAAACAACATTCAAATTGATTCAAACAATCACCAAACTCTGCAACTTTGAATTTGGTTCTGTTCAGTAACATAAACCAAAATTCCAAACCAAAATAATAATTTTAATTAGGGTCCATTATTAATTAAATAAATAGACCAATGTTCAAATCAAATTAGGATTTGTTTTATTTAAATCTTTATTTGAAATCTAATTATTTTCAAAACCAAATCAGTAGGTTTTGTTTGGGAATATAAAATACTTGGAAAACTTATTTTAAATAAATAAATAAGTTTTGATGTTTTGGAAATAGTAAAAACCTTTATTAATAAAACTTGGATATTAAATCCTTATTGATTTTATTTAAATAAACCTTTACTATTTTTATCAAAACAAAATGTTTTATTTCAAAAGCTTGGCTAAGTTTTAATTTGGCTCTATAAAATAATCTTTATTTATAAATCCATGTTTTCTTTTGAAAACCAAATCCTTTTATTTAAAAGATCCAAATAGTAATTCCAAAATATTTTATTTTCCTTTATTAAATGTTTATCTTTTTAAATCCCTTTAGGATTTTATTTGATCCAAATTGGTTTGAAGTTCCAATTGAATTCAAAAAGTTTCTTCTGGCCCTGAAAATCAAACAAAGTTTTATTTTATTCAATTATTGTTCACATTACAAGATTTGGAAAATCTTGGGATGTGACAGCGTCGCCCTTCTCTTTTGACCATGCTTTACCATGGTCCCTCCTGAACCTCACTCGAAAAGCCGCCACGCGTCCTATCTGTCTCGTCCCTTCCTCAAGAGACTCGGCTCGTTGGTTCCTGCAAGATTAATAACTTTGTCTTATACGGGCCGATATAGTTTATATGTCGGCCGCACACGATTCTCTCTCTTGCCGTACTTACTCGGCCTGGTTCTTTCTTTACTAGGAGCTAGCCAAGCTGGGATGCGTTTCACCCCTTGTGACCCTACCGGGGGTTATCCCCCCGACAAGCTACTAGATGATCCTCATCATGTGGAGTGTAAGGAACTTGAATCTCTCTTTTACTCTAAATTTTATCCTCCTCATGAAATTCATAAAGCTAGGAATTATATTTATAATTTTCATCCTCATGATGGAGAAAGTATTGCCCATGCATGGGGGAGAATGAAGTCACTAATGCTCAAATGTCCCATTCATGAGCTCCCCAGTAATATTATTATTAATAATTTGTATGCAAAGCTTTCAGGACATTACAAGGACTATCTAGATACCTGTTTAGAGGGATCCTTCACAAGTAAGGAGGTCAAAGATAAGTGGGATCTTCTTGAAACAATTCAAAGCAACACCGAAGATTGGAATAACGACAAAGGTAAAGAACCAGGTATAAACTATAAGTATGATTGCATTAAGTCTTTCACCAAAACTGCTGATTTTCAAGAGCTTAGTACTAAGTATGGTATTGATACTCAAATTCTTATTGATTGTTGTAGAGATTTTGCTTCCCATATTAATGCTCCTAAAGTAAAGTGGGACATGTATCATGAACCTGTTAAAGACACTTGCATGGAAAATGAAACTATTATTAATGATTGCAATAAACATGCTCAAATTTCTGAAAGTACTATTTCTTATAAGGATGTTAATTTTTGTGGAATACATAGACCTTGTGAAAGGAATCAAATCAAAGAAGAATATTGTATCACCCACTGGAATGAAAAAACTAGAACGTGGTATAAGGCTCTAAATGATCTTGGTAAAAAAGTATGTGTCCTCTATCCTTTTATTTGTGAACTTTGCTTTGAAGTGGGTCATTTCAATTTTCAATGCTCGGGCCATAATAATCCTGCAAGTTTGTATTGTGATAACGTGATCACTAATAATCAACATGTGTGAACTTACATTCTTTTTGGGGTGTGAAGAGTTATCAAGAAAAAATTCTTTGGTAGACATGAGTGCTTTTGATATTAATAGCGTCCTGCATGGTTGTCATCTTTATTGTGTTGATAATTGCCACGCAGATACTTACATCTTATAAAAGATGATATTTTACCAAAATATGACATGAATGATATGATTTTTTTTCTTACTAATGAAAAGGAGGAATCCTCCAAAGTTTCTTCTATTGTCTCTAACAATAAACCAGGGTATGTGGAGAAGCTTCCTTTCAAGCCTCTCCTTCCTAAAGAGGAAAAAAATAAGAAGAGGAGTAAAAGGAGAGAGGAAACGGTATCTTACCCTAAGCATGTTTCTCCTATTATAGTTTTTGCTGATGAGTCTTAACTAGATGATGTTCCTATGCCTGTTACCTATAGTAGTGATCATGATTGGGAAAGCACACTACTTTTCATATTGAAAATCTCTTAGGTACCAACTGAAAATTGTGATATTAATAATCATTGCACTATTAGTACTATCCATGTTCCTTCCAATGATGATATGTTTACAAATAAATACACTTTGGAAGATAGCTATTCTATTGCTTATGATGATATTATACCTCAAATGTATGATGATTGCAATGATGAATATGATATTTTCAGTCCACCTACTATTGAGGAGAATTAATTATGATTACAGTATGCCTCCTATATTTGATGACTATGGTGATGAGAATAATAATGACAGCTATTTTGTTGAATTTGCTCCCACTACAATTCATAATAATGACTATTCTTATGTGGAGAGTAATAATTATTTTATGCATGTGGCTCATGATAAGAATGTTTTATGTGATAGTTATATTCTTAATTTTATTCATGATGCTACTAAAAGTTATTATGATAGGGGGAAACATGGTTTTATGTATCTCAAGAATATTAAATTTCCCCTCTTTATGTTGAAAATTTTGAATTTGTACTTGTTTTGCTTTCCTATGCTTGTTGCTTTGTGCTTTCATGACTTGTTTCTTTACAAGATTATTTTTCATAGGAAGTGGGTTAGACTTAAATGTATTTTTAATTTGCTTCTTGATGCTCTCTTTTACTTCAATTCATATTTCTTATGTGAGCATGTTCTCAAACTATCAAGCCTAACTTAAAGGCGTTAAAGAAAAGTACTTCTTGGGAGATACCCAATAGTTTTCTTGAGTCTTGGAAGTTATTACTTCTGTAATAACCTCTCCTTATCCTTTTTGTTTTATTTTTGTGCCAAGAATAACCTCTAATGAGAGGGAAGTAAGATTTGGGGAAGTTGCTGTCCTGAAACAGATTTTTGTGCTTCACTGTAAAAGTTAGTAAAAAATCTCTGTTAGTCGGATTGAGCTGTAATTTTCTGAGTAAATGCCCCAGGTTGTTAGATAACTTTAGTTTGTTCAACACTTTTATATTTGAGCAACATAAGGTCTTCGAAAAAATCGGTTTTTACCTGTTGGTCTGTTTTTACAGATTTCTGCCATTATTTGCATTTGCCTCTTATCAATTTCTTTTTGAGTTCTCTTTGGTAAATTGAGCTTTTTGAAGGAATTGCTACAGTATTTTGTGTTTTTAATGGAAGTTTTTCTGTGTTGAAACTAAACCCCGAAGGTTTATTATTTTGAATGCACTAATGTTGCTAATGAAGATTGTGTGAAGTTTTATATGAAGGAAATTTTCAGGTGTAGGGGAAGAATGATGTGATGAGATGAAGAATGGACAAAATCTCAAGCTTGGGGATGCCACCCCGTGTCACCCCAAGAAATATTCAAGAGGTACAAGCATCAAAGCTTGGGGATGCCTTGATGCCCAAGGCATCCTCTTCTTCATCAATAAAAATCACAGGTCTCTTTCTAGACACTTCATTTTTATTGTTTCATGCACTATTGTGTTGTTCTTGGAGCGTATTTGTTTTTGTTTTTAGTTTTCCTTTGCTTTGTTTGCTGCAATAAGTTGGTTGGATTCCAACACAATTCTTTTGGAGAGAGACACTCTGTTTTTTATTGTTTAGAACACTCTAGTTTTCACTCTTATTGTTTGTGAGTGTTCTCTTTTGGTAGCACTACGTTTAGCTTTAATTTTCTTGTGCTTTGATGACCCAAAAGTATAGGGGTGTATCCCAACGTGGATCATAAGGTGCTGAATAGTGGTATGGAGCAGGAAATCCCTGTGAATACTTAGCAAACGGATTTTTAGTGGTTTTCTAATAAGACAACAAAACAAAGTGCAAGTAACAAAGAACAAACACAGCAAGTGGCCCAATACTTTCTTAGCAAAGGACAAGCCGGTGGAATTACTAATAAGGACCAAACGTTCTTGAGGACACATGGGAATTCTGTCAAGTGCTTTCGCTTCATATAGCCGAGTACTCTTCTTTGCTGTTGTAAGTGTTGTGTGGGTGAATCTGTGCTAACATACCGACCTTAGTTGGACTAATACATACTTGTGATTAAACCCCCTACAAACATCTGTAACTACAGGAAAGTAATTAAGATATAAATCTAACCACAAACTTAAACTCTAAGATCCTACGCTCCCTTGTGCAAAGGTGTCCTAACGGGGGTTCAGGTTTCTGTCACTCCGGCAACCCCACAATTAGTAGCCAAATACACAATGCATTCCCCTAGGCTGATAAATGGTGAAGTATCATGTAGTCGACGTTCACATGACACCACTAGAAGAATTGCACCACAACTTAAATACTAAACCATTGAATAATAACTCAACACAAATCCACTAATAACAACATGACTTCTCCCATGCCCTCAAGAACTAGACGAACTACTCACAAAACATCATATGGATCAAGATCAAAGATGATATGGTAATGGATAACAATCTGAACATAAACAATAATCCAATGGTTCCACTCACAAGCATCAACTACAATAGTAATCAACACCAGGAAAGTTTACCCTAAGAACTAAAGCAATATCCAACACAATTGTTACAGCGGGACGGAGTGGTGATGATGGTGCTGGTGGAGATGATGATGTGGATGATGATGATTATCCGATGAAGCCTAGCTTGATGATGGTGTTGATGGCGACGATCTCCCCTCTCCGAGAAGGAATTCCCCCGGCAGAAATCTGTCTGCCGGAGAGATCTTTCTCTCTCGGTGTTTTCCGCCCCCTAGAGGCGGCAGAAATCTATCTGTGGTCGCTCCCCGAGGCTTAGGGTTCCGTAGGAAAGATATAGGCAAAAGTACGGAGTCGGGAGCCGGGAAGGTGAGCCACACCTTCCACCTAGGCGCGGCCCAGGGTGGGCCCGCGCCTAGGGGGGTGTGGGCCCCCTGCGGCCCCTTTTCGCTCCTCCTTCTGGCTTCCTCATTCTTCTGGAAAAATAATATGTTCCCATATTTTTCTTGTATTTTTCTAATCTTTGTGAAATTGCATCGAAACGCCTTTTTTCCATCAGAATCCATACTCCGGCAGTCCATCCTCCAAGAATCATCCAACATGCACAAACAGATGAAAAGCCATAAGTAATACCTCATAATAAGACATATATCAATGAATAGAGGTAAATTATGATATAGAATGGTGATGCAAATTGGGCGTATCAACTCCCCCAAGCTTAGACCTTCGCTTGTCCCCAAGCGAAAACTGAGCTCAGTAAACATGTCCATAGGTTTATGGAGTGAAGTGTCAAAAAAAGAATACGAACAAGAAGCATCACACTTACCAATGCACAACTCATAGAATAAAGCAACTCACCATTATATAACTTAGCTTGCAACCAAGTACAACAGTCACAATAGAGATGCATAAAGATAAATCATAATTGGAATTGGTAGACTTTGTTCCTGATCAGAGAACACCTGGCAAACAATTTCACAAATAAAGCTTTGTAGAAGTTTTCAAAACAGGAGCACTCTTTGCTCAAAAAGGTCTTTCACAAGTGAATGCTTTCAAGGTAATACTCAATACATAAGAGTTTTGTGCAAACAAGGAAGATAAAGAACATGATTGAATAAATCACCATATGAATGTTTGAAACACAACAACTCAAATGCTTGCTGGAGATAGAGAGGAAGTAGGTTTTACTGACTCAACTTGGAAGTGGGAGAAAGGTCCCTTTATAGAGGGAAGCATGGATTACAAGTCATTAAGAGCTTCCAAAAGATTATGGTACTTACTAGCTTTGAGCCCTCATTGCCCCTATCATAGGCATCTTGAGATGATTAAGGTTAAAGTGCACAAAGATGGAGTATATGCTTGACGAAATATAAGTTGGCAATCTCATGTCCCTTGAATATGAGGGCCGCTCCTCATGCTACTCAACTTTGGTCACACGTAAGTTCTTGTCATTGTAACTACATGCGTATCATAGAGAACCGCCAACGGGGTACCCCTTGCACATGGTACAAGATCTTTCCCATAACCAAAATGACAAGGCAAGCAAACAGTGAGCATCTTAGCGATCTTTTTATTTACTATGTACATAGATTTTTATTGAGGATGCTTCATAGATAGCTCACTATGGTGATGCTGCAAGTTTCCACCATGATTAGACATGGCGGCCCAGGCGTTTCTCTAACACAAAATACAAACTCCATGGACTTACAAGTTCCCTCTTTATTTCACACCATTGACATCCATAGACAAAAGAGCATGATATCAACTGAGTACAAAGTACAGGTGCAATGTTGAAAACGTTCCTCGTGACAACACAGTTCTGCTAATTCCAACGTATAGATGCAAGCATATACAACTTCGATGGCACAATGGTTCAAGTCTATTAGGGGCAAGAAATAAAGTGTGCCATCAAGTTCGTGAGAGCTTTACTAACTAGTTTTCACATAACAAAATACTTTTTAATTCGAAAGGTAGATGAAGCTTGAGAATTTGCTTGGAATAGCAAAAGCTACTAGGTAGATATGGTGGACACAAATGGCATAGGTTTTGGTTCAAAAGGATTTGGAAACATGAGAAGTATGCCTTCTAAAAACAGGTTTTTGGCTAGCAAGGCTAGGTAGCAAGCAAGAGAGTTGAAAGAAACAAGCAAACATACAAGTAATAAAGCCAAACATGCAATCTTCCTTGAAGACACAAAAGATATTAAATAAAGAATACTAAGCTTATGAGCCAACAAGAAAGAAAACAAATGATACAAAATACCTATAATCCTTTTCTCTTTTTCTCTTTCAAAGTAATGCTACTGAACAGAACTCGGTTTGCCAAAACCAATTTAGATCCACTTGATGATCCCAAAGTGGTGCCAATACTGATAAACAAGATCCATCATACAACAGAGATTGCAAACTAAAATAAGAAGTGAAAAAAGTAAAAGATGAGACTTCTCATTAATATTCCGATAAAGGCACTCACACCAAGGGATACATAGATAATTGTAACATCCTAAAAATCATAGTTTCAAAACTCATTCATATCATCTTTGCATCATTCATCCATTTAGAGTTTTCTCAAAAATCATTTAGAAACAGAAGTTGGAACTATGATTTCATGTGGGCATTTTATACCAAAATGACCATCACCCTTTGAAATATGAAAGCTTAAATATTTGTTCACTTGCCTCCATGATAGGAAAGTTTAGGTGAAGCTGTTAACCCAAGAATCAAATTTGGAAATGGTTTCAAAATCCTTTTTCAAAAATTTTGCAAACTAGAGCAAGCCTCTGTTTATTTTAAAACCCAAACTTGACCAAGCCTTGCAAAGTAACCACTGGTTTAAAAAGACTGTCTTTGAATCCACAAAACCCTGCAAAAATTTCCAAGACAGTTTAATTCAAAAGGATTTGAAATTCATATCAAAATCAAACCAGAAAATGAATTCAGGAAAAGAAAAGGCTTGAACAAAAGAAAAAGGCCACGCGGCCAGAATCTGGCCCAGCAGCCAATCAAGCCCAGCAAGCCCACCCGGGGATTTCTTTTTCTCCTCTCACGCGCAAGCGCACGCGCTGAGTCGCTGACAAGCAGACCCCACCTGCATTTCGCGCACCTCGCTGACAAGCGGGCCATCTCCACGCCAGCGTCTTCTCCACCCGCACGACCTGTTTGTCCCCAATCAACGCGGCCGTTTCCTGTGTGTTAATCACGGCGTCAATTCGAATCAATGGCCGAGTGATTCTCGCGCTTGACCAGGCTATATAAACCCCCTCTGTCCCCTCTCTCTTTTCCCCCGAACCCCAAGCACAGAACGCCCCCAGGCTGCGCGCATTTCTCTCTGCAACCCCGCCGTCTTCGACGACTGCGCCGGCGAATTCCGGTGAGCCTCGAGTTCCCCTCGGTCTCGCATTCACGCTATCTTGTTCAGTGAACCTCTGTGCATCTTTTGACACTCTCCGTTTGCCTTCGCATGAACCATAGCTTCGGCAACATCGACGACTGGACCGCCACCGTCTTCTGCACGAACTCCGGCGACCTCCCTCCGTAAGTAGCCACCGCCCCTTGCCCTTTGACTGATACGCCTAGAATCCTCATCGTCTTGCGCATCTGACAGTACCCCTATTTTGGCTTAGCGCGACGAGGAACCTCGCCAACGTCGACGGCTGACCGTGGCCGACGCATTCGCGAACTCCGGCGAGGAATCCCCGACGACCCCGTGCGCCCCTTCCCAAGCCATTGCCACCTTGAGCACCAGCAGCCTCCTGCGGTTCTGGTAAGCATCTCCTCCCTTCCCCGGGCGGCCTAGAACGCCGGCACCGCCACAGACTGACGCGCCGCCGCCTGTCACCGCCGGTAGCGCCGCTCGATTCTGGTTAGGAGATTGTTAGCCGTTAGATCTGAATCCTACGCGTAGAAACACATCACTTAACGAAGGGGTATGGACAGATCTGAGCCGTGCAGCGTTAGTTAGATCCAACGGCACAGAAGGGTGATCCGGTGCGAACCGGTACACACCAGTAATAACGCGACGCGTGGCAAGGTTTAAACTAAAAAAAACAGAATTTAAAACCAGATTTAGATTCAAACTTCAAATGCTTATAACTTTTGAACTCCACGTTGGATTTTTGCAAATTTTATACCGTTGGATTCAGTGAAACAAGGCCTTTCTGAATATCCAATTTATTTAGCATATAGTAACAGTTAAAAATGATTTTATTTGTGGAACAAGTTTAGGGCTATTTTAGATATAGTTTTATTTTTGTATATTATTTTGGGGCCAAATAAGTTTAGTTGGCAAACTTGTGTCATGTTAAGTTTCTGTAATCATGAACATACTTGGTAGAATTTTCAAAACTCAACTCTTGGTAGATTCTTGCATGCATGCATTCATATTATTTTTGGTTGTATTTAATTGTGTGTAATTGTATGTTTTAATTTCTTGTGTAGATTTTGCTAGTGATTGTGATTGTGAAGAGTGCTACTCTCCACACTACCAAGGCAAGTGATATCTTCATGAATTTTCTATCCTAAGTTTTGTACTTGCATTAGATATTTTTGCTAAAGTATTTGCATGATATTTTGCTTAGTGCTAAGATGGGAAATCCTAAGTAGAGTGAAATAGTAGAATTGCTAGGGAAATTTCCCTAAGATAAGATACCATACTTTGCTTAGCCTAGCTTATAGTAAACAAGGGTGGTGAACATCTATTTAGTTTATGATAAAAATATTCTAAGTCAAGAGACTTATTTTTTTTTCTTAATAAAACAACTAAGGCAAATGAACCTCCTGGGTGGAATGGAAAGATTGGGTTATGTTGAGTGGTTACACAAGGCCATGGACTTGGGTTGTGTATCTCACTTGTGGTATGCCACCCAGGCACAAAGGGATTTGGAGGCCAAGTGTTGAGAAAGCTTACAGTGCAACCACTTGGCAATATGGGCTCTGCCATGATCATATAGGTTGCTAGAACTTAGTCACTTGGATAGTTGGTGGTAGATGGGTTGATAGGTTGGAGCGCGTCCATTTGACTAAGGAAAAGCTTCTGAAAGGTCCTGTCTTGGGAAACCAAGTCTGGTGGGGAAAGTGCACAACCTCTGCAGATGGAAAAACTAAGTACTTAGCCTTGTCCAAGGAAATGGACACTTTGAGCATCAAGACATGGAAGCTACAAGAATCTCAACACTCCAACTTCTAAATAAAAATTGATGGGTGAACAAGGGTGAAGGACCTCAATGTCTATTGGTGGTTCCTTGGGAATGTTTTTGACAAAGAAAAACTTAGTGATTTCAACTAATAGGAAAAATCTATTTTCAAGCAAAGCAAGCCAAGCTACACTTAACCAAAAATGCATATAGTAATATAGTCCACTTAAAATATAATAAGGTATCACTTGCCAATACTATTCCAAAGTATTGACCCTCTGTGGCTGTAACTTGTGATGTTGCAGGTTACTCTGATGATGAATAGGAGTCATGAGTCTACACTCAACATGCTTGCCTGTGGCACATGAAGATGAAGACTTGTGTTTACTTACTTATTCCTTAAAACTCTTGTATTAGGCTTATGGCCCTGAGTTGTAAAAGACTATGTTTCTATCTCTGGAATGAATGTAATAAACGACCTTTGTATCTGTGTACTTCATCTTAAACTGTGGATGCTAGCATTGATCCAGGGACTAGCATTGCAATCACAGGGATCCTATCCTTTATAAAGGAGGGGTCTAACAGATGGTATCAGAGCACTGTGTTGCCTGTAGGATTATGACCCTAGGATTGGAAAACCACTAAGGAAAAAGTTTTTCAACTACTTCTACACTTGTCTATTCTTCTCGTAAAACTTTTCTAATCTCTTTCAACTTCCTTTGTAGATGAACTCCATCAACGAAGCCGTGAAGAAGGGACCACTCATGACCATGACCTTGGAGTGTGAGACGGAGTTTCCCAGTATTCTCAAGGATCTCATGGAAGCAATGGATGCACATGGTGAAGCCGTGTACAAAGGCTTTCCAGTGATGGATGAAGGAGTGGAGTATTGGTGGGTGCAACTTCACTTGTACAAAAACAAGGAAGACAACCACAAAGAAAGGGGATTCTGCATGTACACCAACACTACAATGCACACCACATTCTTTGAGTCAGCCAGGGATGCAGCTTGGAGGACTATCAAAGAACTAAGTGCTAGAGTCAAGTGCAGAATGCTCAACCTCCAAAAGGACTTAGAGAAAGAAAAGGAGTTTACTCAAGAGTTGGAAGACACCAACCAAGAGATAAGGGGAGATGTTATAGACTTAGTGATAGAGTCAAGAGAGCAAGATTGGTGGATTGCATCTAGGAACATAGTGTTTAATAATAGGTCCCGTGAAATTGGATTGTAAGAACACTACGTTAGTTGGACCACCAATTATCACCTTATTTTCCAAAATGATACCTTAAATAAGTTGGACCTTGTTTGATGTAATGGATTCATGTAAGCATGACTTGTGTGAAATTGTGTTCCATGGTTATGTATGAGATGATTGTTTTGTGTTCATTTTAAATAAGTATTGTTCTAACTTTTCAATTTTATAAATAGATGCCTATTGCCGTCAGCACTGTTGAGGAGTTCCAGGTTACTCGTTTCGGACCCCGTATCGTTGAGCTTACCACTCTGCTCGATCTCCCTCTTCCTACCATCACGGTGTACCCACTCACCAAGTTCAAGAGGAAGGACCTCTGGGGCTTCAAGGTGAATCAGCCCGGGCGCCAGACTGAGCCTACTACGGAGGCCATCGTCTTCAAGCTGATGCACGACGACAGGGAGAGAGGCATGGAGGTAGTCATGCAGGACCTGATAGGACGACTGTTAGGCCGTCACTCCCGACAGGTTAGGGGCACTCACTTCCACGCCTTCGGAAGGCGTGATGTAGATGGAGATTCCATCGACTTTGAGGACGACTCGAGGAGCACTGCAGAGCCGATACGCCTCTATCTTAAGGACTTAGAGACTCTTCTCAGGCACGTAGATACGGACAGGACGAACGTCATGCTGGGTAATGACGAGCTCCAGGTGCAGCTACGCGAGAAGGACAAGCTTTTCGCACAGCAGGATGAGATGATCAAGGAAATGGAGACGAAGTTCGAAGCTCAGGATCGCAAGTTCAAGAGTCAGGAGAAACGCGTCCAGGATAGGAACAAGAAAATCCGGGACATGACCGAGGAACTGAAGTCCAAGGACTTCGAGCTTGAGCAGCAGCAGATGGTTATTGAGAGACTTCGCTCCCAGAAGAGGGCTCTCAAGGCCAAGGTCGATTCCTTTACCACTACGATTGAGGAGAACAAGACCGCGATGGAGAACGCAGGTCTTACTTTCGTTGAGGAGGAGATTGACGCTGATGAGTAGACTTGACTACTCGTTTACTTTTCATATTCATACTTGTTATTGTGAACTTATTATTGGACCATCCGACATGTGGATGGCTTGCCACTTGTGTGTTTACCCCATGAGCTTGTTATGTGGTTGTTGAACTTTTATTCTCATGTTGCTTGATATGTGTTTGCTTATGATATATTGTGCATGAAACATTTATGGGTATCTCATTCTTATCTGTTTGAACAAACCACAGATGCCTCCCCGTCGTGCAAACCCCAACCCCAACAATATCACCCCGGAAATGCAACAAATGATGAATGCGCAAACACAGCTTATGCAAATGATGGCAACGTTCATCCAAAACCAGAATAATAACAACAACAACAACAACGACCCCAACAACAACAACAACAACAACAACAACAACCCTCCGGGTTTCGATATGCTCACTAGATTTCTGCGTCTGAGGCCAGCAAAGTTTTCGGGAACAACTGATCCCATGGTAGCCAATGACTGGTTACGTTCTGTGAACAAAGACTTAGTGACCGTGGGCTGCACGGATGCTGAAAAGGTCAGGTTTGCAGCACATCTGTTGGAAGGACCAGCCGCCACATGGTGGGACAACTTCCAAATCACCACTCCTATTGATGAGGTGACTTGGGCTATCTTTGAAGATGGTTTTCGCACGGCTCATATCTCATCAGGGATAATGAGTCTGAAAAAGAAGGAGTTTCACAACCTGAAACAGCGCCACCGCAGCGTGGCAGAATACATAGAAGAATTCAACAATCTGGCGCGTTATGCACCGGATGAGGTTGATACAGATGCCAAGAGAAAGGAAAAGTTCTTGGAAGGTTTGAATGATGAGCTGAACCTACAGCTGTCTGTGGCATATGTTCCAACTTATCAGTCGTTGTGTGACAAGGCTGCTATTTTGGAAAGTAAAATGAAGCAAGTCGAGAGTAGAAAGAGGAAACACTCCGACAAACACAGCTCGGGATCGTCTCACAAACGATCTCACTATGATGACAGTGGCAGCTCAGGATCCCATAAACATGGGAAATTCAGCAAGCACAACCATCATGACAACAAGCATCACCGCAGCCATGACAAGGACAAGTACAAGAACCACAAGGGTGGACATAAGAGCCACTATGGTGGAAATGGTAGTGGAAGTGGAGGCCAACCTCCTAAAAAGGACATCAGTCAGGTTGAATGCTTCAAATGCAAGAAGATGGGACACTACGCAAATGAGTGCCCCGAAAAGAAGGTGGAAGGACCTAACAAGCCGAATCCTTTCCAGAAAGGACAGGTTAACCACATCAATGTGGAAGAGGTCTATGAGGAGCCTGAAGCCGTGGCTGGTAAGTTCAGACTCAATTCAATTTCAGCATTTGTGCTCTTTGATACCGGTGCATCTCATTCATTCATATCAAAGGCATTTGTGGATAGAAATGGGTTTGCATCAGAAAACATTGGGTGTCCAATAAAGGTTAGTTCTCCGGGGGGAGACATGATAGTAAGCCTTGGATGCCGGGATCTCATCATAGAGTTTGGTAAACATAAGTTTCCAGTAAGCCTGATAATCCTAGATTCCCAAGGACTAGATGTAATATTGGGAATGGATTGGATGGCTAAGTATGAAGGAGTATTAGATTGTGCAAATCGTACAGTTACACTCACAACCCCAGAAGGAAAAAGAATAAAATTTAAGTCAAACTTTGAATCCAAAGGAAGTAAGCTGAATTCTCTTAAGGGGGTTAGCATGGACAGTGTGCCAATAGTATGTGAGTATCCGGATGTGTTTCCGGAAGAGCTACCAGGAATGCCACCGGATAGAGATGTGGAGTTTCTGATAGATTTGGTGCCAGGATCAGGACCAATAGCTAAGAGACCGTACAAAATGTCTGTTGATGAATTGAAGGAGCTCAAGAAACAACTAGGAGAACAGTTACAGAAAGGGTTTATTCAACCAAGTTCTTCATCTTGGGGAGCCCCAGTATTGTTCGTGGAGAAGAAGGATAGAACCCAAAGATTATGTATTGACTACCGTTCTCTTAACGAGGTTACCATCAAGAACAAGTATCCTTTGCCAAGAATCAACGACTTATTTGATCAGCTAGAAGGAGCATGTGTATTCTCAAAGATTGATCTTCGGTCAGGTTATTCTCAACTCAAGATACGAGAGCAAGACATACCAAAAACAGCATTCACCACAAGGTATGGATTGTATGAGTATACTGTGATGCCTTTTGGATTAACCAACGCTCCAGCATACTTCATGAATATGATGAACAAGGTGTTTATGGAATTCCTTGACAAGTTCGTTGTCGTTTTCATCGATGACATCTTGGTTTACTCCAAGAGCAAGGAAGAGCATGAGAGACACTTACGCTTGATACTTGAGAAACTAAGGGAACATAAACTATATGCCAAATTCAGCAAGTGTGAGTTCTGGTTAGAGAAAGTGGGTTTTCTTGGTCATGTGATGACAAAGGATGGTGTGGCTGTTGATCCTGCTAAAGTTTCAGCCGTGACAGATTGGGAATCACCCAAGAATGTGAAAGAAGTTCGTAGTTTCCTCGGCTTAGCAGGTTACTACAGAAGGTTCATTGAAAATTTCTCGAAAGTTGCTAAGCCTATGACAGAATTACTAAAGAAGGACAAGAAGTTTGCTTGGTCTGAAGGTTGCGAAGTCAGTTTCCAAGAATTGACGAAGAGACTTGTAACAGCACCAGTTCTATGTCTGCCAGATTTGGAAAAGGATTTCCAAGTGTTTTGTGATGCATCTCATCAAGGTTTGGGTGCCGTACTTATGCAAGATGGTAGAGTCGTAGCCTATGCTTCGAGACAACTCAAAACACATGAAGTAAACTATCCTACTCATGATTTGGAGTTAGCCTCTGTCGTCCATGCACTCAAAACATGGAGACATTACCTTTTGGGTAAGCGGTGTGAAGTGTTCACCGATCATAAGAGTTTGAAGTATATCTTCACCCAGAAGGAAATCAACATGAGACAAAGAAGATGGCTAGAACTTATCAAGGATTACGACTTAAGTTTGCAATACCACCCCGGTAAAGCAAATGTAGTAGCGGATGCTCTAAGTCGTAAGACATTTGTAAATGGCCTTACAAAAGGGGAATTGCCAGATGACTTGTGTAAGCAATTCAAAGAACTCAGATTGGAGATTGTACCAGAAGGGCATCTCATGTCCTTAGATGTTCAACCCACTCTATTGGACAAGATCCGAGAAGTCCAGAAGACCGATAAAGAGATTGAAAAGATTAAGGAAAATATTAGTCTAGGGAAGGCTAAGAGTTTCCATATAGATGAACAAGGTACCTTGTGGCACGGGAAACGTATATGTGTTCCACAAGACCCGGAGTTGCGGAAACTGATCTTACAAGAAGGTCACAACTCTCCATATTCTATTCATCCAGGAAATACCAAGATGTACATGGACATGAAGGAAAGGTTTTGGTGGAACAATCTCAAAAGGGACATCGCCGAACATATTGCCTTGTGTGACGTGTGTAGCAGAGTCAAAGCGGAGCACCAGAAACCAGCAGGTCTGCTTCAACCACTGCCTATTCCTGAATGGAAGTGGGAAAATATTGGTATGGATTTCATTACCGGATTACCAAGGACTAGATCAGGATATGATTCCATATGGGTAGTAGTGGATCGCCTAACAAAAGTGGCTCATTTTATACCAGTGAAGACAACCTATACAAGTGCCAAGTTAGCTAAAATTTACATGAGCAGGATTGTATGCCTTCACGGTGTGCCAAAGAGTATTGTGTCTGATAGAGGAACCCAGTTCACATCTCACTTTTGGAGACAGCTTCATGAATCCTTAGGAACCAGATTGGAGTTTAGCACTGCTTTTCATCCTCAAACGGATGGACAAACAGAAAGGACCAACCAAATTCTTGAAGACATGTTGAGGGCTTGTGCTTTAGATTATGGAGCAAGTTGGGATGAAAGTTTGCCTTACGCGGAGTTCTCTTACAATAACAGCCATCAATCTAGTATTGGAATGGCACCGTTTGAGTTACTCTACGGAAGGAAATGTACCACCCCATTGTTATGGAATGGTGTGGGAGAAAGGAGCTTATTTGGACCGGATCTTATCAAAGACGCCGAAGAGAAAGTCAAATTGGTTAAAGAGAGATTGAAGATAGCACAGTCCCGATAGAAAAGCTACGCGGATTCTAAGCGTAGAGAAGTCACCTACGAAGTTGGGGATAGAGCTTATCTTAGGGTATCACCACTCCGTGGAGTGAAAAGATTTGGAGTCAAAGGAAAGTTGGCACCAAGATATGTTGGGCCATTCAGGATTCTAAGTCGCAAGGGAGAAGTTGCATATGAAGTTGAATTACCAGAATCTCTATCAGCAGTCCATAACGTATTCCATGTGAGTCAGCTTAAGAAATGTCACCCAGAAATGGAAGAGTCTTCTTTGAAGGATACCATACCTTTGGAGGAAGTTCAGCTAGAAAGTGATCTCACTTATGAGGAAAAGCCTATCAAAATTCTAGAGACAGCAGAAAGAGTCACCAGGACCAAGACTATCAAGTTTTGTAAAGTGCAATGGAACCATCACTCCGAAGAGGAAGCAACATGGGAAAGAGAAGATGATCTTCGGAAAGACCACCCTCACCTATTTGCTAGCCAAACCGAATCTCGAGGGCGAGATTCATCTTAAGGGGGTTAGATTTGTAACATCCTAAAAATCATAGTTTCAAAACTCATTCATATCATCTTTGCATCATTCATCCATTTAGAGTTTTCTCAAAAATCATTTAGAAACAGAAGTTGGAACTATGATTTCATGTGGGCATTTTATACCAAAATGACCATCACCCTTTGAAATATGAAAGCTTAAATATTTGTTCACTTGCCTCCATGATAGGAAAGTTTAGGTGAAGCTGTTAACCCAAGAATCAAATTTGGAAATGGTTTCAAAATCCTTTTTCAAAAATTTTGCAAACTAGAGCAAGCCTCTGTTTATTTTAAAACCCAAACTTGACCAAGCCTTGCAAAGTAACCACTGGTTTAAAAAGACTGTCTTTGAATCCACAAAACCCTGCAAAAATTTCCAAGACAGTTTAATTCAAAAGGATTTGAAATTCATATCAAAATCAAACCAGAAAATGAATTCAGGAAAAGAAAAGGCTTGAACAAAAGAAAAGGCCACGCGGCCAGAATCTGGCCCAGCAGCCAATCAAGCCCAGCAAGCCCACCCGGGGATTTCTTTTTCTCCTCTCACGCGCAAGCGCACGCGCTGAGTCGCTGACAAGCAGACCCCACCTGCATTTCGCGCACCTCGCTGACAAGCGGGCCATCTCCACGCCAGCGTCTTCTCCACCCGCACGACCTGTTCGTCCCCAATCAACGCGGCCGTTTCCTGTGTGTTAATCACGGCGTCAATTCGAATCAATGGCCGAGTGATTCTCGCGCTTGACCAGGCTATATAAACCCCCTCTGTCCCCTCTCTCTTTTCCCCCAAACCCCAAGCACAGAACGCCCCCAGGCTGCGCGCATTTCTCTCTGCAACCCCGCCGTCTCCGACGACTGCGCCGGCGAATTCCGGTGAGCCTCGAGTTCCCCTCGGTCTCGCATTCACGCTATCTTGTTCAGTGAACCTCTGTGCATCTTTTGACACTCTCCGTTTGCCTTCGCATCAACCATAGCTTCGGCAACGTCGACGACTGGACCGCCACCGTCTTCTGCACGAACTCCGGCGACCTCCCTCCGTAAGTAGCCACCGCCCCTTGCCCTTTGACTGATACGCCTAGAATCCTCATCGTCTTGCGCATCTGACAGTACCCCTATTTTGGCTTAGCGCGACGAGGAACCTCGCCAACGTCGACGGCTGACCGTGGCCGACGCATTCGCGAACTCCGGCGAGGAATCCCCGACGACCCCGTGCGCCCCTTCCCAAGCCATTGCCACCTTGAGCACCAGCAGCCTCCTGCGGTTCTGGTAAGCATCTCCTCCCTTCCCCGGGCGGCCTAGAACGCCGGCACCGCCACAGACTGACGCGCCGCCGCCTGTCACCGCCGGTAGCGCCGCTCGATTCTGGTTAGGAGATTGTTAGCCGTTAGATCTGAATCCTACGCGTAGAAACACATCACTTAACGAAGGGGTATGGACAGATCTGAGCCGTGCAGCGTTAGTTAGATCCAACGGCACAGAAGGGTGATCCGGTGCGAACCGGTACGCACCAGTAATAACGCGACGCGTGGCAAGGTTTAAACTAAAAAAAACAGAATTTAAAACCAGATTTAGATTCAAACTTCAAATGCTTATAACTTTTGAACTCCACGTTGGATTTTTGCAAATTTTATACCGTTGGATTCAGTGAAACTAGGCCTTTCTGAATATCCAATTTATTTAGCATATAGTAACAGTTAAAAATGATTTTATTTGTGGAACAAGTTTAGGGCTATTTTAGATATAGTTTTATTTTTGTATATTATTTTGGGGCCAAATAAGTTTAGTTGGCAAACTTGTGTCATGTTAAGTTTCTGTAATCATGAACATACTTGGTAGAATTTTCAAAACTCAACTCTTGGTAGATTCTTGCATGCATGCATTCATATTATTTTTGGTTGTATTTAATTGTGTGTAATTGTATGTTTTAATTTCTTGTGTAGATTTTGCTAGTGATTGTGATTGTGAAGAGTGCTACTCTCCACACTACCAAGGCAAGTGATATCTTCATGAATTTTCTATCCTAAGTTTTGTACTTGCATTAGATATTTTTGCTAAAGTATTTGCATGATATTTTGCTTAGTGCTAAGATGGGAAATCCTAAGTAGAGTGAAATAGTAGAATTGCTAGGGAAATTTCCCTAAGATAAGATACCATACTTTGCTTAGCCTAGCTTATAGTAAACAAGGGTGGTGAACATCTATTTAGTTTATGATAAAAATATTCTAAGTCAAGAGACTTATTTTTTTTTCTTAATAAAACAACTAAGGCAAATGAACCTCCTGGGTGGAATGGAAAGATTGGGTTATGTTGAGTGGTTACACAAGGCCATGGACTTGGGTTGTGTATCTCACTTGTGGTATGCCACCCAGGCACAAAGGGATTTGGAGGCCAAGTGTTGAGAAAGCTTACAGTGCAACCACTTGGCAATATGGGCTCTGCCATGATCATATAGGTTGCTAGAACTTAGTCACTTGGACAGTTGGTGGTAGATGGGTTGATAGGTTGGAGCGCGTCCATTTGACTAAGGAAAAGCTTCTGAAAGGTCCTGTCTTGGGAAACCAAGTCTGGTGGGGAAAGTGCACAACCTCTGCAGATGGAAAAACTAAGTACTTAGCCTTGTCCAAGGAAATGGACACTTTGAGCATCAAGACATGGAAGCTACAAGAATCTCAACACTCCAACTTCTAAATAAAAATTGATGGGTGAACAAGGGTGAAGGACCTCAATGTCTATTGGTGGTTCCTTGGGAATGTTTTTGACAAAGAAAAACTTAGTGATTTCAACTAATAGGAAAAATCTATTTTCAAGCAAAGCAAGCCAAGCTACACTTAACCAAAAATGCATATAGTAATATAGTCCACTTAAAATATAATAAGGTATCACTTGCCAATACTATTCCAAAGTATTGACCCTCTGTGGCTGTAACTTGTGATGTTGCAGGTTACTCTGATGATGAATAGGAGTCATGAGTCTACACTCAACATGCTTGCCTGTGGCACATGAAGATGAAGACTTGTGTTTACTTACTTATTCCTTAAAACTCTTGTATTAGGCTTATGGCCCTGAGTTGTAAAAGACTATGTTTCTATCTCTGGAATGAATGTAATAAACGACCTTTGTATCTGTGTACTTCATCTTAAACTGTGGATGCTAGCATTGATCCAGGGACTAGCATTGCAATCACAGGGATCCTATCCTTTATAAAGGAGGGGTCTAACAATAATCAACTAAAGGAGAGATACTTCCACATACAAACCAGACTATAAGATAACCTCTCTACCAAAGATACGAATCCACTAAAAAGGTAAAAGATAAAAGATGATGGTGGTGATACCGCGGCACTTCCCCAAGCTTGGAACAAGCCAAGGGGATGCCAAACCTGATGATGAATTACTCCTTCGGTGGTTGTGGTGTTCTTTTGTTTAGGGTCATAAAATCTTCCAGCATCTTATGAAGTCTGTTATTTTCTCCTTGAAGCATATCCACCTTCATCCTTAAAGCATGGTACTTATCACAAAACTATCAGTGGTTCGAAGGGCTTCCACTTCCTCAGGGTAGTATCTGAAGTCTGGACCGAAGGCTATGATTCCCTGCATGTTACGAGAAAAAGCATCCCCAGTGTTAATTGCTCCTACGAAAGTAGGTTTCCTTGCCCTTGTCCCTGCGACGGTTTGTTCTTCCAACTTTAACTCTTCCACGGGCTTCTTGCCTTTGTCATTGGCGGAGACCATGGTGCTCTAAACTTGAGAAGATTTCCTGACAGAAACAGATTGAAATGAAAACACGACAAGAACATGATGCACGAACCTCGGGGTATCCGGGGGTTATATATTAAGAAGTTTCAAGACATAAGGAATGTATTGACACGGAAATGAGGCGGAGACGGAATTCGAGGGTGGCACACCCCCTATAGGCGCGGCCAGGCTAGGCCCGCGCCTGGGGTGGGTTTTTCCACCCCGGACTCCGGTTCCTCCTCTGTTCCATCTCGTAGTCTTCCTTATGTATTAAAAACATCAAAAATATAAAAAGATTGGATTTTCACGAACCTTCCGTTTTCACCACTTTTACCTATTCAAAGACGAACTCCGCAGATTCCTTTTCTCCTTCTCCTGAAAATTTCCTCCATACAAAACCCTTGCACAAACTCAATGACAACATTAGTGTAAGGAAAAACAATAAACATTTGGGTACACACTTCAACTGAAAACCCATCAAAACAAAAGCTTCTGTAAGAGGCAAATGCAAATGATGGCAGAAATCTGTCAAAACAGACCAGCAGGTAAAGATTGATTTTTTCTAAAACCTTCTGTTGCTCAAATAAAAAATTGCAGAACTGATGAAAGTTGGGTAACAACTTGGAGAACAAGCTCAGAAAAATGCAGCTCTATATGAAGTACTGAGTTTCCTCACGAAGTTTTACAATACAGCACAAAAATCTGTCCCAGGACAGCCACTTTTCACAACTCCTCGACTTCACAAAAGTAGTTGAACTTGACACAAAAACCAAAACAAAAAGGATAAGGAGCGGTTATTAATGAGGTAATAACTTCCAAGACTCGACAAAACTCTTGGGTTATCTCCAAACAAGTACTTTTCTTCAATACCTTTAAGTTAGGCTTAAAACTTTCAAAGATGCTCACATAGGATATATATATTTGAAGTGAAAGAGAGCATCAAGAAGCAAATAACCAACACACTTGAGTCTATCCCACTTCCTATGCATGGGGGTATTATGAGAAAATGAATTGTTGAAACAGAAAGCCACTAGCATAGGAAGACAAAACAGATGCAACTTCAAAGCTTTCAACATAAAACAGGGAAACTTAAGATTATTGAGATGCATAAAACCGTGTCTCCCTCTCTCATAATAACTTTCAGTAGCACTTTGAATAAAGTAGAAAATATAACTGTCACTGGAAATAACTTTATCATTCGAGTAAGCATACTTACAGTCACTAAAAAGAGGTCCAAGGTCATAAACTGGATCAATAGAAGCAAGTTGTTCCATCTTGAAATCTTTATTAGGCAAGCTATTTTCACAAGGAGCTTAAGCAAATTTGGAAAAGAAACTCATAAGAATCTCCATCAAACTTAGTTAAAACTTTTTCCTTCTTACAATCAATAATATCTCCACAAGTGTTCAAGAAAGGTCTACCAAAAATGATAGGACAAGTTTTGCTAGCTGCTGAATTAAGCACTAGAAAATCAGCAGGATACTTAATCTTACCGCAGAGAACCTCCACATCTCTTACAATACCAATGGGGCAAATGGTTTCCTTATTAGCAAGGTGGATAACTACATCAATGTCCTCAAGCTCACAAGGACCAATCTCATGCATAATTTCCCTGTAAAGCTCATAAGGAATAGCACAAGAACTAGCACCAATACCACATAAACCATAGTAGCAATGATCACCAATTTTAACAGAAAGCACAGGAACACTAGATTTTATAGCCTTAATAGGATGAGAGATAATATTAGAAACATCTTCAGAGAAGACAATATGCTCATCCTCTATATTTCTAGTGACAGTGTCTTTCACATTAGCTACCACAGGTTCAACATTTAATTGCTTATCAGGCTCCACAGTTTCCTTTGTACCTTTGTTATTTGCACTAATAATCATACAATACTCATTTACCTTAGCTGGGAAAGGAACTTTCTCAACATGAGGTTCAGGCACAATATGATTAGTAGTACAAACTTGAGTACTTCTAACAGGAACATGACTAACAACATCATTATAAGGAGCATGGTACTTATTCCACTTCTTTTTGGGAATTTCTATGTAAGAGGCAAAGGCTTTAAAACAGTTGGCAATACTTTGGGAATTGAGACCAAACTCATTGCTAATATCACGGAAGTCATCAGTTCCCATAAAAGATTTAATGGATTCATAATCATAGTTTATATCTGACTTTCTTCCTTTGTCATTCTCCCAAGCTTCAGTGTTATCTTGAATTCGGTCTAGGAGATCCCATTTAGCTTCTTCCTTCATATGTGTGAATGATCCAGCACAAGTAGCATCTAGTAAATCTTTATCATGAAGAGAAAGTCTAGCATAGAAGTTATTGAGAATAATATTGTTAGGGAGTTCATGAATAGGACATTTAAGCATTAATAACTTCAATCTCCCCCAAGCTTGAGCTGTATTTTCTCCATCAAGAGGACAAACGTTATATATAAGATTTCTATCCTTATGAATTTCACTAGGAGGATAAAATTTTGAGTAAAAGAGAGATGCCATCTCCTCCCATTCCATGGATTGTCCATTCTTCAGCAGCTTATACCATTCTTCAGCTCTCCCTTTCAAGGATATGGAGAGTAACTTCTTCTTCACCTGTTCAGTTGTGATACCTGCACACTTAAACAACCCGCATAATTCATGGATAAAAAGCAAGTGATCACCGGGATGGACAGTTCCATCCCCTAAATAATAATTATCCATAACAGGATTAACAATACTTGTAGGTATCTTAAAATGATATATCTCAATAGGTGGTGGTTCATCTACTACACTAGTAGTGGTAGTAGTTTTCCCAAACATAAAACCAAGTGGGTTATCCATATTGGAAACAAAGTAATAAGCAGTAACAAAAGCAATACTCAAAGTGGTTTTTCTAATAAGACAACAAAACAAAGTGCAAGTAACAAAGAACAAACACACCAAGTGGCCCAATACTTTCTTAGCAAAGGACAAGCCGGTGGAAATACTTATAAGGACCAAAAGTTCTCGAGGACACATGAGAATTCTGTCAAGTGCTTTCGCTTCATATAGTCGAGTACTCTTCTTTGGTGTTGTAAGTGTTGTGTGGGTGAACCTGTGCTAACATACCGACCTTACTTTGACTAATACATACTTGTGATTAAAACCCCTACAAACATCCGTAACTACAGGAAAGTCATTAAGATATAAATCTAACCACAACCTTAAACTCTAAGATCCTACGCTCCCTTGTGCAAAGGTGTCCTAACGGGGGTTCAGGTTTTTGTCACTCCGGCAACCCCACAATTAGTAACCAAATACACAATGCATTCCCCTAGGCCCATAAATGGTGAAGTATCATGTAGTCGACGTTCACATGACACCACTAGAAGAATTGCACCACAACTTAAATACTAAACCATTGAATAATAACTCAACACAAATCCACTAATAACAACATGACTTCTCCCATGCCCTCAAGAACTAGACGAACTACTCACAAGACATCATATGGATCAAGATCAAAGATGATATGATAATGGATAACAATCTGAACATAAACAATAATCCAATGGTTCCACTCACGAGCATCAACTACAATAGTAATCAACACCGGGAAAGTTTCCCTTAAGAACTAAAGTAATATCCAACACAATTGTTACAGCGGGACGGAGTGGTGATGATGGTGCTGGTGGAGATGATGATGTGGATGATGATGATGATCCCGATGAAGCCTAGCTTGATGATGGTGTTGATGGTGACGATCTCCCCCTCCGGGAAGGAATTCCCCCGGCAGAAATCTGTCTGCCGGAGAGATCTTTCTCTCTTGGTATTTTCCGCCCCCAGAGGCGGCGGAAATCTATCTGTGGTCGCTCCCCAAGGCTTAGGGTTCCGTAGGGAAGATATAGGCAAAGGGGCGGAGTTGGGAGCCGGGCAGGTGGGCCACACCTGCCCTAGGCGCGACCCAGGGTGGGCCCACGCCTAGGGGGGTGTGGGCCCCCTGTGGCCCCTCTTCGCTCCTCCTTCTGGCTTCCTCTTTCTTCTAGAAAAATAATATTTTCCCATATTTTCTGGTATTTTTCTGATCTTCGCAAAATTGCACCGAAACGCCTTCTTTTCCATCAGAATCCAGACTCCGCCAGTCCATCCTCCAAGAATCATCCAACATGCACAAATAGATGAAAAGCCATAAGTAATACCTCACAATAAGACATATATCAATGAATAGAGGTAAATTATGACATAGAATGGTGATGCAAATTGGGCGTGTCATGCTTTCAGCTTAGAACTTCTTAGTTCTTCGTTGAAGATTTGTGAGACAAGCTCACTGATCTTTATTGATTATTATCTTTGTGAGTTGTTTCAAATAAGTCGATTGGTGCTGGAAAAGAGTAGAAAGTTTCATGCTTATAGTGGTACAAAAGGAAGATTGTTTTGACTGTGGCCTAGACTTTATCATGTCATGCCAGATGTTGTTTTGACCTTATGCTTAGTGATTATTGTTGTAGCATGACTTGTTCCAAACAATTGAGATTTCTTAATGTGCCTTGAAAGAATCATGTGTTGTTTTAGCATACAAAAGCATAATATTGTGGTATTCTCCTTTGATACTTTATTTGGGTTGACTTGGCACATGATTACACCATGTTAAGACTATGAACCAGTCACCTTAGCCTCTATGATCATTTCGTTTTTGACTTGTGATATCACTTTATGCTTTAATTAATAATATTTTGTCGCTTTGCATGATTATGGCCATTATTGCTCTCTTAGTTGGTCGCTCCCAGTCTTTTGCTAGCCTCCACTTGTACTGAGTAAGCTCTATCATGCATCCAACTCCCAAGAAACCAACTTATTCCAAATTGTCCACTATAAGTTCCTATGCACGGTGTGTTACACCATTCCAAGTATATTCTTGTTTTATCTATCTTCCAAATTAAACTTGTTATGTGAAAATTAGTGATTAAAGCTCTCACAAACTTGATGGCACACTTCATTTTTATTGCCCCTAATAAACTTGAACCATTGTGTCATCTATGTTGTATATGCTTGCACTTATAAGTTGGGAATTAGCAGAACCGTTCTATCACAGGGAACGCTTTCAACACCTGTAAATATCTACCCAGTTGATATCATGCTCTTTTGTTTATGGATGTCGGCGGTGTGAAATAAAAGGGGAGCTTGTAAGTCCATGGAGTTATGAATATGTGTTAGAGAAAATTTTGGGCCGCTAGCCTAAGACATGCCTAATCATGGTGGAAACTTGTAGCATCACCATAGTGAGCAATCCATGAAGCATCCTTAGAAAAAAATATATAAAAAAAGAGAAGAGAAAAGAAAAAAAATATGCACCATTCTCATGGTAAATAAAAGGATTGCTGAGATGCTCACTGTCTGTTGCCTAGTCATTTTGATACGGGATAGCTCCTGTGTCATGGGGCAAGGGGTACCCCATTGGCGGTTCTCTATGATACACATATACTTACAATGACAATAACTTGCCGGTAACTAAAGTTGAGTAGCATGAGGAACGACCCTCGTACTCAAGGGACATGAGATTGACAACTTATACTTTGTCAAGCATATACTCCATATTTTGTTCATTTTAACCTTAATCACTTCACGATGCTTATTATAGGGGCAATGAGAGCTGAAAGGTAACAAGTAACATAATTTTTGGAAGCTCTTTATGAAACTTGAAATCCCTGCTTCCCTATGAAGGGCCTTTCTTCCTACTTTTATGTTGAGTCTCCATCCTCTATCTTTATGCACCAACTAGGAGAGCATAGTTTTCATTCTTAGTTTAATGTGCATTGTCCCAAAACTTATTGATTGATTCATAATGTTGGTATTGCTTGTTCTTGAATTATTTGTACCTAGTCACCCATATGAACTTTGAAGGTGTCCTATGCATTTATGTTTTGCTATACCACGAGGGACAAGTTGAATGCCACTATGCTATGTTTTTTATATGTGAAACAAACAACTTTCAATGCATTGTTATTCATGATCTTTGTTTGTGCCTTTTCATGTTACAATATAGTTGATATGTCTTATTTTTAGAGCTACATCTTTCATGCTCATGTTTAGAGTACTTTGATCGAGCTATCAATGCTTTATAATACCTTGATCATTTGTGATAGCATGTCACCTCAAAAAATATTATTTTTATCACTTACCTACTCAAGGACGAGCAATAGTTAAGCTTGGGGATGCTTGATACGTCATAAACGTATCTATAATTTTTGATGCTCCATGCTTGTTTTGTATCAACTTTGTTATGTTTTGTGTACACTTTGAGGTATTTTTATACATTTTCTGGAACTAACCTATTGACAAGATGCCGCAGTGCCAGTTGCCTATTTTCTGCTGTTTTTTGTTTCAGAAAATCCAGAAAATAAATATTCTCGGAATTGGGCGGGACAAAAGCCAAAGTTAATATTTAACCCGACATGACACGGAACCCGTAGGAGAGACGGAGGAGGGCACCAGGGCGGCCACACCATACGGTGGTGCGGGCACCCTGGCCGCGCGGCCATATGGTGTGGGCCCCCTGGCCCTCCACCGACCTTGCCCTTTCACCTACTTATATGTTGACGAGGTTCTATCTCGTCAATGCCCATTGTTATGGACTTGGGTTTTGGAGAAGATGGGGATGCTGGAGATCGCAAAACGGTTAACAGACAAGCAACACGGGGACACGGCCCTCGGAGGGAAAACCCTACTCCTGCCTGTCTGCTCTTGATTACGGCGGAACCTAAGGTTACAGAGGTGCGCAGATGCAATCTGGTGTGAGGTGCATATGAGTTGAGTTGAGATCCTCCTCGCCGTGCCCTCCTAGCCTTTATATAGATAGGCAAGTCCCTGGCGAAGGTCGAGTCGGTTACAGATTAGGGTTTGTACCCTTTGAAAATCTATATACTCTAGTCTTGTTCTCCAAGGATCCAAAGGCGTCATGGGCTTGGGCCACCCGGAAATCTCCACAGGCCGCGTATCTCGTCGTGGGCCTTCCTTAGGCTAGACTAGGTATGCCAATGTTGTGTACCCGCGGGGTATAATCATGTCAGTAGCCCCCGAGTGCTCAGTCGAATCGTAGATTCGGCCGAGGACTCTTCAATCTTTCAGGTGCTATGTAGTCGAACCTGTTTTACAAGAAACAATGTTTTAGTTCATAGGGATTGTTGATGCATGTGCCTGACTCTACCGACGGATGAGGGCCAGTTAACTATCATGGGACAAAATAACACGATCTTCTTCAGACTCGAGTCCCTAGACTCGAATCCAGAATGAATGCTGGCATAATTCGACTCAGGCTGTTACGGTCTTATAGGAGTCGAATCCCAGTCGTTTTCAAGTGATATACCCAACGCGTCCGTCATGATTTTTCGTCGTGCCTACTGACACAGAAGTTTTACTAGCAGAGCACAATCAGGTGCGTTACCAGGCCATCAGATGATATCTGTAGGACCTATCTTTGTGTCGCAGACACAACATCCAAATTTTTGTCACCGCGGAGGTGTTTCGGGTGGCCAAGAAGATTTCTTCTCACTTAGCATTGGTTTGGGCAAAGTTTCCAAAAAGATTTTGTCGTATTTGATCTGAAGGGTCGCAGTCAAAGAATTCATAGGGTGCATGGCCAGCGCTCCCTATGGGAGTAGCCCCCGAGTGTTTGTTCGAGTCGTGGACTCGAGCAGAGACTTTAGTCCAATTGTTTTTAGCTTAGGTCCGAAGGACACAATATTTTCGGATGCTCAACCTATCCTCCCTATGGGAGTAGCCCCCGAGTCCGTAGTGGAGTCGCAGACTCGACGCAGGACTCGAAGATAGTTGCGAGGTGTAGTACCTTAGTTTTTTCTCAGGTGCGCGGCCAGCGGTCTTGATAGGAGTAGCCCCCGAGTAGTTTCTCGAATCATAGATTCGAGTAAGTACTTGAGTGATCAGCCGAAAATTTCCAGTCTTTGCTAGCTTTAGCCTTGATAACGTCAGTGCTGACGATTGGTGATCTCAACCGTCTGCGGCGGCAAAGATGATGCGACGGAACGACCATGGGTCCCACCGTCTTACTTGAAGTTGACTAGTCACGTGCAGACGTGGCGAAAATTACGACGTCTCCTCGGTTTCCGTGCATAGTGGACGGCGTGCTGGCGACGGTTCGTTGCTGTGCTGACACGTGTAGGGTTGGATCTTGGGTGCGCGCTAGGGCTTCTGGATCAACAGCTCGTGTGCATCTTCTTTATCCTTTTATATCGTAAGTAAACAATAGTTTCTTTTACCCTTCATCATTTGCTTATCACCATTGCCTCCATTTTTGCGAGCTTTGCTATCCATCAGTGCACACTGGAAGTTCTTCGTACCTTTCCTTCTGATTTTCTCCACACGCACCACCGCACTCGTCGCAGCTTGATGGCGAAGACCAAGAAAGCTACTGCCGGAGCTGGGTCGAGCGCCGCCGCTAGCAGCAAGAAGACCGCCGCGACCAACCACATCACGGACGGCGGGTGGAGGTGCACAGAGGTGCGCGACGGGGATCTACGCAAGCTGCGCAATTCTGGATTGATCCCCCAGAACAAGTAGGACGTCATCCTTTCCTGTGATGAGGTAATCCCCTGCTCACCCGTAGGGTTTCGGGTGATGTTTGTTGCCTTTATCCTTCGCGGTCTTTTGCTTCCTGTCCACGATTTCCTTCGTGGACTCCTTTTCTTCTATGGGATTCAGATACATCATCTGTCTCCCAATTCTCTCCTCCATGTCGCCTGCTTCATAACTCTTTACGAGTGCTGGCTCGGTATCGAGCCACACTTTGGCCTCTTTCGGAAGCTCTTTTCCGTGAAGAGGCAATCCGGCACCGACGGAGTCTATCCGCTTGGCGGCTGCATCATTTTTATCCGCCCTTCCGTCCAATTATTCTCCTTTTCTATCTGTGAGTCCGTCAGCAATGGCGCCGGAAGTGGTTCTAGATCCGCGATAATAAGCTAGACGGTCAGCAATATGGGCTTGACCCCTTCGACTCCGAGCAGAAGATCGTCCCAAAGAGATCATGGAAGAACCACATCTTGGAGGGTGAAGCTGTGGAGGTGGAGAGACTCTACCAGTGGGTGGAGGCCCTCCAGCTGGTGCCAGGCAAAGAGGTCAACGGTGTCGACATCATCCGCACCTTCCTCGAGCGTCGGGTGCAGCCCCTCCAGGCTAGGGCGCACCCAATGTTCCTTTATGACGGCTCCAACAATCCAACGAGGGTTTCATCCGAAGAGTTGTCTTCGGGTGACCTGGATAGGGCCCTTCGTCCCCTGCTGAAGGCCAAGGTCGATGAGGACCTCCCGAGGAAATCTTTGACTCCTCCTCTTATAGCTAACAAAGGGGTTTCCCAGGTGATATTCGTTCAAGCGCGTAGCGCTTTTTCCAAGTGTTTGATGTTTATTGTTGTTATTTATATTATGTCTCTTTACTTTTTTCTTGCAGCGCCTTAAGGTAACGGGCTCTATTGTAGCATCCCATTTGTCTAACAACTGTAATGCTACTTGATCTAGCAATAAAAGGGCCACTTCCTACAAATAATTGTTGCATCATCATCATATTATGCTCATGTCATCATGCCACCTTGCATTTGAGCATCATACAAAACCCTCTTTGTTTTGGTTCTTATCTCGTATGCATTATTATTTGTATTTGCCCCTTGATATTGTATTTGATTCTTGATATATTGTTAAATGCCCAAGTTGAGTTGGGGGCATATCTTTTATTGGCTCCACCACCCTTTCTTTCACAACTTTATAATTCCACCATCCAATTAATATGAGCTTGGCATTTTAATTGAGTTTACTTCTAGCTCATGTGGGTTGGGTGGATTCCACTCATAATCTTTTGCTTGGCCTTACTCCATCTTTGGGGATGCACATAAATAAATGCCATGGGATATTATTTTGTTCTCACAAGATAAAACCTGGCATTTAATGCATTTGCATGGGCCATGCAACCATCATCAACTTTGGTCATCTTATGGTTTTATTTGAACTCTTGAGTGGGTCCTCTCTGTCTTATTCCTGCTTTTGGGCTTGATCCATTTTAATCTTGCTCATACCTCATCACCTCTTTTCTTCTTTGTTTTTGACCATCTTGTTGAGCTTGTGTGGATCATGCTTGATCTAATCAAGACTCCAAACCCTCTATCTCTCTCTCTCTCTTACCCTCTAGCTAGACCCTACCCCCCTAATCATCATACCCCTCTTCCATCTAACCCTAAACCCTACCCCTTTAAACCATCCCCATCCATGCATGACCATGTGATCATGTGGGCATTCCCTCTCCTTATGTATCTTGTTCTCTTTTTGCCTCTCCTCTTGGTCAAACCCTCTGTCCAAATTCCCTGTGAAAAGTTCAAAAGAATTTGAAATTAGAAGCTGGTCTAAAATTGCATTGGAATAAAAACAAGCAAAACAAATAAAAACAAATAGGAAACAAATAGAAAGGGGAGAAACAATCTGGCAGCAGCAACCTTGGGCCCAGCCCAGCAGCCACCTGGCCCGTTTTCCTCTCCCTCCCTCTTGGGCCGGCCGTAGCAGCCCACCCCCCCTGGCCCAGTACCGCTTCAGCGCCGTCGCTCGCCCCTGTTCCTCTTCTTCCTGTCTCTGACGCCGTTCGCCCGCTCACCTCGGCAGCAGACGGAAAGCAGCTGCGCGGCAGGTGGCCGTCCTCCGCCGTCAGCTTGCCCACAACACGCTAGCCCCCTTCTTATCCTCGCGCCTAGCCGCCTTCTTTTCCCTAACCCTAGCTACCTGCTTCGTTCCCCTCGTTCTCTCCTCCTAGCCGCCGCCAGACCGAGCGCCTCGCCGCCGTTGCCGCCCTCACCGGTAGCCGTGAACACGCCAGGAAGCATCGCCGCGGACCGGGGAGTCGATCCCGCCCGCTGGGAGACGCCAAGATCGCCGCAGCTGTCCTCGTCAGAGAGCCGCCAGCCCCACCGCAGCAGTTCCGCCGTTCCCCTCCGCTCCGACCACCTCCTGCCTCGATTCCGGTGGAAATCGACCGAGGTGAGCTCCTCCCTAAACCCTCTACCGTTTTACCCCTCTGCTTGCCTAGCACCGCCTTTTTGTGACCCCCGCCGGCGAGCCGCCCCGCCGACGCGCCGCCCCGCCGACGCGCAGACCCAGCCCGGCGCTCCCCCTCTGTTCCCCGGCGTGCCCCGTCCAGCACAGCACGCCGCCGTCGACCCTTCCTTGTGAGATCGGTAGCCGGAGCCTCCCTCTGCAATTTCCGTTTTGTCGGCCAGAGCCATCTCACCGCGGACGCGACGCCATCCTCGCCGGAAGATCTCGCCGTCGCCAGTCGTCGACGAGATTCAGAGAGCGGCGTTAGTTCAGTCAGGGCTCGCGTGGTAGTTTTGCGAACCCCCCCCCCCCCCAAGATTCGGTCGATCACGCCCAGATCCCTAGAAGTCCAGTGCCCCATCTGTCAGCCGCCCGGTGCTTTGGCCGAAAAACCCCCCAGCATTCCAGGCCCTCACCCCGCACCCCTTCCCCGCTGCGCGTCGTGGTTCACCCATGCCCTCGCTGTCACGTGGGACCGGCTGCACCGTTGGGCCCGCACGTCAGCGACTGGGCTGGCTAAGCCGCGGTAGCAGAAGCCGCCCAGCGTATCTGTGGACCCTTTTCCTCTGCCCCACATGTCATTGACGGTGGGTAGATTGCCCCTGAGTGAGAAAAGTCGCTGAGTTTACTGAAATCAATTAAAATTTTAGGAAATGTTTAAATCTAAATAAATCCATATATTATGAAATAATTCGAATTTGTAAAACTTTCAAAATGAAAAGTAAATGTTTTCCAAATATGAATTCAACCATGTTTTCGAATTTGACCAAGTTTGACTCTATCTAGTCAACCTTTGACTTTGACTCTATTTAATAAATTTTTACTATAAAATAAATTTAAATTCATAAGTCCAAATAATACAAATAATATATGTTTTTGAATCAGAAAAATGTGAGGAATTCAAATATGCCATTCAAAATATTATTTGGACACTCTAAATTTCAAGTTGATTTAAATTACAATAAAATGCCCCTGGACCTTAATAAATTAATAACTTTTGTTTTATAACTCCAAATTTAACAAATGATATGTCTAAAATGATCAGCTCGACGAGACCTTTCTGTTTATGCTAACCATGACTTCAATTGCAGCATGCATCATATAAATATATAGTATACAGCAACTAATATGACAATAAAATGTGGCCAAACCTTAATAAAATGACTTATTCTTGTATACCACACCTCACCCATGCCATGCTACATTATTGCCATGCAACTTGTGCATCATTCATCATGGCATGATTGTTTGCTTGACGCATTTTATTCCTATGCTTGTGCACTTTATTTATGTTGGCCCTTGTTTGTTTGGTTCTTCGAATAGACTCTGAGCAGGGGATATATCAAGAGAACCAGGAGCACTACCCAGATCCGTCTCTCGCTTCAACTGAGTTGCCAGGCAAGCACTACCACATGCTTGCATACATACAGTACCTATTGCCTCTATCTTATTCTTGCATCATTGAGTCACGATTGCATTAAACTGAATCCCAAGTATTGCATAGCCTTATTTTTAAAACCCCACCAAGCTTGTTCCTCCATCCCATGAGCCATTACTACAGGAGTTGTTTGAGCCATGCGAGTCGTAGAACAGCATGAGTAGGGTATGTGAGAGTCTGATGGATAACGAGGTACCTAAACAACTTAACCTGAGTAGTAATGGGATAACTAATGAAAGTGGCATCAGTGAGCAATATCTGCTATTTGGTTTTTCCTGCTCACTTGTGTCCCGTAGGACCCCGAGTACTTGAAACCTGTTCCTTGAATATTCGCGCTATCCACATCCAGGAGGCTTATGGGACCCCCCTGATCCAGAGCTTGATTCAATCTTATTTCTTGGGGCCACAAACTAGTTTGAGGTTTTATTTACTATCCCGTACTTATGCCATGCTTTACTGCTTTATTACGATTGTGAGATGGATAGCACACTGTACTGTTTAGGTAAGCGGAGTGTTTTCGCGGTATCGACAATCCCAGTTTTGGGTTCCCAGTCATTTACAGCCATTGTCGCAAACCTTGGGTCCGTCTCGGAGTCAGCTAGCTTCGTTGCGGGTGTACTCAAAGGGGTGGACCCCTGAAATATTTCTGAATCCTGTTATTGCTTTGTCGTGAAGGCCTCGTTGGGTTTTGATTTGGTTTTTCCGAGGTTGATCGAGTGTGTGTTGCTATTTGTGCACCCCTGCAGGGTAAAACTTTCTGAAAGCCGTGTCCGCGGTTATGGACGACTCGGAGCACAGTTTCTCGATCATAGACAAGCATAACTAAAGTACCGCTTTTAACTTGACTAAATAACTGACTAGTAAATAGTGCAACACTCATGGAATGGTTAATAAAACTGCCAACGGTTGGGGGGTTGTTCGTCCGCTTCCTCGTTGGTAAGCGAGGAGGAGGATGGATCTGGTGATATTACTGTTATAACTGTTGACATTAATTCACGGACATCCGTCTATCTTTGGTTAGGCGGATGGTTAGCGAGTATCTATAGAACTGTTAGGGTTTATCTTTTGCTGCAATTGCGTCACCCCAGGTTGTGTCCCCTTTAGAGGCATAAAGACTTGCTGAGTACCCCTAGGGTCTCACACGATAAATTATTGGTTCAGATGAACAGGTGCACTCGCAGGACGGATACTGGGTGGAGGAGGCTGATGATATGGGCAACGATCGTTCGGTGTAGAGATTCCGGGAACGGGGATCGGTGAGATCTGTGGGCGGGATGTGCTTACTTCTGGGCATCTTATGCCGATTTGCTTCTTATCCGTACTCGGACCTTGTTTGCCGCTTCCGCCTGATACTCTGATGTGTGATGTATGAGGAATTATCCTAAAATATTATATCTATCTAGGTCATTTGAATCTTGCCGTATGGCGTTGCTATATTTTCCTTTCTTTCTAGATGGAATGGCTCTGATGTACTTTTGTATGGTGGCTTGCATACATACTCATTTGTGTATGTAGTTGATCCCTTCGCCTGCCGATTACGCCGCCCGTACAGGTCCCGATGAATTGGAAGTGGTTGGGATGGCCGAAAGGTCTACCCGTGAGTGGCTTTTGGGGCCCCACCGTACTATTTCAACCACTTCCGCTCATCCAGGCTTGTATCTAGGAGCGTAATTCACCGAGGTAGTTACATCTATGCCGCCTTTGCCTGAGAAGTTTAGGGAAGCACCAGATAATGAGGAGGTGGAGTCCGAGTCCGAGCTTCCTCCAGCTCAGTCGCCTACTGTGGATGCTCCTGAGGCAAGTGAAGGGCAGACCCGAAAGCTCTCCCGGAGCAAGTCTTCGAATGCGCCTACCCCGCCAACTCCAAGGGATCCGTCCTTCCTCGAATGCCATGGTGAGGATGATGGTGATTCTTCCACACCTTTTCCTACCGTGTCTCTTCAGGCAGTAGTTCTGGAGTCGCCGGCCAAGAAGAAGAAGCAGAAGGCGGCACCCTTCTTCAACTTATCGGACATTGATTCGTAAGTGACTTCACCTGAATTGTTTACTGTCACCTGTCTGGGTAATGTCAGTTGTTGTCTGATCAAACTTTTTCTTGCAGCCATTCTTCGGAGGAGCCTCTTAGCAAGGACACTCAGGAGGCTATAGGGGATTCGAAGCCGATAGCTCCTCCCCCTCAGGTGGTGGCTGACTCTGAGGATGATGGCCCGACCCTCTCCAAGCGAGAAGCTCGGACAGTCGTAACTCAGAAGACCGCACGCGGAACTTCGGAGTCCCCGCCTGAACACGTAAGTATTTTCTACTTTTGCCCTTAGGGGAGCCCCCGAGCCCTTTCGGGTGAACTGTTGGTCGTTTTGCTCTTGCGGGGCGTAGCCCCCAAGCCCTTTCTGATGGTTTCTGTTGTTTCTATTTCTTTGCAGCCTTTTGTGCATAGCGCCAACCTCCTTATCCAGCAGCACCTAGCGCTGGAGGCTAGCATGCAAAAGCTCCAAGGTATATAGTTTTCTCACCTTTTTGTAGTTCGTCTGTCCCATGGATTTTTCTTGTATTGATCAGGTGGTACTTGATGTTGCAAATGAAAACAATGCGACGCTCCGATGGCTGGACGCTCTCGAGAAGAGCCTTGGTCGAGCGGAGAAGAAGGTTGCAGATGCTGTGGAGGCGAAGGAGCGTATGCAGAAAGAGGCCACCGATCGCGAGGAGCAGCTCGCCATTGCTACGAATGCTCGCGAGAAGGAGATGGCGGATAGGCTTATGGCTGCGGCCAAAGCCTTCTCTCGTGAGTTTCCCTTGATTTGTTTGGGTCCCGCGCATTTTCGACTGAGTCTTGTTTTGCTCTTATTCGGGTGCCTTTTCTTCTTTGTTTCAGATGCTTCAGGCATCACATTTGATCGTGGTGTGCTAAAGCATGGAGATGCGCTGGCCGATGCCACCGCGGAGGTCGAAGATCGATGTGGCACTGCTGCTGGCTCCTTGGTGAAGGCCAAAGAAGTGCTCAGGCGCTTCTACAAGGAGGTCGTCCCCAAGGGTGTTGCCCTTGAGGATGTCTACGCCCTTGCGGATGCTCTGTCGGAGGACGCTCGGCGGCGTATAAGCGCAAGAAGAAGGGCATCGGCGCCTCCATGGGGTTGGCGATGGTGATGGCATTTGGAGCGGAGCTGGATCTGTCGCACATAACGTCCCAAATGCCGACGGTTGCAGATGGCTCAGAGGTAGCGTTCACCCTCTTTACCTCTCGTTGTAAGCGTTATGTGCCTAATCTTATCGATCTTCTGGCTGAGTATGCCGTGAAGCAGCAGGAGGAGGCCAAGAGAAAACAATCTGGCTCCAAGGTCACTCCGGATGCGGGTGCTTAGGACCATGTGTTGTAGCTATTGTAGTTTTCTTCTTTTGGTTTCTTACTGTGCTGATGAGCAGACTCAACTTATGCCATGATGTGGCCTTAATGTATATAAATTTATGATTCGAGATGTTGCCAGAGATGCTTGTGATGTTCATGTCCTGACTTGTTTGCCTTTTAGGGTCCTTCGGGTGAGGTTCCTGTTGTCACTCCGAATGCTCCTGAGCCGCGACCATCTTTGGATGATGCATCGCAGCTGGTTTTTCTTCGCGACCGTGTTCGCAGCTTGGAGAAGGATATCCTTAGCATTCGAGGCCACGCAGATGTGTGGAAGTCCAAGGCTGAGTGGGACATGACCAGGTGATATGTCGGAAACATATCTATAATTTTTGATGCTCCATGCTTGTTTAGTATCTACTTTGCTTTGCTTTGTCTACACTTTGAGGTGTTTTTATATCTTTTCTGGAACTAACCTATTAACAAGTTACCATAGTGCCAGCTGCATGTTTTCTTCTGTTTTTGGTTCCAGAAAGTCACAAAATCAATATTCTCGGAATTGGACGGGATAAAAGCCAAAGTCATTATTTCCCCGGAGCAACACGGAACCATGAAGCAGAGTCGGAGGGATGCCACAGGGTGGCCACACACCCCCAGGCGCGGCCTAGGGTGGGCCCACACCTGGGCAGGGTGTGGGCCCCCTGTACCTCCACCGACCTTGCCTCCTACGCCTATAAGAAGCCTCCGACCCACAAACCCTAAACAATCAAGAAGAAATCCATGAAAACCTTCGTAGCGCCGTCGCCACCGAAGGGGAGATTCGGGGGACAGAAAGTCTCTGTTCCGACACCCTGCCGGGATAGGGAAGTGCCCCTGGAGCCATCTCCATCGATCTCCACCACCATCTCCATCACCGTTTCTGATTCCCATGATGAGGAGGGAGTAGTTCTTCCTCGAGGCTAAGGGATCTACCGGTAGCTATGTGTTCATCTCTCTCTCTCTATGCATGATCTTGTTGTGGTCATGAGCTTTGTAATCAAGTATGTCGTGGGAATGGTCACGACAGATGCTGCAATCGGCAGCGAGTAGTAGAACGAGGGGCAAGGGCGGCCAGCCATCTGCGGTGCGAGATGAGGGCAAAGACACAGGGTTTTACCCAGGTTCGGCCCCTCGGAGGGTAAAGACCTACTCCTGCTAGATTGTATTATGGAGGTGTTACAATGGGCGAGCTCGGCGGCTAGGTGGCGAGTCGCTTGGGTGTATGAGGGAACGTATCTCTACTCACCCTTTAGGGAGGTTTATATAGGCTCACCTCCCCTAGGGTTTGCATATCTCAACCGATTCGGTTACAGTTTTAACAGTCGTTTAACCCAATCCGACTGGGCCTATCTACTCGCCTGGGCCTTCAGCTTCCAGTCGCTCGGTACCTTGCTGGGCTTCAATCCACTCGCCGTTCTGCAGGCCCACTCGCCAGCTCTCGGTCCAGTCGGAAACGCCTTGCTGGGTATACCCCAGTAGCCATATCCCCATCAGTAGTCCCCGAGGCTGTCGTCGATTGGGCGTAAGTGGCTGCTGGCAGTCGGAGTATACGGCTTCAGAGTTGGCATCCAGTCGAATCGTCGGCGGGCTCCTGTATAAAGGAGGAAATCCGGTGAACCAAGTCGCGGCTTGGGCGAGTCGAGTCGGCGGGACGCAGTCATGGTGATTGACCTGGCGAGCCGAGTGGCTGGAGTTGGACCGTCAGGCGTGGTCAAACTAGCCGTTGGGGTAATCCAACGGTAACTTTCGGCGTAATCATTGCGCGGTAACGGCCCCCTGATTTGGCGGGTAACTCCCGCTATATAAGAGGAATGGCAGGCAATCGTAGAGCCAACTGCCCACCACTTCTTCCGAGTGCGCGCATTTTCCTTCCTTTGCTCCGCGATCCAATCGACCCGAAATCCTCCGATCTCCAACCAACCTCTCGGCCATGGCCCTTTCCACCGAACCATGGGGCAGGTCCAAGTGCACAAGGGCGCAGCTGGCCTCTTTCGAGGAGGCCGGGATCCTGCGAGCCGGCTGTTGGCGTATCCCCGCAGCCGGAGAAACGACCCCAAACCCGCGAGAGAGGGAGTTCGTTTGTTTCACCAGTCATCTTGAGCGAGGGCTAGGGTTTCCCACGTCCTTGTTCTTCCGGCGCTTTTGCACCTACTATGGGATCCAGCCTTCAGATCTGGGTCCCCAGAGCATCGAGCAGCTCGCCATCTTCGTGGCGTTCTGCGAATGCTACTTGGGATGCCGGCCCTACTTTCCCTTGTGGCAGGATCTGTTCCATGGACGAATCAGCCGCGAGGAGGCAGGCGGCCCAATGCTAGCCGCGGGCGGCTTGACGTTCCAGCTCAAGTCCAAAGCCTCCTTCTTCGACCTGATGCTACCCGCCAAGGCAGCGAGCGACTAGAAAAAGTCGTGGTTCTACGTGACCGAGGCGACCCCGGAGGGCGAGGCGGCGATCCCGCGGTACTCCGCTAGCCGTTCGGAGCCGCGCCATCTCCAAGTCGGCAAGCTTCCCGACGACCAGCGGATGGTCGTTGACGAGATGCTCCAGACCATCCGTGGTTTGAAGAAGAAGGGCCTCCAAACGATAAATCTGTACAATTGCTGGCTTGGGCGGCGGCTTGTTCCACTCGCCCAACGTGATCACTACATGTACCAATACACCGGCCGGGGGGACTCGACGAAGGCCTGCCTCGACGAGTGGAGGCTGGAAGATTACCTCTCAGCACTGAAGAAGATTACCCAGGCGGTGTACCTGGATGCGCAGGCCGGGATCGCCCGCTACACCGCGAAGCGTCCAGCTCCAACGGTAATTTCTTAACCTTGTCCGCAGTCGCAGTGTATGCAGTCGCGGTAATCCTGATCCTGTTTGTATCCATCGCAGCTATTCCAGGTGGTGGAAGGGTGGCTCCCACCTTCAGACGATGAGAGCCCGGACCCATCCGCCCAGGACGTAGGCGAATCACCACCCGCGAGGGGCAACGAAGACGACGAGGATGAGTCCGAAGAAGAGGTCGCCCCGCTGGTCCGAAAGACCCGCGGGCAACATCAGCGCGAGATCGAAGCGAGCAGAAGCCTCGAGCGCCATGACGATGACGACGAACTCCCAGAGACCACCTCGCGCCGTCAAGCCACTCCGTCGAAGAGGAAGGAGAAGAAGAGGGAGGCGAGGGCCCCCCTGAAGAAGAAAACGAAGACGTCGAAGACGGCCTCACCGCCACACTCGGCGAGCAGCTCCGATGCTCCCAGCCCAACTGGTGACGGTGCGCCACCAGCGACAACCGTGCTGGACACGGCGACTATGGAGGTGCCGCTGGCCTCATTGCCTCCGCCATTCGCCCCAGTCTCCGGGCTGGGGGAGGCTCCGGACGAGGCGGCTTCGCCGCGCAGGGAGGCTCCGGCTGCGGCGGCTTCACCTCGCAAGGAGGCTCCAGCTGCAGCAGCTTCGACTCACGAGGAAGCTCCCGCCGAGGATGTCCCAGAGGCGCCGGCTGTAGCCTCAACGACGAAGAAGCCGTCCGTGTCTTGGGCACACGATGTCCTGGAACTGGGACTCAGTCGCCGACTGGGCCCTGAACTGGAAAAACCGGCCGGCCTTCGTACGGGGCTACGTTTCATCCCAGTCGCCAAGTGAGTGTGCTCACCCCTTCTTATTTTCCATAACTATTTCGATTGTCCTTGTTGATTCAATTAATGCGCAGGACCGGAGTGAAAAGGATGGGCCATCCGACCGTGGCCAAGGTGCCCTCCGCCGCTAGCGAGGAGGATCCTTCACGCAAGAGGAAGGCGGACGAGGTCGTCGCCTCAGCGGATGGCAGTAAGAAGGCCAAGGGCGACGACATCGTCACCATCTCTGACGATACGGCGGCCGCGCCGGCCGAGCCCGCGGCGGAGGCAGCCGCGTCTACGAAGGAACCCGCGGCGGAGGCGACCTCCCTTGGAGCGGGTGCCTCCATCGCTACCTTTCCCCGCTTCGTGACCAAGGCGGCCACGGCGAGTGGGGTTGCGCCCTCAAGCCACGCTCCTGGGACCGCCGATGCTGAAGTCGACCAGCGTCGTGGGCATACGCCAGCGTTACTCGCGTCCGTGGACGCGATCCAGCTCCACAGCATGCTTGGCGCGGCCATCCAGGTACATCCAGTCCCCGAGGATCAGGTCGGTGTTTTGCAGCGGCGTGATGCTTATAATTTCTCGTCTTTTATTTTCGTATCCAGTCCCCGAGTGCGTACTCGCTGAATTTCAGCGAGTGGGCACTTAGGAATTTCTTGATCGCCAGTCCCTGAGTACGCACTCGCTGAATTTCAGCGGGTGGGCACTTAGGAATTTCTTGATCACCAGTCCCCGAGTGCGCACTCGCTGAATTTTAGCGGGTGGGCACTTATGGAGTTCGTTTTAACTGACTTTTTCGGTGATGTGCAGGGTCTGCAGCTTGAGTCGGCGGACCGATTGGCCGCGAAACAGCGCGCGGAGAAGGAGCTGGCCATCGTCCAGGAGGCGAACAAAGGTCTTCAGGCTGTTGCTGAGAAGGCAGATCAAGCTCGCCAGGGGCTTGTCCCCGCTGGTGAGTTAGTGGCGGCGCGGTCTGCTCTGGGTGCCGCTGAACAACGGATCGCCGACCTCGAGCGCGAACTGCGGGAGGCGAGAGAAGAAGCTAGCTTGGCGGACGGGCGAGCTAAGGCCGCCATTGCGGCCACAGAGGAGGATCGCAAGGTGTCGGAAGTCCTTATTGCTAGGCTTCAGGACGACCACACGTCGCTTCAGTGCTTCATCACGGGACTCGCGCGCCCGCTGCTTGGTGAGTGCTTCCTCCCTTTCTTATGGTTGTGGTTTTTGTGGTACCCATTATACTCATCATTGTCTTTTTCTTCGCAGGTCGCATCATTGATAGCGACGAAGAGGCGAGCTCGCTCGACGCAAGGAAGTGCGTAAGCATGCTCGTCGACTCGGCGACGCTGTCAGCGACCTTTATCCGCGCCTACCTCCAAGAAATATCACCCACGGAGGGGATTCCCAGCGACCTCGTTGAGGTGTGGAAGTACTTGGAGAAGGCACCCGCGGTCGTTGAATTTATGACGCGATCGGCGTTTCGGCGTGGAGCATCGACGGCCCTGAGCCATGGACTCGCCCACTTCCCCGAAGACTTCGACATCGACGATGTGACGAGTGGGTACCCATCGTCAACTGGCGCGGTGGATCTATCCGAGGTTCTCAAGTTGCAAGAGCGTGCCGCCACGTACTCGGAGCGTGTCTGGGCGATGGGCGGCCTCCTTCCCTACCAGGAAACGGTCGTCGCGCCGAACGACCCCGAGCCGCTGCATCGTGACTTCAAGGTCGAGCAGCCTTTTCGCGCGGCGATGGCGGGTGAACTGACGACGTATCCATCAAACCCGTACACCGCGTTCATCCGTAATCGCCGGGATGCTGGCGAGTCATCATCGAAGCCTGCAGAGTAGGGTAGTTTTCCTTGAAGCGTTAGCAGCAGTTCTGCCACGCGGGCATATTTTGTAACATAAGACAATGCAATATGCGATTGAATGGGACGTCGTGTCTATTTTGGTATTTGTTTGTGTGCTTTGGATTGATTTTGGACGAGTCCCCGAGCGCGTCCGCCCTTTTGTGGGGTTTACCTCGTATATGATGTGTGTTGTTATCATGTGTTTTGTTGCTTTGGTCGACTCGCCCGAGCTCGCTCCCTGGTCGCCAAGGCTATGCGACACGGCTTCCAGGTAGGCGATGTAGGGCTTGGTCCAATCGTCTGGCTCGGTGATGAGTGCGACCAAGGCTGCCTCTGGTTGGAGTGGGACTCCGATGTCGATCTCCCTCGGGGGAGAGACTGATGGTTTGGAGATTGTGTCGAGGAACACGCCGACGGGTGGTGCGAGTCGAGCCGACCCGATGCGAGAGAGGGCGTCGGCCTCCTCGTTTTTCCGCCTGTCGATCCACTCGACAGAGTAGCCGGTGAAGTGGCCGCCCAACTTGTCCACCGCTTGGCGGTACGCCGCCATGGTAGGGGAGACGACGTCGCAGGTGCCGGCGACTTGCCCCGCGACGAGGTCGGAATCTCCGTAGCTTCGGAGGCGATTGACGTTCATCTCCTTGGCGGCTCGCATGCCGTGGAGTAGGGCCTCGTATTCAGCCATGTTGTTGGTGCAGGGCGTGAAGTCGAGGCAGAGGATGTAGCGGAGCTTGTTGCCCTTTGGTGAAGTCAACACTATCCCTGCTCCTGCACCGTCCGCGTTCTTGGAGCCGTCGAAGTGCAGGCTCCAGTAATGGAGGTACGGCAGCTTCTCTGGCTGTTGGGCCTCCTCCCAGTCGGCGATGAAGTCTGCCAGCGCCTGCGACTTAATCGCCTTTCGTGGCTCGTATTTGATGTTGTGGACGCCGATCTCGACGGCCCACATGGCGACCCACCCGGTCGCCTCGCGATTGCGGATGATGTCTTGCAGTGGCGCTGAGGAGACGACCGTGATCGGGTGCTCCTGGAAGTAGTGCGGCAGGCGCCGCTGAGCCCTGAAGACCGCGTATACTAGCTTTTGGTACTATGGGTACCGCTGGCACGACTCGGTGAGGACCTCGCTGATGTAGTACACCGGCCGCTGAACTGGGCGCTCCTTTCCTCCCTCTGGTCGTTCGACGACCATCACAGCGCTGACGACGCGCTCGGACGCCGCGACGTAAACCAGCATAGGTTCTTTGTCGGCGGGGGCGGCGAGTAGTGGTGCGGCGAGTAGCACCTTTTTGAGGTCGCGGAGCGCGTCGTCCGCCTCCTTGTCCCACTGGAAGGTGGGGTTCTTGCGCATCAGGCGGTATAGGGGCATCGCCTTTTCGCCCAGGCGGGGGATGAAGCGACTGAGAGCCGCTACTCGCTCGGCCAGCTTCTGGACGTCGCGCAGGCACTCGGGTTTGCCGAGCCGGGCGATCGTGTCGATCTTTGTTGGGTTCGCCTCGATCCCTTGTTTGGAGACGACGTACCCCAGTAGTTGTCCGGCGGGTACACCGAAGGTGCACTTGCCTGGGTTGAGCTTTATCTTGTACCTTCGCAGGTTGGCGAAGGTTTCCGCCAGGTCGGCGAGTAGGTCGCCTTGGCGAGCGGACTTCACGACCACGTCGTCGATGTAGACGTGGATGTTGCGGCCAATTTGGCTCGCGAGGCATTCTTGCATGCACCGCTGGTAGGTTGCCCCGGCGTTCTTGAGGCCGAAGGTCATGGCGGTGTAGCAGAAGGCTCCGAATGGCGTGATGAACGCCGTCTTCTCCTCGTCTTCGACAGCCATTTTGATCTGGTTGTACCCAGAGTAGGCGTCGAGGAAACATAGCGACTCCGAACCCGCGGTTGAATCGATTATCTGGTCGATCCGCGGGAGGACGAACTGCTCCTTTGGGCAGGCGCTGTTCAGGTTTGTGTAGTCGATACACATTCTCCAGGTCCCGTTTTTCTTCTCGACCAGGACTGGGTTTGCCAGCCACTTGGAGTACTTGATTGGCCGGATGAAGCCGGCAGCGAGTAGACGCTGCACTTCCTCGGCGATTGCTCGACGGCGTTCTTCATTGAAGGGCCGTAGCGACTGCTTGACAGGTCGCACTTTGGGGTCGGCGTTTAGTTTGTGCTCAGCGAGCTCCCTAGGGACACCGGGCATGTCGGAGGGTTTCCATGCGAAGATGTCCCTGTTCTCACGGAGGAACTCAATGAGCGCGCCTTCCTATGCTGGGCTCATGCCTGTCCCGATCGTCACCGTCTGGCTGGAGTCGCCTGGGACCAGCTCGACGGTGCGGGTGTGCGTCGTTGCCTCAAAGGTTGAGGTGTTTGCGCCCTATGAGTTGGGCTTCTTGAGTATTGTGGGGTTGTCATTGTTGACCCCGCTCGCATATTTGGCGAGCTCGTCGGCGTGATTAGTCTCTGCCGCGATGACGGCGTCGGCGAGCTCGGCTCCTTTGGCCTCGCACTCGGCGGCCATGTCGGGGTCACCGTTGATGGTGATGACGCCGCACGGCCCGGGGAGCTTCATCGCGTTGTACGCGTAGTGGGGCGCTGCCATGAATTTAGCGAACGCCTGGCGCCCCAGGACGCAGTGGTAAGGGCTGTCGAAGGGCACCAGCTCGAAGACGATCCGCTCGGTGCGGAAGTTTGCCGGTGTGCCGAAAGTGACTGGCAGCGTGACCTTGCCGATCGGATACGCCTTCCGACCGGGGACGATGCCATGGAACATGGTGTGGGTCGTCTCGATCATCGACTGCGGGAGCCGCAGCCGCCTGAAGGTGTCGAGGTAGAGGATGTTGATGGAGCTACCGCCGTCCATCAGTGTCTTGGGGAGCCAGTAGTCGCCAACCTTGGGCTTGACCACCAAGGCGACTCGTCCTGGGTACTCGATGCGCGGCGAGTGGTCTTGCCGGCTCCAGGTGATGGGTTGTTCTGACCAGTTCAGGAACTGGGGGACGTCTATTTGGGCCACCGCATTGACGGCGACGGCGCGGGCGATGACCTTCTTCTCGCGCTTCGTGTTGAAGCCTGTGAAGGTGTGGAGCGAGCCGGCTACTTTGCCGAATTTTCCGCCATTTGGCGGGTCGTTGTCGGTGTCCTCCCGCGCTTGCCGTGCCTTCTCGATTTCCCTAAGGGTGTGGCAGTCGGCGGTGGTGTGCGTTGCGGGCTTCCCTTCCCTGCTATGGAACGCACATGGTTGGTTAAGGAGGGCCGCGGGATCAAACCTTGGCTTGTTCTTGTAATTGCCGCCATCGCGGCGCTGCCCTCCGTCGCGGCGGTAGCTCTTGGGCTCGCGCTGTGCGTGCCCGGCGTTGGCGACGAAGTCGACTCGCCCGTCACTGCGGCGCTTGCCAGTGAGGCGAGTGCCGCTGTAGCGTAGGTCGGTTCGGCGTCCGCCGTCGTTGCCGCCCGTGCGGCGTTGCCCTCCTGACTCGTCGTCAGTTTCCTGGTTTGGATCTTCCTCGGCGTACCGTTTGGCGATCTCGAGGAGGTCGGGGATGTTGTCGAGTGTGCGGGAGTGTCGCTTGAGCTTGGCGACTAGAGGCTCGTAGCAGCACGAGGTCTTGAAGCAATGGATCGCGGTGTCCGGGTGGATGCCGACCGCGTTGTACCAAAGCTCTTGCCACCGTTGGACCCAGTTGCGGGTCGACTCGCGGGGTCCCTGGACGCATCGTTCCAGGTCCTCAATAGTGGTGGCGCGGGTGTAGGAGCACTCGAAGTGCCTGACGAAGGCGTCGCGCATTTCCTCCCAGGAGTCGATACTGTCCTGGGGGAGAGTGTTGATCCACTGCCTGCACGTCCCCTCCATCATCAGGGGGAGGTAACGGGCGGCGAGTAGGTCAGTGTGACCCGCGATCCCCATTGCCATGAGGTATGTGTCGAGCCAGACTGCAGGGTCGTACGAGGAGTCGTACTTTTCTATCTCCTTTGGCGCCTTGAAGTTTGGCGGGTACTTCTCACCTCGGATCATTGGTCCGAAGAACTTGGGCCCGAGTCGACTGAGCAACCCCATAGGCTCGCCGTCGCGGCGATTAGTTAGGGTGTGCCGCAAGTCGTCGGGCTGGCGTGCGCGCCAGCTTTGGTTGTTGATGATGTGGGTGCGGGCGTCGATGGGTTGCCCGTTAGCGGCGACGAAGTTGGTCGCCGGCCTGGGGTCGTTGGTGGAGAGTGCCGCGTTCGCGGGTCGGTGTTGGAGCTGCAGTGGCTCTGGTGGCGGGCAATTGAGGGTGTTTGCCGCCGCTGGGCGGCCGCTGGAGGCCGCTCTGCTTCCCGAGGAACGCGAGTATACTTGACCTTGCGAGTCGGCGCCCACTTTTTGCTGCTCCACGGCCTTCGCGAGCAGGGCCCTGACGTACTGGATCTGTAGGGCGCCGTCGCCAGTGGCCGTGATGCTGTCGGCTGCTGCTCGGCCTGCCACGAGGTTGTCCATCGGGGTGGAGAACAGTGGGAGGCCGTTTGCGTCTCGCTCCCGTGAGGAGACAACTATCCGCGGCTGGTCCCTGGGAGGGGTGCGGTTGGGTGGTGGTGGGGCACCCATCGCCGTCGATCCTGGCGGGGGCCAGGCACTTCCTCCTGGTGCCGCGTTCTCGCAGATTGCGCGCTCGGCTATGCGGGCCGGGTCGTTTTCGTCGTCGAAGTTCAGGGCACGCCCTTGAACGGTGGGGTTCAAACGTGACCTGATCCGCTGCTGGTGGTAGCGCGACAGCTCCTGCGCCGTCACCTGCTCGAGGCGAAATTTTTCGCGCTCGGCTTGCTCCTTGCGCACCGCCTCCGCCAGTTTCAGGCGGAGTTCCTCGACCTCCGTTGCCGTGGCGTTAGGAGGGATTGGGGTGGAGAAAGGATCCTCCGGCGGATCGGCGCCGGTGGCCATGTAGGCCGCGGCGTGGCGACTGGCTCCATCGTGGAGGTCGGCGGAGTTCTCTGACCCGGAGTCGAATTCGAAGATCCCGAGGATGGAGGGGTCCTCGAAGTCTCCCGCGTTGGAGACCTGGGCGATGGAGCCCGCGGACGAGGCCGCGGTGATGGATCCGGCGAGTGACGCCGGGGTCGCCGAGTCGGCGTCGTCGGTGAGGGCCGCATCTTCTGCGGCCGCTGAATTCCCGGCCACGTTGCTGTGGGCCGAGTTGTACTCGAAGGCGAGGCGGTGGATCGTGCGGACCTGGCTCTCGGAGAGCCGATCGCGTGGCGGCGACTCGCGGATGCGAGCCGAGTCCTCCGAGACGATGACGTCGGTGAGGCCGACGAAGAGGCTGATCGTGCCGATTGGCAGGATCACGCTGTGCGTGACGGGTCGCGCCGCCGGGACGTAGCTGCTCGGCAAGATCTGGAGCATCTCGCTGATCGCTATCATGCGGCCGGTGGCGACCGTCTCGTTGATGGGCAGATTGGATCTCGCCGCAGAACACCGGCCAGACCGGCCAGGCCCCACGGTGGGCGCCACTGTCATGGGAATGGTCACGGCAGATGCTGCAATCGGCAGCGAGTAGTAGAACGAGGGGCAAGGGCGGCCAGCCATCTGCGGTGCGAGATGAGGGCAAAGACACAGGGTTTTACCCAGGTTCGGCCCCCCGGAGGGTAAAGACCTACTCCTGCTAGATTGTATTATGGAGGTGTTACAATGGGCGAGCTCGGCGGCTAGGCGGCGAGTCGCTTGGGTGTATGAGGGAACGTATCTCTACTCACCCTTTAGGGAGGTTTATATAGGCTCACCTCCCCTAGGGTTTACATATCTCAACCGATTCGGTTACAGTTTTAACAGTCGTTTAACCCAATCCGACTGGGCCTATCTACTCGCCTGGGCCTTCAGCTTCCAGTCGCTCGGTACCTTGCTGGGCTTCAATCCACTCGCCGTTCTGCAAGCCCACTCGCCAGCTCTCGGTCCAGTCGGAAACGCCTTGCTGGGTATACCCCAGTAGGCATATCCCCATCAAAGTAGATCTACCTTGCTACTCAAGTGCTTCAATAGATCTCTGCTCTTCCCATGTATGTGAAAGTGACAGCGTGCACGCCATGGTGGCACTTAGGTTTGAGTCTACATAAATACTCTTTGTGCTTTAATAGATATATGCTTTTCCCCACGTGTGTGAAAGTGACAACGTGCATACCGTGTGTGGCACTTTGGCTAGATTGAATATTTGTTATGAGTTATATTTAGAGTTGGATGTCTCTATGAAATTATTGTGGTGTTTGATGGAACCATCTAGCGCTCAAGGTGACAGTGTGGGGTTATCTAGATTGGGGAAGGCGTACTTTGAGGTGTGTTGTTATAGCCCTACCATGGATTAGAGTGTCCAACCGGAGATTAGTTAAGAGTAGTATCATGAAGAGAGGGTATTTATATGTGAGAGTGTTCACTAGTGAAAGTATGATCCCTAGGCCTTGTTTCTAAGCATTGAAGCACCGTTTGCTACTAGATCTGTTGCATGTTTGCCTGTTGTATTCTTTACCTCACTGTCAAGCTATTTTCTGGCACCGTTACCACTTGTATTTCACTATCTCTTCGCCGAACTAGTGCACCTATACACCTGACAAGTGTATTGGGTGTGTTGGGGACACAAGATACTTCTTGTATCTTGATTGCAGGATTGTTTGAGAAGGAATACCTTTGACCACTTCCTCCCTGAGTTCGATAAACCTTGGGTAATCCACTTAAGGGAAACTTGCTTCTGTTCTACAAACCTCTGCACTTGGAGTCCCAACAACTGTCTACAAGAATAGATTTGCGTAGACATCACCAGGGAGGAGTTTTTGCTTGGGGAGTTGCAACAGTTGGGTGAGCAACTTCAATGTAGGTCTTCTGTGAACCAATGTTTGTACGCGATCTTACTATGTGCTTTGTCGCAGATGTTAAACTCATTCCGAGGGAAGAGAAGGAGCGCGTCGCAGTTCGGATGAACTGCCTATAGCAACAGGACTTGGAAGCTGGTGGCTTCTTTTGGATGGATCGTGATCGAGCCATCGTACTCGCGACGGTGCAAGATCGCGTGCATCAGGTTCTTCAGGTGCTGGGGCAGGCGAGGACTTCTCTGGTGGCCATATGGTCTGTTATGTTCCCTTTAGAAGCCGCTCCTTCTACCCTCCTGGGTCTTCTTGGCAAGTTTCGGAATGTGGGCCGTGTCAAAGAGTTGGTGCGTCATCAGTTGATTGCTGGGGTAAAGGCCGCCTTGTCCCTTGTGCAGTTGCATCGTCGTGATATCAACCTTGCGGAGGTGGCGTCTGGGCCGCCCCTTCAACCTGATGGCACCTTATGGGACATGCGCCCGCATTATGCGGCTATGGCACAGCATGCTGAGGAGATCACAGATCTGTTCGAGCAACGAGCCAATGTAATGCTCCAGGATAGGTAGGTCATGTAAAGAAAAAACTTAATGTAAAATTTGTATTTTATTTGAGTGGTCTCATTGTGCCCTTTGTAAATTTTATTTGTACTAGCACCTGATGCTTTGTTATGTGCATGTCCTTTTCGTTAGCCTGACGTGGTCAGCTACTCGGGTTGTATGCATTGTTCTCAGTCGACAAGGTCGTGAGGTGAGGCGTAGCCCCCGAGCATGTTATAGCGAAAAGTAATGCAAAGAAAAAGAAATTTTGGCCAAGGGACTTAGATTTTATTCATAGCGTAACGACGAGGTACATTGTTCGGCTGAGTAGCCTTATAGAAAGTAAAGGGGTAGCTAGGGGTAGAAGCATCACAGACGTGCGATGTTCCAGGGGTTGGAGTATTCAACTCCTGATGCGATGTCCATGAGGCAGTAGGCACCACCTGGAATGACTTCTTTGATAATGTAGGGTCCTTCCCAGGGTGACTCGAGCTCTTTCGGCCGCTCTTGCTTGAGTTGTAGGACGAGGTCTCCTTCGACGAAGGACCTTGGGCACAGCCGACGGCTATGGTAATTGCGGAGGCCCTGCTGGTAAACCGCCGAGCGAGCCTCGGCAATGTCGCGTGCCTCGTCGAGTGTGTCGACGACGTCTTCTAGTCCGGCCGTTGATTCGGCTTTGCTGAAGGCGACAACTCGTGGGGCTTTGTGGAATACCTCGGCAGGCAGCACAGCTTCGGCTCTGTCACCATGAAGAAGGGCATGAAGACTGTGGAGCTGTTCGACATTGTATGGAGGCTCCAGAGGACGAAGGGTAGCTCCTCGGCCCAGGCTCCCGCAAGCCTTACGAGTAGGCATAGCAGGCGCTTCTTGATGCCATTGCCTATGAGACCGTTGGCCTTTTCGACTTGGCTGTTGGTTTGCGGGTGCGCCACGGAGGCGTATGATATGTTGATGCCAAGGCCCTCGCAGAAGTCTTGGAATTACTTCGAGTTGAAGTTCGATCCATTGTCCGTGATGATGCTGTGTGGCATGCCGAACCTATAGACGATGGACTCGAAAAACTTGACGGCAGTTTTGCCACTTTGGTTGGTGACGGGTATGGCCTCGATCCACTTGGTGAACTTGTCGACTGCGACCAGGAGGTAGACGTGGCCTCCTTTCAAGTATTTGGGCAGTTTTCCAATCATGTCGAGGCCCCATTGGGCAAAGGGCCAGGCAAATGGTATGGGCCTTAGCTCGGATCCGGGTGTGTGCGGCTTTTCCGCGTACCTCTGACAGGCGTTGCACCTTTGGACGATGTCCTTGGCGTCGCTCATGGCTGTTGGCCAGTAGAATCCAGCTCGTAGAGCTTTGGCGACAAGGGCGCGGCTACCTACATGATGGCTTTAGATGCCCTCGTGGATGTCTTGGAGGATGGTTTTTCCATCACCGATGGTGACGCCCCTTTGGAGCACACCCGAAATGCTGCGCTTGTATAACTCGCCATCGTGGATGGTGAAGGCCTTAGACCGACGAGATATGCGCCGAGCATCTGTCGGGTCATCGGGCAATTCATTGTTTATCAAGTACCGAAGGTACGACTGTGTACATGTTTCTTCGATTGCCATGACCTGCATCAGGTTGACCACCTCGACCTCTGTGTCGAGTTTTTCGGGTCCTTCCCGTCCTTCCGGTAGCGTAGCCCCCGAGTGCTCTGCTTCTTCGGCTGAGCCTTTTGGGAATTTCCTATTGATAAAGGGTACGCAGATTTGTTCGAGGAACACACCTGGCGACACCAGCGTGTAGGTTGAGCTGATGTTGGCGAGCCTGTCAGCTTCTTCATTGGTTTCTCTTCCGACGTGCCGAAGCTCGCATCCATCAAAGTCCCCTTCGAGTGAGTTGTAGAGAACACGGTACATGATCATGTTGGAGCTGTGAGCGTCGCACTCATTCATAGTCTACTGGACGACAAGGTTCGAGACACCGTAGATGACGAGGCGCGTTGCACCGCAGATTTTGGCCATCCTCATGCCGTGGATGAGGGCCTCATATTCGGCCTTATTATTGGAGGTTCGAAATTTCATTCAAAGGACGTATTTCAACTTGTCGCCCTGAGGGGATGTCAGTATGACGCCTGCTCCTGCTCCAGCCTCACACTTGGAGCCATCGAAGTGCATCGTCCATGATTGCGTCATGTCCGGCAGCTGGAGTTCCATCTAGTGGACGAGGAAGTCAGGGAGGACCTGAGATTTGATGGCCTTGCGCCGCTTGTAGACTATGTCTAGAGGAGACAGCTCGATGCCCGACAGGGCTACGCGTCCCATGGCTTCGGGGTTGTTCAGGATGTTGGATAGTGGGGCCTCGTTGACGACCATGATCTAGTTCTCCTGGAAGTAGTGGCTCAGCCGACGAGCCATCATGAATACGTCGTAGGCGAGCTTCTGGTAGAGAGGGTACCTCTGCTTTGTTGGAGTTGGTACCTCGCTGAGGTAGTATATTGGGCGCTGGACCCCGTGGGTCTTACCATCCTCGGGTCGTTCGACCACGAGTACGATGCTTACCACTTGATGTGTAGCTGCGATGTATAGCAGTAGAAGCTCTTGCTCCTTTGGCGTGACCAGGACAGACGAGGTGGAGAGCAGCCGCTTGAGGTCCTCTAATGCGTCGTCTGCTTTGGGTGTCCACTCGAACTTGTCCACTTTGCACAGCAGCTGGTAAAAAGGTAGGGCCTTTTCACCCATGCGACTGATGAATCTGCTCAGCGCTGCGATTCACCCAACTAGCTGATGTACGCCTTTGAGGTTCTTCGGCTTCTCCATGGCCAGTATGGCCCTGATTTTCTTAGGATTCACCTCAATCCCCCGTTGGGAGATGAAGTAGCTGAGTAGTTGGCCAGATGGGACGCCAAAGGCGCACTTTTCTGGGTTCAGCTTGACCTTGTAGTGATCAAGGTTATCAAACGTCTCACGGAGATCGTCGATCAGCGTCTTGGCCTCCCTGGTCTTGATTACTATGTCTTCGACATAGACTTGAATTTTGCGACTTGTCCGGTTTTTCAGGCACGCCTGCATGCACCTCTGGTACGTGGCACCTGCGTTCTTCAGCCCGAAGGGCATGGTGTTGTAGCAGAATACTCCGAAGGGCGTGATGAATGTCGTTTTCTCCTGGTCTTCGACCTTCAGCCAAATCTGATTGTAGCCTGAGTAGGCGTCGATGAAAGAGAGTTTCTCGCATCCTGCAGTCAAATCGATGATCTGATCGATCCGTGGTAGAGGGAAGTGGTTCTTGGGGCAGTACTTATTGAGCGATGTGAAGTCCACGCACATCCATAGGATGTCCGTGTCCTTCTTAGGGACCAACACGGTGTTGGCCAGCCACTCGCTTTCCTTGATTTCCCGGGTGAAGTTGGCATCGAGCAGTCTATTGACTTTGATTCCAACAGCTTCAGCTCTTGGTTTGGACAGTCGTCGGGTCGACTGCTTGACTGGCTTTGCATCGGGGAACACATTGAGTGCGTGCTCGGCGAATTCCCTGGGAACTCCTGGCATGTCCGCAGGACACCAGCCGAAGATTTCCCAGCGCTCACGGAGGAATTCGATGAGCGCGCTTTCCTATGCGGGACTGAGGTTGTTGGCGATCAACACAGTTTTGGAGGCATCCGTTGGGTGAACTTTCACCATCTTCGTGTTGACCGTGGAGTCAAATGACATATCAGGTATGGTTTGCCTGGCGAATGGGGGTGCCCCATTGTCTGTCACCTCTCTGAGCCTTGTGAGCTCCTCCTGTATGCTGAACGATTGGGAGATTCTGTTGAAGTCTCTATCGCAGTGGTCGGATCGGGTGAAGCTTCCCTGTACGGTGATAACACCCCTGGGTCCTGGCATCTTCAGTAGCAAGTATGCGTAGTGCGGTATTGCCAGGAATCTTGCAAATGCCACGCGCCCGAGGATGGCGTGGTACTGTGATGGCTAGTCCACCACTTCGAACTCCAGTCGCTCGCGCCTAAAGTTTTCGGGCTGGCCGAAGATGACGTCGTTCCATATCTTCCCCAGGGGATATATGCCCTTCCCTGGGACTATGCCATGGAATGTTGTGTCTGATTGTTCCAGGCTGCACAGCGGGATCCGCATTGCTGCGAGTGTGCTGGCGAACATCAGATTGATGCTGCTGTCGCCGTCCATGAAGACATGGCTCATCTCGAATCCTCCAATATGTGCCTCGAGCACCAGGGCAGCATGTTCTGGGCAAGGTATCTAGCATGGTGATCCGAACGGTAGAACGTTATGCAAGACTACGAGCCACTGAGGTACTCAGGGATTGCTGGCGGCGAGGTTACCGCCAGGCTGACTCGGCGGGTGATATTCTGTTGCACCCTATTGGTTGGGCGCCCCTTCTAGATCATCAGGGACCCCTTCAGTGGCGGGTACCCTCCTGTGGCGTTGTTTGGCGCTGGTGCGATCGCTGGATTCGACGGTCCAGCAGGTGGTGGTGGAGGGCCTCCGTGGGCGATGTCACCTGGTACAGGTGCAGACCCAAATCCAGGGTTCACGATTTGGCATCGTATTTGGATGAGGCCCTCGCTAAGCTTTTGGAATTCGCAACATTCCTTGAGCATATGGCTGGCCTTTTTCTTTCCATCCTGCTTGTCGATGTATGTCACATCCCTAGATTTTCCAAATCTTGTTATGTGAAAAATAAATGAATAAAATAAAACTTTGTTGATTTTCAGGGTGAGAAGAAACTTTTTGAATCCAATTGGAAACTTTCAAAACCTATTTGGATTAAATAAAATCCTAAAGGTATTTAAAAAGATAAATAAACAATAAAGTTAAAAATATTTGGAATTACTATTTTTGGATCTTTTAATAAAAAGATTTGGTTTCAAAGAAAAGGATAGAATTATAAATAAAGATTATTTTATAGAGCCAAATTAAATCTTGGCCAAAGCTTTTGAAATAAAAAAATATTTCTATTTAATAAAAAGAGTAAAAGTTTATTGAAATGAAATAATGAGAGTTTATTAATAAACCAATTTTATTAAAATAAAGGTTTTACCATTTTAATTAAACATCAAAACTTGTTAAATTATTTTAAACAAGTTTTCCAAGTATTCTATATTTTCAAATAAAACCTACTGATTTGGTTTTGTTAATATTTAGATTTCAAATGGAGTTTTAAATAAATCAAATCCTATTTGATTTAATAACTAAGGACTATTTTATTTAATTAATAAATGGATCCTAAAAAGAATAAAAATATTATTTTGTTTTGAACTTTGATTTGTGTTGTTAAACATAACTAAACACAATACAAAGTTTGGTGAAAGTTTGATTTGATTTGGTTGTTTGAATTGTTGTTTGAAATTCAAAACAGAAAATCAATTGGAAAAAGAAAAAGACATTCAGAACAAAAAAAAATGAAATCAGACTCGACCCAACTAAATAGGCCCAGAAGCCCAGCTCCAGCCCAACTAAACCCCCCACGCGCGAATCGTTTTTCCACCGAAAGACCCACCCGCGCAGTCACTGACCGGTGGACCTCACTCCCTCTTCCTCTCTCGCAGACAGCGCGGCCCCACGCCAGCTCAGCGTCGTCTTCCCCGCGTTGAACTCGCCAGCCGTTTCCTGCCGTTGATGCCGCGATTGAATTCGCTTCAATGCCATGCTTAATCCTCACCGTGGCCCTGCGGTATTAATCTCCACGCTCTCCTCTTCTTTTCGCCTCAGATCCCACTTGACCAGAGCCACTAGGCTGCCCAAATTGCAACCTCGACTGCCACTGTCCCCGACAAACTCCGGCGACGATTCCGACCGAACCCTGCCGCCTTTGCCTCCACGAGCACACAGCCGTGATCTCCCCCTCCAGGCGCACCTGCCCGTGTACTCCACTCGCACGCGCGAGCTCAGAATAGTCGGCAACGACAACAACCTGAGCGCCACCGTCTGTTTGCTACTCCGGCGACTCTTCTGGTAAGCACCTGACCGCCCCTCTCCTTCCTGATGACGCTCCTGCACTCGCCACACTCGTCCGCATCTAACCGTGCCCTTGTTTTCCCTCGGGGTGAACCGCAGCGTCGCCCTCGATGACCTCCAGAGCCGCCCGACGCCGCCACCTACTCCGGCGAGGAATCCCCGTCGCGTCTGAGCGCCCCTTGCCAAGCTGACCACGCGTTGAGCATCACCTCGACCTCGCGAACACGGTGAGCACCTCCACTTCTCTCCTTGCTTCCTGTAACCGCCGCTAGCACACCGTCTGACCGCGCGCCGCCGCTCACCGCCGCGCAGCGCCGCCCGTTATTGACCAAGCAGACGTGTTCGTTAGATCTTGATCGTCTGGCTGTGATAGAACGTAGACGAAGGGGTATCGTGTGCCTCTGCGCCACTCGATCTTAGTTATATCCAACGATCCAGCGAGCTCGATCCGCCCGAAGCGGTATCGGCCAATAAGAACAAGCCACGTGGACAGAGTATTGTTTAAAAACAGAATTAGAATCTGATTTAGATGCAAACTTGTAAATTGCATAACTTTTGATCCCCACGTCCAAAATTTGCAAATTTTATATCAATGGATTCAGAAAGACAAGCCCTAGCCACCCATGCACTTTGTTTAGTAAAAAGTTTCTGTTAAATTGTTTGTTTTTGCAGAAACTTGTGTATGCTTGTTTAGGTTATAAAAATTATTACAAAATGATTTTGAGGATAAAATCTTTTGCAAATGGTGTGTTTTGAACCTACTGACCATAGGAAACACTTTGTGGATTCAAAAATGTATTTTGAGAAACAAAAGAGTGAATCTTTGATTTAAATCAATTCTAGTCAAATAAAAATATGGTTTATTTATTAAAAATGGTTTTGGAGGAAAACCTTTGAGAAATGTTTTGGAAATAAACTCTCTGACCCTAAACACAAGATTTTATGGTGTGAAAACATATTTTGTGAACCCTATAGATTAATGCCTTAGTAAAAACATTTCTACACCGCATAAAATGATACCTTGTTTGAAAATGGATTATGAAGTGAAATCTTTTGCAAATGACTTTGCCAGTTTATAAAATGACCATTAGGTGTTTTCAAATGTTTATGACCCATTAGGAACCTCTTTTTCAAATAAAACAAATCTTGGCATGCTTGCATGCATTACTTTGACTTTATCATTTTGTGTGATGTTTTGCTTGATTGGTAGATTGAGATTGTGCCTTGCTTGATTGAATTGTAGTGACTTGAAGAGTGTGATTGTTTCAAGGACAAGGAGTGAAATTATACCCTATACCAAAAAGGCAAGTGATGCTTCATACTTTTGTCCCAGTACTTTCACTATGCATTAGTGATTTTTCTAAGTAAAACTTGCATGGAATTTTGCTAAGTATAAACCATACTATGGGAAAACCTAGTAGATGAAACCTTAGTAAAATTTCCTAAGTTAAGATTCCTACTACTATCATGCTTAGCTTAGCTAATAGAAAACAAGGGTGGAATATATATTCACACTATGGGAAATTTCTAAGTCTGAGGACTTGTGTTTTGTTTAATAAAACAACTAAGTGAATGAATCACCTAGGTGGAATGGAAGGAATGGTTTGTGTTGATTGGTTACACAAGGCCCATTTCTATGGTTTACCTTGTGTATCACACTTGTGGATGGACACCCAGGAACAAAGAGATTTGAGATGTCAAATGTTGAGAAGCTTCAAGTGCAGCCACTTGGCATTATGGGCTCTGCCTGGATCATATAGGTTACAATAACTTAGTCAAATGGACAGTTGGTGGTAGGGGTTTGATATGTTGGAACGCGTCCATTCTGGTCTAAGGGAAGGCTTCTGAAAGATCTTGTCTTGGTGAAACCAAGTCTTGTGGGGAAAGTGCACCACCTCTGCAGAGTGTAAAATCTAAGTACTTAGCCATGTCCCTGGCAAAGGACAATTTGAGCATCAAGACATGGAAGCTATCAAGAATCTCCTCATCCAAATTTCTAAGTTAAAACTTGTGGTTGAACAAGGGTTAAAGGATCTTCAATCTTTGATTGGTAGATGCCTTGGGTGATTTTGTCAAACAAAAACTTAGTGTTTTCAAATGATAAGGAAAAATATATTTTTGAGCAATGCAAGCCTCAACTCCACTTTGCCAAATGCATATAGATGATAGACTCCACTATACTACCATAGTATCACTTGCCAATACAATTCAAATGTATTGACCCCTTTGTGGCTGTAACTTGTTATGTTGCAGGTTTGTTTGATATTAGTGAAGTTTATGATTAGGATTACAAGTCTACAACCAACATGCCTGCCTGTGGCACTTTGAAGATGAAGGACCCCATGCTTATAGATATTCTGCTGCAATGTAATGTAATAGCCAAATGAGCTATGTAAGATGTAATAAATTATGTTATTCCTGGTTATAAAGTTGGATTATGACCTTTGTATCTTGATACTACCTCTTAACTGTGGATGCTAGCTATTGATCCAGGGACTAGCATTGCAAACACAGGGATCTCTACCTTATTAAAGGTTGGGAACGCTACAATGTAGAAGTGGATGGTGCAAGGACCAGATGATTTGTCGTATGCCGAGGGCTCGTCGTCCCGGCTGTGACGTTGCCATGTCTGTGTGGGTCGCCCTCTGTCAACACCCGGATTTTTAATCTCAGATGCCTGCTATGCCATACATCGCAATCCCAGGATTACCATTTTTGCGAGACATAATAGATTTGGATATCACAGTACATCATCCATTACAAACCATACATAAGGTCTTCCACAAATAAGGATCTCATGATCCAGTTCTTAATACAACTCAAGCAGCAGAATAACATAATAGTAACGATAGCGTAGGCGAAGCTCCATCTTCAGGGTCACAGGCAATGTTGACGATGGGAGATGATCCTAGTTGTCGTAACCTTCCTGGGGTCCATCCTCCAGGTACTCCTCTTCATAGTCTGGCCATGGGAATAGCCAGGGACAAAGCCATGACTACTCTTTAAGTACTCGCAAACTAATACTAACAAGTGCAGGGGGTTTTTGATAATAGGACACTAGGCTCTAGGGTTGTTTTGCAAAAGCCAGATTTATCTCTACTAAGTTTAGAAGCAACGAATGCTAGTTGAAACTTTATAACACCTAAGTGGGAACTTGTATTTCATATCACAACACTGTTGTGGTCAAGTCAAAGTCTCAATTCATTTCAGAAGTCTTTTGAAAACATCTGACGGGGGAACAGTATGGCCACTCCAACTGTCCATAACCGCGGACGCGGCTATTCGAATAGTTTGACACTCTGCAGAGATTGTACACTTTCACCACAACATTCGATACATCCGTCAGGAACAAATCCTGAATTCACCATACTCAGTATGCGGATAATCAATCCTAACCTTTCAATTACACGCCCTAGTATATGCACCTCTCCTATGAGTTTGGCCTCCCAACCATGACCAAATGTCATCTTGGGTACTACACAGGTAGACAATCTTCACAAGGTAGCCTCAACTTAGACCTTGGCAGTGAGGGAACCCATACTAAGGTATATAAATTTCCAGTCAAGCCCTACCCAATTTTCAGGTATTGTGGTTGTACGGTAAAATTGGAATGGTAGCGCATCCAGACAACCATCAGTTTTATCAAGGGATAAGGATCATGCCTCAACATTTTCATCATCAAAATCATCTGGTGTTCGAGAACACATGTCAAAACATTTCAGTAGAATGACTCATCATTCTAAGGTTTTCATAACCAGTTTCACCAAATATTCCCATATGCTTAGCACTAGCATCTACAAGTGGGGGTAAGTACTAATGAGGGGTGGTAAGCAAGTGGAGATTAGTCAAGTTCAATCTCATTCCTTAGGATGACATCAAGATTATCTACTTAGGCCAAATTTAATGCTCTTTATGCAACCTTCAATTATCTTTCTAGAATCTACAAGTCACTTAAGTAAACTCTAAGAAAAGCTTTGATAAAGAAATAAGGTATAATGCTTGTAAGTAAAACTAGGATGGTTTATCAAGTGGTATAAGATTGCAAGTAAAACTTGCATGGTTTATGTTGCTAAGATAGTGGTATAAACTTGCTAGGTTGCAAGTGTTAGCTTGCCTTGTGCAGAGCAGTGATTGAAGTTTTCCTCGGCTTCTTCCTCGTAGTATCCTCCTTCCTCCTCGTATCCTTGGTCGGTACTAGCGTCTATAAATAAATATGAGGTACACAATCACCAAACAATACATAACTATTTTCAATCATCACATAAAGGTGTACTATAGATGATCTAGCATCATCACTTAATATTACAAGATTAAAGCATTTGCCTTATTTGTTTTAATTTGAGAAAAGTAATTTCTACTCATTGAAAATCTACTTAAGATTTAATATTCTCGAACTCAAACATGGGATCATGTTGACACATGTCATCACCACATATTTCAGTACATGGGAATGTGATTTAAAGTGGTGTCACAATTTAATAAGGTTTAACCTTTTTATTTTAAAAAAATAAAGTGACTAGAAATGCCTATGTGGCATTCTTTTATTACTTGAACATTATTTCTGTAAGTAAACCCATATGTTTTTATATATTCTGAAAGGTATGATCAGATGTGATTTTTGAGAGTTGGAATCAACTCAAAAGCTCTTATGGTTGAATTTTGAAAAATGTTTGAATGTAGAAAAGCTTCTGACTTGTTATTTTTACCAAGGGTGCTCTACAGATCCAAATGATTTGAATCCAACGGGCTTGGGTTAAGCATTTCAATACCTTACTAAAAAATTGGTTTCATGCATTTTGGTTCATTGAATCGAGCTGGGTTGAATTCTGAATCTATGTATAGAACTGTGTTTGATATAAATGGAAAAATCTAAATTCAAACGGTTGGGTTGCGCAGGAGATGCTAATGGACCGGCCCAGTGTCACTCCGCAGCGTGGGGCTCAACTGACAGGGGGTCTACCAGTCAGCGGCTCATAACGCGCGAAGCGGTACGGGGCTGTGTGGGTCGTTGGATTAGAGTGGAGACCGACGGCTAGGGATCATCGTCGACGACGAACCTGTCACCGGCGAGCTCGAACCCTAGCGGCTCAGTGGGGGTGCATAGGGGGCGTACCAGGTGTCACATCCCAAAATTTTCCAAATTTTGGAATGTGAAAAATAAATAAACAAAATAAAAATTTGTTGAAATTTAGGGTGAGAAGAAACTCTTTGATTCCAATTGGAAACATCCAAACCTATTCTGATCAAATAAAATCCTAAAGGGATTTAAAAAGATAAACAAATAATAAATAAAGTTATAATAGTTGGAATCACTATTTTTGGATCTTTAAATAAAAAGATATGGTTTTTATAAAGCAAAGGTAGAATTATAAATAAGGATTATTTTAAAGAGCCAAATTAATCTTGGCTAAAGCAAAATGAAATAAAATATTTTGTTTGATAAAAAGAGTAAAGGTTTATTTAAATAAAATAATAAGGATTTATTAATATCCAATTTTATTTGAGTAAAGGCTTTTCCCATTTTAAATAAACACTAAAACTTGTTAAAGTATTTTAAATAAAAATTCCAAGTGTTTTATATTTTCAAAGAAAACCTACTGAAAAGGTTTTGGTGGTTATTTAGATTTCAAATAGAGTTTTTAAACAAATTAAATCCTATTTGAATTGAAGACTAAGGTCTATTTATTTAATTATTAATAGATCCTAAAAGAATAAAAGAATTATTTTATTTTGGACTTTGGATTATGTTGTTAAACAGAATTAAAATCAATACAAAGTTTGGTGGTGGTTTGATTTGATTTGGAGTTTTAATTGTTTGAATGAAAATCAAATCAGAATATTCAAAACAGAAAAAGAAAAAGGTTTAGTATAAAAAAAATGAATCAGACCCAACCCATCCAACAGGCCCAGCAAGCCCACTCGCAGCCCATCTTACCCTCCCTGCACCGAATCGTTTTCCACCCAGAAATCAACCCGTGCAGTCACTGAGCAGTGGACCCCATGCCCCTCTCTCTTTCTCGCTGACCGTTGGACCCCACTGTCCACCTCAGCATCTTCCCCACCGCGACGTCCTCGCCTTTCCTCGCAACTGTTTCTGCGCCTTGATTCAAGGATTAAATCCGATTGATGGAGTGATCAATTCTCGCCAGTAAACACGCACACATAAACGCCACGCTCCCCTCTCTCTTTCCCCCAAACTCCAGCCACTCTCTGCCACCGGGCTGCTCTAATTTCGAGCTCGAACCCACTGTCCCCGACGAGCTTCTCCGGCGAAATCCTGACGACTCCAACCACCTCTCCACTCCTAGAGCATACGATCTTTCTCTCCAGTCCCGTGCGCACCTGCCCGTGTGCTCCACTCACTCGCGCCCGCTCCAGAACATCGGCAACCTCAACGCCACTCGCCACCGTCGTCTGCCATTGCTCCGGCGAACTCCTCTGGTAAGCACCGACCGCCCCGAGCCCTCCCGATGATGCTCCTGTACTCACCACGCTCGCCCGCGTCTAACCATGCCTTTATTTTGCCTCGGCACGACCTGCAGCCTCGCCCCCGACGACATCCAGAGACACCCGACGCCGCTGCACACTCCGGCGAGCAATCCCCTCCGTTCCTGAGCACCCCTCATCAAGCAGACCTCACCTTGAGCTTCGCCACACCTCTGTGAGCACGATGAGCTACTCCCCTGTCTCCCTTGCGTCCTGTATCGCCGGCTCCGTCGTAGCCAGAGTGTGCGCCGCCACCAGCCGCTGCTAGCACCGCCAATTCGTGGTCAAACGCGCTGAGCCCGTTGGATCCTAATCCTGCGGCTAAGATTAGATTTAATCGAAGAGGTATCGTTGCTTCTGTGCCGCACGATTCCACTTAAATCCTACGGCCAGTATTGTTTGATCCGTTGGAACCGGTACCGTCCAGTTAGATTGAGCCACGTGTCCAGAGACTGATTTAAAAACAGAAATTTGTTCTATTAGATTTGCAAACTTGTAAAATTCATAACTTTAGTTCTACACGTCCAAATTTTGCAAATTTTATATCAATGGAATCAGCAAGACAAATCCTACCCAACCATGCATTTTGTTTAATGTTTTGCTTCTGGAAAATTGGTTGAAATTGCAGAAACTTGTGTAGGATTATTTTGAATATAAAATTGTTCTAGTTATATTTTTGAGATGAAATCTTTGCAAAATGGTTTGTTGTGCACCTACTGAACATAGGAACCAACTTATGGATTTAAAATTGTATTTTGTGAAGTTAAGGAATAAATATTTGAGTTAGCTCATTTCTAGTCAAATAAAAATATTGATTTTGGTTTAGAAATGATTTTTGAGTAAAACCTTTGGCAAATGATTTTAATTAAACTCTCTGACCCTAAACACCAAGTTTTGAGAATTAAAACATATTTGATGAACCCTATAAAGTTATTACTTTGTTAAAAGATATTTTCAACAACATAAAATATCACCTTAACATGATATTTAGTTTATGAGATAAAACCTTTTGCAAATGGTTTTACCACTTTAGTAAATGACCACTTTGAACTTTATAATGTTTAGAGCCTAGTAGAAACCACTTTTGCAAATAAAACTATCTTTTGCATGCTTGCATGCATGACCTTGTTTTTGTTATTTTATGTGGTGAAATGGTTTGAATGCTAGTTGAATTTGTGTTTGCTTCATTGAATTGTAGTGAAGTTAGAAGAGTGTGATATTTGCAAGATCAAGAAGTGAACCAACATTCTCTACTAAAAAGGCAAGTGACACTATCATCCATGTCCTACTATTTTCATTACATTTAGTGGATTTTTTAACATGCATGGAAAGGACTACTATATTTTATGCTATGCTAAATCCTAATAGGATACCCTTATATATTCCTTAGTGAAAACCTTGTAGTTGTAGTATGCTTAGCCCTGCTATATATTTGGGATGGGATACATGATATGATTATATGAAGTGTTGAAAAGATATATGTTTTATATAATAAAACAAGTACTCAATAAACCACCTGGGTGGACAAGGATACTCAAGTTTTGGACAAGGTGGCAACAAAGGGAACCATGTTTATATGGCTATATTTTTGTGTGTGCACTAGAAAAAAAACCACCCAGGGACTTAGATATTGAACATGTTTCCCGTACTGTGGCTTCCGTGTACAGCCACATGCTAAATGGGCTCTGGCTTAGTCAACTACATAGTGGAAGACCCATGCATTGGCATCTTCAGGTTAACTAGAATTGTGTAAGGGAAATTTATCCCTACATTGGTGCCTGGTTGACAAGCTAGCATTGTGTATTGGGAGGACTTCTATGGAAAGACTTTGTCACATTCTCGATCTGCCGGTACTCCATTGGGTGAGTACTTATCCAGCGGCCACTGGTGGCGTCAAGACGAGATTGTGTCATGTGGGTAAAGTGTACAACTTCTGCAGAAGATCAAATTCTAAGTACTTAGCCGTGTCCCCGGTTATGGAAAATTCTGAGCAACTAAGGCCTGAAGCTATGGAAGATCTCGACATTCCAATTTATCAAAGTTAAAACTTGATGGTGACAACAAGGGATTTAAAGCACTTGGAGTTTTCCAAGGAGTTCAGAAAGATTTGACAAAAGATCAAAACTATTTTTAAAAGATAGGATAAAACTCTATTGCTTTCTGCAAAAGGGCCTAAACCCTACTTAGCCAAATATGCATGTAATGATAGGATCCTCTCAATTCTACATAGTAGTGAAACTTGCCAATACAATTCAAATGTATTGACCCTTGTGGCTGCAACTTATTATGTTGCATGTTTGTTTGATGTTAGTGAAGTGTGTTGAATAGGATTACAAGTCTACAACCAACATGATTGCCCGTGGCACTTTGAAGATGAAGGACCCCATGCTATTGTTATATTCTGCTGCATTGTAACGAGATAGCCAATTGAGCTATGTAAGATGTAATGATTTATTTTATTCCTGGTTATAAAGTTGTATTATGACCTTTGTTTCTTGATATTACATCTTAACTGTGGATTCTAGCTATTAATCCAGGGACTAGCATTGTAAACACAGGGATCTCTACCTTATTAAAGGTTGGGAACCTTACACCAGGGCTCCAGCGACGACGGCGAGGTGGGCAAACGAACAAGTGGTCGACGGAGAGCTCGGGGATGGTCGAGGCAGCTCCGGGGGTGGTCGCAATCAGCGGCGCCCTTCTCCTCTAGAGGCGGCTTGCTCCGGTGCAATTCCGGCGAGCTGCTCCTGCCCGTGCTCCGGCGAGGGGCGTGGGATGATCAGTGAGGTGAGGGGAGTCGAGTGGTGTGCTGCAAACGACTAGGGGTGGCCTCTTTTTATAGGCTCGGTGGCGAGACTGAGAGGGACGGGCAGGCGACGGTGGCGACATGGCTACGGGCTGCTAGAGGCATGGCTGAGGGTGGCGATCGACGCGCGGTCTCCTGGCGATGCTCTAGAACTTAAATGCGGGCTTAGGGGCGGTGGTAATCGGTCGTACGAGGCTGGCGCTCTGAGCGGCAGAGGCGGCGTCTTCGACGGCGAGCGGTGGATGTGAGGCGTTGGACGGCGAACGGGGATTTCAACACCCGGATTTTTAATCCTAGATGCCTGTTATGCCATACATCACAATCCCAGGATTACCATTTTTGCGAGACATAACAGAATTGGATACCACAGTACATCATCCATTACAAACCATACATAAGGTCTTACACAAATAGGGATCTCATGATCCATTTCTTAATACAACTTCAAGCAGCGGAATACGTAGTAATAACGGTAGCGTAGGCGAAGCTCCATCTTCGGGGTCACAAGCAATGTTGACTATGGGAGATGATCCTAGTTGTCGTAACCTTCCTGGGGTCCATCCTCCAGGTACTCCTCTTCATAGTCTGGCCATGGGAATAGCCAGGTACAAAGCCATGAGTACTCTTTAAGTACTCGCAAACTAATACTAACAAGTGCAGGGGGTTTTTGATAATAGGACACTAGGCTCTAGGGTTGTTTTGCAAAAGCCAGATTTATCTCTACTAAGTTTAGAAGCAACGAATGCTAGTTGAAACTTTATAACACCTACGTGGGAACTTGTATTTCATATCACAACACTGTTGTGGTCAAGTCAAAGTCTCAATTCATTTCACAAGTCTTTTGAAAACATCTGACGGGGGAACATTATGGCCACTCCAACTGTCCATAACCGCGGACGCGGCTATTCGAATAGTTTGACACTCTGCAGAGATTGTACACTTTTACCACAACATTCGATACATCCGTCAGGAACAAATCCTGAATTCACCATACTCAGTATGCGGATAATCAATCCTAACCTTTCAATTACACGCCCTAGTATAAGCACCTCTCCTGTGAGTTTGGCCTCCCAACCATGACCAACTGTCATCTTGGGTACTGCACAGGTGGACAATCTTCACAAGGTAGCCTCAACTCAGACCTTGGCCGTGAGGGAACTAATACTAAGGTATATAAGTTTCCAGTCAAGCCCTACACAATTCTCGGGTATTGTGGTTGTACAATAAAATTGGAATGGTATCGCATCCAGACAACCATCAGTTTTATCAAGGGCTAAGGCTCATGCCTCAACATTTTCATCACCAAAATCATCAGGTGTTCGGAAACACATGTCCAAAACATTTCAATAGAATGATCCATCATTCCAAGGTTTTCATAACCATTTTCACCAAGTATTCCCATCTAAAGTTGATCAAGTTTTATGCTTAGCACTATCATCTACAAGTGGGGGTAAGCACTAATGAGGGGTGGTAAACTAGTGGAGTTTAACTAAGTTTAATCTTATGCCTTAGTATGACATCAAGATTATCTAGCTTAGGCCAAATTTTATGCTCTTTATGCAACCTTCAATTATCTTTCTAATATCTACCATTTACTTAAGTAAGCTCTAAGTACTAGCTTTGATAAAGAAATAAAGTAGAAATCTTGCAAGTAAAACTAGGATTGAGGTTATCAAGTGGGTATGATCACTTATGCTTAAGGCATATAGTTGACATGGTAACAAGCAAGTATTTGCTTGCAATGGTCCACTTGGTTAGTAAAGCTTGCTAAAGTAGAGTATCTTGCAAGTTTAGCTTGCACATTCAACTAGTAGCATTAGACTTGCATTAGTAGGGTATTTTGCAAGTGTTAGCTTGCACATTCAACTAGTAGCATTAGGATTGCCTTGTGCAGAGCAGTGGTTGAAGTTCTCCTCGGCTTCTTATTCGTAGAATCCTCCTTCCTCCTCGTATCCTTGGTCGGTACTAGCGTCTATGAATAAATACGAGGTACACACCAAACAATACTTAACTACTTGCAATCATCGCACAAAAAGGGTCCTATAGAGGATCTAACATCATCTCTAACATTACAAGATTAAGGCTTGGTTTAATTCTTTTTATTTTTAGAAAAGTAATTTCTACTCATTGAAAAACTACTTAAGATTTAATATTCTCCAAACCAAACATGGGATCATGTTGACACATGTCATCACCACATATTTTAGTCCATGGGAATATGATTTAAAGTGGTGTCACAATTTAATAAGGTTTTACCCTTTTATTTTAATTAAATAAAGTGACTAGAAATGCCTATGTGGAATTCTTTTATTACTTGAACATTATTTCTGTAAGTAAACCCATATATTTTTATATATTCTGAAAGGTATGGTTAAATGTGATTTTTGAGAGTTGGAATCAACTCAAAAGCTATTATGGTTTAAATTTGAAAAAGTTTGAATGCAGAAAAGCTTCTGCCTTGTTATTTTTACCATGGATGATCTACAGATCCAAATGACTTGAATCCAACGGGCTTGGATTCAGCACTTCCAGATCTCTCTAACAAAATTAGTTTCATTCAATTTGGTTCACTGAATCGACTTGGGTTGATTTTTGAAACTGGGTACAGAAGTGTGTTTGAAATAAAATAGAAAAGGTTTAATTCAAATAACTAGGCTGCGCGGGAAGCGGTACTGGGCCGGCCTGCCAAGCACAGCGCTTACGCGGGCTGGTTAAGTGGCTGTCCCCACGTGTCAGTGATACGAGGGGGTGCGAAGCGGTATGGGGCGATGTGGGGCGTTCGATCTGGTTCTAATCCAACGGCTGAGAGTTGTCGTCGATGTTGGGCAACGCCGGAGAGACAGAAACCTAGCGCGGCCAGTGGGGGTCGTTGGGGGCTCACCGGGGTTCAGGCGAGAGTCGGCGAGGCGGGCGAACGACGAAGTCGACGACGGCGAACCTCCTGGTACCGGCATCTTCTCCTTGGGCGGCTCCAATCGCTGGCTCCCTTCTTCTCCAGCAGCGGCAGACTCCGGTGAAATTCCGGTGATGTGCTACTCGCCTTGCTCCGGGAACAGGGTGGCATGATCAGTGAGGAGAGGGGAGTGAGATGGTGTGCTAAATTCGGCTGGGGGTGGCCTCTATTTATAGTGGAGCGAGGGGACCGACGAGGCGCAAGGTGAGCTCGTCGTGGTCGACGGTACAGACGGCTATCGGCGTGGGCAACGGTAGGGGGCGGTGCGGTGCTCCCTGGCGATGCTCAATGACACGGTGGCGAGACGTGGGGCGGTGTGGTTTGGTCGGAACGCGACGGTGCTCTGCGCGTGCCCGGCGGAAGATTTAATGGCGCACAGCACGCGTGGTCCGCGCGGCGGCGAACGAGCGTGTCTGCGGGGTTACTAGGATGGTGGTGATCACGTATGCACGCGGAGAAGGCGGCGCGCGGTCTGTGGGCGTCGGTCGAGCGTGGCGCACGGGGCGTGCTCTCGGCATGGTTGCTGGCGAGGTTGGCATGGTTCGTGTGTGTGGTCCAGTGGCTGGCAAGGTTCGAGCGGTGGACAGGGAGTGGCGATGGACGGTGGGCTGCCTCCCAGACATGCTGGCTAGGCTTGTTTCTCCTCCTAGCTTGCTGTTGACATGGGGGTGACAAGTGTGCACTCGGCCTGCTCACCATTGATGGCAATGCCAAGCTTACAGTGATGCTAAGGGTGTGTAATTGAGCTAGATGATCTACTAAAGCCTAGTTGTAACCAGAGAGCGAGCAAGTTAGGCTTCAATCACTGCTCACAATAGTGTTTGGATTTTAGAAGATTTGAATCTGCAAGGTGTTTGATGAAATGGCCGCAAGAATTCAAGTTTTGAATTTTGAAAAGATTTTTTGGTGGGTGTGCTAGGTTGGTGCTAGTGAGTCTGCATATGCTTGGGTTTTGAAAGTTGAGCTTGTTTGAGTGGTTTTTGAAAAAGTGGGATCTTCCCATATGATAAAGATTCAATTTTGAACTATCATTTAAACTAGGCATTTAAATGTTTTTTGATGATCACAAAGTGGGCCTTGATACTTTGTTATGAGTACAATCAAGGGGTGCAAAGATCCAGAAAAGTTTCTGTTAGGTTCTGAAAGTTTGAGACAGCCAAAGTAGGCATGGGAGTTAAATTGGTCAAAATGACCATTCACTCATTTAGCTTTGTTTTGATTTATTTGTCTTTGGGAAAAGTTTGGGAAATGTTTAGATGATGTTTATTTCACCTCAGCAACATTTTACAAGCAAAGAAACACACAAACAAGGTGGTTCAAAAGAATTCAAAATTGGAATGCATACACACATGCATGCTTTCATATTTTTATTTAGAAACGTTTTTATTAACCCTAAATTTGATGATTAGAGTTTGATGATCCAAGTTTAGTATTTTTGGGATGTTACAAACCTTCCCCCCTTAAACAAAATCTCGTCCCGAGATTTGAAAAAGGATGAAAAAGATTACCTAGGATTTGAAGAGATCGGGAAACTCTGTCCTGATGTGATCTTCGCGCTCCCAGGTAGCTTCCTCTTCTGTGTGGTTGCTCCACTGAATCTTGAGAAACTTGATGCTTCGGGTTCGGGTAGTTCGGAAAGCTTATTCCAAAATACGGATGGGTACTTCGAGATAGGTTAGGTCATCGTTGATCTCTATGGTCTGGTGATCGATATTCTTGAACACTTCGGTCTTCTCGGGAACTTCGAGACACTTGCGAAGTAATGAGATATGGAACACATTGTGCACGGCTGACATCTCTTTAGGTAGTTCCAATTGATATGACACTTCTCCTCGATGGTTCAGAATCTTGAAAGGTCCGATATATCTGGGGGCTAACTTTCCTTTAAGTTGGAAATGCTGCATTCCCTTCAATGGTGACACTTTCAGATAAACAAAATCTCCTATGTTGAAGGCGAGGTCTCTACGTATCTTGTCGGCGTAACTCTTCTGTCTGGACTGGGCGGTCTTGAGGTGCTCACGAATCTTGTGAACCTTCTCTTCTGCTTCTCGTAGGATGTCGGGTCCGGAAATCTGACTCTCTCCTACTTCCGACCAGTTCAAAGGGGTGCGACACTTTCTTCCGTACATGAATTCAAAGGGGGGCATTTGCAAACTGGCTTGATAACTGTTATTGTATGAAAATTCTGCAAACGGCAGACAGTCTTCCCACTTGGATCCATATTCTAACACACATGCTCTCAGCATATCTTCGAGTATTTGGTTTACTCGCTCTGTTTGTACATCGGTCTGAGGGTGATATGCGGTGCTGAAATCTAGGCGGGTTCCTAAACCTTCTTGGACTTTCTTCCAGAATCTCGAGGTAAACTGAGTTCCTCGATCCGATACGATGTTCTTGGGGACTCCATGCAAACTAACTATTCTAGCGATGTACAACTCCGCTAGCTTCGAACTCTGATATGTGGTCTTGACGGGCAAGAAATGGGCGATTTTGGACAATCGGTCCACTTTGACCCAGATAGAGTCATTCCCCCTACTAGAAGTAGGCAGTCCAGTGATAAAGTCCATTCCAACGGAATCCCATTTCCATTCCGGAATCTGCAATGGTTGCAACAGTCCAGCGGGTCTTTGATGTCCTGCCTTGACTCGCTGACAAATATCACACTTGGCGATATAGCTTCCGATTTCTCTCTTCATCTTATTCCACCAAAATTGCTCTTTTAAATCTTGATACAACGTAGTTCCTCCGTGATGGATAGAATAAAGAGTATCATGAGCCTCCTTCAGAATAACTTCTTTCAACTTAGAATCTGCTGGTACACAAAGGCGTCCTTTGTACCACAGAACTCCTTCTTCGTCTTCGGTGAATCCGGGTACTTTGCTTGTACCAATACAACGCTTGATTCCGTCGATACTAGCATTTCCTTTCTGCGCCTCCTTGATCTAGCTGATCAAAGTGTCGTGGTATTGCTGACGAGTACGCCATGGAGGGGTCCTCACAGTGCGTGTTTAGAGACGTGGGGTAAGGAGGACGGTTGACGGGTACGAGGTAACACATCTTACCCAGGTTCAGATCCCACAACGGTGGCGGAATCCTACTCCTGCTATAAATCACTATAATGGCAATACGCCGAGTTACAGAGATTAGGTTCACTGTGCGAGGTGACTAGAAAGTCTAAGTTATCGTGCCCTAAAGGCTCCCATAGGCCCGACTTATATAGTCGCCAGGTCCTAGGGTTACAGGGAAAAGTCCTAGCTGGATAGGTTACAGAGTCCTACACCGTCTATTACTAGTCTTGTGTATCTTGCACTCCAAGGCTCTGGGTACGCGGGTGACTCCATCGTAGCCTTCCTTTATCCGGCATGGGCCTCCCTTCTGCATCCACCTAACTGGGCCGCCCAGTAGGCCATAGGCCATGCTACCGACTATGATCCACCCGGGTTAGTCGGATAAGAGACATGCTATGAGGATACCCATATAGCATGTCCCCAACAGTAGCCCCCGGAGAACTCCGAGATCTTGCGCCGTCTTGCCTCTTCCTGTGGAATTCTCCGTCTAGATGGATGTCGGCAAATCGTCAAGCAACATCTTGTAGTCCTCCCAAAGAACCCTGCAAAGGTTTCTCCGTCTTCTATCAGTAAGTCGGAGAAATGCTGAATCTTCCATCGTACGCTCCCGTTGTCGGATTAAATCCGTCCATGCCGGAATCTTCGATGGGACGGCTCATCTACCATGTCAGTTATGGCGACGTAGGCTGTAGGTCAGCGACGCCTCGTAACTCACACATGTAGAGAACATAATCATATCCGATTTTCCCGCGCGAGCCATACGAACCGTTGGCGGCGACGGTTGGAGACGTGGCGAAATTACCGCGCACGTTCACGAACACGTCGTCTACGCGGCAACCGTCCGATTAGCTACACAAATCTTGACGCAGAGTAAGATAAATAGTAACCGTGGGACACTTGTCACTTTTTCACCCCATTCTCTCGCGTCATCGTCTTCTTCCTCCAGCCGTGCGCCTCCTCGAGCTCTCCGCGAAAAACCTCGAGAAACCCTAGCCTCTTCCCTGCACCAGTCGCGTTCTTTCCCTCCTCCATGGCTAGCAGCAGCTCATCCCCGTCAATGGCGGCATCGAGCGAAGCCACGGCGAAGACGACGAGCTCCGTCGTCGTGCCCCCAGAGGGTCTGGTTATCCCCGCATCACCGGTGATTGAAACCACCGGCGGCGACCACAATCTGGCGGCGCTGGAGCCCCTAGAAGAGGAGCCAGACTCGCACAAAGGCGACTGGCGCGGCTCGGACATCACCGGCCGCGACATCCAAGAGATGGTTGCTGAGGGTTACCTCCCCGCGACGGAGGGACTCGTCTGGCGGGCGGCGCCGGCCGGCGAGGTGACCCCTTATCCCCAAGCCGAAGAGAAAGTATACCTCAAGGCGCAATTGGTACGCGGCGTTTCTCGACCCATCTCCCACTTCTTCCTGTCCGTCTTGAATCACTTTAAGGTCCAACCCCATAACCTCTCCCCCAATAGTATCTTAGTGCTTAGCAACTTCGCGGCACTTTGTGAGGGTTACCTAGGGATTAGTCCTAGGTTAGACTTGTTTGTATACTTCTTCACCGTCAAACGTGAAGCCGGACACAGTAGAGAGGAGCTTAGAAACTGCGGCACCATAAGCTTCAAGATCCGTCCTGGACGGCGGTTCCCCGACATCATCGGCCACGAGTCGTGCAAACACTGGAAGCGAACGTACTTCTACGGCCCCGACATTCCTTTGGCGGGCCGAGAAGTAACGTATCCGGACTTCGTGGATGGAGCTGCCGCTGAAGTTCCCACATGGCGGTCTCATGCCTCTCTTCCCTCCGACCTCAATGCTTCTCGCGCAATAAGGCGGATCGAGTGGTTCGTAGAGACGGGTCTAACCGGCTTGGACCTAGCCATGTGCTGGTTCATGAGGCGGATCCAACCTCTACAGCACCGCATGAAGGTTATGCACGAGTACACCGGCGACCAAAGGGATACCCTCCGGATCTCCGAGGACAACTTCTCGAGTGACTCCGTGAAGTTTCGCCTTAAGGACATCGTCAAGGTGAAGGACAAGAAGCGTGGCTTCACCCTCACCTACGACATGTTCGTAGACGGAAAGTGCCAAAGGTAGATATTTATTTTCCATGTATGACATTGCTCCAGTTTTTCCGTCTTACCCATACCATCTTGTCCAACACGATGATTTCTCACTTAACAGCTTAGCGATCTAGAGGAGGGCAACCTGGCTGCCCAAATCTACGATCCAAAGATGAAGGAAGTCACGGTCGTGTCCGACGACGATGCCCCGTTGGCGCGAAAGCGGAAGAGCTCCACCTCTGACGCTGCCGACGGAGGTAAGAAGAAGAAGACGGAGGGTGGAGCCTCCAAAAAGAGTACTGCCGCCCTGGAGGCGGAAAAGAAGAAAGCCACCGGGATGTTTGCTAAAGCTCCCCCCCTAGTGTACGCTTCTTGTTCTCCGACATTGTCTTATTTTATCTGTCTTATTCCTGTACTTATGCATTTTGCACGTTTCAGGAAGAAAGCCACAACCAGCCTCAAGAAGTCCTCCAAGACTCTTGGGGCTTCTTGAAATATCAAAGATATGCTGCATCGCGACTCTTCTCCGCCATTGCCCCTGCTACTCCTGCCGTCAAGCCCTCCTCCACTCCGACAAGCTCCCAAGTCCAGGAGGCACCAGGCCCTTCCGCCATGGAAGTGGACTCTGGCGCCTCAACCGAGCTTGCTATTGTCGGCGAGCAGGCGACGCAGAAGAGTACTGCTCTTCAACTGGATGAAGCTCCGGCTAAGGATGCCATCGGTAGAGGCAAGGCGGCGGTGGGTGCTGGTACTTCTGCCGAAGGCAGCGTCTATGCTCCCTAGAAACCCTTCGAGCTCCCGAAGATTGTTTACCCGGTGCTTACGCCGGGTAACACAACTATGGTTCCTGGAGGAGTGCCGTCATCTCCGATGTGCGGTCTTGAGGAGTTACTCCATCAAGCAGACATCTTGCAAGGAAATAGCATTTCCTTTGGCAAGCTGCTGGCCGAGAGCGCTACAAACCTCAAGATCATCGCACTTGTAAGTTTTACTTTACCTTTTGCATTTCGTATGAGTATCCCACTGTAGCCCCTGAGGATGTAGACGGAAAACCATTGGTTTTGCATCTATATGCTCTAAGAGTGACTAAGTTAGAAAAAAACTCTCACTGTAGCCCCCAAGCATTTAGATGGAATGAATTATTCCGACTAGATGCTTTTAAGAGTAGCATACACAGTGTTCATAAATTTAAGTGCTGCAGCCCCCAAGCTTCTAGTTGTAACTGAATTAGTTCCAACTAGATACTTAAAGAAAATCTAAGCATTTTCCGAGTTAAAACTTTATACTGTAGCCCCCAAGCCTCTAGTTGAGAACTGAATGAGCTCCGACTAGATGCTTAAAGAAAAGCTAAGCATATTGCTAAGTTAAAATCTCTCGCTGTAGCCCCCGAGCGCCTAGACGGAAAATCTTCGACTAGGGGCTCCAAGTAGACTAAACAACGACTTAACTTTGTATTTGCTTCCACAGAACGAGAATGCTCGGAGGGGCATTGCCAATGACAAGTACCAGAAGATGCGTGCAGACCTTGAAGCTGAAAAGGGTAAAACTGCCATCTTGAAGGAATAGATCATCAAAAACAAGAGTCTGTTTTCTTTTTGCGCATTTCCGTCTTACTTTTGTGCCCATAATCTTCGAGTACTCAATGTGTACTTTGTTTTCTCCGACTTGTAGAGCATGTCGCCATGGCCAAGGATATTGTCGAGCAGTCCAAGCACATCCATCAGCTGGACAGCGAGAACAAAATCCTTAAGAAGGAGAGAGAAGAAATGCTGAAGATGCACGAGGATTCCATGAAAGCCCTGCAGGACTCCGCCTCCGCGGAGATCAATCGCTTGAAGGAGGAGCTTGCGATCCTAAAGGATCAGAAGCAAGCTGCCGATGAGCAAAATCTTCGCCATAGCGAGGCTTTTAAGCTCCTCCAACAAGAGAAGGAATCCTTGGCGGACGTCGTCTGGCAAGCTAAGGCCAGCATCTTCAGTAAGTGTCCTCCGCCTTGTAGCTCTGTAGTTTGGATACTTAGAATTTATTGAACTCATGCAATGCTTGTCGGAATTTTCAGCGCCTATGGGTTTAACCCGCTCGCCTCCTTCGGACAAGGAATGCATGATTCTTGCCGGCAACTTCATCAACACAGCCATCACCCAGGCCAAGGAGATTGCCAAGCCCCTCCAGATTTATATCAAGGCCTCAGACTCCGTGGTGAAGTACTCGGAGATTCTGCGCCGAGCCCCCGAGCGTGTCGCGAGCTGGAAAGCTTCATGCGCACGGGCTGGCGCAAGGATGGCGTTGTCCATGGTGAAGGCACACTATGAAGGTGCCGACATCGACACAGTGACATCTGGTATCCCCGACGTGGATGATGACGGCAAGGAGATCGATCACGAAGCCATCTTGTCATCACTCGCGGGGTATGATAACAGGGTTGCCGAGTTGGTGGATGTTGACGTCTTCGTGCCCAGGAACTTTCTTGACAATGCCAACCCGGAGTCCTCCGAGTCTCATCATAGTGCCGACGCTGAGGGTGATTCTCCGGCTGGTGATGATGCGGCCTCCAAGTCCCCTGCACCCAAAGAGTGAAAAACACTTTGTAATTTATGATTCACCTCTGGAGTGTGCGTGGGAAAAAACTTTGTTGATGTAATCCTTAAGGCGGAAAACAATGGTTATCGTATCCTGCTACTTAAGAATTAATTCCCAGTATGTATATATTTTTTAAGCAAGTGCTGGCTTATCCATTACTTCGGTTCTTATGCTTGACTTTTCGTGAGTCAGAAGACTCGTTGTCGGAACTATGCGCTTAGGTGATGATGCCCAATGGCACCGTCAATAACCTGAGCACAAAATCGCCGACAATAAGTGCCGAAAGTCACTACTCCAGAATCCACATAAAAACAACAAAGAACGTGTAGACCAGAAAACTTAAGCTAACGCCCGTAGGCGGAATTTTCACAAGTGCAATCTCAAAGCTTGTGCATAAAGTTTTATATGATCCAAAAATGAACACTAAAGGAGGTAAAAGACTCAGCAATATGAGTGAACCAAAGAGCTTTATTTCATTGATCATATAAGAGGTACACGATTAGATAAAAATGCTAAGTGTAGAAAGGACGTAGCGTGCTATGTTCCATGGCCGATCAAGCTTCGGGTAGTCATCATCCGGGTCACGTCGCTTACGCTTATGATCCTCGTTGGGTCTATCCTTGAGTTCACGATTGTCGACAAGGTAGTAAGACCCATTGAGCAGCGCCTTGCTTATGATGAACGGTCCTTCCCATGGCGGGGATAACTTGTGTGACTTCTTCTGCTTAAGTCGGAGCACTAAATCCCCCTCTTTAAATGAGCGATGCCGAACACGGCGACTATGGTAGCTGCGTAGCTTCTACTGGTAGATGGCGGATCTTTGGCATGCCAAAACACGCTCCTCCTCGAGAAGGTCCACATCTAGGCATCTGGATTCTTCAGCGTCATCTTCGTCGTAGGCGGCAACTCTTGGTGCATCGTGGAGGATGTCGGAAGGTAGGATGGCTTCTGCTCCATATACCATGAAATAGGGGGTGTAGCCGGTGGATCTGTTGGGTGTAGTTCGTAAACTCCACAGCACAGATGGCAACTCTTCCGCCCAGGCCCCAGCTGCTCTATGTAGCGGTGCCTCAAGACATGGCTTGATTCCCTGCAGAATTAATCCATTGGCTCGCTCAACCTGACCATTGGATTCTGGGTGTGCCACAGATGCAAGGTCAAGTCGGATGCCTTTGTCACAACAATAGGCCTCCACTTCTCCGAGTGACAAGTTGCTTCCCTTGTCGGTGATGATGCTATGTGGGAGACCAAATCTCACCACTAGATCCTGGACAAACCCGAGGGCAGTTGCCCCATCAAGCTTTCTAATGGGTTTAGCTTCTATCCATTTGGTGAATTTTGTCAACTTATACAAGCAGATGCATAAATCCACACGGTGCCGTTTGTAACGGCCCCACCATGTCTAGCCCCTAGACTGCAAACGGCCAAGTTATTGGTATTGTTCGCAGTTCTTCAGCGGGAACATGTGGTTGTCGGGCATAATACTGGCATCCCGTGCATGTCTCGACCAGCTTATCGGCGTCCGCCTTCGCGGTCAGCCAGTAGAATCCTTGCCGGAAGGCTTTCGCGACCAACGATCGAGGAGCGGCCTGATGCCCGCAATCTCCAAGATGGATTTCGCGTAGGATTTCCATACCTTCTAGCTGGGAAACACACTTTAGGTATACACCAGTAGTGCTCCTGTTGTAGAGTTGCCCATTGATTATGGTATAACCCTTTGCTCGACGTACTATTTGTCGTCTTTCGACCTCGTCGTTGGGCAAAGTTCCATGTTCAAGATACTCCATGAACGGTTTTTTCCAAGCCGGAGGGATCTTTGTCACCATGTTGACGAAAGAGTCAGCTCTATCCGGGTTGTCGATGTCGGCGCCCTTCACGGATGGTGTGCGTAGATGCTCTAGGAAAACTCCTGGCGGAATTTTCTTGCGCCCTGATCCAAGTTTAGACAGTAGATCAACCGCCTCGTTTTGCTCCCTAGGCACATACTTGACTTCGTAGCCCAAGAAGCTCTTGGCTATCTCATCCACTTCGTCTCGATATGCCGCCATCATAGGGTTCCGCGCATTCCAGGTGCCAGCCACCTGCTAGGCAACCAAGTCGGAATCTCCACAGCAAACTATGCGCTTGATGCCAATATCCTTGGCTACACCCAGTCCGTGAATGAGTGCTTCATACTTCGCCATGTTGTTTGTAGCCTCGAAGTGGATTTGCAGAACGTAGTGCAGCTTGTCTCCTTTTGGTCACTTTAGTAGTACACTAGCCCCCGAGCCGTTGAGCAACTTTGATCCGTCAAAGTGCATCACCCAGTACTCTGGTTCTGGCAGTGGAGTAGCATCCGACATCTCCGTCCAATCTGCAATAAAATCCGCCAAGGCTTGTGATTTGATAGCGTTGCGTCTTTTGTAGGTGATCTCGAAGGCGGCAAGTTCAATGCCCCACTTCGCGACCCTTCCTGTAGCGTCGCTGTTGTTGATAATGTCGGACAGTGGAGTCTTGCTCACTACTGTGATTGGGTGCTCCTGAAAGTAATGCCTTAACTTTTTTTTGAGGGTAAAACAGTAGGGCAAAGTGCCCCACTGCAATTTTTATATATCATAGAGTGTTACAAAAAAATATTTACAAGCTCAAGCCACCTCAAAAGAGGGATAACATTCTAAGCAGCTATCTCCTGTCTAAATTATTTTCAATCCAATCTTTGAGGCCCTGATAATTCTTCTTCTTAATTCTATACAGGACCCATCTTAATTCCTGAGCGACAATAGCCCTCCATTCCTCAAGAGAAGCATGCTTGTTGTTGAAGATTTCATTGTTTCTGCATATCCAAATGCCCCAAGCTCCAAGTATAATAATTTCCATTGCAAAAGGGACTTTAAGCTCTTTTTTAATGCTGGCTAAAGCTTCAAAAATATTTTGATTAGTCACTTGGACATGTGAGATTTCAGCCCAGCAAGCTCTTGCAAAAGGGCAGTCCCAAAATAAATATAGAATGGTTTCTTCACTGATGCAGCCCTGAAACACACATTCATAGGATGCCAGAGTAAAACATTTCCTTTTCAGAAGGTTTCTTGTGTTTAGCCTGTCAAGAAGCAAGAGCCAGAAGAAGAATTTGTGCTTTTGTTGACAAGAGGACTTCCACAACCAGGATAAATGTGGCTGTACAGGTTGGCAACCAGATAGAGAATAGTAAGCCTTTTGAACTGAAAAATTACTGCCCCAAATGTAACTCCAGTTGTCAGCTCCCCCTTGCCTGTCAGTATTAAGAATTTGCTCAAGGATTTGATATTCCTGGTAAGCTTGCTGTGATAGAGGGAGGTAAAAATGATCTTGAGTATTATCTGTCTGCAGGAACTCATTGACAGAGATGTGTGGATTTTTTGCATAGGAGAGGAGATGAGGAAGTTTATGCTGCAGACAACCATCATTCCACATATCAGACCAGAGAAGGGTGGAATTTCCATCTCCCACCAAGCATTTAGCAATTCCTTTAAAAATGTAAATCAATTTCAGATGAGCTTTCCACCAAAAGGATCCCTCTAGACTTCTTCCAGGGAGTTTACCATTACAGTAATAAGTGTTCCATATAAGGTGAACCCATGGGATATCCTGGTGATTATAAAATTTATCCAAATTCTTCAAAAGAAGTGTAGAGTTTTGAACATTAAGGTTAAGCACTCCCAATCCCCCATGGTTCTTGGGCCGACAGACTTTGTTCCATGCTACAAGAGCTTTACCTCTAGCTTGAACATCAGATGTTTTCTTTCTCCACAGACATTGTCTCATATATTTAATCAACTGTTCCTTAATAGTGACAGGAAGATCAAAACAACTCATGTAATATATGAGAAGGGAAGATAAGACAGATTTAACTAGCTGCAGTTTCCCCCCATAATTAAGAAAATCAGCAATCCCACACAACCTTTTCTCAACTCTCTGAACAATAGGCAGGAAATGTTCCACTGTAGGCTTATTTATACTTAAAGGTAGACCAAGGTAGGTGAATGGCAGTGAGCCAGTGAGGCAAGAAATAGTATTGGCAAAGTGCCCAAGCCTCTCAGAGTCCATGTTAATTGGCATCATACTAGATTTAGAGTAATTAACTTTGAGTCCAGTGGAGAGAGCAAAAGTATGAAGAAGGGCCTTAAGGCACAGAAGTTGCTCAGAATCAGCTTTAAAGATTAATAAAGTGTCATCTGCATACTGCAACACAGGGAAATCAGGACAGAACACACCTTCAATGGTAAGGGAAAGAAGACCAAGATTCATTGCTTTACTGAGGATGCTTTGGAGAGATCAGCAGCCAAGACAAACAGGAGAAAAGATAAAGGATCACCTTGTCTAACACCTCTTCTGCACTCCATTTAATAGAACAGAGGAGGAAGCTGAACCAAAGATTAACTGAATCCAAGAAATCCATTTATCTCCAAAACCTTTGGCTTTGAGGATACTGATAATTGCAGAGTGCTCAATTCTGTCAAAAGCCTTTTCAAAGTCAAGCTTAAGAATTAAAACTTCTTCTTTGGACTTGTGGCATTGATAAAGGAATTCAAATGCCCAACCTAAACAATCTTGGATAGATCTTTGTTTGAGGAAACCATATTGATTCTTGTGGACAAGCTTAAGGATGACCTTCTGCAGTCTATTAGCCAGAATTTTGGTTATAATCTTGAAGACACTATTTAGCAAAGAAATAGGCCTAAAATCAGCAGGAGTCAGAGGAGCTGCAATTTTTGGAATGAGGGTGATAAAAGAGGCATTAATCCTTTCCAAGGAAGTTTGCCCCTCATAAAAATCCACAAGGATTTGTTTCACATCATCCTTAATGATAGGCCAGCATTGTTTCATGAATTCATTATTAAAACCATTAGGGCCAGGGGATTTGTCATTTGGCAGATCTTTAATGACCTCTTCAATCTCCTCATCAGAGAAAGGTTTTTCCAAAGCATCCTTTTCCTCTTGCCTTAAGCATTCCCCAGCCAAGTCATTAAGATTGAAGTGCATTTCAGGCTTATCAGAAGTACCCAATCTATCTTTAAAGGAATTCCATAGGAGATTTGCTTTGCCATCATGATCATAAATCTCATCATTAGAAACATCCTTAAGCATGGAAATGTAGTTATGCCTAAAGCTTATGGTAGCTCTGGAATGAAAGTATTTTGTATTTTCATCACCCAGCTTAACCCATTTAATTTTCCCCCTCTGTTTCCAATAAGTATTTTGGTCTTGTAACAGAGAAATGATAAGATTTTTCAGGAGATCCCTGAGATTCCATTCTTGGACAGTAAGAGTTCTCATTTCCTCCATGACATCCAGAAGATCAATGGTGGCATTAACATTGCAGATTTGTATTTCAGGCAGGGCAGATTTTTTTCCCAGAGCTTCAGCCCTCTTCTCACATTTTTGAATTTAGCATTGATTTTTTTTGCAGAATCCTGAAAGCCCACAGGAATATTCCAGGCATTTTGAACAATAGCTTTAAATTCCTTATGATGCATCCAATGATTTTCAAATCTGAACACCTGGGCTTTGGGAATCATTGTGCCAATGGAAATGACACAAGTAAAATGATCAGAGGTAGGTTTTGTAAGAGGAGCAACAAAATTTGAGGGAAAACTCTGGGTCCAGGAAGCAGAAGTAAAAAACCAGTCCAATCTTTCCAAAAGGGGTTCTTATTGCATGTTACTCCAAGTAAATTTTCTTCCTTTAAGGGGTAGCTCAATGAGACCCAAATTATTAATGGCTTCATTGAAGAGAAGCATACCATTCACATCCCACCCAATTTGTTTCTATAAGAAGGCTGTCTACAGAAGTTGAAATCACCCACAATGAGCCAGTCCATATCATCAGGCATATCAATATTTGCAAACCAGTCCAAAAAGTCTTCCTTTTTTTAGGTAAGCATGGCCCATAAATATTGGTGAGGATCCAGGATTCATTGGACAAGAGAGATGTCAAGGTGATGGAGATGGAGAACTCATTGTGGAAGGAAAGATGCCCAGAGAACAGAGAACTATTCCAGATGGTGATCAAACCTACAGAAGCTCCTCTAGAGGGAAGAAATTCAAAATTGGTAAATTTGGGGGGGGGGCAGAATTTTTTGATGTAAGAGCTGTCAAAATCTTCTCTCTTAGTTTCTTGAAGACAAATAATGTCACAGCCAGACTCCTCAATTTTATTTCTGAGAGCAATCCATTTTTTTCAGAGTTAATCCCCCTGATATTCCAATTCAAGACCTTCCAAATTCTTTTGTTATTCATTAATAAACCAGATGTAAGTAGAGAGATGGGGTGATATAAGTACTGTAATCACCCAAGTGTGGAAACAACAATCACATAAGCAAAAGGCAATCCATATCATAGCACCACAGACAGATTCCACAACAAGTACCAAACACATGAAAAGATCACAAGAACAGATCACAGGAAAGGGAGTCAACAAGACCCCAGCAAAAGACTTAGTTTGATACATTTAAACACTTAAGAGGAGGGCTTATTCTTGGCTTGCTGTCCACAGGTACCAGCAGCCCCAGCTTTCTTCTTGCTACCAATGCTCAAGCCTGATGAACCACTTTCTTTGATGCTGCCTTTTTGAGGAGCCTTAACTGCCACTTCAATGGCCTTCCCTTTCTTGAGCAACCTTTTCTCCAGGTCCCCATCCTTAACCTTGCAGAAAGAGGCAGCAAGATTTTTAACCACTTTAGGATTAAAACATGGAGGGACAGCATTGCAAACCAGACAATCAGTAATAAGACAATTTAGGTGGCTTTTAAAGCCCCCATTCAGTTCAACAATTCTAGGGCTCCTTCTCACCTCAGTGTCAACAAGAGGCTCCTTGCCCTTTCTCTTTCTGGCAGGGGTGGAGGGAGAGCAGGAAGATTTATTAGCTTCAATGCCCAGACAAGAAGGAGCCATCTGGGAAAAGTTATCATTAGGGATGATGAAAGAAATGGAATTCTCCTCAGCAATAGGCTCTTTAATAATTTCCCATAAAGGAGAAGTAAGGAAGCTCTTGACCCAATTAAACTTCTCAGGGGTAGCAAGCATTAGTGTAATAAAGTTAAACCAACTTACAGGGATATCACACTTGAGAGAGCCCATTGAAGAAGAATCCTTCTGAATATGGGGAGCAAAATAATTTTCCCAGAGATCCAAGCCTTGCTGGGAAAAGCCCTGCTTTGCAATGTGCACATCAGGAATGGAAACAAAAGTTCTCACCATTCCCACCTGAAGATGTGCCTCATTTGGAGAAAGAAGATGCTGATCCTCCAGCATCCAATCTTCATTTTCAGCAGCCACTGTACTTGAATCCATAGGGCTCCCCACCCTTTCCTCAGCATCTAAGTTTGCCTCATCATCATCAACCAAATAGTTTTGTAAAATATTCTGAAGGCCATCACCAATACCAACTCCTTGGGGTCCATCAGCCACACCCAGATCCTCAGCAGCCACAGGCTCAGCATTGACAGACTCATCATCATCAGACTCCCAGTCTTGGACAATGATAGCACCTGTAACCCCACTATTAACATCCTGAGGTGGAAGATGTTGGTTGTCAAGAGGCATGTCTTCACCGGGAGCAATGACAGGGCCTTGAACAGGAGCATCAGCAGCCTCCCAGGGGCCCCAACCTTCATTATTATCACCTTCAGGAGCAGGATCCTGCACAGGGGCCAACCACTGACCCCAACCACCCCCAGGAGCAGGGGGAGGGGGATTTGGGGCCCAAAGACAGGGCCATGAACAGGAGCAGGATGTGGGTCCTCATTGTCATCTGAAAGTGGGTCCTCATCAGGTGCCCCCCCCCCCAAGCAGGTCACTTTGCAACACTTCAACAAAAAAAAGTCCATGATTCAGACTCCACCAAGTCGCCAATGGTAAACCTTACACTCTTGGGGATTTCAACCAGGTCAGTAACACGAATCTTTGCAAGAATCCTACCTTTTTGGTCTGGGTCCCTCTCCCATAAAAGAACCTTCCCAATGTCAGCAAAAACTGCATTCAGATCCTCAGTATGCCAGTGGTCTAAAGGAGGCCCAACTAGCATCACCCAACATTCATTATTGAATTGAGCCCTCCTCCAGTTATCCCCCTCATTGTGCTTAACGAAAGAAACATGCACATCTTGAAACGGAATGGGGCTAGCCGCAATGAGTCTATCCCGATCACTAACATGGTGAAACTGCACATAAGCAGACCCGAAGGGACAAGCCTGGACATCTCTAAAGTGAACTCGAACCTCATTGTTGAGGAAATCAACCAGGACATCACGAATATTCAAGAACAGAACTAGACCAGGGGGAGGGGATTAATGGTAGCAATGGCATACTGTTCATGCGACCTTGACCTCCGTGTCACCACCACCTTTTTGACACGATTCCGCCCAGCCACCTGCATAATCTGGAAGCCATTCGGCAAGAAAGGAGCAAGATCAATCGGGATGTTCGCCATTACGACACTCTTCGCCGGCGACGAGCAAGAGGGGAATGGGGTTTTAGCGGACGGGGGAGTTGAGGAGACAGGGGAAATGGCAGTTGTTTTTTGCAAAGCAGTGGCGAACTTGTGAAAACTGTTGTGAACAATGGGCCGAGAAAGGGTAATTTCCTTGGCCTTGAACCACCCCTTGTAAGAATTGTCGGGCCAAATACACTTTGGGAAAGTGGGAAATTTCAAAAAGGGAAGGAGACCAGGCAGTTTAAATGCCGCGCGATGGGCGCCTCCTGAAGCCCCGACCGGCATTACAACTGGTTTAATACCACCATCAGCGAGCACCTGTGCATAGGATCTGTCTTGAATGCTTGATTTGAAATCACACTTAATATGTTCAGCAGACACAGGCGAAGAAACCGCAACCGGTGCAGGAAATTTGAGCCGCTGAAAAACCGAATCACCTTTATTGGAAGGCTTCAGCGAAGGAGATTTCTTGGAATTTTCCTTTTTGTACGTGACAACTTCCCATTCTCCAGCAGATTCTTTATAAAACTCTCTTTCTTCATGAATCCAATTTGGCCCCCCATTACCCCAAAGGTTGACATGGATCACAAAAGATGAACATGAAAACTTTGAAATATTGTAGATTTCAAAACCCACTGCCCTTGAAGCAACCGAGAAAAAAAAAATTCTATCTTGCAATAGCTTCACCTGGAATTTAGAAGCCTGGCCACCAAGGCAAGCTTGGAGAGCAAGACTAACCGTATGGAAATCCAATTTAAAATTTGCTCTTCCAAAAGAACAAACCAGATAAAAAGGTCTCTTTCTGAAACCACCAAGGAAATTAACTTGATGCCTGAATTTATCAAAAATCTTCCTCTCAAAATCCAGCCCTAATGAAAAATCCAGGGCAGGTCGACTCAAAGATTCATCCTTGAAATCACACACCAAAGGGAGGTTCTCGGTGAAATCCAGCGTTTTTGGCACTATCTTCTCAATATTGGTGGAAAACTTCTTAACCAAAGGGTTGGCCAAAATCTGTGCGCCGACGACAACCCTCTTCACCTGAAGATCAATAGAAATACCTGAGGCCACAACCTCACCTTGAATCAGGTATCTAGCATCAATAACTACCTCATTGTGGTTGAGAAGCACCAGCCTTTTAGAACTCGGAAAAAGCATCAAAAAAACTTTCGAAGGCTCAAGATCATCGGTCGGCAAAGAGGAGCAAAGGGCATGCCATTTAAAACCAGTATCCTCATCTGTTCCAGACATGGTAGGAGATCTACCAAGAAAACCAGATGAAGGGCAAAGATGAAGTATCCTCATCTGTTCCAGATGAAGGATCCAATAGAGATCTCCTCCCCATTTTCCAAACATCTACCCTCAAGGGGGGAGCCTTTGGCGTTGAGAAGAACCATCCAAGAATCTGCCGAGAGAGCAAGAGAGCCTTCGAGAAACTTACCACCCGTGGTCACACCAGAGTAGGTGATCTTCCAACAACCCCCTGAGGAATCCATGCAGAGCTTTGCCGGTGAGACGCCGGCGAAGGCCGGAGGCCGACCAACGGTCACCTCAGAGGAGCCTCAGGCCTCGGAAATCGTGCAGGAGGCCCAGGATAGAGACCCAGGTTTTTTTTCGTAATGCCTTAACTTCCGAGAAGCAATGAATACTCCATAAGCTATCTTTTGGTAGTGCGGGTAACGCTGCTTGGACTCCGTCAAGACCTCGCTTACATAGTAAACTGGTCGTTGAACTCCGTGCTCATAGCCTGGTTCCTTCCGCTCTACCACGACGACGATGCTGATAACCCGGTTGGTTGCCGCCATGTAAATTAACTGGGGCTCACCAGGCTCGGGTGCTGCAAGGATGGGCGCTGAGTAAAGAATCTCCTTTAGCTGCTTCAATGCTGCATCTGCTTCGTCCGTCCATATGAATTTGTCCGCCTTCTTCAGCAACTTGTACAGCGGCAGAGCCTTCTCTCCAAGTCGGCTGACGAACCGACTAACTGCTGCAACACAACATGTTAGTTGTTGGATGTCCTTTAGGCATGTCGGACGATTTATGTTTAAGATGGCCTTGATTTTCTCCGGGTTGACCTCGATTCCGCGCTAGGAAACGATGAAGCCCAACAGTTTGCCGGATGGAACCCCGAAGACGCACTTCTTAGGGTTGAGCATCATGTTGTATTTTCGGAGATTGTGAAAGGTTTCTTTTAAGACGGAGATTAAGTCGTTTGACTTTTTAGACATCACCGCGATATTGTCCACATATGCGTGAACGTTCCGACCAATTTGGTCGTGAAGGCAACGTTGCATTGTCCGCTGGTAGGTAGCACCCGCGTTTTTCAGCCCAAAGGGCATTGTGACATAGCAAAATGTGCCGTATGGGGTAGTGAACGAAGTGGCCAATTGGTCTGACTTCCTCATCTTAATCTGGTGGTATCCTGAGTATGCATCGAGAAAACACAAAAGTTCCGAGCCAGCCGTCGAGTCAATGACTTGGTCAATGCGACGCAAAGCAAACGGATCTTTGGGACATGCTTTATTCAAGCCGGTGTAATCAACGCACATTCTTAATTCAGTAGTTCCCTTTTTGGGGACAAGTACAGGATTGGCCACCCATCGGTTGTGAAGGACTTCTCGGATAAAACCAGCCTTAAGTAACCTAGCTATCTCTTTGCCAATGGCGCGTCTCTTCTCATCTCTGAAGCGTCGTAGAGGTTGTTTCACTGGTTTACATTTTGGATCTATGTTTAAGCTATGCTCGGCAAGTTCCCTAGGCACACCTTTCATGTCGGCAGGTTGCCAGGCAAAGATGTCCCTATTCTCACGGAGGAACTCGACGAGCGCGCTTTCCTATTTGGGATCCAGGTTCGTCCCAATGGCGACGGTCTTGGAGGCATCGCCTACCACAAGTTCCACTGGCTTGGTCTCGATGGCGGCCTTGAACGCAGGAGCGGAGTCGGAGATCTGCTTCTTCGACGCGGGCATATCTGCGTCATTGACCTTGCTCTGGATCTCCTTGAATTCTTCGCTGTAGAGGACAGCTTCTGCAACGGCTGCTTCATTGATCTCGCAGTCTCTTGCCTTGGTAAAGCTTCAGGATACGGTGATGACACCGTTTGGTCCGGGTATCTTGAGCTTGTTGTAGACGAAGCATGGCTTGGCCATGAACGTGTGGAATATGTCGCGTCCGAATATGACGTGGTACACGCTCTTGAAGGGGACCACCTCGAAGGTCATGCGCTCTTGGCGGTAATTATTAACGTCGCCAAAGGCTACCTGAAGCATGATGCACCCAAGTGACCGAGCCTCCCGACAAGGAACTACGCCATGGAACACGGTGTTGGTCCGCCTTAGGTTTGCCTCATCAAGTTCATCTTCTGCAGTGTATCCAGGTACATGATGTTGATGCTGCTTCCACTATCCACCATGCACTTGGTGAACTCTACACCGTCAATCAATGGGTTGATGACCATGGCGTATTGGTTCTCCGTGGGCACAAGGTCTGTGTGGTCCGTCCTGTCCCAAGTGATTGGAAGCTCCGATCAGCGCAGGTATTGGGGAACTGGGAGGAGAGTGGCCATCAGGATCCTTAGAGAGGTCTTCTGTTGTCGGACGGTGGGGGTGCCAAGGAAAGTGTGGTAGACTGGGGCCTTCTTTGTGAAGGGGTTCTTGCCCTTGCGTGCTTGGGGTCAACGCCCTCATCCATGTCACTTTAATCCTTGGACTCCTCCTCCTTCTTCTTCCCCTTGCCCTTGCCTCGCGGTCTATTCTTCCGACTTCGCTTGTAGCCGGACTCCGGGTCTTCCTTGAGGTCGTTGACGAACTTGCAGTGTCGATTGGTATGGGTGTCCTTGCTGTTGACATCGAGGTGTACGAGGCACGGCATATCGCGGTACTCCTCGTATGTTTGGGGAACACGGAGCGGCGCCGAGTTGGTTTCACTTCCTCGCTGCTGCCCGCGGCCTGCTCCCCTTCCTCGGCCACGTTGTCCGCCTTCTCCTCGTCCTGCAAAAGTCATGGCGACCATGTCGGTAGATTGCTTTTCTTCTGGAGCGGTTTTACGCTTTGTACTGCTGTTCCTCCGAGCTTGGGTTGGAACGGCCGTTGCCGGCAAAGAGCCATGAGCATCGTCGTCGGCAGCTGCGAACTCACTAGCTAACTGAATCATCTGATTCAAGTCAAGCTGATGATTGTCCTGCAAGCGCTTCAGCTTATGTCGGAGCAACGTGCCCCTTTCCAACCCATCGATGAAGGCGGCCATGGCGGTCTGGGCGTGCACTCCTGCGCAGGAATTCTTCATATCCAGCCAGCGGGAGAGGTAGGCGCGAGATGTCTCGTCTTTCTCTTGCACGCACCGCTGTAGATCGCCCACAGTGCAGGGATGCTTGTATGTACCCTCAAAGTTCTTGGTGAATGCTTCTTGCATGTCTAGCCAGTTGTAGATAGATTTCTCCGGCAAGTCGTCGATCCATTGACGGGCCGTGCCCGCCAACATTAACGGGAGGTACTTGACGGCGACGTTGGGGTTGCCTCCGGCAATCTCCACCGTGTTTCTGTAGTCCTGCAACCATGTGGCAGGCTTGGCGGTGCCGTCATAGGGCTTGATGGTCTTGTCAATCCGGAAACCTTTGGGGTAAGTTGCGGACCGTATTGCAGGTCCAAAGCAACGTGATCCCAGGTATGGTCCTTCCCGGGCCTCGTGGATCTTATGGATCCGTGAACGTGTGTCGTATGGCTCCGAGTTCTTCTTCTTGTCAACAGGGGACGGGCTGCATGAACGACGCGGGCCTCTTCCGCCATGGTGACTGCTTGGCAGCGACGGAGGCGGAGGTGGCGGTGGGTTAGCCTTCTTGCTGTTACCCTCCTGCGATGCCCCACGCCTGTCGCGGTTGCTTTTCGGACGCGGAGGGTCATGGTGTGACCTGCTCTTATGTCCTTGGTGGCGCTCTTCATCATGACGGGTCTGTGCCACGTTGTCGCGGATGACGATGCCGTACTGCTTTGGTGGAGGCATATCCGTGCGATAGTGAGCCTTGTAGTCTTCCTGACGTCGGGGGGATCGGGGCGGTGGCGATGGGCGGCAAGGTTGGGCTCTTTCTCCATGGCCGGAGGATATGGGGATAGCATCCTTCCTGTTGCGCGCATCCCTCCGTCTTCGTTCTGATGAACCCGTCCGTGATCCGACATCTTGAGGAGATCTGTCCCTTGGCGGTTTGTACTGGCTAGACCGGCAGAGTGTTGGGTCAGACTCAAGCCTCTGAGAGGTGGCCTTTTCCTGCTGCTTTACTGCCTTGGCCACTAGGTCATAAACCTGTTCTACTGCCTCAGGCGATCTATCCTGCTCCAGAAGGTTCTTGGCGACGGCGAGGTTAAGAAGTGGGGTGGTCATCACCTGTTTGCCTTCACTGTCAATGTATGGCTTGGCCTGCGCCGGCTTTGAAGGAGCCCATCCTAGGTTGCGCCGTACACCAGGATCGTTGATGACGCGAGCTGGAGCTTTCTTAGCCTTCTGCTGCTGAAGCAGAGTTTTGTACTCGGCCTCCATTGCTCTAGCTTTTTCTATGGACTTCTGCGCGTTGACCAGATCTCGATCTAGTTTAGCGCCTTGCTCTGCGATGGCTTGCGCTTCCTCCAGCAGCTGCTGGCGCTTCTCGTCAAGTTGAGTCACGTTCTGGATATGATCAACAGTTAGTGGCTCAACGAGGAGATTGCCGTACATCACTCTATCAGCTGGAGTAACATGGGCTGCTGCCGACGTGGATGCTGGAGGTGGCAAGTTTGCGGTGTTGTTGTTGCTCGGACCGGTGCCGAGTTCCTGCGGCTGCTGCACTGGGTTAGGAGGAGGAGGCATGACTTTTGTGCGATCATTGTCGGCAGCAATAAGTGGCCCCTTCCCCTTATCCAGCGCCATCGGCAGAGCTTGCCTGGGCTGGTCTTCATCCATCGCTGTCCCAATGGTGACGAACACCCCTTGAGACATGACGGTGTTATTAGCTTGTTCGTCGCGCGAGTACTCCTCCTCCATCTCCTGCATAGTGGAGTCTAGCTCTTCTGGACTAAAGTCTATTTCCTCTGAATCTGCACTGAAATCAGCATAAAGTGCGTCAATGACAGAGTCGGAGGGTGCCATGACTTCCTCGATGACGGGCGGTGGAGGTGCAACGGCCTCGACGATGACTGGAGGTGGTGGTGCTGCTACGACGATGGCGGCCGGAGGCGGTGGTGGTGGCTGAATCGGAGGGGCTTCGTCAATGAGCACAAGCGCTTTCTGAGTTTCCGCTTCAGCCACCACGTAGTTGTTGACGGTGTTCACCATGCCTTCGAAGGTAAGGCGTCTCGACGCCTGTTGCCGTCTTAGAGAATGTCGGAGGAGCGTGCCATGGTCCAGACCTTCCACAAAGTGATAGATAGCATCATCATTAGGGTAGTGGGCCAGATCGGCTCGTATGCGGAGCCACCTGGCCAGGTAGTCGCGGGGGTTTTCGCCCTCTCTCTGAACGCAGCGCGCCAGGTCGAAGATGGTAACCACGCCGACGAACTTGGATCTCTGCTGTCCAGACGCACGGGCGAAGCCGGCGGATTTGCAGTGATCTTCCACCTTTATATCCTGCACAGGGGCGGGTTGGGTGGGTCTTGAATGTTTCCGATCTTTGCTGGCAAACTCCGAGGAGAGATCCGACATTGATCCTTCCGCGAACGTATCCTGCCCGTAGGCGGTCCGCGCGGGTCTTGATGCTCCTCCGACTCCCAGGGAACTAGTGCCCGAGTCAGTTTCGCCGATGAATAGGTGGATGTCTCTGATAGGAACGATCGAACACCGCGCAGGGTTCGTCTTTGCCGGGATCCAGAACTCATCGGGGGGGACGATCGGAACGTTGCCGGAGAAGAGAACGCGACCGATGGCTACGGTTTCACCGATTCCTGCGAAGATCTTGGTCCTCGCCCGCTGAAGAGCCTGAAGCGCCTCTTGCCCCACGGTGGGAGCCAACTATCGTGGTATTGCCGACGAGTACGCCATGGAGGGGTCCTCACAGTGCGTGTTTAGAGACGTGGGGTAAGGCAGACGATTGACGGGTACGAGGTAACACAGCTTACCCAGGTTCAGATCCCACAACGGTGGCAGAATCCTACTCCTGCTATAAATCACTATAATGGCAATACACCGAGTTACAGAGATTAGGTTCGCTGTGCGAGGTGACTAGAAATTCTAAGTTATCGTGCCCTAAAGGCTCCCATAGGCCCGACTTATATAGTCGCCAGGTCCTAGGGTTACAGGTAAAAGTCCTAGCCGGACAGGTTACAGAGTCCTACACCGTCTATTACTAGTCTTGTGTATCTTGCACTCCAAGGCTCCGGGTACGCGGGTGACTCCACCGTAGCCTTCCTTTATCCGACATGGGCCTCCCTTCTGGATCCACCTAACTGGGCCGCCCAGCAGGCCATAGGCCATGCTACCGACTATGGGCCACCCGGGTTAGTCGGATAAGAGACATGCTATGAGGATACCCATATAGCATATCCCCAACACAAAGTGGGCTGGAGTTCTATGCTAGCCAAAAATACTTTACTTACTAATTCCATTCGAAAATCTTCGATCTCTTTGTGCAAACTTGGTTGCTCCTTCAAGATCATGGAGTTCAAGCGGCACGGCAATCTGCTAAGGGCATCGGCTACCACGTTGGCTTTACCAGGGTGATAGTGAATGTCCAGGTCATAATCCTTGATTAGCTCAATCCACCTTATCTGTCTCATATTCAACTCCTTATGAGTGAATATATACTTCAGACTCTTGTGATCCGTATAGATCTCACAACGGTTTCCCATGAGGTAATGCCTCCATGTCTTCAGGGCTAGAACTACGGCTGCGAGTTCGAGGTCATGGGTGGGGTAATTTTGCTCATGTTGTTTCAGTTGTCAAGATAGATAAGATATGAGTTTGCCTTCTTGCATTAGCACACATCCGAGACCGATCTTGGATGCGTCACAATACACATCGAAAGGGCTTAGTGATATCTGGCATGATCAAGATTGGGGTTGAAATCAATCTTCTCTTGAGTTCTTGAAAACTCGCTTCACATTTGTCGGTCCATTCAAACTTCTTGTCCTTCTTCAGCAATTGGATCATGGGTCTGGCGATACTCGATAATCCTTCTACGAATTTGCGGTAATATCCCGCCAGTCCGAGAAATGCACAAACTTGGGTTTGAGTGGTTGTGGCTTGGCTATCTTCTACATCTTTCACTTTGGCAGGGTCAACAGCAATTCCTCCGGCTGATACAATGTGACCGAGGAATCCTACCTCCTGTAACCATAATTCACATTTTCTAAACTTTGCATACAGATGATGCTCTCTAAGGGTTCCAAGAATGGTCCTTAGGTGTAGCTCATGTTCTTCTTCCGATTTGGAATAAATCAGAATGTCATCGATGAAAACAACGACAAACTTATCCAGGAAGTCCAGAAAATCTTATTCATGAGATTCATGAAATAAGCGGGGGCATTGGTTAATCCAAAAGACATGACTGTATACTCGTACAATCCATATCTGGTGGTAAAGGCAGTCTTGGGAATATCTTCTGCACGAATCTTGAGTTGATGATAGCCTGTTCTAAGATCAATCTTAGAGAACACTTTTACACCGGTCAACTGATCAAACAAATCTTCTATCTTGGGCAAGGGGTATTTGTTCTTGATGGTGACCTCATTCAACTTCCGATAATCCATACACAAACAGTTACCACCATCCTTCTAGTCCACGAACAAGACAGGTGACCTCCATGGTGACGCACTTGGTTGAATCAATCCAATTTCCAGCATGGCATCCAGTTGCTTCTTCAGTTCTGCTAGCTCAGACGGGTTCATACTATAGGGTATCTAGGCGATGGGTCCGGTTCCAGGGATTAGTTCGATGATAAACTCGATATCCCGATCTGGGGGCATACCGGGCAAAACATCTGGAAATACATCGGGGTATTCACAGACTATCCGGACTTGGTCAATGGTAGGTTGCGATATACTCTTGTTGCACTTGAATTGACGAGGTAAGGTTTCAGATATATGGTTGACTGATATTCCGGATGTATTGGTCATGTTTATGGCTTTCTTGGCACAGTCAATCAATCCTTTATGTTTGGACATCCAATCCATTCCTAGTACTACTTCCAAACCTTTAGTTTCGAGTACTATCATATTTGCATAAAAATCTATGCCATGGATTCGGATAGGGACGGCTTTGCAAATTTGCCTAGCCTTGGTGGTTGATCCGGGAATTTGAACAATCATAACATGCTTCAGTTTGGTTGGTTGAATTTTACTAGTGCATGCAAATTCTTTGGTGACAAATGAGTGCGATGCACCAGAATCAAACAACACTCGTGCAAGTACTGAATTAACAGAAAACATACCCATCACAACGTTTGGCGCTTCCTGAGCTTCTTCAGCATGCATGAGAAAAAGACGGCCGTTGCGGTTGAGTGAATTCCCTGGGGCAAATCTCCTTCCTGGCTGAACACGACGCTGTTGCTGAGCCGGGGCATTGGCATTGGGTGCCGCGGCATTCTTCTTGTTGGGGCACTCGTTGGAATAGTGGCCCTTATTTCCATAGTCATAACAAGTCACTTGCGACTTGTCCTTTGCTGCTACAGGCACGGCATTACTTTCAGTTCTCGGGGCAGTGTTGGTGTTGGCGGTAGCATTGTTGTTGTTGAACTTGGGTGGGGCACGATTGAAATTGCTAGAGTTGCCGGGGTTGTTGTGATTTCCTTCGGGCCTAGGGTTCCCACGGTTGGGATAGGTCGGACGGTTCATCGGGGGTCTGTTGGTTCTTGGGGCAAATCCGGGAGATGGGTTAGGGCGATACTTTGGGGTCTGATGTGTTCCTGGTTGATGCATCATGCAACGCTTGCGGTTCTCATTGTCTTGATTGATCTTTCCTTCCATCTGGATAGCTGAGTCGACAAGGGCTTCAATATCAGCAAAGTGTTGACTAATACCGTCTGCATCTCATCATGCAAATCATTCAGGAATCTTTCTTTCTTCTTGGCTTCGGTGTCGATCTCATCCGGGGCATACCTAGCTAATGACAAGAATTTGTCACGGTATTCCACTACGGTCATTCTCCCTTGCTTCAGTTCTCTGAACTCGTCTCTCATTCTCTTGATCAAACCCGAGGGCACATGGGTTCTGCTAAACTTGACCTTGAATTCCTCCCAGGTCATCATCTGGCCTCCGGTCATTGCACGAACACTGTTCCACCATGCCCTGGCATCTCCGGCTAGATAGTGGGTGGCGAACAGAACTTTCTCGTTAGCTTCCACTCCTGCGACTTCTAGGTTATTTTCCATGGTTTGCAGCCAATCATCGGCGTCTAGGGGCTCTTCTGACTTAGTGAAAACAGGTGGGTTGGTGTTCTGGAAATTCTTGAGCTTAGATCCATGGTTGTCCTGATTTTCGTGGCCTTGGTTGTGGTGGGCTAGCTGGGCTATCTGCTGTAGGGTGGCTAGGTTGGCTTGACGTTCCGCTCTTTCAGCTTCGCGGTCAGAAGTCAACATTTGCAGAATCTTCAACATCGGGTCCGGGGATGAACCACTTCCTCCACGTGGCATCTGAAGATTGAGATAGATCACGAGAAAAGAGGGAAATTTCTAAGGTTTTGGGTCCTTGAAAAGTTTTTAAAGTTTGACTCAGATTTTTCTAGCAACTTGCTTTTTCATTCATTCATTCATTCATTCATTCATAGCACACGATACAACACACACCACAACAAAGAAAAACAGATGGTTTTAAGAACCATTCTAAAAACTACGATACAGTGGGACCGAATACTACTCACTACGCTAGTGCTCAAGTGCTACTACTTCTCGGAATCTGTGGCTTTGGCATCCTCATCATCATCGATGAAGGCGAAATCATCCTCATCGGTGAAGAAGTCCATAGCCTGATCCTCCAGGAAATCGTCATCATCGCTGAGATAGGAGTAGGGGTCTCCACGAAGATCCTCTCCGGCATTCTCCCTTTCTTCTAACTGCATGTCTCTCTCGTCGATGGTCTCCTCCAAAGATGAGATACGGTGGTAAAGACGGGCAATAATGCGCTCCTTTTTGTCGAGTTGACGGCGGCGAGACTTGCGATCCTTTGCTAGCATGGCGATGGTTTGGTCCTTCGTCTTGATGATGGTAGACTTGTGGTTGGAGTAGTCACGGCAGTTATCCAACTCCTGCTGACGATCGTACATCATGAAGCTAAGGTGGTCCAATTGAGTCTTCAGCTCGGGGTGATATGGGGCTTCCAGTGGTTGTCCATTAGCATCACGCCTTGGGCAAAACTTAAAGCGAGTACCCTTGATCTGATTGATACTCTACCCACAGAGACGGGAAAGAGCTTCCTGCATGGCCCTGGCAAGTCCATCGAGCCAGTTGTTCTCTCTTAAGGTAAACTGAATTCCTTCCACAGTGGGAGGTTCAATCTTTCCTCGGATACTTGCAACAATTAGCCACTGCAGATCTTCTCCTCCTTGATCATTGAGCTAAGCTCCGAAGAACTCGGGGTTCGGATGCTCCAGAAGTTCCGAAAGCTGGTCCAAATCCCTCTCAAAGATAAGGTCTCCTCCATTCCCCAACTGATAAAACTTGCTGTACTTCACGTCCATCTATAAGAATATAGGATGAGTAAGTTAGTCGAGTGATCAAGTGTGTCAAAATTTTATGTATTTTGCAAGAGTTTTTGAGGAACATGAATTTTCATGAAAGAATCAAAGGGATAAGAATGAGAATAAGTTTTTGGTAAATATTTGTTTTCTTTGGTTTTGAAACTAAGTTTTTGATTCAAACGTCCAGTCTAACTAGGGTCTCCTATGGTTAGGATGGCTCTGATACCAACTTGTCAACACCCGAATTTTTAATCCCAGATGCCTGTTATGCCATACATCGCAATCCCAGGATTACCATTTTTGCGAGACATAACAGAATTGGATACCACAGTACATCATTCATTACAAACCATACATAAGGTCTTACATAAATAGGGATCTCATGGTCCAGTTCTTAATACAACTTCAAGCAGCGAAATACGTAATAATAATAGTAGCGTAGGCGAAGCTCCATCTTCAGGGTCACAGGCAATGCTGACGATGGGAGATGATCCTAGTTGTCGTAACCTTCCTGGGGTCCATCCACCAGGTACTCATCTTCATAGTCTGGCCACGGTAATAGCCAGGGATAAATCCATGAGTACTCTTTAAGTACTCGCAAACTAATACTAACAAGTGCAGGGGTTTTTTGATAATAGGACACTAGGCTCTAGGGTTGTTTTGCAAAATCCAGATTTATCTCTACTAAGTTTAGAAGCAACGAATGCTAGTTGAAATTTTATAACACCTAAGTGGGAACTTGTATTTCATATCACAACCCTGTTGTGGTCAAGTCAAAGTCTCAATTCATTTCACAAGTCTTTTGAAAACATCTGACGGGGGAACAGTATGGCCACTCCAACTGTCCATAACCGCGGACGCGGCTATTCGAATAGTTTGAAATTCTGCAGAGATTGTACACTTTCACCACAACATTCGATACATTCGTCAGGAACAAATCCTGAATTCACCATACTCTGTATGCGGATAATCAATCCTAACCTTTCAATTACACGCCCTAGTATAAGCACCTCTCCTGTGAGTTTGGCCTCCCAACCATGACCAACTGTCATCTTGGGTACTGCACAGGTGGACAATCTTCACAAGGTAGCCTCAGCTCAGACCTTGGCCGTGAGGGAACTAATACTAATGTATATAAGTTTCCAGTCAAGCCCTACCCAATTCTCGGGTATTGTGGTTGTACGATAAAATTGGAATGGTATCGCATCCAGACAACCATCAGTTTTAAAAAGGTCTAAGGCTCATGCCTCAACATTTTCATCACCAAAATCATCAGGTGTTCGGAAACACATGTCCAAAACATTTCAATAGAATGATCCATCATTCCAAGGTTTTCATAACCATTTTCACCAAGTATTCCCATCTAAAGTTGATCAAGTTTTATGCTTAGAACTAGCATCTACAAGTGGGGGTAAGCACTAATGAGGGGTGGTAAACTAGTGGAGTTTAACTAAGTTTAATCTTATGCCTTAGGATGACATCAAGATTATCTAGCTTAGGCCAAATTTTATGCTCTTTATGCAACCTTCAATTATCTTTCTAATATCTACCATTTACTTAAGTAAGCTCTAAGTACTAGCTTTGATAAAGAAATAAAGTAGAAAGCTTGCAAGTAAAACTAGGATTGAGGTTATCAAGTGGGTATGATCACTTATGCTTAAGGCATATAGTTGACCTGGTAACAAGCAAGTATTTGCTTGCAATGGTCCACTTGGTTAGTAAAGCTTGCTAAAGTAGAGTATCTTGCAAGTTTAGCTTGCACATTCAACTAGTAGCATTAGTCTTGCATTAGTAGGGTATTTTGCAAGTGTTTGCTTGCACATTCAACTAGTAGCATTAGGCTTGCCTTGTGCAGAGCAGTGGTTGAAGTTCTCCTCGGCTTCTTCTTCGTAGAATCCTCCTTCCCCCTCGTATCCTTGGTCGGTACTAGCATCTATGAATAAATACGAGGTACACAATCACCAAACAATACTTAACTACTTGCAATCATCACACAAAAAGGGTCCTATAGAGGATCTAACATCATCTCTAACATTACAAGATTAAGGCTTGGTTTAATTCTTTTTATTTTTAGAAAAGTAATTTCTACTCATTGAAAAACTACTTAAGATTTAATATTCTCCAAACCAAACATGGGATCATGTTGACACATGTCATCACCACATATTTTAGTCCATGGGAATATGATTTAAAGTGGTGTCACAATTTAATAAGGTTTTACCCTTTTATTTTAATTAAATAAAGTGACTAGAAATGCCTATGTGGCATTCTTTTATTACTTGAACATTATTTCTGTAAGTAAACCCATATATTTTTATATATTCTGAAAGGTATGGTTAAATGTGATTTTTGAGAGTTGGAATCAACTCAAAAGATATTATGGTTTAAATTTGAAAAAATGTTTGAATGCAGAAAAGCTTATGCCTTGTTATTTTTACCATGGATGATCTACAGATCCAAATGACTTGAATCCAACGGGCTTGGATTCAGCACTTCCAGAACTTTCTAACAAAATTAGTTTCATTCAATTTGGTTCACTGAATCGACCTGGGTTGATTTTTGAAACTGGGTATAGAAGTGTGTTTGAAATAAAATGGAAAATGTTTAATTCAAATAACTGGGCTACACGGGAAGCGGTACTGGGCCGGCCTGCTAAGCACAGCGCTTACGCGGGCTGGTTAAGTGGTTGTCCCCATGCGTCAGTGAGACGAGGGGGTGCGAAGCGGTATGGGGCGATGTGGGGCGTTCGATCTGGTTCTAATCCAACGGCTGAGAGTCATCGTCGATGTTGGGAAACGCCGGCAAGACAGAAACCTAGTGCGGCTTGTGGAGGTAGTTGGGGGCTCACCGGGGTTCAGGCGAGGGTCGGCGAGGCGGGCGAACGACGAAGTCGACGACGGCGAACCTCCTGGTACCGGCAGCTTCTCCTGGGGCGGCTCCAATCGCTGGCTCCCTTCTTCTCCAGCAGCGGCAGACTCCGGTGAAATTCCAGCGATGTGCTGCTCGCCTTGCTCCGGGAACGGGGTGGCACGATCAGTGAGGAGAGGGGAGTGAGATGCTGTGCTCAATTCCGCTGGGGGTGGCTTCTATTTATAGTGGAGCGAGGGGACCGACGGGGCGCAAGGTGAGCTCGTCGTGGTCGACGGTACAGACGGCTATCGGCGTGGGCGACGGTAGGGGCGGTGTGGTGCTCCCTGGCGATGCTCAACGACATGGTGGCGAGACGTGGAGCGGTGTGGTTTGGTCGGAACGCGACGGTGCTCTGCGCGTGCCCGACGGAAGATTTAATGGGGCACAGCGCGCGTGGTCCGCGCGGCGGCGAACGAGCGTGTCTGCGGGGTTACTGGGACGATGGTGATCACGTATGCACGCAGCGAAGGCGGCGCGCGGTCTGTGCGTGTCGGTCGAGCGTGGCGCACGGGGCGTGCTCTCGGCATGGTTGCTGGAGAGGTTGACATAGTTCGTCTGTGTGGTCCAGTGGCTGGCAAGGTTCGAGCGGTGGACAGGGAGTGGCGGTGGACGGTGGGCTGCCTCCTAGACATGCTGGCTAGGATTGTTTCGCCTCCTAGCTTGCTATCGACATGGGGGTGACAAGTGTGCACTCGGCCTGCTCACCATTGATGGCAATGCCAAGCTTACAGTGATGCTAAGGGTGTGCAATTGAGCTAGATGATCTACTAAAGCCTAGTTGCAACCAGAGAGGGAACAAGTTAGGCTTCAATCACTGCTCACAATTGTGTTTGGATTTTAGAAGATTTGAATCTGCAAGGTGTTTGATGAAATGGCCGCGAGAATTCAAGTTTTGAATTTTGAAAATATTTTTGGTGGGTGTGCTAGGTTGGTGCTGGTGAGTCTGTAGATGCTTGGGTTTTGAAAGTTGAGCTTGTTTGAGTGGTTTTTAAAAAAGTGGGATCTTCCCATATGATAAAGATTCAATTTTGAACTGTCATTTAAACTAGGCATTTAAATGTTTTTGGATGATCACAAAGTGGGCCTTGATACTTTTTTATGAGTATAATAAATGGTTGCAAAGATCCAGAAAAGTTTCTGTTAGGTTCTGAAAGTTTGAGACAGCCAAAGTAGGCATGGGAGTTAAATTGGTTAAAATGACCATTCACTCATTTAACTTTGTTTTGATTTATTTGTCTTTGGGAAAAGTTTGGGAAATGTTTAGATGATGTTTATTTCACCTAAGCAACATTTTACAAGCAAAGAAACACACAATCAAGGTGGTTCAAAAGAATTCAAAATTGGAATGCATACACACATGCATGCTTTCATATTTTTATTTAGAAAAGTTTTTGTTAACCCTAAATTTGATGATTAGAGTTTGATGATCCAAGTTTAGTATTTTTGGGATGTTACGGGGATGTCTGGAGTGCTCCCTGGGTCATGGCGAAGCGGTGGGCACGGGCTACGGTCGAGGGGCGGCGTGTGCACGCGTGCCGGGTGCGGCGCTCTGGGGCGTGCTCGGCATGACGCAGTGGCACTGGGCGCGGGGTGTTCTCGGTGGTCCACGGCCAGGCTTGGCTCGGGGAGGGGACAGTGGGCGGTGGTGAGGTGTTGGCTAACTCCCAGACATGGCGAGAGAGGGGGTGGTGGTCTGCTGCGGCGGCGACCAAGTTGGCCGGCAAGGTGGGCTCGGCTTGTTCACCATTGATGGCAATGGAAAGCTTACTGTGAGGCTAGAGGTTTCCAACTAAGCTAGATGATCTACTAAATGTTTGTTGTGAGCTAGAGAGGGAACAAGTTAGGCCAAAACACTATTAAAATAGTGAATTTGATTTGGTTTAAATTATGCCTGCCAAATGTTTGATGAAATGGCCACAAGAAACTTCTTTTTAAATTTTGAAAATATTTTTGGTGGGTGTGCTAGGCATGTGCTGGAGACTCTGTGGTTGTTTGGGTTTTGAAAATTGAGCTGGTTTGAGTGGTTTTTGAAATAGTGGGATCTTCCCATATGAGATAAATTCAATTTTAAACTATCATTTAAACTTAGCATTTGAATGATTTTGGAAGATCACAAAGTGGGCCTTGGTACCTCATTATGTGTACTAACAAGGGGTGCAAAGATCCACAATTGTTTCTGTTAAGTTTTGAGTGCTAGGAATAGCCAAAGTAGGCATGATAGTTAATTTGGCAAAAGTGACCATTCACTTTATTTATTCATTTTGAGTTGTTTGTCTTTGGGAAAGCTTAGGAATGATTTAGATGGTGTTTATTTCACCTAAGAATCATTTTACAAGCAAAGAATCACATAACCATGGCAATTCAAAAGAACTCTTAATTTAAATACACATACATATGAATGCTTTCATATTTGAGATGGAAAAGTTTTTGTTAACCCTAAATTTGATGATTAGCATTTGATGATCCATGTTTAATATTTTTGGGATGTTACACCCTCCGTCGCGGAAGTTGCCTCCGCGGTATCCGCTGCTGCGGTTGCCGTAATTGCGTCGGTCAGCGTATCCAGCCGCGACCATGTCGACTCCGTCACGATTGTCGTAGACGCGCGATCTTAGTTTGCTGTGGTGTTCTCACCTGCGGCCGTAGTCATCCTTGTTATCCGAATGCACCCGATGGAGGGAATCCCTCGCCATCCCCCCATCGGTTGGCAATGTCCATGAGGTGGTCGAGCATCTTGGGCTTGACGCACCCAAGTTCTTCCTTGATGTCCGGGCGCTTGACACCCAAGTTCTTCCTTGATTGTCCTTTCTTCGGAGATATGCGCAGCGGAGTTCTTGATGTGGGACCAGCATAGTATGTACGAGCAAATGGAATCGCCGGTACGTTGGGTGCAGGCGCACAGTTCCTCGATCGAGGCTGGCCTTTTGCTGGTGCCTTTGAAGTTGCGGATGAAACTGTATGCCAGCTCCTCCTAGCTTCGGATGGAGCCAGAGGACAGGCTGCTGAGCCAGATCTGAGCTGCGCCTGTCAGCTGTAGCTGAAGGCATTGTAGGGCGGTGTTCCTGTTACCGCCGTGTAGCTTGACGAATGAGAGGTGGTCGTTGAGCCAGGCCTTTGGGTCCTGCGTGCCGTCGAACTTCGGGGTGTCCGAAGGAAGCTTGAAATTTTTTGGCATTCGTGTCCGCCGGACAGATCTACTGAAGCATCTGGCTCCGCACAGCTCTCCGTCATCGTCTTCGTCAGATTCGGTTGAGAACGCGCGTTTAGCGCCTGCCTTGTCGATCTTGCACTGGGTGAGATCATTTCGAGCATAGTAATCGTTGTTGCGGTGCTGTGGGATTTTGTGACGTCGAGGCAGATCGTGCTCGTCCTCATCGGATGAGGGTGTAGGGCTGCGGGTGAACTTGACCGCAGCTTTTTTTCTTCGGCTCCGCGGGAGCCTCGTCGTGGAGCGCAGCTCCGACGAGTCTGAGACCGCATGGCGCTCTTCGGGTCACCCACCAGAGGTGGGTGGGATGCAAGGTATGTACTGGCCGCCATGATCGCAGCCTGTGGTGTCTTTGGCATGACGTTGTCATTCACGTCCATCATCATGAAGGACGTGTTGAGGGCCTTGGTGACTTCGCGGCGTGCGGCGGGGTCCATGTGCTATGTGCGGGAGCGATGCTTGTTGGCGTTGTTGTCGTGCGAGCTGGATCCGCTAGCGGTAGAGAGCGCATCTCACCGCGCGCTACACTCCGAAGCCGCCTGCTTACGTTTGTTGAGCTCCTACTACAGCTTTACCTGCCGGTTATGCTCGTTGATGAGGAGGAGGTGGCAGGCCATCAGCAGATCCCGTGAAGCATTCACAGGTAGGATGACGTTGCCTGCCATGGCTTCGCGTGCTTGGCGCCATCCTTCCTCGGTGAGGTTGATCTTCTGGTAGGCGTTGGTGTCGCTTTCGTTGGGCCTGAGCGATGGAGCTCCACCGTTTCCTCCGTTCTCACCTGGCGGGTTGGGAGGTGGGTTAGGCGCACTCGAACCTGGCGGCAGTTCCACTTCACTCTGGATGACCACGGCGCATAGGTAACATCCGCGGATTGGATCACTGCTACCACAGCTTTCAGATTCGGAATCGTAGGTTCCTTCGTCTGAGGGAGGGCCGCACAGATCTGAGTTGCAGCCGCTGCTGCTATCATATGACTTGTCTGTCAGCGTCGACATGCGTAACACGCCGATGGGTGGGACGCATGAAGTGGGCCTGATGGATGGTGGTGGCACCCGCTCTGGGAGGCGGAGGGTGCCAGTCTGCCCAACCTAGAAGCAGAAGCTCCCGAACAGCATCTCGAGCCTGTCGCCAACGGACTCGAAATCCCTCAGGGTGGCTGGCAAGTGGCTGGTGAAGTCAAAGGTGCCGAAGAGGAGGTGATTCTCCGTCGCCGATGAGTTGTAGATCGCTCCAGATGGGACCGTCACGATCGCACAATCAGTGTCCCCAGTTCCCACAGCCGGCGCCAATTGACGAGGTTCTATCTTGTCAATGCCCATTGTTATGGACTTGGGTTTTGGAGAAGATGGGGATGCTGGAGATCGTGGAACGGTTAACAGACAAGCAACACGGGGACACAAGGTTTACCCAGGTTCAGGCCCTCGGAGGGAAAACCCTACTCCTGCTTGTCTACTCTTGATTACGGCGGAACCGAAGGTTACAGGGGTGCGCAGATGCAATCTGGCGTGAGGTGCGTATGAGGTGAGTTGAGATCCTCCTCGTCGTGCCCTCCTAGCCTTTATATAGATAGGAAGGTCCCGGGCGAAGTTCGAGTCGGTTACAGATTAGGGTTTGTACCCTTTGAAAATCTATCTACTCTAGTCTTGTTCTCCAAGGATCCGAAGGCGTCATGGGCTTGGGCCACCCGAAATCTCCACAGGCCACGTATCTCGTCGTGGGCCTTCCTTGGGCTGGACTAGGTATGCCAATGTTATGTACCCGCGGGGTATAACCATGTCATACGTCTCCCCAGGACGTAACCCTAACGCGGGCAGAAATCCATGAGAAGGTCCGCAGCGCCACCGCCACCAAAGGGGAGATTCGGGGGACAGAAGTCTCTGTTCCGGCACCCTGTCGGGACGTGGAATTGCCCCCGGAGCCATATCCATCGACTCCACCACCATCGCCGTTGCTGACTCCCATGATGACGAGGGAGTAGTTCTCCCTCGAGTCTAAGGGCTCTACCGGTAGCTATGTGTTCATCTCTCTCTCTATGCATGATCTTATTGTGATCATGAGCTTTATAGTCAAGTAGATCTACTCTGCTACTCAAGTGCTTTAATAGATCTTCGGTTATCCCCACGTGTGTGAAGGTGACAGTGTGCACACCGTGTGGCACTTAGGCTAGAGATTACATGAATACTTGTCATGAGTTATATTTGGAGTTATATGTCTCTATGAAATTGTGGTGTTTGTTGGAACCATCTAGCGCTCAAGGTGACAGTGTGGGGTTATCTAGATGGGGGATGCGGACTTTAAGGAGTGATTTTATAGCCCTACCGTGGATTAGAGTTGTCCAACCGGACAGTAGTTCAGAGTAGAATAATGAAGAGAATATATTTATATGAGAGTGTTCACTAGTGAAAGTATGATCCTTAGGCCTTGTTTCTAAGCATTGAAACAGCGTTTACAACTAGTCCTGCTACATGTTTGCTTGCTTCCATCTTTATTTCATATTTCCTTTAGTCTCTTCCTCCCCGTCAAGATATTTTCTGTCACTGTTGTCGTATAATCATCCATATTACTTTTATTTCACCATCTCTTCGACAAAATAGTGCACCTATACACCTGACAAGTGTATTGGGTGTGTTGGGGACACAAGAGACTTCTTGTATCTTGATTGCAGGGTTGCTTGAGAGAGATACCTTTGACCACTTCCTCCCTGAGTTCGATAAACCTTGGGTAATCCACTTAAGGGAAACTTGCTGCTGTTCTACAAACCTCTGTACTTGGAGGCCCAACACTGTGTACAAGAATAGAAGCGTGCGTAGACATCAGCCGGCACCTCTTTTGTTTGAGCAGGTTTTCAGATCGATGTCGTTAGTAGGGTTACCCTTCCGGCTTAGACTAGGCAGGGTTATGTACGCCATTGGTTATTCTTCAGGGGTATTAGACCCATTTGCATCTTGTCTATACTCGGACGTTGTATCATTTTAAATGTGATTTGGATCTTTACACTATATATATATATATATATATATATGTATTCTTGACTCATAGAGTCGTTGTTGTATATATCTGTTATGTGGGTTCCATCGTGGACTATTGTGTAATGCTATTACTTTGTTTTTCACCCGCACGCAAGTGCCTGGTGGACACCTTTGAATCGTTTCTATGCGGATTTGGTGGGAATCTCTAAAGCTTGCATAGCGCCAATGCGAGGGTGTTACAAAGTGGTATGAGAGCTCAGAAGTTACGATACCCACTGTTCCAGCCTGTAGGATAATCTAGCTAACGGCCGATGTAGAGTGTCAAAACTATTTTGAAAAAATTGGTTGGATACATCTGATTAGGTCTGCTTTTACTCCTTACCCATGTGTTATTCTCTTCTTACTTCTGCGTGTTTTGAATCTGCCCTCTTATCTTTTCTTCGAGTCCAGGATATCTCGTGGTTGGGATTCCGTAGTACCTTTAGGGTTTCATTTCCATCCTCTTGTAATGGTTCTTCGACATCTATTATGCATGCTATTTGAGGAATTTTCCTCTTTTGTATATTTCGGTGGACCTAAACTTCCCTAAAAAAATCTTTGTATCTTCCGATGTTTCCTTCCATGACGACATATTCTATGTCAGATCCGATTAAAAACCTGCATCACTCCTTTGTTTCAGAACATCGCTTGTCAAGATCTTCAGTCTAAATTCCAAAAATGGGTGCACAATTTTCTACTGCATGTGCGGAGTAATTGTTTGGGCGCGTGATGGATTGGCCCCCATGCCGACTACTCATTCTATTTGTTCTTTTACATTTAAGTGGATTAGATTGCACCTTTTTCTCTCCTTATATCAAAGTTAGAGGTTGCCTTATACTTTGATGCCTTTACCTTCGTCCTTTATTCTCCAGAGCGTTCTCTCGATGAACGTGAGCAACGATCCCTTGTTGGTGGTGTCGCCGATTTCAAGATGGAGCAAGCGTCTTTGTTAGTGGTGTCGCGAGGATCTACCCGAAGCGAGAAGATTCAGATCGTCGGCCTTCTTCCCTACTCTAGGAGGCGGATCTCGAGGGCAAGATTCATTATTAGTGGTGTCAAATTGTATCACCTCAGGTAAAACCACTACTAGAAAATCATGTGTTGTTTCTATTTTATGCATCATCGTGACGGCATGCTCATGTCATGCCACATTGCATCTGAGCATCCTTATGACTGCATGCATATTATTTGTCTAAAAGCTATTTCCAAAAGCTTGTCTTTGTTTCCTATTGTCTCTGTCTTTATTTCAAATGATAAAACTCGGACCTCTTCCAAATATTTTGTTTGACTAAAAGATATTTTCACAAATGTTTTACTTAAAAAAATGAAAGAAGACGATTTATAAAAGTTTTGAGGAGGCAGCCAGCCTTTCGGGCTAGGCCACGTACCACCCGGTCCAAAAAAAACTCTAAAAAAATCTAAAACCTAACCCTAATTCCTAGACCTATGCTACCCCTTTCCCTGTCGCCAACCACCCCCAAACACTCCACCCTGCCGTCGGATGCTCACCCCACCCTGCACCCAACACACACACGACCACGCTACTGCCCACCACCCCGTCCCTGTACTTAACGATGGGATTTGATTAACCATTTACTTTCTGGAATCAAACCTATTTAACCATTTTATATAAAAGGGAAAATTGGATTAACCATTAGGTTACTAGGTTAGAAATGGTTAACCTTTTGTTAATAAGGTTCGAACCATTTTAAAAATTGTTAGCTAGGTTGCAAGACATGGTCATAGAATAGTCAGTATGCTACAAAACTGAAACAGTTGTTTGTACTTGGACATCTTACTTACATGTCTGAAATCGTTAGTCCGCTATCTATTCACAAATGAAACAAGAACAATTCCACAGGTAATCGCCATATCAGATCACATTAATCACCAAAAACTGACCGGAGAAAACTTTGCAAAAGTGAAGGAAAAGAAATACGGTACTACTAACAGAAACAGGAAGATGCGGGCATGCTGAAACCTGCAGCTGCATCTAGCCCTATGTACATGTACATGCAGTACAATGTTGTTTCGACAGACTGAAATGGGATGGTTCAAGAACACATCATGGGGAGTGATCTCGCGGGAGCACCTAATCTCCTGTAGACCTTCATCTTGGTCATCAGCGTCTTCATCCGGCTACACACCTTCCTCCAGCTCCAATATCCGCCGGTGCATACCATCCAGAAGAAGACTGGTCCTCCAGCGACAGGTCCAGCCTAATGGCGTGCAGGATGACCTAATTGTTGTTGTCGCTGCAGACGGGTGGGTGGGACGTGGAGTTCGGGGCCAGCGAGCGGATTGGATGCGGCGGGCTATGGAGATCTCGAGGCAGCCGGCCGGTTGCCGGCTGCTGACTAGCGGAGAAGATGGATGCGGCGGCGGCGATGGTGGCAAGGCGGACATGGAGTGGAGGATCCAGGGTAACCTTAGGTCCAAATGGATTGAACCCAAAGAACCCTTGGCGTTTTAGGGACTGAACCAAAGGCCCATTGATTTTTTTTGGGTTAGGTTAACCGAACCAATGGTTAAACGGGAACCAAGTCACATCGTTACATATACTCTACACGGCTCACACGCACACAACACGTTGAGTAATGCTACATCTACAGGCAAATGCTCACAGAATTTCTTTCGGACGAACGTGGCAATCAGGCTGACTGCGGTGGTGATTTTCCGGAACTGTCACACTCGTTTTCTCCAATCAGATAAGTCCACGACGCGTCCGTAAGCAGTTTCCGTACGAATGTGTCCGTAGGTGTAGGATTTTCCGGAACGAGTAATGCTACAGCTACGGGCAAATGTTCATGGAATTTCTTTACGGACGAACGTGGCAATCAAGCTGACTGCCATGGGGATTTTCCGGAACTGTCACACTCGTTTTTTCCAATCACATAAGTCCACGACGCGTCCATAAGCAGTTTTCGTACGAATGTGTTCGTAGGTGTAGGATTTTCCGGAACGAGTAATGCTACAGCTACGGACAAATGCTCATAGACAAACGTGGCAATCAGGCTGACTGCCGTGGGGATTTTTCGGAACTGTCACACTCGTTTTCTCCAATCACATAAGTCCACGACGCGTCCGTAAGAAGTTTCCGTACGAATGTGTCTGTAGGTATAGGATTTTCTGGAACGAGTAATGCTACAGCTACGGGCAAATGTTCACGGAATTTCTTTATGAACGAACGTGGCAATCAGGCTAACTGTCGTGGGGATTTTCCGGAACTGTCACACTCGTTTTCTCCAATCACATAAGTCCACGACGCGTCCCAAAGCAGTTCCCGTACGAATGTGTCTATAGGTGTAGGATTTTCCGGAATGAGTAATGCTACAGCTACGGGCAAATGCTCACGGAATTTAACGTGTCAATCAGGCTGACTGCCGTGGGGATTTTCCGAAACTGTCACACTCGTTTTCTCCAATCACATGCAGTACAGTGTTGTTTTGACAAGTTACACTTCACGCTTTCGCCCACCCCTTCCACGTGATCTAACCCAACCCATGTACACGCAAACCGCTAGCATCGCCCGCACGATCCTCGCATCATGCCTGACCCCACCACGCTGCTCATGCAACGCGTGGTGCCCGACACAATCCCTACACGCGCTTCTCCTTCCGCTCATCCCTGCCTCCCTCGTCCGGCCGCCGCCTTCTCCTCTCCTGCGCTGCACCGCCGGAGCCGGCCGCGTCCATCCTCGCCCGACTGCGCTCCGCCACATCAACCATCCCTGCCGCCACCTTGCTCCGTCGCCACCCCGGTCCTCCTCTCCTCCCACGTGTGTTGGCCTGCTTCAACCCTGCTAAGATCGCCTCGGCCCCGCCCCCCCTCGTCGCATCTCCTCGTCGTCAGCCTCGACCCCGCCTCCGCTTCACCCTGGCTCGGCACCATCGCTGCCAACCTCTCCTCACCTCTGGCACCACTGCTCCGCGGGCTCCCTTCCCGGCCCTGCAGCAGCCGTTGTCGTTGCATCCTACACGTCCTCGAACCATGCCAAGGCCGCATCGGTGTGATCCTCCTCGCGCCCTGCCGCCCTCCGGTTCGCCCACGCTCGCGTCGCCCCTGCTCCGAGCCGCCGGCCACTGCCTCCTTCCATCCCGTAGGCGCTGATGACCGCCCCCGCTTGATGTCGTCTGCAGCATGCGCGCACTCGTGTTTTCCTCCATGCTAATCCTTGCTTGTGCAGCATTGATGCTCCTCTCGGCCTCTTCCATTAATGCACTATAGTGTATTTGTTCTAGTTGGGTATTTCCCTACGTGTCTATGCGTATATCCCTGGCATTTTACTCGATGCTCCTATGATTCTCTTCGGCCCAGGTCCCCCGACTCATGATGTGAAGATATGGAGTGGTGATACTATCTCTGGTGTGTTGATGTTTAGAAGACGGTGATGCTCCGAAATCGATTTGAAGAGCCATGATCCGCTACACGAGTCCAAGATCTCTGGAGCATGAACCCTCGGAACGCCATGCTCTCCTTCACGGACCGCAAGATCGTCCCCAGAGCCGAAGATCGAGCCCTAGCGTGTTCTCCTCCCTCTTCTAAGACCGAACCCTATCCCGCCGAGGCCCCTTCACAGAACCCGGATCCGAAGCTCTGTTCTCGAAGTCCGAAGACCCTTTGTAACCAAGATCTTCGGAACCAAAAGTGTGACCCTTTTTCGATGCCCTATTTTTATGAATTCTATATATAAAACTTGTTACACTGGATCATACATGCTTGCATACATATTATCTAGTGGCTTTGGGTTAAATAGTCAACTCATATAATTATTAAATATGGACACCATCTGCGGGCTTTTCTAGTCTTATATTGCCTCCATTTAAATTTGCATAGCGAATTGTGACACCCCCGGGATCAAGGCTAAACTAATCCCAGGCCTCTATCTGAAATAAGCTTAACATTGAGCTCGAGAATATCCAGTGAAGAATCGGTAACACATCAGTGACCCTACGACACAAAAATTATTACAGCAAGCCCATATCTGAGCGAAGAACCAAAATATTACAAGAAGAGGTCACTGACCACAAACATCAAAGAAACGAAAGGCAAATTATGCTATTAAGTATAGCAAACTTAACAAATGGACTAAGAGGCCTGAAGCATAATGATGACGTCCCAATCCATAGATTCCAGGCTGCTGGTCGGGAACTCCAAACTACTCGTCGATGTCGATGCCGTAAAGAATTCATCTTCTGTGGTAACACGTACTCTGCTGCAAAAATATCAATGAAGCAAGGGTGAGTAAAGGGTGTACTCCGCAAGACTTATGGCTGGTGGAGTAGTTTTGCATAAAGCCATCTTTGTTTTGTAAAACAAGAGGGAGAAGAAGCTCGTCTAATCAGAGTGTTTAAAAAGGGGATAAGAAAACGACATCTCCAAGGTATTGATCATCATATTTTGATATCCACCAAGTCATCATCGAACCTCATCGACGATCACCCCCTTGTACCCAAGACGAAGCATCCTTAAGCACACTTTATCTTAACTTGCCAAGTTTTACGATTAGGTTATTCTTCTCTATGATCCCACGTCCATTCCCAAGTCTTCCATAACCGTGGACACGGCTTTTTGAAAAGATTAATACCCTGCAGAGGTGTACAACTTTACCCACACGCGCCGACCGACTCTTAGCGTCACTTACTTGGTGTGCTGACAGAGGGTGATCGACTGAAACCTTTCCCTTACTTTTGCCTAATCCATGAGTCACCAGAAGGGCTCCCGGCTGCGGTAGTTGGCCATACTCCCAGGCGATCGTCGACTCTGTGTACCGGGATCCAGTTCAATGCCGAGCATCCTTCACCCGGCTACGTCCTATATGCTTGCACCATTTTCCAAAACCTTTTTCCATGCGGGTGCCGAATAAATCTTCAAACTACGGACTCATGGATCAGACTAGGCAAGTTGGGGTCAAGGGGGTCCCCATAAACCCCTGTGTGGATGTACGCTCGTCTTGGTTCAAGAGGCAAGAACCTTAGGTCCTTAGGGTGGAAAGTATGGGACTACAAAAACTATAACCCTCGTGGCCTCCCATACAAGCCTTAGCATGTTTAACTTACTTCACCTGTCATACCACATCCTCCTGTCCAACTAGGTTCATTCGAAGCTTGGAACCGTCAACCAGGTGAATCAGTAGAACTACTAAAGCATGGCTAAGAACAACAGATAAAGTAGCTCTAGCCGCGATCATAAAGCCAAACCCTAGTTATGCTAGGAGCAGTGGATCAGGGAATATAGGTTCAAAGGAAACATGCATCAGATAGGATTACTCTATCTATCGATAAAAGACTTTAGAATCGTATGCACATGGCAATAATTTAGAATGCTTGAAAGCATAGGATTATATCATGTGTGGGGTTTCGCTTGCCTTTGCATGTTCATACCCAATACAGATCTTCGTATCCATCATCTTGACTTGTTCGACAACCACAAGGATATAGCTCTCCAGGGTTCATCTTGTTGGCATTGTTCGTCGATGACCTTCGATGATCTTGATCTTGATCTTCAGTCTTGGACTCGATCTCGATTCTGATATCGTATTCTACCAGAGAAGAACCAAACACCGGAAAGGAAGGAAACAATCAACACATGGCATCGATGCAATGCTCAAACAAGGATGATGATATGACAAATTTAATGTTATTGAAATTAGAACCCTAAACATGCTTGGTCATTTTAATCGGGGTCCGAGGGGTCCAAACCCTAATTCGGAGAAACCCCGAATGCATATGGGAGGGTGCATTTTCTTATCTAATTAAACTTTTCATGTAAGTTGATTATCAATGCATGATTGTAGTGTAATTAGATAGAGTTCATTTTTCTGAACATTTTGATATATTATTTATATTTTTATGATTAATAAATAATTACTTATTGAATTTACAAGTTTTATTCATTTTCTAAAATTATTAAACTAGATAGAAAACCTTTTTACACTCGGGCAGAAACTACCCACAGCGGCTGACAGAGGGGCCCTAGGCCACCTCAGCCTCCACGTGGGCAGGTGGGACCAAGAGGCTGTTGACTAGGGGCTGACCATGCCTGCTGACGTCATGCCGACGCCAGCGTGACGCCAGCACGGCGGTGGGCGGTAGATCGGCGGTGGGAACGGCGATAGAGGGCGTGCGGGGCTGCATGTGTGTGCGTGTTGGACGGAGAAAGCAAAGGCGAACCAAACGGTGGTGGCGCCGCCACTTATTGGTCGTCGGAGCAGCGCACGTGACGGCGGCGAGCGGCGGTGGCGGCAGATGCACGGCGCGGGCATGGAATAAGGCGAGAGAGAGAGGGAGAAGAGAACAGGCGTGCTCAGAGGCTCACCGGGAACATGTTGATGGGGTCGGAAAAGATCGGGGAGGCCGAGAACAGTGGCATAGGCGACGGCCAGAGTCGAAGAAGATGCCACGATTGGATCGATTGCGGCCATCCTCGCTTGCGTGGTTTGACGGAGAGGGAGGGGACGGCACGGCGGAGCTCCCTACGAGATCAACGGGGACCGGGGAGGCCTGGAACGGCGGGGCGATGCGGCAGCCAACGGCTAGGGTTCGGTCGCCTGGCGGGAAAGAGATGAGAGAGGTCGGGAGAGAGAGGGGAAGTGGATGAGGACGAGAGGGAGGGTCGCGGTGCTCCTTATCCATCTGCTAGAGCTCGGATGGTGGCGGAAATCACGGCGGGAAGGATCGACGGCGCCGGCGGTGACAGAGAGAAGCTTGGCGTCAGGAGGAAGACGACAGGGAGAGAGGCGAAACGATACTGGGCCGGAGATGGGCCGCGCCAGGCTGCTGGCTGCGCAGGCGAGCGGCAGGAAGGAAGAGGAGAGACATGGGCCGCGCTGGAAAGGTTTCTGGCTCTGTTTTTATTTTCCAAAAGCTTTTATTTTTCTGTTTTTCCTTTTCTCTTTGTATTTTTCAAATACAAATCTGTTTTATGTTACTTTGAAAACAGCAAAACTTTGTAAACATTTCAAACATTGTAGGGGCCCTGGTTACTGTTTGGGCTCCATACCTTTTGTACTTTCAAAACATTTAAAACCATTTTGAATGTGTTTCAAATAGGGAGGGAAAGATAGGGTTAGGGTTTAGTTAATCTTGTGTGGATTTTTATCTTAGCAAGATTATATGATGCTCATGCTATGCAAATACAAACCCTAATTACTATTAGTAGAAATAGGGGTGTTACACGAATCGCCATGTTTTGCCTTGTTAAGCCAACATTTAAATTGCGGGGTATCTAAATAACTTATTTGTTGGGACCCCGATTCCACTTAATATTGTCTATCTACATCGCATATTTGCAATGTCATGTATCATACATGCATCATGTCCAATCTGTTGCCATAGTATTAAATAGTGCATCTGATGTTTCTTCTAGTTCTTTGCTTCTTCACAGATTAGGCTGACGAGTTGATGCGAGTGTTGACCTGATCTTCGAATAAACCTTTGGCAGTGTTTCCCAGATGAGCATTCTCCCTCTTTCTACCTATTTTATATTTATAGTGTTTACTTCCTCATGTTGATCTATTGCTACCTGTGTTGTGATGTTTTTGTATTTTCATACCCTTTGTATCCCTTGCAGCCTATATTGCCATGGACACCTCATAATACATGTTGTTTGGTAGATAGTGGACCTTGCGAGTGGTAGTTTCTTGCTCAGGTGTTGCTTCACGTCGTCGTTGTTCCACCGTGGTTGGGGGTTGGCACATACTTAATGGTGGAAATGATCATGGTTTTTATTACAGTTAATAATTAATACTGAAAGTAGATAACTAGGCACGGGTGGGTAATAGTTGAGATCTGGTTATTATCCCGTCCCCCTGTGTCCACCTAGAGCCTGATTTATTGATACTGTTCCGAGACGAGCGCGCTAACCACATGTGGGGTGTATGGGCACCCTATCGGCTTAGTACCTGATTTCGAAGTACTATCCTGGGGGCCACAAAACTAGTTCGTGATTTATGTGTTATCTACTATACATATGCCATGTATGCTATGTATGAGATGTTTACTACTTGTTGCTCGATAAACGTTGCGTAGGTGCGGCTGTTGGAGATATGCCCTAGAGGCAATAATAAATGTAGTTATTATTATATCTTTATGTTTATGATAAATTTTTACATTCATGCTATAATAGTATTAACAAGGAAACATTAATACTTGTGTGATTTGTAAACTTAAAATAGAGTCCCTAGTAAAGCCTCTTTAAAATACTAGCTTGTTGGTTAATAAATGATTGTGGTTTCCCTATCATGAACATTGAGATGTTATTAACAACAAGATCATATCGTTAGGAGAATGATATGGTGGACATACTCCTATAGATAAGCGTAGCATAAAGATCAAGTCATTTTAATAGTTCAATTGCTATATGCTTTTTGATACATAGTAACCTAATTCCTTCGACCATGAGATCATGCATATCACCTTTATCGGAAGGATGCTTTGATGACATCAAACACCACACCGTAACTGGGTGGCTATAAAGGTGGCATTGAGTGTTTGGAAAGTATTGGTTGAGACACATGGATCAAGAGTGGGATTTGTCCATCCATATGACGGATAGATATACTCTGGGCCCTCTCGGTGGAATGTCATCCAATTAGCTTGCAAGCATGTGACTGGCTCACAAGGGACCACATATCACGGGAACGAGAAAAGAGTACTTATCAGTAAACGAGGTTGAACTAGGTATGCAGAGATACCGACGATCATAACCTCGGATAAGTAAACTATCGTGAGACAAAGGGAAATTGGTATCGTATGTAAGTGGTTCATTCGATTGCAAAGTAATCGTAGAAATATGTGGGAGCCATATGAATTTCTAGATTCCTCTATTGGTTATTGTTCGGAGAAGTGTCATGATCATGTCCGCATAATTCACGAACCGTAGGGAGACACACTTAAGGATTCGACGTTGTTTGAGTAGTTATGGAATGATGAGTAAGAGACCGAATGTTGTTCCGAGTCTCGGATGGGATCCGGGATATCACGAGGAGATCCGGAATGGTCCAGAGAATAAGATTCATATAAGGAAAGTCCTGTTTCGGGGTTGGAGAATGATTCCGGTGTTTTCATCGGGAATGTTCTAGAAGGTTCCGGAATGTCCGGCACTCCGAAAGGGAAGGGTACATGAGTGTGTCATACCAAGTTGGAATGATTGCATCGTTTACTAGGTGTCATCGCTGAACAAAATAAAGGGTTTTAATCAAATCCTAGTTTGAAAATTCAAACGCTAATTTGAAAAGTCAAACGGCTATTTTGGGAAGTGGAGGGGAAGGTGGAAACCGAGTTGGGGAGGAGTTCCTCCCCTCCACCGCCGGCCCCCTTGGGAAACCGAGTTGGGGAGGGACTCCCCTCCCCTGGCGCGGCCCCTCCACCTATATAAGGAGGGGCAGGGCTGCCCCTCCTAGAACCCAACACCACCACCCCGCAAACCCTAGCCCTAGCCGCTGGCTCCTCCTGCAGCCGCCGCCGCCCTAGGGCAAGACGCCGCCGCCTAGCTAACCCTAGCCGCCGGCCAAGCCTCCTCCTTGGTGTGTCTAAACCCTAGATCGCCGAGGAGCTCTCTCATAGTCCACCATACTCGTTCCGGCTTAAGGCGAAGCCCTGCGAGATCTCCCCTCTACTTCCGGTACCACGCCGTTGTGCTGCCGGAATCACGAGGAGAGTGCTACAACCTCTGCTGCCTGCTGGAACAAGGGAGAGGAAGGTCTTCGTCGAGTACCGAACGTGTGACCGACTGCGGGAGCGCTGCCGGAATGCAGCGCCGGAAGGATCGTCTACGCCATCTTGAGATCGGGAAGAGTACGACTACATCACCCACGAGAATCCGCTCTCGTTAAACACTTTGGAATCTTCGAGGGTGAGTTATTCCATAAACTCGTTGCTACAATCTAGTAGATAGATCTTGGCTTGTTTGTTTGTATGCGGTAGAAATTTTTTGTTTTCCATGCTACGAAACCCTACAGCGGCACTCTGCCACGGGAATATATTGTCTATGGTCTTTGCTCGCATGGCAAGTGCATGCAACCTTAGGGTCCGTACAAGGAGGATTAGCTATACCTCGTACGGGTAGCTCTTTCGGGTGGCTCCAATGTACTTGCTTTGGGTCTGGGAAAGCGTTGTGTCCTAGACTCCGCTGACATACTGATGGGTGTATGTTAATTGATCTGGCAAAAAGGGTCAAAGTGTGTGTGAAAACTTTGGTGCACCCCTGCAGGGTTAAATCTTTTCGAAAAGTCGTGTCCACGGTTATGGACGACTTGGAGCACAGTATCTCGATCATAGACAACTATAACTAAGGTTTACTTTTATAATTTGACTTGTATCTGATATGACTAGTAATTTGGATAACCACCATGGAAAGAATGAATAAAACTGCCAACTGTATGAGTTTACTCGGCATAACTTCCTTGTTTGGTCTCGAGGGGGAAATATCAGGATGGGTATGTTTGATGATAGTATTAGTTTGGTTCCGAATAGGTCTATCTTATCCCTCTCTGATAGCCGACATATGTTTTTAGTCTCTATAGGTTGTTTATGTTGGAGATATGCCCTAGAGGCAATAATAAATGTAGTTATTATTATATCTTTGTGTTTATGATAAATGTTTACATTCATGCTATAATAGTATTAACAAGGAAACATTAATACTTGTGTGATTTGTAAACTAAAATAGAGTCCCTAGTAAAGCCTCTTTATAATACTAGCTTGTTGGTTAATATATGATTGTGGTTTCCCTGTCATGAACATTGAGATGTTATTAACAACAAGATCATATCGTTAGGAGAATGATATGGTGGACATACTCCTATAGATAAGCGTAGCATAAAGATCAAGTCATTTTAATAGTTCAATTGCTATATGCTTTCTGATACATAGTAACCTAATTCCTTCGACCATGAGATCATGCATATCACCTTCACCGGAAGGATGCTTTGATGACATCAAACACCACACCGTAACTGGGTGGCTATAAAGGTGGCATTGAGTGTTCGGAAAGTATTGGTTGAGACACATGGATCAAGAGTGGGATTTGTCCATCCATATGACGGATAGATATACTCTGGGCCCTCTCGGTGGAATGTCATCCAATTAGCTTGCAAGCATGTGACTGGCTCACAAGGGATCACATATCACGGGAACGAGAAAAGAGTACTTATCAGTAACGAGGTTGAACTAGGTATGTAGAGATACCGACGATCATAACCTCGGATAAGTAAACTATCGTGAGACAAAGGGAAATTGGTATCGTATGTAAGTGGTTCATTCGATTGCAAAGTAATCGTAGAAATATGTGGGAGCCATATGAATTTCCAGATTCCTCTATTGGTTATTGTTCGGAGAAGTGTCACGATCATGTCCGCATAATTCACGAACCGTAGGGAGACACACTTAAGGATTCGACGTTGTTTGAGTAGTTATGGAATGATGAGTAAGAGACCGAATGTTGTTCCGAGTCTCGGATGGGATCCGGGATATCACGAGGAGATCCGGAATGGTCCGGAGAATAAGATTCATATAAGGAAAGTCCTGTTTCGGGGTTGGAGAATGATTCCGGTGTTTTCATCGGGAATGTTCTAGAAGGTTCCGGAATGTCCGAAACTCCGAAGGGGTAGGGTACATGAATGTGTCATACCAAGTTGGAATGATTGCATCGTGTACAAGGTGTCATCGCTGAACAAAATAAAGGGTTTTAATCAAATCCTAGTTTGAAAAGTCAAACGCTAATTTGAAAAGTCAAACGACTATTTTGTGAGGTGGAGGGGAAGTAGGAAACCTACTTGGGGAGGAGTTCCTCCCCTCCACCGCTGTCCCACTTGGGAAAACGAGTTGGGGAGGGACTCCCCTCCCCTGGCGCGCCCCCTCCACCTATATAAGGAGGGGCGGGGCTGTCCCTCCTAGCACACAACACCTCCACCCGCAAACCCTAACCCCGGCACCGCCACCTCCTGCCGCCGCCGCCTAGCTAAACCCTAGCCGCCGGCCTTGCTCCTGTTTGGTGCGTCTAAACCCTAGATCGCCGAGGCTCTCTCTCTCATAGTCCACCATACTCGCTCCGGCTTAAGGCGAAGCCCTGCGAGATCTCCCCTCTACTTCCGGTACCACGCCGTTGTGCTGCCAGAATCGCGAGGAGATTGCTACAACCTCCGCTGCCTACTGGAACAAGGGAGAGGAAGGTCTTCGTCGAGTACCGAACGTGTGACCGACTGCGGAAGCGCTGCCGAAACGCAGCGCCGGAAGGATAGTCTACGCGATCTTGAGATCGGGAAGAGTACGACTACATCACCCACGAGAATCCGCTCTCGTTGAACACTTTGGAATCTTCGAGGGTGAGTTATTCCATCGACTCGTTGCTACAATCTAGTAGATAGATCTTGGCTTGTTTGTTTGTATGCGGTAGAATTTTTTTTGTTTTCCATGCTACGAAACCCTACAGTGGTATCAGAGTCGTGCCTATATGTAGATCTGTTGCACGAGTAGAACACAATGGTCATTGTGGGCGTTGATGCTTTTGTTGTCGATTGCTTCTTGTGTACTTTGCATCTTGCGGGATGGTGGGATGAAGCGGCCCGGGCTAACCTTACATGACATCGTTCATGAGACTTGCTCCACGCTTGACATGCAACTTGTATTGCATAAGTGGCTTTGCGGGTGCCCTGTTTCTCCCAACATAGTTAAGATTCAATTTACAACGGGTGATTGACAATACTAGTATCAATGTTGTGGTTCTTGTTCGTAAGTTAGAACGACACTTATTTAAAGCCCCAAACCACGTAAAACATGCAAAGAAAGTAGAGGCGTCTAACTTTGTTTTGCAGGGGTGTGCTGTGATGTGATATGGCCATGATTATGATTATATTTGATGTATGCAATGTTCCTTATTGTAAGTTGGCAACCGGCAGGAGCCATATGTTGTCTTTAATTTTCTGTTAAGACCCGCGTGTCTATTCAAAGTAGTTGTAATAGTTGAAGCTGGTGGACGATAACCATGGAGCAGCATCATGGACCTTGATGCAATGCCGGTGATGATGGAGATCATGTTCGTGCTTGAAGATGGAGATCGGAAGCACAAAGAAGAAAGGCCATATCATATCACATATTATGAATTGCATGTGATGTTAATCCTTTATGCATCTTGTATTGCTTAGTTAACGACGGTAGCATTATAAGATGATCCCTCATGCACATGAATTTCAAGTTAAAGTGTTCATCCTTAGTCAGCACCGTTGCTAAATCTTGTTGTTTCGAAGCACCACGTGATGATCGGGTGTGTTAGATTCCGCAAGTGTATACAACGTGAGCAAGCCAGATTTGCTCATGCGGAAGCTAAGGTTTGATCTTGACGATCCTAGCATGTACAGACATGGTCTCGGAACACAGATCACCGAAAGGTAAAGCATGAATCATATAGTAGATATGATGAACATGTCGATTGTTCGCCATTGAAACTACATCAACTCTCGTGATGATCGGTGTTGATGTGGTGGAATTGGTTCGTGTGATCACTAAAACAATGTGAGGTATGTTGTTTTGAGTGGGAGTTCACCTAGATTAATTTAACTATTAATTAGAACTCAATTTGTCATAAACTTAGTCTAAACTATTGCAAATATGTTGTAGATCAATGGCGACCCCTACCATCAATTTTAATGCGTTCCTAGAGAAAGAAAAGTTGAAAAACAATGGAAGCAACTTCGCGGATTGGTTCCGCAATTTGAGGATTGTCCTCACAGCTGGTAATTTGACCTATGTGCTGGATGCACCGCTGGGTGACCCACCTGCAGCTACTGCTACCGATGAAGTAAAGAATGTTTACCTCGCTCGGAAGACTCAGTACTCCACAGTTTAGTGTGCTATCTAGTATGGTTTAGAATCGGAGCTTCAGAAAAGGTTTGAGAATTCAGACCCACATGATATTGTCTATGATCTCAAATTGATCTTTGAGACTCACGCGGCAATTGAGAGCTATGAGGCTTCTGAAAAGTTCTTTAACTGCAAGATGGAAGAGGGCAGCTCCGTCAGTGAGCATGTGCTTAAGATGTCTGGGCACGCAAACAAACTTCAAAGCTTGGGTATAGTGATTCCTAATGCTTTGGGGATTTATCGTGTCCTCCAATCACTACCACCAAGTTACAAGAACTTTGTGATGAACTACAATATGCAAAACATGAACAAGCAGTTGCCAGAACTCTTCGCCATGTTGAAATCTGCAGAAGTGGAGATCAAGAAAGAGCACCAAGTGTTGATGGTCAATAAGACCACCAAATTCAAGAAATGCAAGTCTAAGCAAAAGGGACACTTCAAGAAGGGTGGTACGAAAGTTACCGCGCCGACGAAGAAGACCAAGGCTGGACCTAAGCCTGATACTGAGTGCTTTTACTGCAAGGGAGAAGGTCACTGGAAGCGGAATTGCCCAAAGTACTTGGCGGATTTGAATAACGGCAACATCAAGAAGAAAGGTATATCCGATATACATGTTATTGATGTGTAACTCACTAGTACTCGTAGTAGTGCCTGGGTATTTCATACTGGTTCGGTTGCTCATATTTGTAACTCGAACAGGTGCTGCAGAATAAACGGAAGCTAGCGAAGAACGAGGTGACGATGCGCGTGGGAAATGGATCAAAGGTTGATGTGATCGCGGTCGGCACGCTACCTCTTCATCTACCATCGGGATTAGTTTTATACTTAAATAATTGTTATTTGGTGCCTGCATTAAGCATGAACATTATATCGGGATCTTGTTTATTGCGAGACGGTTACTTGTTTAAGTCCGAGAATAATGGTTGTTCGATTTATATGAGTAATATGTTTTATGCACATGCACCTTTGATAGATGGTCTATTCTTATTGAATCTCGATAGTGGAAATACACATATTAATAACATTGAGGCTAAACGTTTGAAATCGAGCGATAACTCGACCTATATGTGGCACTGTCGTCTTGGTCACATTGGAGTGAAGAGTATGAAGAAACTCCATTCCGATGGACTTCTTGAATCACTTGATTTCGAATCACTTGAAAGATGCGAAGCATGTCTGATGGGTAAAATGACTAAGACTCCATTTTCTGGTATGATGGAGCGAGCTACGGACTTATTGGAAATCATACATACCGATGTGTGTGGTCCAATGAGTGTAGCATCGCGCGGTGGTTATCGTTATGTTCTTACCTTCAAGGATGACTTGAGTAGATATGGGTATATCTATTTCATGAAAAATAAGTCCGAAACTTTCGAGAAGTTTAAGGAATTTCAAAGTGAGGTAGAGAATCAACGTAACAAGAAGATTAAATTTCTACGTTCTGATCGTGGAGGTGAATATCTCAGTTACGAGTTTGGCGAGCATTTGAAGAAATGCGGAATACTTTCACAATTGACACCACCGGGAACACCACAGCGTAATGGTGTGTCCGAACGTCGTAATCGAACTCTCTTAGATATGGTTCGTTCTATGATGTCACTTACAGATTTACCGCTATCATTTTGGGGTTATGCATTAGAAACAGCCGCATTCACTTTAAATAGGGCACCATCTAAATCCGTTGAAACGACACCGTATGAATTATGGTTTGGGAAGAAACCTAAATTGTCGTTCCTTAAAGTTTGGGGTTGCCAAGCCTATGTAAAGAAGTTACAACTGGACAAGCTTGAACCCAAAGCGGAAAAATGCGTCTTCATAGGATACCCGAAGGAAACTATTGGGTATACCTTCTATCATAGATCCGAAGGCAAAATCTTCGTTGCCAAGAATGGATCCTTTCTAGAGAAGGAATTTCTCTCGAAAGAAGAGACTGGAAGGAAAGTGGAACTCGACGAGGTTTTCGAACCTTCTCTCGAACTTGCGAGTAGCGCAGCACCGGAAGAAGTTCCTGTGGTGCCTGCACCAATAAGAGAGGAAGCTAATGATGATGATCATGAAACTTCAGTTGTAGTTGCTACAGAGCCTCGTAGGTCAACGAGAACTCGTACCACTCCTGATTGGTATGATCCCGTTATGAGTGTCATGTTGGTGGACAACACCGATGACCCTGCGACATATGTGGAAGCGATGATGAGCCCAGATTCCAATAAATGGCAAGCCATGAAATCCGAGATTGGATCTATGTACGAAAACCAAGTATGGACTTTGGTGGACTTACCAGATGGCCGGAAGGCTGTCGAGAACAAATGGATTTTCAAGAAGAAAACAGATGCTGATGGTAATGTTACTCTCTATAAAGCTCGACTTGTCGCAAAAGGGTTTCGACAAATTCAAGGAGTTGACTACGATGAGACTTTCTCACCGGTAGCGAAGCTAAAGTCTCTGAGGATTATGTTAGCAATCGCTGCATATTATGATTATGAGATATGTCAGATGGATGTCAAAACAGCGTTCCTCAATGGAGACATTGATGAAGAGTTGTATATGATACAACCCAAAGGTTTTGTCGATCCTAAAGATGCTAACAAGGTATGCAAACTTCAACGGTCCATCTATGGATTGAAGAAAGCATCCCGAAGTTGGAATCGACGTTTTGATAAGGTGATCAAAAGTTTTGGTTTTATACAAACTTATGGAGAAGCTTGTATTTACAAGAAAGTGAGTGGGAGCTCTGTAGCATTCTTAATACTGTAGGTAGATGACATATTGTTGATTGGGAATGATGTAGACCTACTTAATAGTGTCAAGGAATATTTGAATAATAGTTTTTCAATGAAAGATCTTGGCGAAGCAGCTTATATATTGGGCATAGAGATTTATAGAGATAGATCGAGACGCCTAATATCATTGTCACAAAGTACATATTTGGACAAAGTTGTAAAGAGGTTTGGAATGGAAGATAGCAAGAAAGGGTTCTTGCCCATGTTGCCCAATACGACCTTGAGTAAAACTCAAAGTCCGACAACGGCAGAAGATAGAGAAAGGATGAGTAAGACTCCCTATGCCTTAGCCATAGGATCTCTAATGTATGCCATGCTATGTACTAGACCCGACATTGCATATGTTGTTAGTTTAACTAGCAGATATGAAAGTGATCCAGGAGCGGATCATTGGACAGCGGTCAAAAACATCCTTAAGTACTTGAGAAGAACTAAGGATATGGTTCTTTCTTATGGAGGTGATGAACAGCTCGTTGTTAATGGTTACACCGATGCTAGTTGGAACACCGATCCGGATGATTCTAAATCACAATCTGGATATGTATTTACTTTGAGTGGTGCAGCAGCTAGCTGGAGGAGTGCAAAGCAAAGCGTTGTGGCGAGATCTTCAACTGAATCGGAATACTTGGCTGCTTCGGAGGCTTCACAAGAAGCGATATGGATGAAAGAGTTCATTACAGAGCTGGGTGTGGTTCCAAGTGCGCTGGACCCAATGTCTATCTACTGTGATAACATGGGCGCCATAGCCAATGCGCAAGAACCAAGGTCACACAAGAAGCTGAAGCACATCAAGCTATCTTTTCACGCTATTCGAGAACATGTCCAAGATGGGGACATAAAGATTTGCAAAGTACACACCGATCTGAATGAGGCGGATCCGTTGACTAAACCTCTCCCAAGGGCAAAACATGACCAACACCAAACTGCCATGGGTGTTCGATATATTACCATGTAATCTAGATTAGATGACTCTAGTGCAAGTGGGAGACTATTGGAGATATGCCCTAGAGGCAATAATAAATGTAGTTATTATTATATCTTTGTGTTTATGATAAATGTTTACATTCATGCTATAATAGTATTAACAAGGAAACATTAATACTTGTGTGATTTGTAAACTAAAATAGAGTCCCTAGTAAAGCCTCTTTATAATACTAGCTTGTTGGTTAATATATGATTGTGGTTTCCCTGTCATGAACATTGAGATGTTATTAACAACAAGATCATATCGTTAGGAGAATGATATGGTGGACATACTCCTATAGATAAGCGCAGCATAAAGATCAAGTCATTTTAATAGTTCAATTGCTATACGCTTTCTGCTACATAGTAACCTAATTCCTTCGACCATGAGATCATGCATATCACCTTCACCGGAAGGATGCTTTGATGACATCAAACACCACACCGTAACTGGGTGGCTATAAAGGTGGCATTGAGTGTTCGGAAAGTATTGGTTGAGACACATGGATCAAGAGTGGGATTTGTCCATCCATATGACGGATAGATATACTCTGGGCCCTCTCGGTGGAATGTCATCCAATTAGCTTGCAAGCATGTGACTGGCTCACAAGGGATCACATATCACGGGAACGAGAAAAGAGTACTTATCAGTAACGAGGTTGAACTAGGTATGCAGAGATACCGACGATCATAACCTCGGATAAGTAAACTATCGTGAGACAAAGGGAAATTGGTATCGTATGTAAGTGGTTCATTCGATCTCAAAGTAATCGTAGAAATATGTGGGAGCCATATGAATTTCCAGATTCCTCTATTGGTTATTGTTCGGAGAAGTGTCTCGATCATGTCCGCACAATTCACGAACCGTAGGGAGACACACTTAAGTATTTGACGTTGTTTGAGTAGTTATGGAATGATGAGTAAGAGACCGAATGTTGTTCGGAGTCTCGGATGGGATCCGGGATATCACGAGGAGATCCGGAATGGTCCGGAGAATAAGATTCATATGAGGAAAGTCCTGTTTCGGGGTTGGAGAATGGTTCCGGTGTTTTCATCGGGAATGTTCTAGAAGGTTCCGAAATGTCAGGCACTCCGGAGGGGAAGGGTACATGAATGTGTCATAACATGCTGGAATGATTGCATCATGTACTAGGTGTCATCGCTGAACAAAATAAAGGGTTTAATCAAATCCTAGTTTGAAAAGTCAAACGCCAATTTGAAAAGTCAAACGGCTATTTTGTGAGGTGGAGGGGAAGTAGGAAACCTCCTTGGGGAGGAGTTCCTCCCCTACACCGCCGGCCCACTTGGGAAACCGAGTTGGGGAGGGACTCCCCTCCCCTGGCGCGCCCCCTCCACCTATATAAGGAGGGGCAGGGCTGCCCCTCCTAGCACACAACACCTCCACCCGCAAACCCTAGCCCCGGCGCCGCCACCTCCTGCCGCCGCCTAGGGCAAGCCGCCGCCGCCTAGCTAAACCCTAGCCGCCGGCCTTGCTCCTCCTTGGTGCGTCTAAACCCTAGATCGCCGATGCTCTCTCTCATAGTCCACCATACTCGCTCCGGCTTAAGGCGAAGCCTTGCGAGATCTCCCCTCTACTTCCGGTACCACGCCGTTGTGCTGCCGGAATCGCGAGGAGATTGCTACAACCTCCGCTGCCTGCTGGAACAAGGGAGAGGAATGTCTTCGTCGAGTACCGAACGTGTGACCGACTGCGGAAGCGCTGACGGAACGCAGCGCCGGAAGGATCGTCTACGCGATCTTGAGATCGGGAAGAGTACGACTACATCACCCATGAGAATCCGCTCTCGTTAAACACTTTGGAATCTTCGAGGGTGAGTTATTCCATCGACTCGTTGCTACAATCTAGTAGATAGATCTTGGCTTGTTTGTTTGTATGCAGTAGAAATTTTTTTGTTTTCCATGCTACGAAACCCTACAGTATAGCGCATGCTTCGCTGCCGCTTCAGTCCACCATATCTATGTAGGCGAGAGCCGCTGAATTCTAAGTCTCGCCATGTACTGACATCAGTACAGACTGCTCTCTTTTTCCTTTGCCCTTTGCCGGCACCCATTTTGTTTGATCGGGTTTTGAGATCAACATCGTTAGCAGGGTTAACCTTCTGGCTTGTCCTGGACAGGGTTATGGACACCATTGGTTATTTTTTAAGACTCTTTTCCCCATTTGCATATTGTCTGTACTCGGACATTGTATCATTTTAAAGGTGATTTGGATCTTTACATTGTACATATGTATTCTTGACTCATGGGGTCATTGTTGTATATATCAATTCTGTGGATTCCATCGTGGACTATTGTGAAATGCTATTACTTCGTTTTCCACCCGCACGCAAGTGCCTGTTGGGCACCTTTGAATCATTTATATGCGGTTTTGGCGGGAATCGCTAAAGCTTGCATAGGGCTGATCCAAGGATGTTACATCTATCCCATTTAGGCGTCACAAAACCCATCTAGCAGAGACATTTGAAAGCGTGGAACCCGCAAACAAATTTCCGAGGTTGCCAATCAACGATATCAGGTTGCCAAGTGTTTGAAGTTTGAAAATTGTTCATGGATCTCAAACCCAAAGGGATGGAATTAGCACCAGAAAGGGGCGGCAAGGCAGGTGTGATGGAGCCGCGTCAACGTGGGAGCGCTTTGTCGGGAAACCCCAAGAGAAAGGTGTGATGCAGCACAGCAGCAAGTCTTCCCTCAGTAAGAAAACAAGGTTATCGAACCAGTAGGAGGAAGGAAACGTCTCAAAGGTGTTGCAAGCAACTTAGAAACCTGCACAACACAAACTCAAGACTTTGCCCCAACGAACAGTGAGGTTGTCAATCTCACTGGTTGCTGTAACAAAGGATTAACTGTACGGTGTGGAAGGTGAAAGTGGTTTGCAGAAAGTAAACAGTAACAGTGGAAGATGTATCAATGGTAAAGATTGAACCGGTGTCCGTAGTTCACTAGAGGTGTTCTCCTTAGATAAACAAACAAGGCATGCTGGGTAAACAAATTACAACAGGGCAATTGAAAGGACTGAGCAAGGCATAACAATGCAATACTAGACATAGAGATCCTATGAGATTCGATTGGGCAATACAACAAGATACATAGACCGCCATCCAACTGCATCTATGACTAGAAGTCCACCTTTGGGTTATCATCCGAACCCCCTCCAGTATTAAGTTGCAAGCAACAGACAACTACTTTAAGCAAAATGTGTAAGGTAAACAATCCACTTGTTCCATGAACAAGATACCGTTGTTTTCTCCCTAGTGGCAACATCACCTCTACAACCTTAGAGATTTTTGTCACTTCCCTTGATTAAATAGAGGCATGAACCCACTATCGAGCATAAATACCCCCTCTTGGAGTCACTAGCAACTACATGGCCAAGATAGCTACCAACAACGGAGAGCATGCAAGATCACAAACAACATAGACACGATAGAATCAAATAGACAAAACCATTAATCAATCTGACATAGTAATCTTTCAATATCCATCGGATCCCCGCAAACACAACATGCATGATTACAAATAGATGAGATCCTGATCATGAACGGATCTCACAAGATCTAGACAGGAAAGCACAAAGGAGGAGATACAACCATCTAGCTACTACATGAACCCGTAGTCCAAGGTGGAACTACTCACGCTTCATGCCGGAGGCTGGCATGATGAATGTAACACCCTCAGAATCGACCCTATGCAAGTTTTAGCGCTTCCCGCCAAACCCGCATAGAAACGATTCAAAGGTGCCCACCAGGCACTTTCGTGCGGGTGGAAAACGAAGTAATAACATTACACAACAGTCCTCGATGGGACCCACAGAACAGATATATATACAACACGACTCCATGAGTCAAGAATACAGATATAATATACAAAGATCCAAATCACCTTGAAAATGATAGAGCGTCCGACTACGGACAAGACGCAAATGGGGATAAGAGCCCTGAAGAATAACCAATGGCGTCCATAACCCTGCCCAGGCCAAGCCGGAAGGGTAACCCTGCTAACGACGTCGAAACCTGCTAAAACAAAAGGGGTGCCGACAAAGGGCAAAGGAAAAAGAGGAGCGTCAGTACTGAGGCCAGTACACGGCGAGGCTAGAATTCGGCGGTCCTCGCCTACACAAGTATGGTGGACTGAAGCGGCAGCGGCAGCATGCACTGAACAACCTATAGAGACTCGATACAACTGTCGGCTATCAGAGAGGGGCAAGAAAGACCTATTCGGAATCAACCTGATACTACCTCCAAACATACCCATACTGGTGTTTCCCCCTCGAGACCAAACGAGGAAGTCAACCGAGGAACTCACACCGTTGGCAGTTTTACTTATTCGGTTATCGTTGCAGCAATTACTAGTCAGGTATAGATAGTCATCCTGATAAGATAAGCAGTGGGCACTTTTATTTAACCATTCCGTTGTAGTTGCAACACTTACTAGTCAGATACAATTAGCATGAGATATTCCAAAACCCAGCAGTTGTTGGTACTTTTATTTAGCCATTCCGTTGTAGTTGCAATACTTACTAGTCAGATACAATGGTCGCAAGCGACAACCCAAACAAGCAATTGTTGGCAGTTTTATTTAGCCATTCCATTATAGTAAAGCTGATTACTAGTCATTATAAAGTCAAATTTATAGCACTACTTTAGTTATAGTTGTCTATGATCGAGATACTGTGCTCCAAGTCGTCCATAACCGCGGACACGGCTTTCAGAAAGTTTTACCCTGCAGGGGTGCACAAATAGCAACACACACTCGATCAACCTCGGAAAAACCAAATCAAAACCCAACGAGGCTTTCACGACAAAGCAATCACAGGATTCAGAAATATTTCAGGGGGCCACCCCTTGGAGTACACCCGCAACGAAGTTAGCTGACTCCGAGACGGACCCGAGGTTTGGGTGGACGGCTGTAAACGACTGGGAACCCGAAAACTCGGGCTTGTCGATACCACGAAATCGTGTCCCGATCCTAAACAGTACAGTGTGCTCCTCGCACAATCGTAATAAAGCAGTAAAGCATGGCATAGGTACAGGATAGTAAATAAAACCTCAAACTAGTTTGTGGCCCCAAGAAATAAGAATGAATCAAGCTCTGGCTCAGGGGGGTCCCATAATCCTCCCGGATGTGGATAGCGCGAATATTCAAGGAACAGGTATCAAGTACTCGGGGTCCTACGGGACACAAGTGGACGGTTAACAACCAAATAACATCTATTGCCCACCTGTGCCTCTGCTTACCTACTTCAATTTTAGTTATTAAACAATAATTGAAATAAACGATAATTAATGCCATGATCATCTCCAACATTAAACATGTGGCAATACTCCAACAACTGTGGTACTTGACGACACGCACAGCACTCGAGCAAGCGACTACGACGCGCAAGTCCAACTATCTACCAAACAACAGGTAATAGGATGTGTCCAAGGTAATATAAGGCTGCAAGGGATATCACGGGTACGAAAACTAGAGCATCGCAACACAGATAGCAATAGATCAACAGGAGGGAATAAATACTATAAAAGTAAGATAGGTAGAAAGGGGGAGGTGCTCGCCTGAAAAACATTGCCGAAGGTTCATCCAAGATCGGGTCGGTACTCGCATCAACTCAACGGCCTTATCCGCGAAGAAGCAAAACACTAGAATAAACACCGGATGCACCATTTAATACAACGGCAGAAGATCGGCATGATGCATGTATGATGTATGACATGGCAAAGGTGCAATGCAATTAGGCACTATTAAGCAGAACCAGGGTCCCGACAAATATTTAGGTGGTTCATGTTGTTTAGATACCCCACAATTTAAATGTTGCATTAACATGGCAAAAGATAAGTTACCGGTTCGCTACACAATTTAAATGAGGCCAATATAAGACTAGATTTGCCCTCATATGGGCCCCATATTTAATTATGAAGTGAATCGGCATAAGGCCCCCAAACCACAGACAAGTATGCATGCAAGTATGACAATTTAATATGCAACAATTTACATAGATGGCATTTATGAAATAGGGGCTCGGATAAAGGGTCACACATTAGGGTTCGGCAGATCTTGGGGTTCCGGGGATCGGGGTTCGGCCTCAGGGTTCAGGGTTCGACGGGAACGAGGTTCGGACTTCGGGATTTAGGGTCTTCGGACCTGGGAAGTAGATCTTGTCGCACGAGCGTCAATGTTTCCGGGAAGGAGAACTTGTCGTCCAGGGTCCCGGTGTCCGGGGTGAAGTACTCTCCGTCCTCGAGGGAGTACTTGTCGTATCCGTGAAGGAGATCATGTCGGTCCACGGGGTCGGGCTTTGAAGCCAGGAAGGAGTACTTGGCGTTGCCGAGCGGAAGTCTTGATGATCCTCGGGTCCGAGAAGATCTTGTCGCACGGTGTCCGGGTCGGCGAACTTGTCGGTTCCGCGGTTTTGATTGTCGATATCGGACTCGGGGCTCGGCACTAGGAGATCTTGGTGTTTATGGGTTCTGTTGCTGAGGGTGAACTTTGAGTTGGGCATCGGCGACCTAGCGCGGATCTTCGGGTTCGTGTTTGGATGGTGCTGACATGATGACAAGCTTGGTGGCACCCTTGGAGTGCCCCAAACACACAAGCGGAAACTCTCTTGACTATGACACATAGCGGAAACACAACCATGGCGAAAAATGCACGCACGGGTCACAGGGGCCGGTGACGAGCAACCGGAGACGGAGCCCGGCGGCGCCGACACAAGCCAGAGAGGCGGGGCTAGGCGGCGAGGTTGCAGGGGGACACCGCGGCGGAGGAACGACGGCGAGGGCGCGGGCCGGTGGTGGAACGGTGGTTGGGTGGCGGGGCGAGCGGTGGCCGGGGAACACGGCGGTGGCGAGGTCGGTCCCTGGGCGGCGCTTGAGGTCGGTGATGCGTGGGCGCGGGCCCTGCTGACGGAGGCGGGAGGAGGTCGCGCCTCCGGGCGGCATGGCTACTTGACGGGGAGGCGGGGAAGGGCGGCCGCGCGCCGGAACGGGCATGGCGGCGCTGGAGGCGGGCGGAGCGGGGGAATAAGGGAGGAGAGAGGGAGGACGCGGGAGGAGGGGTCGCGGGTTCCGGCGAGGCGGAGGCGGCTCCTGGCGACGAGGAGCTCGCAGGGGGGAGGACGCCGGCGCGGCGGAAGGCGGAGGAGGCAGGCCGCGGTCGCTGGCGGCGAGGCAAGGCTGAGGAGTTTGGGGGCGGGGAGGCGGCGACCTGAGAGGAGGCCCGCTGGCGGCGACGCTAGGCTAGGAGGTTCGGTGTCGCAGGCGGAGGCGGTGGTGGAGGGAGGCTCGAGGGAGAGATGGTGAGGAGAGAGGAGCGGGCGGGGCAGGTGGGCCAGGGGTGGGGCAGGGGTCTGTGGGGTGGGGCCGGGGAAGGTGTGGTGAGGGAGGAACCAGCGGGTGAGAGAGGTGGGGCGGGTTGGCCAGGTGGCGGTGGGGGCCCCGCCCAGGTGGGGCTGGTCGGTTGGGGGAAGTGGGGAGTGGGCCAGCAGGGTGGGACCAGGGAGTGTGGTGGTGGCTGGTGGATTGGTGAGGTGGCGGTGGGTGTGATGAGGTGGAGGGAAAGGTGAGGTGGCAAGCTTTGGTTCGTCGGGGTGAGGTGGAGGGGGTTGGGTAGACTAGGATTGGGTAAATTTAGGACTAGAAATTTTTGACTAGGGTTTTCTTTTATTTTAAAATAAATTTTGTAAATAGTTTTAGACATATAAAAGACCTGAACAGACCGATGTTTTAATTTGAAATAAAGACGGGGGCTATTTAGAAAACAAAACTAGGCGTTTCGAAAATAGTTTCAGACAAACAATGCACGATGATGACGATGCAATGCACAAAAACAACGCGATTTTCTGGTAGTGGTTTTGGCGGGATGCCACAATGAAGAAGAAGGCCTCCGGGATGATCTCCCCTCTGGCAGGGTGTCGGAAAAGATCTTCAGATCCCCCCGATCTAGTTACAATGGTGGAGGCGGCTACACACGGTTTCGTGGAATATTGATCGGGTACTTAGGGTTTAGGCATCGAGGGCTTCTTATAGGCAAAGAGGCAAGGCTGGGAGGCGTCCAGGGGGGCCACACCCTGCCCAGGCGTGGCCTAGGGTTGGCCCGCGCCTGGGGGTGTGGCCGCCCTGTGGCTCCCCTCCGTCTCTCCTATGGACTCTGTGTTCTCCTCGATAAAATATTGACTTTGGGTTTTGTCCCGTCCAATTCCGAGAATATTTCCTTACTAGCTTTTCTGGAACCAACAATAGCAGAAAACAGGCAACTGGCACTGTGGCAACTTGTTAATAGGTTAGTACCAGAAAACATATAAAAAGCACCTCAAAGTGTGGACAAAACAAAGCAAAGTAGATACTAAACAAGCATGCAACATCAAAAATTATAGATACGTTTCCGACGTATCAAGCGTCCCAAAGCTTAACTCCTGCTCGTCCACGAGTAGGTAAGTGATAAAATAATAATTTTTGAGGTGACATGCACCATCAAAACCAAGATCAAACCATTTGCAAGCATTGAAAGTTAGGATCAAAGAACCCTAAACATGAGCATGAAAGATGGAGTTCTAACAGTAAGAAAAAGTAACTAAGCATGCAACATGAAAGGATACAAACAAAGATCATGAATAACATGCATTGAAAAACGTTTGTTTGTTTCACATACAGAAAACATAGCATAGTGGCAATCAGCTTGCCCCTCATAGAGTAGCAAATAGATGCATGACACCTTCAAAGTTCATAAGAGTGACTAGATACAAATAGCACAAGATCAAGTAATATCAATAATATGCATCAATCAATATGTTTTGGGACAATGCACATAGAACTAAGAATGGCAACTATGCTCTCTTAACTGGTGCCGAAAGGTAGAAGGTGGAGACTCAATATAATAGTGGAAGAAAGGCCCTTCATAAAGGGAAGCAGTGATTTCAAGTTTTAAAAAGAGCTTCCAAAAATTATGGTACTTGTTAGCTTTCAGCCCTCATTGCCCCTAACATAAGCATCTTGAAGTGATTAAGGTTAAAGTGAACAAACTATGGAGTATATGCTTGACAAGGTATAAGTTGGCAATCTCATGTCCCTTGAATATGAGGGACGCACCTCATGCTACTCAACTCTAGTCACCTGTAAGTTCTTGCCATAGTAAGTACATGCGTATCATAGAGAACCGCCAACGGGGTACCCCTTGTACATGGTACAGGAGCTATCCCATAACCAAAATGACAAGGCAAGCAGACAATGAGCATCTCAGCGATCTTTTTATTTGCTATTTGCATAGGTTTTTATTGAGGATGCTTCACAGATTGCTCATTATGGTGATGCTGCAAGTTTCCACCATGATTAGGCATGGCTTAGGCTAGCGGCCCAGGCGTTTCCCAAACACAAAATACATAACTCCATGGACTTACAAGCTCCTTTTTTATTTCACACCGGCGACATCCATAGACAAAAGAGCATGATATCAACCGTGTACAAAGTACAAGTGCAATGTTGAAAACGTTCCCCATGATAGCATGGTTCGGCTAATTCCAACGTATAAGTGCAAGCATATACAACAAAGATGACACAATGGTTCAAGTTTATTATGGGCAAGAAAATATAAGGTGTGTCATCAAGTTTGTGAGAGCTTTAATCACTAAGTTTTCACATAACAAAATATTTTTTAATTGGAAGGTAGATGAAAACAAGAATATACTTGGAATGGTGTAACACACCATGCATAGGAGTTTATAGTGGACACTTTGGAATAAATTGGTTTGTTGGTAGTTCTAAGCATGAGTAGATCTTACTCATACAAGTGGAGGCTAGCAAAAGACTGTGAGCAACCAACTAAGAGAGCAATAATGGCCATAATCATGAAGAGCAATAAAACATTACTAATCAAAGCATAGAGTGGAACTACAATTCAAGGACTAAATGATAATATAGGCTATGGTGACTTGTTCATAGTCATAACATGGTGTGAGCATGTGCCAAGTCAACCCAAACAAAGCATCAAAGGAGAATACCACAACACTATGCTTTTCTATGCTAAAACAACACATGATTCTTTCAAGGCACACTAAGCAATCCCAATTATTTGGAACAAGTCATGCTACAGCAATAATCACTAATCATAAGGTCAAAACAACACCTAGCATAGCATGCTAAAGTCTAAGTCACGGTCAAAGCAAGATCCTCTCACACTATTCAAGCAAGAACTTTCTACTCCTTTCCAACACCAATCAACTAATTTGAAACAACACATCAAAAACAGGGGTACAAACTACTTTATTCAACCAAACTAAACAAAATAAGTGAAGCAAACAAAAACTAAGACGCTCTAAGAACAATACAACAATGCATGAAACAATAAAAAACGAAGTGTCTAGAAAGACCTGAGTTTCTTATTGATGAAGAAGGGGATGTCTTGGGCATACCAAGCTTTGACACTTGTACCTCTTGGATATTTATTGGGGTGACACCGGGTTGGCATCCCCAAGCTTGAGCTTTTATACATTCTTCATCTCATTACATCATTCTCTCTCTACACCTGAAAATTTTCCTTCATACAAAACTTCACACAATCTTTATTAGCAACATTAGTGTATTCAAAAGATAATAGACCCTTAGGTTTAGCTTTAGAACATCAAAACTTTCACTAAAAACACAAGCTACTATAGCAATTCTCTCAAAAAGCTCAATTTCCCAAAAATAACCCAAAAAGGAATCAATAAGAAGCAAATGCAAATAATGGCAGAAATCTGTCAAAATAGACCAGTAGATAGAAACCGATTTTTTGAAGACCTTCTGTTGCTCAAATCAAAACGTGGTGAACTAATGAAAGTTAGCTAACATACTTGGGGATTTATTCGTAAATTTTCAGCTCAATCCGACTTACAGAGACTCCTCACGAATTTTTATGGTGGAGGACAGAAATCTGTTTCGGAACAACAACTCCCCAAATTTTACTTCCCTCTCATTAGAGGTCATTCTTGGCACAAAAAGCAAACAAAAAAAGGATAAGGAGAGGTCATTACTGAAGTAATAACTTCCAAGACTCAACAAAACTCTTGGGTTATCTCCTAACAAGTATTTTTCTTTAACGCCTTTAAGTTAGGCACAAGAAGCAAGAAATCAAGTATTTTCAAATGAAGAAGCATTAACATCAAACTTTGCTTTCAAAGGAGGAGCAAAAAGCAACTTATCTCTCCTCATAGGGAAGTGTTTAAATACCTTCCTTGAATGGAAATTGATATTTAATGGTTCCTTCTTTCATATCAATGATGGCACCAACTGTTCTAAGAAAAGGTCTTCCCAAAGTAATAGGACAAGACGCATTGTATTTAACATCCAAAACATAGAAATCAACAGGGACATAAGAATTGTTAACCATAATGAGAACATCATTAATACTCCCCATGAGTTTCTTCTTAGCATTATCATTAAGTGGGACATCCAAATAACAATATTTTAAAGGTGGCAAATCAAGCATTTCATAAATCTTCCTAGGCATAATAGAGACACTAGAACCAAGGTCACATGAAGCTTTGAGCTGAAAGTCATTCACTTGCATATTAATAATGGGTTTCCAACTATCTTCTACTTTACTAGGAATAGAAGCTTTGTGTTTCAACTTCTCTTCCTTAATTTTAATAAGAGCATGTGTAATGTGTTTGGTGAAAGCAACATGCATATCACTAGCATCAGGACTTCTAGCAAGCTTTTGCAGGAACATAATCACTTAAGAAATATTGCAACCATCAAGATCAAAATCAAACTTAGCATCACTAGTAGTAGGCTCATTGGTCTTAGGCATTGTAGGAGGAGGAATAGGGACTTATTGTGGTTTAGTGGCATCCATATTGGCGGTGATGGTGCACACACTATTGTTTCTATCAGCTTCCCTTTCCCACTTAGCATGAAGTTCGGCTAACAGTCTAACATTTTCATCAATAGTAACTTGTATGGCATGAGTAGCAGCAAAGGTACTTTCCATGGTTTCAGGTTTAGCAGCCATTTTATTAATCAAAGAGGACTGTGCTTCAGACAAAGAGGAAATATTTTTCTCAACATTCAAAATCTTTTCCTCCACAGTCTTGTTGAAAGTGGTTTGTTTACTAATAAAGTCTTCGAGCATGACTTCAAGTTCAGAGGGGGCACTTCTAGTATTGTTTTAGGAGTTTCCATAGGTATTTCTATTATTAGGAGGATAAGTCCTATAATTGTTGTTACTACCAAAATTATTCCTATAGGCATTGTTGTTGAAATTGTTGTTTCTAATGAAGTTCACATAAACTTGTTCTTCTTGAGCAACCAAAGAGGCTAAGGGAACATTATTTGGATCTAAAGGATCTTTCCCATTAACAATCATATCCATAATGACATCCATCTTATCACTCAAAGAGGAGGTTTCTTCAATAGAATTTACCTTCTTACCATGTGGAGCTCTCTCAGTGTGCCATTCAGAGTAATTAACCATCATATTATCAAGGAGTTTTGTTGCAGCACCCAAAGTGATGGTCATAAATGTACCTCCAGCAGCTGAATCCAAGAGGTTTTTGAAGAGAAGTTCAAACCTGCATAAAAAGTCTGGATAATCATCCAAGCAGTAAGTCCATGAGTGGGACAATTCTTAAACAAAGATTTCATTCTTTCCCAAGCTTGAGCAACATGTTCATTATCAAGTTGTTTAAATTTCATAATATCACTTCTCATAGATATAATCTTAGCAGGAGGGTAGTACTTTCCAATAAAAGCATCTTTACACTTAATCCAACAATCAATACTATTTCTAGGCAAGGATAGCAACCATTCTTTAGCTTTTCCTCTCAAGGAGAAAGGAAACAACTTGAGCTTAATAATATCTCCATCTACATCCTTATACTTTTGCATCTCACAAAGTTCAACAAATTTATTGAGATGGGCAGCAGCATCATCAGAACTAGCACCAGAAAATTGCTCTCTCATCACAAGATTCAACAAAGCAGGCTTAATTTCATAAAAGGTAGCAAACGTATCTATAATTTTTGATGCTCCATGCTTGTTTTGTATCTACTTTGCTTTGCTTGTCTACACTTTGAGGTGCTTTTTACATGTTTTCTGGTACTAACCTATTAACAAGTTGCAACAGTGCCAGATGCCTGTTTTCTGCTGTTTTTGGTTTCAGAAAAGTTAGTAAAGAAATATTCTTGGAATTGGACGGGACAAATGCCAAAGTAAATTACTTTTCGTGGCGAACAAGAAGTCTAGAGGAGAGCTGGAGGGGCCAGCCAGGGGGGCCAAACCCACCCCAGGCACGGGGGAAGGTGGGCCCGCGCTTGGCTAGGGTTTGGTGGCCCTGGACGCCTCCCGGTCTCGCCCCTTCGCCTATAAGAAGCCCCCGATGCAGAAACCATGAGTACCCGATCATAAATCCACGAAACCCTCTGTAGCCGCCACCACCATCGTCCCTAGATCAGGGGGATCTGAAGTTCTTCCTAGCACCCTGCCGGAGGGGAGATCATCCCGGAGGCCTTCTCTCCGGTATGATGCGTAAGTAGTTCCACCTTGGACTATGGGTCCATGTAGTAGATAGATGGTTGTATCTCCTCCTTTGTGCTTTCATATATAGATCTTGTGAGCTCCGTCCATGATCAAGATCTAATCTATTTGTAATCATGCATGTTGTGTTTGTGGGGATCCGATGGATATTGAGATTATTATGTTGGTTTAATTAATGGTTTTGTCTTTATGATTCTATCATGTCTCTGTTGTTTGTGATCTTGCATGCTCCCCATTGCTAGTGGTTATCTTGGCCAAGTATTGCTAGTGACTCCAAGAGGGGGTATTTATGCTCGATAGTGGGTCCATTCCTCTAGTTTCCAAGGGAAGTGACAGAAATCTCTTCGGTTGTAGATGTGCTATTGCTACTAGGGAGAAAACAAAGGTCTCTTGTTCATGGAACATGTGGACTGTTTACACTACACACTTTGCTTAAAGCAGTTGTCTGTTGCTTGCAACTTAATACTGGAGAGGGTTCGGATGATAACCTGAAGGTGGACTTCTAGTCATAGATGCAGTTGGATGAAGGTCTATGTATATTGGTGTATTGCCCAATCAACCTCATAGGATCTTTCTGGCTAGTAATTGCATTGTTATGCCTTGCTCAGTTCCTGTAAATTTCCCCGTTGTAATTTGTTTACCCTTCATGCCATGTTGTTTAACTAAGGAGAGCACCTCTAGTGAACTATGGACCCCGGTCCAATCTTTACCATTGATACATCTTGCACTGTTACTTGTTTACTTGCTGCAAACCATTACCTTACACACCATACGTTTACTATTTTGTTACAGCAAACCGGTGAGCTTGAAAACCTCACTGATTCGTTGGGGCAAAGTCTTGAGTTTGTGTTGTGCAGGTCTTCGCGTTGCTTGCAACACCTGTGTGACGTTTCCTTCCTCCTACTGGTTCGATAACCTCGGTCTCAACTAAGGGAAGACTTGCTATTGTGGTCTTCACACCTTGCTCTTGGGGTTCCCAACAAGACTCCACATCAAGCACCAAGTTCTCTGGCACCACCAAGGAGTCATCAACAAGTTTTCTGGCGCTGTTGCTGGGGACTTAAAGAAGAAGAAGCTCCCTCGTCAACAGCCAGCCATCAAGTTATCTAGCACCGTTGTCAGGGAGGCTAAGGACGTCTTCACTAGCGGAGTCCTTCACTTCCTTTCTCTTTACTTTGTTTTTAGTTTGCTTAGTTTCTTTTGCTTGGTTTTGTTTGCCTCATTTAAAAAAAAACCAAAAAAAATTAGTCTAGTTTGGTTTGCTTGCTTTATTAAAAAAACACAAAAAAATTAGTTCCTGCTCTAGCTGCTGCTGCTGTTTTTGGCTTGCCCACCTTTTCCAAAATGAACTCTGCTGAGAAAACCAAGTTGTGTGACTTCACTAGCACCAACAATAATGATTTCCTAAGCACACATATTGCTCCACCTTCTCCTGATGCTACCTTTTATGAAATTAAGCCTGCCTTGTTGAATCTTGTGATGAGAGAGCAATTTTCTGGTGCTGGTTCTGATGATCCTGCTTCCCATATTAATAGCTTTGTTGAACTTTGTGAGATGCAAAAGTATAAGGATATAGATGGAGATATTATTAAGCTCGGGCTTTTTCCTTTATCCTTGAGGAGAAAAGCTAAAGAATGGTTGCTTTCTTTGCCTAAAAATAGTATTGATTCTTGGACTAAGTGCAAAGATGATTTTATTGGAAAGTACTATCCTCCTGCTAAGATTATTGCTATGAGAAGTGACATTATGAAAATTAAACAACTTGATAGTGAAAATGTCGCTCCTGCTTGGGAAAGAATGAAATCTTTGGTTAAAAATTGCCCTACTCATGGACTCACTGCTTGGATGATTATCCAGACTTTTTATGAAGGTTTGAACTTCTCCTCAAGAAACTTGTTGGATTCTGCTGCTAGAGGTACTTTTATGGGACTCACTTTGGGTTCTGCAACAAGGCTCCTTGATAATATGATGGTTAACTACTCTGAATGGCATGTTGAGAGAGCTCCAGATGCTAAGAAGGTAAATTCTGTTGAGGAAACTTCCTCTTTGAGTGAAAAGATTGATGTTATTATGGTAATGCTTGTTAATGGGAAAGCTCCTCTAGATCCTAATAGTGTTCCCTTAGCCTATTTGGTTGCTCAAGAAGAGCAAGTTGATGTGAACTTCATTAGAAACAACAATTTCAACAACAATGCCTATAAGAATAATTTTGGTAGCAACAACAATTATAGGCTTTATCCTCCTAATAATGGCAACTCCTATGGAATGTGAGACACCCGGGATCAGGGCTAAACAAATCCCAGACCTCCGTCTGACATAAGCTTAACCTTGAGCTCGAGAATATCCAGTGAAGAATCGGTAACACAACAGTGACCCTATGACACAAAATTTATTACACCAAGCTCATAACTGAGCAGAGAACCAAATTATTACAACTAGAGGTCACTAACCACAAACATCAAACAACGGAAGGCAAATTATGCTATTAAGTATAGCAAACTTAACAAATGGCCTAAGAGGCCTGAAGCATAACGATGACGTCCCAGCCCATAGATTCCAGGCTGCCGTCCGAGAACCCCAAGCTACTCCTCGGTGTCGATGTAGTACCAAACTGATCTTCAGGGAACACTTACTCTGCCAAAAGTATCAACAAAGCAAGGGTGAGTACAGGGTGTACTCCATAAGACTTATGGCTGGTGGAGTTGTTTTGCATAAAGCCATCTTTCTTTATAAAACAAGAGAGAGAAGAAGCTCGTCTAGTCAGAGTATTTTAAAAGGGGATAAGAGAGCGACATATCTGAAATATTGATCATCATATTTTGATATCCACCAAGTCATCATATGAACCCTAACTAGGATCACCCCCTCGTACCCTTGAGGAAGCATCCTTAAGCACACGTTGATCTGCCAAGTTTTACGATTAGGTTCAAGTTCTCTATGATCATCACGTCCGTTCCCAAGTCGTCCATAACTGTGGACATGGATTTCTGGAAGATTATTACCCTGGAGGGGTGTACAACTTTACCCACACGTACTAACCTTCTCTTAATGCCACTAGATAAGCCCTCTTCCTTGGAAGGCCGGCAGAGGGTGGTTAGACACGACCTTTACCTTGCTTTCGCCGAGACCATGAGTCACGCAATAAGTATGGTTCCGCCGTAACGGGTCAAATCCCGAAGCCGGTACTTAAAGATGTGAGGCGAGGTTGGTTTACCAGGGGCGCCATCAACCCCGAGCAACCCGGTCCACACTTCCCTACCTGCTATGAATGCACCTCCTTCACCTCCTTCTTTCAAAAACGTTTTCAATGCATATGTTGAATGAACGCCCAAACTATGTGACTCATGGAATCTACTAGGCAAGTTAGTCAATCAGGGGGTCCCCATAAACCCCGTGTGGTTGTACGCTCGTCTTGGTTCAAGAGGCAAGAACTCGGGTCCTAGTGGTGACGAGCATGGGACTACAAAAACCACATCCCACCGTGGCCTCCCATACAAGCCTTAGCATGTTTAACTTATATCACCTCTGATATCATCTCATCACGTTCTCATGTCATACTAGATTATTTGCGTCTGATACATCATCTAGATGGACCAGACTCAACCGCTATGCATGGCTAAGCAGGACACAGATAAAAGCTCTAGCAGTGCACACAAGCCAAACCTAGTTATGCTAGGAGCAGTGGATCAGGTAATTTAAGCTCAAAGGGAGTAATGCAACTCTATCTATCAATAAAAGACCACCGTAGAATCGTATGCATCATGGCAAGAATTGAAATGCTTTTGAAATCATAGGATTATATCATGGTGGGGCTATGCTTGCCTTTTCCAGTTGATAACAGATAAACAGATCTTCGGAGGCCTTGTACTTGACTTGGTTACAGTTGGTCAAGTATTGTTCGTCGATCTTCGATGGTCTTGATCTCGGTCTTCGATCTCGATCTCGATATCGTATTCTACCGAGAATAACCAAACACCGGAAAGAGAGGGAAACAATCAACAATGGCATCGATGCAATGCTCAAACATGGATGATGATATGACAAGTTGAATTGAATTGAAAAGTAACCCTAAGGCATGCTCGATAATTTAATCGGGGTTCCGAGGGGTGAAAACCCTAACTCGGGAAACTCCGGATGTATATGAGAGGGGTTGGTTTTGTTCTCTAATTAAAATTGTCATGAAAGTTGCTTAACGATGCATGATTATAGCTCTAATAGATAGTTCTCATTTTTCTAAACATTTTGATATATTATACATATTTTTCTGACTTACAAATCATTAGATATTGAATTTACAAGTTTATACCATTTTCTAGAATTATTAAAACAATTGGTTTATTGCATCATTATGACATCAGCTAGGGGTCAGGGTTGTTTTACACCGGGGCAGAAGCTACCCACAGCAGCTGACAGTGGGACCCCAGGCCACCTCAGCCTCCACGTGGGCAGGTGGGACCCAGAGGGGGTTTGACCAGGGACTGACCGCGACTGCTGACAACACGATGACGTCGACATGGAGTCATACCGGCGGTTGGTCTCAGATCGGTGACGGGGAGAGCAAATGGGTGCGCACGGACAAGCGGGAGCGGGTGTGCTGGATGCGGGCTAGCGCACTGAGTTGTTTAGTGGCGGCGCCCCTCCGGATTGATCGCCGGAACTACGTCGGCGGCGAGGTGCTGGGGCGGAGGCCATGAGCGCGTGGTGAGGGGGAGATACAAGGGGAGGGAGAGAGAATGAAGGGTACTAGGAGAATCACCAGCTTACCGTGAAGCTCACAGAGCGGTCGTCGAGTTCGGGGGCGGCCGGAATCACCCGTGGAGACGGCGGCCGGAGTTCGGACAGGAGGTGACAATTGAGGCGCCTGAAAACCTCCCGGCTTGCGATTCTTGGGGTAAACAATAGAGGAGATCAAGGCGGTAACAGTAGCATGCGCTATGGAGCTCGGGGCTACCAGTAATGGTGGGGCACCAGCGAGGTTGGAGTCTAGGGTTTGGGCTCTGTGTGGGCGAACGCTAGAGAGAGAGGGGCCGAGAGAAGAGGATAGGGAAAGAGAGGAGAGACGTGCGGTCTTCTGCGCATCCTCGGGTAGTCATCGGGTCCAGGGGCGGCAACGGCGACGTGGCGGTCGGCGAACCGGAAGAAGGCACGCAGCTGTCTTCTCGCGGTCCTTCTATCTCGAGGAGGAAGAAAAGAAAAGAGGGGCGAAGGGGTATGCGGGCCAGGGTTGGGCTGCTGCTGGGTCGAGTTGGTCTGAAGGGAGCTGCGCGCGGCGGTAGGGAGAGAAGGCGAGAGGGAGAGAGGCGACCTGGGCTAGACCTGGAATGGTCCGGCTCTGTTTTTTTAAGAAAACCTTTTTCCTTTTTGGTTTTCTCATTTTTCATTTGCAAAACTATTTGAAATCTGTTTTAAATAGTTTTCAAAATATAAGAGGCCTGGTAAAATATCTGAAAACACTAAGGGGCCTTTATAACAATTTGGCTCCACATATTTTGATAGTTTTCGAAATTCAAACCATTTTGAGTTGATTTGAGAGAGCGAGGGAAACTAGGGTTTAGGGTTTTACTTTATTTCTTAATGCATTGATTTTTAAATGATGCTCATGATGCACAAACAAAACCCTAATTAAGGATTAACTAAAACTGGGGTGTTACATGGAATCTCATACAATAATGCTAGAAGTGCCCCCTCTGAACTTGAAGTCATGCTCAAAGACTTTATTAGTAAACAAGACACTTTCAATAAGACTATATAGGAAAAGCTTTTAACAGTTGAGAAAAATATATCCTCTTTGTCTGAAACTCAAACTTTCTTGGTTAATAAAATGGCTGCTAAACCTGAAACTATGATCAAGATCTAATCTATTTGTAATCATGCATGTTGTGTTTGCGGAGATCCCATGGACATTGAGATTATTATGTTGTTTTGATTAATGGTTTTGTCTTTATGATTCTATCATGTCTGTGTTGTTTGTGATCTTGCATGCTCTCCGTTGCTAGTGGTTATCTTGGCCAAGTAGTTGCTAGTGACTCCAAGAGGGAGTATTTATGCTCGATAGTGGGTTCATGCCTCTAGTTTCCAAGGGAAGTGACAGAAATCTCTTCGGTTGTAGATGTGTTGTTGCTACTAGGGAGAAAACAACGGTCTCTTGTTCATGGAACATGTGGACTGTTTACCTTACACACTTTGCTTAAAGCAGTTGTCTGTTGTTTGCAACTTAATACTAGAGGGGGTTTGGATGATAACCTAAAGGTGGACTTTTAGTCATAGATGCAGTTGGATGACGGTCTATGTATATTGTTGTATTTCCCAATCAACCTCATAGGATCTTTCTGGCTAGTAATTGCATTGTTATGCCTTGCTCAGTTCATGTCAATTGCCCCGCTGTAATTTGTTTTCCCTTCATGCCATGTTGTTTACCTAAGGAGAGCACCTCTAGTGAACTATGGACCCCGGTCCAATCTTTACCATTGATACATCTTGCACTGTTACTTGTTTACTTGCTGTAAACCATTACCTTACACACCATACGTTTACTATTTTGTTACAGCAAACCAGTGAGCTTGAAAACCTCACCGATTCGTTGGGGCAAAGTCTTGAGTTTGTGTTGTGCAGGTCTCCGCGTTGCTTGCAACACCTGTGTGATGTTTCCTTCCTCCTACTAGTTTGATAACCTCGGCCTCAACTGAGGGAAGACTTGCTATTGTGGTCTTCACACCTTGCTCTTGGGGTTCCCAACAAGACTCCACATCAAGCACCAAGTTCTTTGGCGCCACCAAGGAGTCATCATGGAGCAATAGGAGTGCTTAGAAAATCATTGTTTTTTGTGCTAGTGAAGTCACACAACTTGGTGTTCTCAGCAGAGTTCATTTTGGCAAAAGTGGAGCAAGACAAAATAGCAGAAACTAGAGCAGAGACTAATTTTTTTGTGTTTTTGATAAGAGAAAGCAAACCAAACTAAATTAATTTTTTGGAGTTTTTGATAAAAAGAGGCAAACAAAACCAAACAAAATAAACTAAGAAAACTAAAAACAAAGTAAAGAGAAAGGTTGTGGAGGACTCCCGTTGTGAAGACGTCCTTAGCCTCCCCGGCAACGGCGCCAGAAAATCTTCATAGCGTTGCGTCAACGTGGGAGCGCTTCGTCGGGAAACCCCAAGAGCAAGGTGTGATGCAACATAGCAGCAAGTCTTCCCTCAGTAAGAAACAAAGGTTATAGAACCATTAGGAGAAAGGAAACGTCTCAAAGGTGTTGCAAGCAACTTGGAAACCTGCACAACCCAAACTCAAGACTTTGCCCCAATGAACAGTGAGGTTGTCAATCTCACCGATTGCTGTAACAAAGGATTAACTGTATGGTGTGGAAGGTGAAAGTGGTTTGCAGAAAGTAAACAGTAACACTGGAAGATGTATCAATGGTAAAGATTGAACCGGGGTCCATAGTTTACTAGAGGAGTTCTCCTTAGATAAACAAACATGACATGCTGGGTAAACAAATTACAGCAGGGCAATTGACAAGACTGAGCAAGGCATAACAATGCAATACTAGACATAAAGATCCTATGAGATTCGATTGGGCAATACAACAAGATACATAGACCGCCATCCAACTGCATCTATGACTAGAAGTCCACCTTTGGGTTATCATCCGAACCCCCTCCAGTATTAAGTTGCAAGCAACAGACAACTGCTTTAAGCAAAGTGTGTAAGGTAAACAATCCACTTGTTCATGAACAAGAGACCGTTGTTTTCTCCCTAGTGGCAATAGCATATCTACAACCTTAGAGATTTTGGTCACCTCCCTTGATTAAATAGAGGCATGAACCCACTATCGAGCATAAATACCCCCTCTTGGAGTCACTAGCAACTACTTGGCCAAGATAGCTACCAACAACGGAGAGCATGCAAGATCACAAACAACACAGACATGATAGAATCAAATAGACAAAACCATTCATCAATCTAACATAGTAATCTCAATATCCATCGGATCCCCGCAACCTCAACATGCATGATTACAAATAGATGAGATCTTGATCATGAACGGAGCTCACAAGATCTAGACATGAAAGCACAAAGGAGGAGATACAACCATCTAGCTACTAAATGGACCTGTAGCCAAGGTGGAACTCCTCACGCTTCATGCCGGAGGCTGGCATGATGAAGAAGAAGGCCTCCGGGATGATCTCCCCTCCGGCAGGGTGCCGGGAAGAGTTTTAGATCCCCCCCCCCCGATCTAGGGACGATGGTGGCGGCGGCTACAGACGGTTTTGTGGAATATTGATCGGATACTTAGGGTTTAGGCATCGGGGGCTTCTTATAGGCGAAGAGGCGAGGCTGGGAGGCGGCCAGGGGGCCCACACCCTGCCCAGGAGTGGCCTAGGGTGGGCCCACGCCTGGGGGGTGCGGCCGCCCTGTGGCTCCCTCCGTCTCTCCTCTGGACTCCGTGTTCTCCTCGATAAAATATTGAATTTGGCTTTTGTCCCGTCCAATTCCGAGAATATTTCCTAGCTTTTGTGGAACCAAAAACAGTAGAAAACAGACAACTGGCACCGTGGCAACTTGTTAATAGGTTAGTACCAGAAACATGTAAAAAGCACCTCAATGTGTGGACAAAGCAAAGTAGATACTAAACAAACATGTAACATAAAAAAATATAGATACGTTTCCGACGTATCAATGTGTTCTGTCAAGATCATGACGAATACGATGGAAAATAGACTAAATAATGATGGGTTATGTGGGTCATGAGTATCATGGCCAGATTGATTATGTCGACGAGTAGAGTGATTGACCATGCCTGCTGTGGTCCATTCAGCGTCTTGATCTGATTGCCAGAGACGGAGTTCTCTTTGCCAATTCAGCCACCACGTCCCCATAGATGAAAATAGCACTTAAATTGTTGGCATGCAAAAGATCTCATATTATGAATAAGGAAGACCACAGATTTAGAGCAGACAACAAATTTGAAAACCCAATCAGATAAGTGTTCAAGATCGATCTCATCATAGGCAACCCCAAAGGATGCAGACAGAGCAAGACTTGCGCTGAGTTCATTCAAACGAAATGTAGCACATCCAAACGAGAAAACCAGGAAGAATCAATTGGATGCAGAGACGGGACTAACCGAGGTGGAAAAGAGGTCACGGCCCTTTGCACGAAATCAGTGGCCAAATGAGAAATCTAGAGAGTGGGTGATGGAGGAGGGATCATTGAAGGGATCCATCCCATGAGCACTTAGAGAAACCATCAGAGAGTAGATCAATCAAAGGTGGAGTCGCCATCGCCATGGTGGTCGCCAGAGCTAGGTGGAGTCGCCATATTAAACACACCAATTGAGATATTCTCTAAGGCACTTTTTCTTAGAGAATCCCCCTCTCTCTCGTTGCCTTTGCGGTGGCACGGTCCCAGAGAAGGATTGTACACGCAAAGCCAACACCGCTGCGACACGCCGTTGTGCTGCAGGGATTTTGGCCAGGAGTTCTACTTCCACAACTTCGGAGGAGATCAGAGCCGGGGAGCCGTTGTCTTGCACCGTATGTGTGCGATAACTCGGAGGGATCTACCAATAGTAGCGACCTGGCCATCGTGCAAGTACCTAGACAAGTGGTGATGTGCGAGGAGCTGCGTGACCTTAAGATCGTAGGGTACGAATACATCATCCACGCTCCCGCATGAGTTTAACGCGCTTACGGTCTACAAAGGTATGTTACCATTATCTTCCTTCGTTACTGCATTATTTCTTAGATAGATCCCGGCATTAGGGTGTTCCAACATAGTAAAAAAAAATTTCACGAAACCCCTTCAGTCACTACATCCTTGTCTCCACTGGTTTATCTCCTAGGTCACAGCCATGTCGCAGAGCTGCGATTCAGCGGGGATTGTGTACGTACTCAGCTGTAGACCTATTAGTTTGTGTCTATCTGGTTTAGTTCTACTCGAAGGCAACAAACTTGCAAAGAAAATCATCAAACGTATGGAGCTCCATCCTGCAGGCGATGTTGTGGTCAGCTCCGACAGTCCTGCAATGATGGCACAATCTTTGCCATGGAAAAATAAAAAATAACAATAAACTATTTATGCCCTGTAAATTATAGAATATATATATTAACAATTAAGATTTGATTTGTACCTTCAACACCAAGGAAGTACATGAAAGAGACATTCACAAAAACAAGACAGTACACTAGTGGAAACGAGGTCTTTTGTTGATCCCGAAAAGGGGCTCTAACACCGGTTCTTTTACGAACCGGTGTTAAAGGGGGGGCGTACCAGTGTGGCCCCTGTGGCAAAAAAGGAGCCCCCCCTTTAACACCGGTTCGTGCCACGAACCGGTGTTAAAGGTCCCTGCACCAGTGGCCCGCGCACCCCCCCCTTTAACACCGGTTCGTGGCATGAACCGGTGTTAAAGGGGGGGGCTATATAAGACACCACCCCAGCCCACACACACCCCACTCTTCCATTCTTTCACATTTTGGAGCCTAGCAAGAGGGTGTGAAGAGTGCTAGTTTGTGTTTTTTTCATATGCACTAGAGGTGTTCGGTGAAATGCCCGAGAGCTCAAAATAAGCTTTCTTGTTGCTCTTTCCGTCTCGGTCGAGGTCGGCAACTATAGTTTCATGTGTCATTGATGTACTATATATATATAAATGGTCATCTCCCTATTATTTTTTGATATATACTACATATTAATGCAGATGAATCGGCAATGGATGTACGGTGACCGCCGCACTTCCGAGTACATTACGGGCCTCCAAAATTTCATCGTTGTGGCTAATGCAAACCGTGGTCACAATGGTTTTATGTGCTGTCCGTGTGTTCACTGTCAGAACAAGAAAGACTACTCAAATACCAGAACCATTCACGCCCACCTGCTTCGATCCGGTTTCATGCCCAGCTATAATTGTTGGACCAAGCACGGAGAAAAAGGGGTTGTGATGGAAGACAACGAAGAAGAAGAGGATGATGAAAACTATCATAATATGTATCCTGAATATGATGATAATGCAATGGAGGTAGATAATGAAGATCAAGAGGGAGCAGATGGGCCCGCTGATGACGATCTTGGTCGGGCCATTACTGATGCAAAGGAAGAATGTGAAACTGAAAAGGAGAAGGAGAAGCTAGAGCAGATGTTAAAGGATCACAAAACATTGTTGTATCCAACTTGCGAAGATGGCCACAAAAAGCTAGGTGCCACACTGGATTTGCTGCAATGGAAGGCAGAGAATGGTGTGACTGACAGCGCATTTTCAAAGTTGTTGGTAAAAATGAAGAATCTTCTTCCAAGAAATAATGAGTTGCCTGACAGTACATACCAAGCAAAGAAGGTTGTCTGCCCTCTAGGATTAGACGTGCAGAAGATACATGCCTGCATTAATGACTGCATCCTCTACCGCGGTGAGAAGTACGAGAATTTGGATGCATGCCCGGTATGCACTGCACTGCGGTATAAGATCAGACGAGACGATCCTGGCGATGTTGAGGGCGAGGCCCCTAGGAAGAAGGTTCCCGCCAAGGTTATGTGGTATGCTCCTATAATACCACGGTTAAAACGTCTCTTCAGAAATAAAGAGCATGCCAAGTTGTTGCGATGGCACATGGAAGACCGTAAGAAAGACGCGATGTTGAGACACCCCGCTGATGGGTCACAGTGGAGAAAAGTCGAGCGAGAGTACCCGGACTTCGCACGTGACGCAAGGAACTTAAGGTTTGGTCTAAGTACAGACGGCATGAATCCTTTTGGTGAGCAGAGCTGCAGTCACAGCACCTGGCCTGTGACCCTATGTATCTATAACCTTCCTCCTTGGTTGTGTATGAAGAGGAAGTTCATTATGATGCCAGTGCTCATCCGAGGCCCGAGGCAACCCGGCAACGACATTGATGTGTACCTAAGGCCATTAGTTGAAGAACTTTTACAGCTGTGGGCCAAACCAGATGTACGTATGTGGGATGAGCACAAAGGGGAGCCATTTGACCTATGAGCATTGCTTTTCGTAACCATCAATGATTGACCTGCTCTTAGTAACATTTCAGGGCAGACAAACAAGGGATACAATGCATGCACACACTGTTTAGATGATACTGAAAGTGTATATTTGGATAAATGTAAGAAGGTTGTGTACCTAGGGTATCACCGATTTCTTCCGAACCTGCATCCAGTAAGAAAGAAAGGCAAGCATTTCAAATGTCTGGGAGAACCCCGGAGGAAGCCTGTCCTCCGTACCGGTGAGGAGGTATTTGGTATGGTCAAGGACCTAGAAGTAATCTTTGGAAAAGGTCCTGGCAGTCTATCTGTTCCGAATGACGATGCCGGACACGCGCCCATGTGGAAGAAGCAATCTGGAAAGTCTTAGAGGTCCGCTCTTCAATCGACGTGATGCACGTGACGAAGAATGTTTGCGTGAACCTGCTAGGCTTTCTAGGAGTGTATGGGAAGACAAAAGATACACCGGAAGCACGACAGGACCAGCAACGTCTGAAGGCCCCTGAAGAGCCTATGCATCCTGAGAACGAGAAGGGTAAACGATGCCACTTAACTCCTGCCAGCTACACTCTTACCAAAGCAGAGAAGGAAATCTTTTTTGAATGTCTGAGCAGTATCAAGGTCCCGTCTGGCTTCTCGTCGAATATAAAGGGAATAATAAATATGGCAGAGAAAAAATTCCAAAACCTGAAGTCTCATGACTGCCACGTGATTATGACACAATTGCTTCCGATTGCATTGAGGGGGCTTCTACCTGAAAATGTTCGAGTACCCATTGTGAAGCTATGTGCATTCCTCAATGCAATATCTCAGAAGGTAATCGATCCAGAAAGCCTACCATGGTTACAAACAGATGTGGCCCAATGTCTTGTCAGCTTTGAGTTGGTGTTCCCACCATCCTTCTTCAATATTATGACGCATCTCCTGGTTCACCTAGTAGAAGAGATTGCCATTCTCGGTCCTGTATTTCTACACAATATGTTCCCCTTTGAGAGGTACATGGGAGTCTTAAAGAAATATGTTCATAACCGTGCTAGGCCAGAAGGAAGCATCTCCAAGGGCTATGTAACAGAGGAGGTCATTGAGTTCTGTGTTGATTTTATTCCTGACCTTAAGGCTATTGGTGTTCCAGAATCACGACATGAGGGGAGACTGCGTGGAAAAGGCACCCTAGGATGTAAAGCAATGATATGTAGGGACGGGCATTTTCTCAATCAAGCACACTACACGGTTTTACAAAGATCTATCTTGGTTGCCCCGTATATCAATGAACACAAGAATTTAATACGCCTCAAACACCCGGGGCAGTCTGATGAATGGATTATAAGTGAACACATGGCGAGTTTTGGCGGCTGGCTGTAAAGACTTCTCACGAATAACACCACTGTTGGGGATCAGCTGTACTTGTTGGCCAGGACACCGTCTTCGACTGTATGTACTTTCCAAGGGTACGAGATAAATGGGAATACATTTTACACGATAGGCCAAGATAAAAAGAGCACCAACCAAAACAGTGGTGTCCGCTTCGATGCAGCAGAAGACAATGGGCAAAAGACCACGTATTATGGGTTCATAGAGGAGATATGGGAACTTGACTATGGACCTAATTTTAAGGTCCCCTTGTTTCGATGCAAATGGGTCAAGCTAACAGGAGGAGGGGTTGAGGTAGACAAGAAGTACGGAATGACAACGGTGGATCTCAACAATCTTATGAAGAACTTAGACGAACCATTCGTCCTATCCAATGATGTGGCTCAGGTTTTCTATGTGAAGGACATGTCCTCCAGACCAAAAAAAAGAAAAAATATGCAAACGAATACATCATATGATGAGCCAAAGCATCACATAGTTCTTTCAGGGAAAAGAAACATCGTGGGAATCGAGGACAAGACAGACATGTCAGAAGATTATAATAAGTTTGATGAAATTCTGCCCTTCACAGTGAAAACTGACCCAAGCATTCCGTTAAGTAAAGAAGATGCTCCATGGTTACGTCTGAAGCGATCATAAGGAAGGACATATGCCAAGAAGTTCATGCTCATATTATGTAACTCTAGTTCATGTTTTTAATATTAATACATGTCTTGAGTGTTAGTCATGTTTTGTGGATGGACCGGGACTATGAGAAGAAGTTGTCCCGATTCGTACTTACCATTAAGATCTGATCTCCAAACGTGCGCGGTCACATATTAGGGAGTGCCTCTATGACCAGTTTCTTGGAGATGCCGGAGGACTAGGCTCCGTCGGCATCTCCCTGAAACTGGCCGTAGTGGTGTCCCTGCTCTCGAAAACCATCTTGCAGCTTTGTAACTTCTCTAACTAGATCAATACACCTGGGAGCTAACTAATTTCACATATTAGGGAGTGCCTCTATGACCAGTTTCTCGGAGATGCCGGAGGACTGGGCTCCGTCAGCATCTCCCTGAAACTGGCCGTAGTGGTGTCCCTGCCTCAAACTGGCTGGAGGACTGGACTCACAAGGATGCCTATTTATAGTACAAGCAGCTCGACATAGTGTTGACACTTACGAAATAATGTCGACACTCACCCCTATTATTAGTGCTGACTCGTGTTTTGTGCCAGATGGTGTCTACAACCGGGACTAAAGGTTCATCTTTAGTCCCGGTTGGTGTCTCCAACCGGGACTAAAGGTTCATCTTTAGTCCCGGTTGGTGACACCATCCGGGACAAGGTACACGCCGCACGACATAATGTCGACACTCACCCCTATTATTAGTGCTGACTCGTGTTTTGTCCCGGTTGGTGTCTCCAACCGGGACTAAAGGTTCATCTTTAGTCCCGGTTGGTGACACCATCCGGGACAAGGTACACGCCGCACGACATAATGTCGACACTCACCTCTATTATTAGTGCTGACTCGTGTTTTGTCCCGGTTGGTGTCTCCAACCGGGACTAAAGGTTCATCTTTAGTCCCGGTTGGTGTCTCCAACCGGGAATAAAGGTTCATCCCGCCATTTTTTCCCGCCATTTTTCTTCCCGCCAGTTCTTCCCTCCAGTTCTTCCCGCTAGTTCACTATATATATATGTAGGGGGTTGGCCTCCATTGTCATTGCACATCTCTAGACTCATATCTGCAACCTCATCACTCTTTCCCATGGCTTCCACCGTAGCACTAACCCCCAGGGAGGCGGAGGCGCTTTGCGCCTCGAACTACCCCTGCCCGCCGGGCTACTGTGTCCCCGTCGGCTGGATGCTGAGCGTCGGAGGCGTGCCGGTTCCTCCTGTCCCTCTAGGTGTGGCGCGCCGGATGGCCATCACGAACCACTACTACTTCGAGCTCACGCCGAAGCAGCGGAGGAATCCCAGATGGAATCCCGACTATTTCCCTACTTGGGAAGCCTTCTTCGTGGATCGGCATGAGAGGGCGCTCGCCAGGCACGAGGAGAACGGCCCACCTCCTCCTAACTTCAACGAGGCCGGCCGTCGGCTATGGTGGCGCGGTCGGACTCTCCAGAGCGTCATGGCCTATGACACTGCCACCGACTCTAACCCCCGTCTGCGCTACCCTCAAGTCCAGCCCACGCGCTACCCTCAAGTCCAGCCCACGCGTACTCTCCAGAGTTTCAATTACGGCGACCCCGACGACGACAACGATGATGGCGGCGGCGAGTACGACGACTACAGTGGCGAGTATTACAGGTGTAGGCAGGAGCATGACTGAATCACTCCAACATTCCGAAACAAGTTCGGCCGATTGTTACTTAATCTGGCCATGTATCTTAATTTTCTGTTCTTTTATGTATCTTAATTTTCAGTTCCAGTTCGGCCGATTGTTACTTAATCTGGCCATGTATCTTAATTTTCAGTTCTTTTATGTATCTTAATTTTCAGTTCCAGTTCGGCTTTATGTAACTGTCTCAAAATGACCTATCTCATTCGAGGTTTCTTGGCTTTCGGGTCAAATGACCAATGTTATGGCTAGAATCAAGGCATAGTTTGTGATAATATGGCCATATTGTGCATACATGTGCATCATGGCATGGCAAACAATGTTGCAAGAGGAAGTTTTCCTTTTTATCGCACCAAAAAGGCATTTTCCATTTTCCGAGCATAAAAACGGACGGTTTTGTGAAGCAACCACCAAATGGCTAATTCAAAAAACCACCAACACATTTTACAAAAATACTAGACCACCTTATATGCACAATGTACCAACAGGGGGATCTGAAACTTTTTCGTCCACCTCTGGTGAAAAAGACAAATTCCTACCGAATCGGTAGGAAGTGGGTCACATATGAACTACAAGTACATGATACGATGCTCATGATTTTTTACAAAAATCATTTTTAGGTTCACAATATGCTATTTTATCAAAAAACAATGCAAGTTGAGCGAGGCTTGGTGAGATTCAAGTGTATACAAAAGATGCGACATTTAAATATCCAATCAATTCAAAAATGTTAATACAAAAGATGTGGCATTAAAATATGATTTGATCTAATAAAAATCATTTTTTAGATGCTTAATATTTCTTATGTTCAAAGTTTTAGGATTTAACAATTTATTTTTGTTTGAATTGAATAATCAAAATTTATATGTAAGTGTTTTAATTATTTTAAAAAATTTCATGTAAAGTAAATATAAAATGATTTACATGAATGGATAGATATTATTTTTCTGAAAATTATGATATATTATTCATATTTTTCTGAGTTGAAATGAAAAAGATATGAATTTTCTAAATTCATATCATATTTTTTGAATTAAAAAAGCCCCTTTAATGCATGAAATAAATGCCCCCCTTTAACACCGGTTCCAGATAGGAACCGGTGTTAAAGGGGGGGGGCATTTATTTCGTTTCCCACGCGCACCCCCCCCCTTTAACACCGGTTCGGGGCTGGAACCGGTGTTAAAGGGGGGGGTAATAAATACGCGCGCGAAACGAATTCCCCCCCTTTAACACCGGTTCCTGTCTGGAACCGGTGTTAAAGGGGGGGTATTAAATGCGCCCCTTCGCTCCTTTCTTCCCCCCAGAGCCAGATCGCGCCACCGCCCAGAGCCCCAAACCCCTCGCCGTCGTCCTCGCCACCGAAGCCCTCCAGCCCTCGCCGTCGCCGCCCTCGCCACCGCGTGCGCGCCACGGCCACCGCGCGCGCGCCACCGAAGCCGACGACCGCCACGGCCACCACGCGCGCGCCACCGAATCCGACGACGACGCCGGCGCCTACAAGAACCCCGACGCCGTGGTGAGCTAGCGGACCGCGCCTGGTCGTCCCCTCTGTTTCCTCCCCTTCTCTGTTTCGTCGCCGGCGCCCCCCTTTGCAGGCTGCGCTCTGCCATGTCGCCGACCGCCTCTGTCCGCCGTTGCAGCTGCCCGTCGTCGCCGTGCTCGCCCGTTGCCTCCCCGTGCTCGCCCCCATGCTCGCCCCCGTGCTCGCCCGTGCCTCCCCGTGCTCGCCCCCGAGCAGTTCCTCGCCGGAGCCGGCCTCCCCACGCGAGCTCTCTCGCGAGCGCGTCCACGGATTGGGGCCCTCCGAACAGATGTACCAAGATGAAATCGAACCCCTCCGAACAGATGTACCAAGATGAAATCGAACAAGCTTTGTAGAAAGTATGATTTCAAACCATTGTACTTATTAGTAGTAACCTGGCCTCCTCTTTCGAACAACGCCCGTTTTAGGTAGACCGCATCACGCTACCTCGTGCTCCCTAGGTCGCTCTCCAATGCCGCCAGCCTCCGGTCAGCCACTGTAGCTAGCCCCTCTCATATGCATCCGGGATTTCTCCGAATTAGGGTTTGGACCCCTCGGAACTCGTTTAAAATGATCAAGCATCCTTAGGGTTTTAATTTCATTTGTGTATTTTTGTATGAATAATATGTATATTTGTCTATGAATCCAAGTCCACTTGAATGTTTACACTCTTACTCTAGATAATATTATTGTTTTAGAAACTATGGATCCACTTAGTAGAAACCTTGAAGAAGAAGAAATAATGGAGAACATTATTGATGAGGACACCTCACAATATCTGAACTTGGAGGGACATGATGAAGACAGCTCAAGTACTAGTCATGGAGAAGATGAAGACTCCGGTGAACGCAATTTAATGGTTACAAAGTCCGGCGAGGTATATGCATTGATTAAGCCTCTGCTGACTTCCACAAACAATCTTCTTCTACATGTATTAATTAACGCTTCTTTCTTCTTTTAGCCCTCTGGATCGACCAGCCAGCAACCATCTTCTTCTACGAAAAAGAGCAAGAGAGGTGCGAGCCAGCGGTTGAAAGATCGTGCAAAGTTCACGATCGAAGCAGTCCGTGTTGATGGCAGGCCGATGGAGCCCAAGAAGGCCGCAGAAAAATTTGTACGTCAGGCTGGAGTTCTTGTTAGGGACCAAATCCCAATCACAATTGAAAATTGGAATAAGCCAAAGAAGGGCGACGGTACCTTTGTCGATGACAGATCCAAAGAAACGCTTTGGAATTCGTTGTTGGTAAATTTCACCCTTCCGCCAGAGGAGGATGAAAACAACCCGGTTATAAAGGAAAAGGTCAAAGAGTGGACTCTAAAGAAGATGGCTGATGCTTTCCGCAACTGGAAGACAAAATTGAACAAATTTGTCAAATCTGGCGAGACTCCAAATTTCGAAGACGCATATTATGCGAAGATAAGACCTCACTGGCCCGAATTTGAGACATATAAAAAAAGTGCTATAGCTAAAAAGAGGTCAAAAACCAATACGCTTAATGCCCTGAAGAAGGAATATCACCAGAGGACGGGGTCAGGTGGCTACATATCTCAGAGGCCTAAGTGGGAGGAAGCTGAGAAGGCCCTGCGCGAGAGAGGGATCACACCCCAGACAGATGGGTGGGACCTACGTGCAAAGACTTGGTTCTACGGAATCGGGGCAAGGTTGGACCCAGAAACAGGATTGTGTATCTTCCCAACCATCCTTGCCAAACCCGTCACTGAACTCATCACGGCATACGAGGAAACATCCGCCAGGACCTTCCATCCCGACAGAGAGAATGACCAGCTCACACGCGCCATCGGTAAAAAAGAACACCCTGGACATGCACGAGGCACAGGGGGTATGACGTGGAAGGATGGGTTTGCCGACTGGAGCGACTCTTACAGATGGCGCGGTAGAAAAGAAAAAGAGCGTACAGAGCGGATGACACAGATAGAACATGCACTTGCGGCGCTGCAGGCACAAGTGAATGCACAACAGAGCCATCAAGCTACCGGCCCATCTCAGCGGCACGAAGAGCCTGCATTGGAAGCTGCCCGCGGCCCAGACTCTGCGCGGAAAAGCAGTGTGGCTTCCACGGAGAACGTGCAGCCCACGCTTGAAATGACGGGTCCTCGATACCCCGTGGATGAGATCACGGAGAGCAAACACGCTGAGCTGCATGTGAGATTAATGGGCTTATCCATTAAGGTGGCTGTCGGCTATGCCTTACCTCCTGTAGCTGGTGGAACTTACCACTGCCGACCGATTCCAGATGGCTATGCTATTGTCGGGGTGGATGAGGTTGTGAAGGAATATGAGGAAGCACAGCTTGACCATGCTACAGGTGAAGGGGAAACTCAACTCAAATTTGCAGTGAAAACAACCATTCTTTGGAAGAAGGAACACATTGTGCTTCCAAATTGGAGGTCACTGGCACCCCCGCCGTCTCCGCAGCGTCAGCAGTCTGAGCCGCTTCAGCTATCTCCTGCGCGGCAGCCATCTCCGGCGCGGCAGCCATCTCCGGCCCGTCAGCCATCTCATGCACGGCAGCCATCTCCGGCCCGTCAGCCATCTCCGGTGCTTCAGCCATCTCCTCAGCGTAAGCGGAAGAGCACTGCCACGAGGAGCATCAGTAGCACTGCCACAAAGAAATCCGCAGGAAACCGTACGCCAAAGAGTTCAAAAAACTACGTCCCGCAGCCTTCCGCCAAGCCATTGCCGGTTTTACCGTGGAATCGCAGCGACGAGGAGACCAATAGGATCTCGGAAGAATAGGTCAAGAAATTCTTTGCACCTAGACGGGCCGAGCCAAAGGAGAAAATAGATCCGGCGGTGGTGGAGAAGTTTTACAATAATCTTTTGAAACCTGAAACCCCACTTGTGCCGGACTACGAGCGCTAGATTTTGAAGGCGGATGCAAGGCGCCGTAGGGAGACTGAAAGTAGCAGTCGTGAGGCACCCCAGAAAACAGTTCCCATGCTCGGAGAGCAGGAAAACCAATCATGTGCCCCGCTCCAAATGTTCGACACACGAGACGCTCCTCCCGTAAATGATTACGAGGCAGAGCTACAAAGAAAGGCCAATGAGATGGGGATGACTTACATTGCATACTTGAACGTCATGGGAGACAACTTGCCCAAATGCGATGCCAACCCCATACATCCATGGAAGTATGGGAAGAATCTCGTCAAGAAAGAGGAGCTCGAGACTCTACCAACAAAGATGCGAAAATTGCACAAGTGGTACCTTCATTTCTGCAAGACGAGAAAGGTAGAATGGATCACGGCGCATATAAGAGATGATATTTTCTTCTGCGGAGATGACGCGATTGACTTCAACATTCAAGACTTGCATTTCTATTCAATCAGAAGGAACTCGACAAAGCTGCCATCAGCCTTTATTGTGTGTAAGTACTATTTCTATAATTTATATCTCATCTCATTCACTTTATTAATTGCATGTATATATATATATGCTCACCATATATGTATATACTATTATGCAGGAAAAAGGTTATGGAATGCAGGAAAGGAGGCCCTTTTGACATTGGGTTCGTTGACCCAATTAGAGTTCATGAAGAAGTGGTAGAAACCAAACCCGGTCAAACAGAAGATTACTTGCTAACGTCTTTACTGAGACAACAAACCAAAAGGGAAATACTATTGCCTTACAACTTCTCGTGAGTACTGTTACCCTCTCTCTTGTACACATTCTATTTCAGCTTACTCGATGTTAAGTGTAACTGATGATGAGTTATGCGTGCGTAGGTTCCACTTTATTCTGCTAGTCATTCAACCCGACTCAGGAAAAGTCCTTGTCATGGACTCGTTACGAAAAGAAAAAGAGATATGGGCAAACTTTAGAGAGATGCTCCAGAGGTAATTTCAATCATATTATCGCACTAGATCGGCAACTTTCGTGACAATAAGTAATTAATTACTCCTTTATCCATTTTCTTTGTCGGACAGGGTTTGGAAAAGGTTCACGGGCAGGGCCGTGGGTGAATGGTCAGAAGAACTAAAATTTGTAGACCAAAATGTAAGTAATACTAGCTAGCTTCCAATTCCATTATATCATGCTTTATTGATTATTATTTTGATTGAACTCTCTATTCTCGTAAAGTGCGCGCATTAGGGACACGGCAATAACTTATGTGGGTACTATGTTTGCGAATTCATTCGCAACACGATATGTGCGACGGGCCAAGCCGCACTAGAACAACTTAGAGTAAGTAAACAAAGTCCACAACATTATTTTATTACCATCAATTGTGTTGAGTTTTATTCTTATATATATATTGACGGCCCATTCTTCATATATATTCAGATCGAACGGATGCGGGACCAACTCCTACCATTTGAACGCATACGAGCCATTCAAGAGGAATTGGCGGGGTTCATACTTGATGAGGTCGTCACGCCTGGCGGAGAACTCTTTAGATATCCACCAAAATGAACGATGGCGATGTATGTGCCGATGACGATGTATGTGCCGATGACGATGTTTGTGTATAATAATAGTTGCTTAATTATTCATGTACTCGTATGTACCGATGACTATTTATGTGTATACCGCTCCCGATCGATTCCCCCTCGCTCCCCCCCCCTCCCACAGAAATACGCCCAGAACGGGGCAGAGGCAGAAGTCTGCCGCGGCAGAGATTTAGGCCGTTTTCCTGCCGCGGCAGAACTCTGCCGCGGCAGGAAAACGGCCTAAATCTCTTCCGCGGCAGAAGAACCTTTAACACCGGTTGCAGATACGAACCGGTGTTAAAGGGGGGGCCTGAGGCCTGCGGCAGCCCCACGTGCGCCACCCTTTAACACCGGTTCGTATAAGAACCGGTGTTAAAGGCCCCCCCCTCTAACACCGAACCCTCAACAGCGGTTGGGGAACCGCTGTTAGAGGGCCCTCCCAACCGGAGTTAAAGGGGGGGGCTGCACTAGTGGTACCTGTAGCACCCCGGTTAAAATCCACTACTAGAAAATCGCGTGTTAACTAATACTTTGTGCATCGCCATGTCATCATGCATGATTTATCTAAAACTATTTTCAAAAAAGCCTATTTTTGTTTTCTAAAACTACCCTTCTTTTATTTCGAAACAAAGTCTCATAATTATCTGCTAAACTATTTGACTAAAAATTATTTGCTAAAAAGATTTAAAACAAAACAAAACAAATAAATATTTTACAAAATAATAAACCTAAAACCTAGACCTAAACCGGTCAGGCCCAAAGGCCCAACCGGTGGAAACCCTAATCTACCCAAACCTAACCCTAACCACCCCAGGACACCCACCCCTCCGCCGCCACTACCCAGAACACCCACGCACGCGCGCCACTCCCTCTTGCCGCACCCAACACCCCACGTGCACCCCACCTCCCTCGTCCATTCCCAGTCCTAACCCGACTCAGCGTGAGTTGCCCACCCCCTCTGGACGCTGACCCCGTCTCCCCCGCGGGTCCCACCCCTCCTCGCGATTCCCCAAGCCGCTCTCTTGGCCCGCAATCCTCGTGCCTGCCCTTCCCTCCGCTCGACGGCTCCACCAGGCACTCCCCCGATCGCGATCCCCTTCTCCCGAGCCGCCGCTCGCCCACTCTCCTCCCCGAAGTGGCTTCCCTTCCTTCCCTGCGTCCACCTCCCTGGAAAGCCCATCGTCGGAGCCCTTCCCCTCCTCCTCTGGCCGCCTACCCCGCCTCCCCATTGGCACACCCTCCTCTGCCTGTCTCCGCCGCTAGCAGACGTCCTCTGCCAGGCTCGTCCTCGAGCTTCCCTCGTCGGCCGTCGCTCACGCATGTGTGGCTCTGTCGCCCTCCCCAAGTTCTCCATGCTCGTCTGCCCTAGCGACCGCAGAGACGACGCCGGCCCGCCAGAGCTTCTTCCTGGCCTTCCCGTCTCCCTCCTGCCGTCCTCCTCTCGCCTCTCGTGGCCGACCGCCGACCCTCCCCGACAGCGCCTCCTCGCGACCGCCGCTTGCCACCGCTGGCCTAAGCCCGGCCGCCGCCCAGGTCCACCCCTCCCTCTTCAACGCTCCCCGGCCCGAGCTGTCGCGACTGCGTGGTCCGGCCAGCTTCTCCACCAGCGCGGGCCTCCTCGCCGAGACGTCGCCCCTTCTTCTCTGACCCCGCGCGGCCGCGTCGAGGCCTCCCCATCGCCAGGCTCCTCATCCGCTGTCTCCGGGTGTTGCTCCGTCTGGGCCTCGCGAGTTCGTCGCCCCTTGTTTGCTTCTTGGCTGCGTGCGCGTCCTGGTTATCTTCAGTGCAGGCACAAACCGCATTCCGGTTTTGGTTGAGTTGTTGGTACAGGCAGCTACAGATCCTTGTGGCTGTGATGTATGCGTTAAGTGATTCTTCCGTGTGACCCAAAGCTGTTGTGGTAATGTTTTGTCGACAAGAACTTCTATCGGAGTCCAAACCCCGAAGACCGAACCCCGGTGTGACAAGTACCCCTTCCCGGACGCCAAGTTCGCCGAGAACCCGGACGCCAAGATCACCGACACGGAACGACAAGACCCCCTTCCCGCACCGATGCCGATGACGTCGCACGCCAAGTTCTTCACCTCGGACGCCAAGACCGACCTGATACGCGGGCCCGACAAGATCGACACCGACCAGGGCGAATCCGATGCGCCCCCGACGCCACACCAAGTCCTTCTTCCCGGAACGCCAAGCTCTTCATCTTGTATCCGACCTTCGAAGACCGATCCCGTCGAACCCTGAACCCTGAGACCGAACCCCGAACCCCGGAACCCCAAGATCTCCCGAACCCAGATGTGTGACCCTAAGCCCATATTTTTTATAAATGATATTACTTGTTGCATATAAAACTGCCATGATTGCATACATATTGTCATGTGGGTTGGGGACATTATGCCGATTCACCTTATAATTACATATGGGGCCCATATGCGGGAAAATCTAGTCGTATATTGGTCCCATTTAAATTTGAGTAGCGAACCGGTGCTATCTTCTGCCATGTTAAGACAACATTTAAATTGCGGGGTATCTAAATAACATGAACCTATTAATTAATTATCGGGACCCCGGTTCCGCTTAATATTGCCTAATTGCATCGCAGCTTTGCCATGTCATTCATCATACATGCATCATGCCCGATCTTCTGTCATAGTATTAAATAGTGCATCCGGTGTTTCTTCTAGTGTTGCTTCTTCGCGGATTAGGCCGATGAGTGGATGCGAGTGTCGACCCGACCTTCGGATGAACCTTCGGCAATGTTTTCAGGCGAGCATCTCCCCCTTTCTACCTATCTTACTTTTATAGTATTTATTCCCTCCTGTTGATCTATTGCTATCTGTGTTGCGATGCTCTAGCTTTCGTACCCGTGATATCCCTTGCAGCCTTATATTGCCTTGGACACCTCCTATTACCTGTTGTTTGGTAGATAGTTGGACCTGCGCGTCGTAGTCGCTTGCTCAAGTGCTGTTGCGTGTCGTCAAGTACCACAGTTGTTGGAGTATTGCCGTGTGTTTATTGTTGGAGATGATCAAGACTTTAATTATTGTTTAATAACTAAAATTGAAGTAGGTAAATGCAGAGGCACAGGTGGGCAATAGATGTTATTTGGTTGTTAACCGTCCACTTGTGTCCCGTAGGACCCCGAGTACTTGATACCTGTTCCTTGAATATTCGCGCTATCCACATCCGGGAGGATTATGGGACCCCCCTGAGCCAGAGCTTGATTCATTCTTATTTCTTGGGGCCACAAACTAGTTTGAGGTTTTATTTACTATCCTGTACTTATGCCATGCTTTACTGCTTTATTTAAATTGTGCGAAGTACTGCACCTGTACTGTTTAGGATCGGGACACGATTTCGCGGTATCGACAAGCCCAGTCACACTTTCGGGTTCCCAGTCGTTTACAGCCGTCCACCCAAACCTTGAGTCCGTCTCGGAGTCAGCTAACTTCGTTGCGGGTAGCTTAATGGGGTGGCCCCCTGAAATATTTCTGAATCCTGTGATTGCTTTGTCGTGAAAGCCTCGTTGGGTTTTAATTTGGTTTTTCCGAGGTTGATCGAGTGTGTGTTGCTATTTGTGCACCCCTGCAGGGTAAAACTTTCTGAAAGCCGTGTCCGCGGTTATGGACGACTTGGAGCACAGTATCTCGATCATAGACAACTATAACTAAAGTAGTGCTATAAATTTGACTTTATAATGACTAGTAATCAGCTTCACTATAATGGAATGGCTAAATAAAATTGCCAACAATTGCTTGTTTGGGTTGTCGCTTGCTACCATTGTACCTGGCTAGTAAGTATTGCAACTATAACGGAATGGCTAAATAAAAGTACCAACAACTGCTGGGTTTGGGATATCTCATGCTAATTGTATCTGACTAGTAAGTGTTGCAACTACAACGGAATGTTTAACTAAAACTGCCCACTGCTTACTATATCAGGATGACTATCTATACCTGACTAGTAATTGCTGCAACGATAACTGTATGAATAAAACTGCCAACTGTGTGAGTTCCTCGGTGGACTTCCTCGTTTGGTCTCGAGGGGGAAATACCAGGATGGGTATGTTTGATGGTAGAATCAGGTTGGTTCCGAATAGGTCTTTCTTACCCCTCTCTGATGGCCGCTAGTTGTATCGAGTCTCTATAGGTTGTTTAGTGCATGCTGCGCTGCCGCTTCAGTCCACCATACCTATGTAGGCGAGGACCGCCGAATTCTAGCCTCGCCGTGTACTGGCCTCAGTACTGACCGCTCTCTCTTTTTCCTTTGCCCTTTGGCGGCACCCCTTTTGTTTAAGCAGGTTTTGAGATCGACGTCGTTAGCAGGGTTACCCTTTCGGCTTGGCCTGGGCAGGGTTATGGACGCCATTGGTTATTCTTCAGGGCTCTTAGCTCAATTTGCATCTTGTCCTTACTCGGACGCTATATCGTTTTAAAGGTGATTTGGATCTTTGTATACTATATCTGTATTCTTGACTCTTTGAGTCGCGGTTGTATATATATGTTTTGTGGGTTCCATCGAGGACTATTGTGTAATGATATTACTTCGTATTCCACCCGCACGCAAGTGCCTGGTGGGCACCTTTGAATCGTTTCTATGCGGGTTTGGCGGGAAGCGCTGAAACTTGCATAGGGCCGATTCTGAGGGTGTTACAGTACCAAAAAAAACTTCATTGCTGAAGTCCATCACAATAGTATAACATGTAAATTAATTGGAACCAAGAATCCATCTGAGAGAACACACAACTTAAAAATCTAATTTGATCTATGAGCATTCTTCTCGGAACATTCTTTACCCTTAGACATTTACACAAATAGCCTATGTACAGACCTGCAACCTCAAAATAGATGAGCATGGTGCTGCATATCAGCTCTAGATAGAAAGATACGTTCAAGCAAGGGCATGGGGAGCAAGTCCAAGGACGAATGATATACCTATGGATGGTGCAACGACAACAAGGACATCATCCCCAAACGCGTTGCGAGCCCTCCTTCCCAAAACACCCAAAATCCTCATGGCCGGCGGACGATGATGTGTTGCACTGTTGCCGTGAGCCACCAGGCGTTCCTCGCAGTGACGTGACATCGTGCAGCACTCTGAGCTCCTCCCGGAAATGGAGACAACGCGAGCTCGGCCGTCGGAGGGACTGGTGGCGTCCGTACGCTAGGAGGGAGAGGGAATGGGATGAGGAGGTTGGGAGAGGAGGTGGGACCCGGTGTGGAGAGGATGGCGATAGGAGGAGGAGGTCGGGAGAAGAGTAAGGATGGAGGGAGGTGGCCAGGGTCGTAGAGCAGCCTCGGCGGCCGCTCGCGCGAGGAGAAGGGGTGCCCGTGCGGAAGGTGGCCAGGGTTTCAAGAGGAACGTGTTGAGCTGTGTATTTTATATTATGATGTGACACGGTAATAACTGATCTATGGCTTAGACAGATAGGAAGAGCCGATCAGATGGCCAATTAAATCGAACCAATTATACCTTTACAGATTGGGGGTGTCTCAGTTGAAACGGGCATATTTGTGGTGTGATAATTTTGATGCCACATACCTTTTAGCTAACCCATCTTTCATGCAAGAACAAAGCATGTAAAAATTAATTATCATTTAGTCACAGAAAGCTAACTATGTTCCTAGCCATTGTGATCTCACGGTTAGGTTATTTGTATTGTTTAGAACTCTCGAACCTAGCCATTGGCTGACTATATAACACGAAGGGCGAGCCGAGGCAAAGGTACCGCTTTCCACCCATCTAACCTCTTCTCAGAGCATCTCTAATAGATACTGTAAATAGGTCAAAGCTGTAATATAACTGTCAGTTTTTAGTTTGCGAAGAAAACTCTGCGTCTACTAGATCATGTAAAAGCACGAGATCCTCAAAAATGTTTAAGGGGCACTACGAGTCACAGTTGTTAATTAGGGCACTTAGAAGTGCCCATAAAAATCATCAAGTGCCTTTATTTATTTTTAATGGCATTTTTAAAAGTGTCGAATTTAATCATGACGCTAAAAATGTTAGTCGCACTTTGAAAAAAGTGCACCTAAAAATGATTTTTAGCCGCACTTTGAAAACTGGCTCAGCTCATTTTTAGCCGCACTTTGGAAACTACCTCAACCCATTTTTAGCCGCACTTTGAAAACGGCCTCAACTCATTTTTAGCCGCACTTTGGAAACTGCCTCAACCCATTTTTAGCCGCACTTTGAAAACTGCCTCAACTCATTTTTAGCCGCACTTTGGAAACTGCCTCAACCTATTTTTAGCCGCACTTCAACAATGTGGCTCTAACTATTTTTACCCGTACTTTAGCAATGTGCCTCTAACTATTTTAGGCGCACTTTAGCAATGTGCCTCTAACTATTTTTCAGACGATGAATTCACAGTAACTATTCACACCAACCATTTTCAGACGATGAATTCACAATAACTATTCACACCAACCACAATTCACAACAATAAAAACAACAATATAGCGCATTTGAACGGTAACAACCAAACTTCACAACAACAGTAGCTTTTAACCATACTTCACAATAACAGTAGCTTTTAACCATTTAAAGTAACTGTTCACAGTAACAATATAAGCGAAAATATAGCTTTTCACAACAACAATATAGTTTGTCGCAGTAACTGTTCACAGTAACTATTTAGGAAGGTCGACAATACAAAAAGGAACGCATAAGAGACACATGTGGTGGCTCACTTCCAAGTTTCTTGGACCAGGCAGTATAGGCGGAATTACTGATACCATCAAGAATGTGCCAAGAGACCACGTCAGACCAAGCAGTATAGGCCAAACCTGAAAAATCAGACCAAATTCAACATCAGAAATTTGATCACGTATATGATATGCCAGTATTTGTTTCTTCACTTAATTGGAAAATCAAAATCAAAATCAAATTCATCAATCAAACATTTCAGTTCAGTGTCGTCTCCTCAGTCTAAGTCAACTGAAGAAAATGGGTATTTGATCTTTTTTTTTGTATTCTTCTTATTTTTAGAATCATCTGCATACGCCTCTGATGCATAGCAGAGTTGGAGTCTGTATATTTACTAGCAATAACTGATACAGAAAGTACGATCTTTACAGGTTTAAGGGGCATGACATGTTGGCAGATAACTCACACGAGTATACAAGATAAAAGTGCAGAGAGTAATTTCATAGCATACATATCCCATGAAATCAAGATCAGAGTGTACTCACCTGCATTAGTTTCTCACTAGCTTCTACCTTGATCAGATTCTTTTCGATGCTTCTTTGCTTTTCCACTTGAATTAACTTGCACTACAATAGATTCAGCTTCAGATTCTTCCAGCTACATGAACAAAATTTAGATATTAGATATCACTATGACAATGTGTAAATGACCAACATGATGTGAAATTATGTTAGATTATCATACATTTTGTCTTGGCCATGGGATGCAATGAGCCGCAGCACTCCCCAAGTTGGTAATCCTCCCTTGTGCACGTGGCAGAAGTGTAGATTCCTTGAGAACAATGTTCACCAAAACCTCAACATAGTCTGCTAGTGGTTTGCCATCTAAGAATTTGGATTATTTATCTATGTTTTGAATTGTTCCAAATGCTACCACTTGTGCACTGTTTGGTGATGTCAAGCCAACCTCTATACCTACCTTGAAAGAGGATTTTCTCTTGTTAGGATTTCCTCTTGCTTTTACTTTTGATCCCTCATTATCTACATCTGTTTTATGTGATTTTGCAATATTCTCAGCAACCTTCTCTAGCTTTACTTTGTGCAAGATTATTGCTTCTGATTGTGATTGAATTTTTGATACTTCAATACTTGCTTTAGTAAGCTGTGAATTTGCATCTGTCTTCATCTTCTTGAATTCACCCCTTGCCATCTCATTTTCACTGATCCTCTTCCTCTTCTTCTTTGAAGTTTGCTTCTCGATAGTTGGTTCAGGTTTTGAGTTTTGAATTTGTGAATCAGTAGCCATCTTCTCTTCCATTTTCTTCCTGTTCCTTGTGTTGGCAAATATGTTATAACACTGTGTAGACTTTCCTTTTCCATAATTATGGGTATGGAAAATGCAACCATTAATGTTGTAGCTATTGTACTTTTTGGCCATCATGTATGGCCTTCTAGACAATAGTATTACATCTGGATGTAATTGTGCCCCTTGTTTAGTCAGATATTGGACCTAAATAGGAAATGGAAGAGTCAGGCATTTCAAGAAAACCAATCATGCAAACTGCTATGACATTTAACACATCTTATTACTTACATGCTGTACAAACCAATCATGGAAACTGCTATGATGAGAACTCTGCAACTCCTAGTTTGAAATCTTTTTTTTACTTGACAAAATATGTAAATGTTGTCTACATGAAAGCCAGTTGGTAATTTTAGAGGACAATATTTTTGGGTTTCCTTAATAGCTGCATAACTAAAAAGGACAACTTACTCTGTGAAAACAGAAATTTCTGGATAGCTAAAAAGCACACAGCGTTGAGCCTGAGTCCATGTTGTGAAATCAATTCAGTAGAAGCACTAGCTGACAAGGGGCGGCCTATTTTTGTTAAATAGTGTTCATTGATATCTGCATTAATATCATCAAGTCGTGGTATACAACCAGACAAGTATCTCGAGCAGAAAGTTAGACTTTCATAAAAAACATATCTTTCAGCAATTGCTCCCTCGGGGTGGCTTCTACTACAGACAAAGCTCTTCATCTTGCCATTGAACCTATGATCAAGATCACTATTGATTAATTCCATCAACTAGACTACTACTATGCTTAATTGTCATTAAAGTATATGTGTGACATACCTCTCAGTAAGACACATAGACCTATAATGAACAGGCCCAGTGTAGCACCCCGGAAAAACCCTAACTAGAAAATTACTTTTTATTTTATTTTTCTACATCATCATAACATCAGCATGCTTATTTTTGAATAAAACTATTTTATAAAAGCCTATCTTGTTTTCCCAAATATCCTCGCCTTATTTCAAAAATCAAACTCCTGTCCGTTCGGATATTTTGTTTTGTCTAAAAATCATTTACAAAAGTCTTTAAAATGAAACAATATATTAAATAACAAGAATGTTTTATACCGGGGAGGCAGTCCAGCCGGTTAGGGCAGAGGCCCAACCGAGCCAGACCACCTACGACCCGGCCCAACTAAACCCTAAAATATCTAAACCTAACCCGAGACCTCTCCAAACCCTAGACCCAACCCTCTAACCAGCTCTCACCCGCCGCCACTCAACCAGCCCCAACCACACGCACGCTCCCACCCCACGCGTCCCCTCCCGAACCGCTCCTGGCCCCACCCCTTGTCGCATTCTCCTCCATCAACCCCGGGACGAGCCCCGCCCCCAGGACCGATCCCCGCCGCCAGGACCCCCCTCGCCCTGGCGCCCTGCTCGCCCCGCCGCCCCGTCGCCTACACCCCGAACCCCCCTCTACCTCATGTGCCGATCCGTGTGCATCGCGCGTCCCCGTCCCCAAGGGCGCCCTCATCTCCTCGCCGCCCGACGACGCCCTCGTCTTCCCCAAGCCGTCTGTAGCTCCTCTCCATCGCCCTCGTCCCTCTGCACAGGGCCTCTCTGAGCAAGCCACGCCAGCGCTGCCTCTCGCGCGCCGACCCAGGCCTCTCCTCCCGAGCCTGAGCGCTCCCCGTGCGGGCCCTCTTCTCCTCTTGCCGGCAGTCCGCCGTCGGCGCCGCCCTGCAACCGGCCAGGACCCGAGCGCCTCTGCACTGTCGCTGCGACGTCTCCCTTGCTGCTTGCCGAGGCGCCGCGTCCGGCAGTCTCCCGACCCCATCTGCCAGTCCCGACGCCCGAGGTTATCGCTACCGCACGGAGGCCAGGCCCCGTCGCTTCTGCAGCGCCATGGTCGCGACGACCCCGTACCCTGCAGTCCCTGTTCTGCCGTGTGCTGGGCCGTTCGTCCCTGTGTAGCTACCATGATGAAACACTGATGATTGGTGGCTAGCTGATGGTAAGCGATGTTGTGATGATGGTGTTGCACATGTGGGGTATACGTGTGGATGGATGCTTCGAGACTGATAAGATGGTGGAGCCGTGGCCACTTACTTGGATCAACCTCTCTGCAAGATCTTCCGGGGAGAATCGACCCGAGCAAGTTCTTCTACCATTGTCGTTTGAATCCCGCAAATCACGCAAGGCAGATGCCGTTTCGAAGACCCTGACGTCCCGATCCGAAGACCGATCCCGGCGAGAACGAACCCTGGCGACCCCGAACCAAGTTTGCCGAACCCCAAAGTGTGACCCTCTTTTCCGTGACCTATATTTTATAAATAATATTACTTGTTGCATATAAAATTGCCATGCTTGCATCCTATTGTCATGTGGTTTGGGGGCCTTATGCCGATTCACCATATAATTAAATATGGAGACCATATGCGGGCTATTCTAGTCTTAGTTTGTCTCCATTTAAATCTGTGTAGCGAACCGATGCTATGTTTTTCCATGTTAATACCACATTTAAAATGCGGGGTATCTAAACAACTAGAACCATATATTTAATTGTCGGGACCCCCGGTTCCGCTTAATATTGCCTAATTGCATCGCACCTTGCCATGTCATACACCATACATGCATCATGCCCGATCTTTTGCCGTAGTATTAAATAGTCCATCCGGTGTTTCTTCTAGTGCTTTGCTTCTTCACGGATTAGGCCGATGAGTTGATGCGAGTGTCGACCCGATCTTCGGATGAACCCTCGGCAATGTTTTCAGGCGAGCACCTCCCCCTTTCTACCTATCTTACTTTTATAGTATTTATTCCCCCTGTTGATCTATTGCTATCTGTGTTGCGATGCTCTAGTTTTCGTACCCGTGATATCCCTTGCAGCCTTATATTGCCTTGGACACATCCTATTACCTGTTGTTTGGTAGATAGTTGGACTTGCGCGTCGTAGTCGCTTGCTCAAGTGCTGTTGCGTGTCGTCCAGTACCACAGTTGTTGGAGTATTGCCGCATTTTTAATGTTGGAGATGATCATGGCTTTAAATACTGTTTAATAACTAAAATTGAAGTAGGTAAATGCAGAGGCACCGGTGGGTAATAGACAATATTTGGATTTTAACCGCTCACTGGTGTCCCGTAGGACCCCGAGTTCTTGACACCTGTTCCGAGATCGAGCGCGCTAACCACAGGTGGGGTGTGTGGGCACCCCCATCGATTAGTACCTGATTTCAAAGTATTATACCGGGGGCCACAAGTAGTTTGGGGCTTTATTACTATCCTCTACTTATGCCATGCTTTACTGCTTTATTTACAATTGTGCGTGGAGCACCTGTACTGTTTAGGACCGTGACACGTTTTCGCTGTATCGACAAGCCCAGTCACACTTTTGGGTTCCCAGTCGTTTACAGCCGTCTACACAAACCCTGAGTCCGTCTCGGAGACCGGCCGACTTCGTTGCGGGTAGCTTAGTGGGGTGGCCCCCATGTACTTGCTTTGGGTCTGGGAAACGTCATGACTTAGGCCCCGCCGACATACCGATGGGTGTATGTTAACTGATCTGGCAAAAAGGGTCGAAGTGCGTGTGGATACTTTGGTGCACCCCTGCAGGGTTAAATCTTTTCGAAAAGCCGTGTCCGCGGTTATGGACGACTTGGAGCACAGTTCTTGATCATAGACAACCATAACTAAAGTTTACTGTTATAATTTGACTGGTATCCGATATGACTAGTAATCAGCTCCACTACCACGGAATGGCTAAATAAAAGTACCAACAACTGCTGGGTTTGGGATATCTCATGCTAATTGTATCTGACTAGTAAGTGTTGCAACTACAACGGAATGGTTAACTAAAACTGGCCACTGCTTATTATATCAGGATGACTCATGCTATCTATATTTGACTAGTAATTGCCGCCACTATAACGGAATGAATAAAACTGCCAACTGTGTGAGTTCCTCGGTTGACTTCCTCGTTTGGTCTCGAGGGGGAAATACCAGGAAGGGTATGTTTGGTGGTAGTATCAGGATGGTTCCGAATAGGTCTTTCTTATCCCTCTCTGATAGCCGACAGTTATCTCGAGTCTCTATAGGTTGTTTAGTGCATGCCGCGCTGCCGCTCAGTCCACCATACCTATGTAGGCGAGGACCGCCGAATTCTAGTCTCGCCGTGTACTGGCCTCAGTACTGACCGCTCTCTTTTTCCTTTGCCCTTTGTCGGCACCCCTTTTGTTTTTAGCAGGTTTTGAGGTCGACGTCGTTAGCAGGGTTACCCTTCTGGCTTGGCCTGGGCAGGGTTATGGACGCCATTGGTTATTCTTCAGGGCTCTTAGCCCTATTTGCATCTTGTCCGTACTCGGACGCTGTATTGTTTTCAAGGTGATTTGGATCTTTGTACTGTAAATCTGTATTCTTGACTCATTGAGTCGTTGTTGTATATATGTTTTGTGGGTTCCATCGAGGACTATTGTGTAATGATATTACTTCGTTTTCCACCCGCACGCAAGTGCATGGTGGGCACCTTTGAATCGTTTCTATGCGGGTTTGGCGGGAAGCGCTGAAACTTGCATAGGTCCAATTCTGAGGGTGTTACAGAGTGGTATCAGAGCTCAGCAGTTGCGATACCCCACTGGTCCAGCCTATAGGATAACCTAGCTAATGGTCGAAGTAGAGTGTCAAAACTATTTTAGAAAATCGGTTGGATAGATCTGATTAGGTCTGCTTTTACTTCTTACCCCTCTGCTATTCTCCTCTTATCTTGACGTGTTTTGAATCTGCTCTCTTATCTTTTCTTCGAGTCCAGGATTTCTCGTGGCTGGGTTTCCTTCGTACCTTCAGGGTTTCGCTTCCATCCTCTTGTAACGGTGCTTCAACATCCGGCATTCATTCTATCTGATGAATCTTTCATCTAATGTTCCTTTCCGTGGACCGAAAATTCACTAAAAATTTTCATTCTATCTTCCGGTGTTTCCGATACGACAAAGTCATCCACCTCAGATATGATGAGAATCTCCATCCCTCCTTTGTTTCCGAACCTCGCTTGGAGAGAACTTCAGTCTGAATTCCGAGAGTTGGTTGCATAATTCTCCTATTCTTGTGCAGGGTAATGCTTTGGGTGCGCGATGGACTGATCACCATCCGACTACTCTTATCATTCGCTCTTGTACATTGGATCGGTGGATCGATGCAATTATACCCATTCCTTGGAAGTTAGCGGTGGCCTTATCTTCTGAGACCTCTACCTTCGTCCTTTGTTTTCCGGCGTGTTCTCGCAACGAACGTAAGCCACACCCTTTGTTGGTGGTGTCGCCAATTTCCAGACGGAAAAAGAATCATTGTTAGTGGTGTCGCGAGGATCTACATGAAGCGGGAATATTCAGATCGTCGGCCTTCTTCCCTGTACCATGAGGCGGATCTCGAGGGCGAGATCCATTGTTAGTGGTGTCGAATTGTAGCACCCCGGAAAAACCCTAACTAGAAAATTGCTTTTTATTTTATTTTTCTACATCATCATAACATCAGCATGCTTATTTTGAATAAAACTATTTTATAAAAGCCTATCTTGTTTTCCCAAATATCCTCGCCTTATTTCAAAAATCAAACTCCTGCCCGTTCGGATATTTTGTTTTGTCTAAAAATCATTTACAAAAGGCTTTAAAATGAAACAATATATTAAATAACAAGAATGTTTTATACCGGGGAGGCAGTCCAGCCGGTTAGGGCAGAGGCCCAACCGAGCCAGACCACCTACGACCCGGCCCAACTAAACCCTAAAATATCTAAACCTAACCCGAGACCTCTCCAAACCCTAGACCCAACCCTCTAACCAGCTCTCACCCGCCGCCACTCAACCAGCCCCAACCACACGCACGCTCCCACCCCACGCGTCCCCACCCGAACCGCTCCTGGCCCCACCCCTTTTTGCATTCTCCTCCATCAACCCCGGGACGAGCCCCGCCCCCAGGACCGATCCCCGCCGCCAGGACCCCCCTCGCCCTGGCGCCCTGCTCGCCCCGCCGCCCCGTCGCCTACACCCCGAACCCCCCTCTACCTCTTGTGCCGATCCGCGTGCATCGCGCGTCCCCGTCCCCAAGGGCGCCCTCATCTCCTCGCCACCCGACGACGCCCTCGTCTTCCCCAAGCCGTCTGTAGCTCCTCTCCATCGCCCTCGTCCCTCTGCACAGGGCCTCTCTGAGCAAGCCACGCCAGCGCTGCCTCTCGCGCGCCGACCCAGGCCTCTCCTCCCGAGCCTGAGCGCTCCCCGTGCGGGCCCTCTTCTCCTCTTGCCGGCAGTCCGCCGTCGGCGCCGCCCTGCAACCGGCCAGGACCCGAGCGCCTCTGCACTGTCGCTGCGACGTCTCCCTTGCCGCTTGTCGAGGCGCCGCGTCTGGAAGTCTCGCGACCCCATCTGCCAGTCCCGATGCCCGAGGTTGTCGCTACCGCACGGAGGCCAGGCCCCGTCGCTTCTGCAGCGCCATGGTCGCGACGACCCCGTACCCTGCAGTCCCTGTTCTGCCGTGTGCTGGGCCGTTCGTCCCTGTGTAGCTGCCATGATGAAACACTGATGATTGGTGGCTAGCTAATGGTAAGCGATGTTGTGATGATGGTGTTGCACATGTGGGGTATACGTGTGGATGGATGCTTCGAGACTGATAAGATGGTGGAGCCGTGGCCACTTACTCGGATCAACCTCTCTGCAAGATCTTCCGGGGAGAATCGACCCGAGCAAGTTCTTCTACCATTGTCGTTTGAATCCCGCAAATCACGCAAGGCAGATGCCGTTTCGAAGACCCTGACGTCCTGATCCGAAGACCGATCCCGGCGAGAACGAACCCTGTCGACCCCGAACCAAGTTTGCCGAACCCCAAAGTGTGACCCTCTTTTCCGTGACCTATATTTTATAAATAATATTACTTGTTGCATATAAAATTGCCATGCTTGCATACCTATTGTCATGTGGTTTGGGGGCCTTATGCCGATTCACCATATAATTAAATATGGAGACCATATGCGGGCTATTCTAGTCTTAGTTTGTCTCCATTTAAATCTGTGTAGCGAACCGATGCTATGTTTTGCCATGTTAATACCACATTTAAAATGCGGGGTATCTAAACAACTAGAACCATATATTTAATTGTCGGACCCCCGGTTCCGCTTAATATTGCCTAATTGCATCGCACCTTGCCATGTCATACACCATACATGCATCATGCCCGATCTTTTGCCGTAGTATTAAATAGTCCATCCGGTGTTTCTTCTAGTGCTTTGCTTCTTCACGGATTAGGCCGATGAGTTGATGCGAGTGTTGACCCGATCTTCGGATGAACCCTCGGCAATGTTTTCAGGCGAGCACCTCCCCCTTTCTACCTATCTTACTTTTATAGTATTTATTCCCCCCTGTTGATCTATTGCTATCTGTGTTGCGATGCTCTAGTTTTCGTACCCGTGATATCCCTTGCAGCCTTATATTGCCTTGGACACATCCTGTTACCTGTTGTTTGGTAGATAGTTGGACTTGCGCGTCGTAGTCGCTTGCTCAAGTGCTGTTGCGTGTCGTCCAGTACCACAGTTGTTGGAGTATTGCCGCATGTTTAATGTTGGAGATGATCATGGCTTTAAATACTGTTTAATAACTAAAATTGAAGTAGGTAAATGCAGAGGCACCGGTGGGTAATAGACAATATTTGGATTTTAACCGCTCACTGGTGTCCCGTAGGACCCCGAGTTCTTGACACCTGTTCTGAGATCGAGCGCGCTAACCACAGGTGGGGTGTGTGGGCACCCCCATCGATTAGTACCTGATTTCAAAGTATTGTACCGGGGGCCAAAAGTAGTTTGGGGCTTTATTACTATCCTCTACTTATGCCATGCTTTACTGCTTTATTTACGATTGTGCGTGGAGCACCTGTACTGTTTAGGACCGTGACACGTTTTCGCTGTATCGACAAGCCCAGTCACACTTTTGGGTTCCCAGTCATTTACAGCCGTCTACACAAACCCTGAGTCCGTCTCGGAGACCGGCCGACTTCGTTGCGGGTAGCTTAGTGGGGTGGCCCCCATGTACTTGCTTTGGGTCTGGGAAACGTCATGACTTAGGCCCCGCCGACATACCGATGGGTGTATGTTAACTGATCTGGCAAAAAGGGTCGAAGTGCGTGTGGATACTTTGGTGCACCCCTGCAGGGTTAAATCTTTTCGAAAAGCCGTGTCCGCGGTGATGGACGACTTGGAGCACAGTTCTTGATCATAGACAACCATAACTAAAGTTTACTTTTATAATTTGACTGGTATCCGATATGACTAGTAATCAGCTCCACTACCACGGAATGGCTAAATAAAAGTACCAACAACTGCTCGGTTTGGGATATCTCATGCTAATTGTATCTGACTAGTAAGTGTTGCAACTACAACGGAATGGTTAACTAAAACTGCCCACTGCTTATTATATCAGGATGACTCATGCTATCTATATTTGACTAGTAATTGCCGCCACTATAACGGAATGAATAAAACTGCCAACTGTGTGAGTTCCTCGGTTGACTTCCTCGTTTGGTCTCGAGGGGGAAATACCAGGAAGGGTATGTTTGGTGGTAGTATCAGGATGGTTCCGAATAGGTCTTTCTTATCCCTCTCTGATAGCCGACAGTTATCTCGAGTCTCTATAGGTTGTTTAGTGCATGCCGCGCTGCCGCTCAGTCCACCATACCTATGTAGGCGAGGACCGCTGAATTCTAGTCTTGCCGTGTACTGGCCTCAGTACTGACCGCTCTCTTTTTCCTTTGCCCTTTTTCGGCACCCCTTTTGTTTTTAGCAGGTTTTGAGGTCGACGTCGTTAGCAGGGTTACCCTTCTGGCTTGGCCTGGGCAGGGTTATGGACGCCATTGGTTATTCTTCAGGGCTCTTAGCCCCATTTGCATCTTGTCCGTACTCGAACGCTGTATTGTTTTCAAGGTGATTTGGATCTTTGTACTGTAAATCTGTATTCTTGACTCATTGAGTCGTTGTTGTATATATGTTTTGTGGGTTCCATCGAGGACTATTGTGTAATGATATTACTTCGTTTTCCACCCGCACGCAAGTGCCTGGTGGGCACCTTTGAATCGTTTCTATGCGGGTTCGGCGGGAAGCGCTGAAACTTGCATAGGTCCGATTCTGAGGGTGTTACACCCAGCCAATCTTACTTTGGTATCAAGATGGACTGTTAGATGAACCATAATATCAAATAATGCAGGAGGAAAAATCTTCTCTAGTTGGAATAAAATTTCTGGAATCTGTTGTTCCAACCTTTGCATTTGTTTGACATCAATAACCTTCGAATAAACTTCCTTGAAGTAATTGCATAGACCCATTAGTGGCCTACTAACATTTTCAGGCAATGTTCTACTCATTGCAAGGGGCAACAACTCTTGCATTATAATGTGACAATCATGACTTTTTAGCCCTGTTATTTTACCATCTTCTACTTTATGTTCAAAATTAGATGCATGACCATGAGGAAATCTTGTGTCTCCTAATAGTTTGCAAAAAAATTCTTTAATTGGGGACTCATGTAGTATGGAGCTTTAGGAATCACTGGTTTTGCTCCAGTCAAATCAGCATGAAGACCTTCTCTTATGTTCAGCTGCTTAAGGTCAAGCCTTGCATTTACTGAATCCTTGGATTTTCTGTTTACATCAAGTAGAGTGTTCACTATATTGTCAAACACATTCTTTTCTATGTGCATTGCGTCCAGGTTATGCCTGACAAGTAGAGTATCCCAATAAGGCAGTTGAAAGAACACACTTCTCTTCCTAAATGTTGTCTTGACAGTGTGAATGTACTCCCCTTCATTCTCATCACCCTCATTCTATTCACCCCCATTATCTTGATTGTTGATTGTCCTCTTTCTTTTCTTTTCTGTCTTTTTCTGCTTCTGCAATTTACCATAGTCAGTCACAATGTGTTCTGTCAATTCTGAAATTACTTTTCCTGTAATTTGTACAGGAGGATCTCTAATTTCTACAGTGCCATCAAAATATAAAGCATCTTGTCTGAATTCATGTTCAGTAGGTAACAATCTTCGATGTCCCATAAAACATGTCTTTTTTCCATGTTGTAACCTGCGTGAACTAGTCTGAATAAGACAGTGAGAAAAAGTTGATGTACTCTCACCACTCAACACTGCACGACCTTGCCAATCACTGATGGTCCATAGTAGAGCAGCATATACACGAAAGTTTCTACCAAAAGAAGCATCAAGTGTAAGAACACCAAATTTCCAAAGAACAAGTAGTTCATCAATAACAAGTAGTTCATCAATAACAAGCTGCATAACAAGATGCATAACCAATATCCATGTTTGATATCCATTCATGAAGCCTTCACAAATCAAGTGATCATAAACTTCTTTTCTACCTAACCAATACCTATTTGCACAACGCTGGCATGGGCATAAAATCCTATTGTTCCTCGCTGACTTGGCAAAAGCTAATTCTATAAATTTCTTAAGACCATCACCATACTCAGTACTAGTTCTACAAGCTCTTAGCCAACTCTTATCCATTTTAACAATGAATCAGGAGATCGGAAAAATCACTAGAAAGTAAATCAATTCTCTGCAAAAGTAAATCACAGTAACTACTCAATCATAGTAATTACTCAAACAGTTCCATCACTCAATCAGGAGATCAAGGAATGGAGGAAATTACCAGATGCTATTCCTTGGCGATGGACCCGATGTAGCATGCGGTTCTGTTGATCCATGTCGTGGAGGAGCAGCGCCGTGGAGGAGGTCGCCGTGGAGGAGGAGCGGCGCCGTGGAGGAGGTCGTCGTGGAGGAGGAGCAGCGCTGTGCACTACAAGGAATCTGGCTATATATGACCCTCCATTTTCATCACAGAATCGTCATAGTAGTCCGTTTATGACGATTCTATGACAATTTTGAGATCGTCGAAAGCTGGGCGTCGCAAATGAACTATAACAACGATTTTGGTGAAATCGTCATAACTGTCTATGACGATATTGGATCGTCATAACCTTATGACGATCCGATATCGTCACGGACAAACTAGCCTTGCCAGGTGAGATCCAACGTGGCAGATCCAACGTGGCAAGGAATCGGCCCAGCTCACGTCTATTGTTTATATGGGCCAAGCCCAACAATTCAGCCCAATGTGTTCTCTTGTCAATTCTAATAAGTTACATGGCCAAGCCCAACATGTTAGTCTTTTTATTTTTATTTTTGATATTCTATTTCTTTTTATATTGTACCTTTTATTTCAGCTGGTCCCACAAGTCAAGTCAGGTTCCATTTCCGTACTATTCCCACTTATTTGGTTTTAATTTCTCACGATTGATAGTAATTAAATAATAAATCATTTAATCAGATCCGTACACAAAATTCTTTTAATCACAACCAGCTATCAAAATACAGCAGTGAATGAACTGCAACTAAATCTAGTCCAGAATGTAACCCACGACCATATCCCTACAGCAAGAAACATCCAACATCGATCGACATATGAAGAGACTCATATCTTCCCGCCAGCAAAACTCGGTTCCCAAGTTCCAGGTCCCCTTCTTGCCGCTGCATCATCAGGATGCCTTCTCTACACCAACACCATGGCAACCTGTGGACTGCTCCCACCATGCGCTGCTCCCTCCGGCTGCTACATCATAAAGGATAGACCACCAAGGAGTTCAACAAGATAAATTCCCATCAAGTAGTTGAATACAATTATTCCTTGGATCATTAAATAGTTTTATTTAAAGTTTCCCCAGGCACATCATAGCACAAACTATAAAACATGATAAAATAGTGTATAAGGAAAGCATTCAAGAACTAAAGTACTACATATATCAGCTTATAATGGCTGATGTTGTCGTAACTTATTCAAGCATACATCTTGACAAATCAGTTTGACTGATGTTGTCGTAACCGATTCATAATGATATAGAACAATCAATCTAAAACAGAGCAAAAATTAATATATTACAGCGTTACACACTAGTCTTTAACCACTTAAACGAACCACGATTTCCAAATCAGAATAGTGGTACATGGTGAACTAGATTGTTAAAGGCTTATTTTACCTATAGCTGGTACTGCAGTTGTAACACCCTCAGAATCGGCCCTATGCAAGTTTCAGCGCTTCCCGCCAAACCCGCATAGAAACGATTCAAAGGTGCCCACCAGGCACTTGCGTGCGGGTGGAAAACGAAGTAATAACATTACACAACAGTCCTCGATGGGACCCACAGAACAGATATATATATAGATAGTGGCGGCAATTACTAGTCAAATATAGATAGCATGAGTCATCCTGATATAATAAGCAGTGGGCAGTTTTAGTTAACCATTCCGTTGTAGTTGCAACACTTACTAGTCAGATACAATTAGCATGAGATATCCCAAAACCCAGCAGTTGTGGGTACTTTTATTTAGCCATTCCGTTGTAGTGAAGCTGATTACTAGTCATATCGGATACAAGTCAAATTATAACAGTAAACTTTAGTTATAGTTGTCTATGATCAAGCACTGTGCTCCAAGTCGTCCATAACCGCGGACACGGCTTCTCGAAAAGATTTAACCCTGCAGGGGTGCACCAAAGTATCCACACGCACTTCGACCCTTTTTGCCAGATCAATTAACATACACCCATCGGTATGTCGGCGGGGCCTAAGTCATGACATTTCCCAGACCCAAAGTAAGCACGGCGGGCCACCCCACTAAGTCTACCCGCAACGAAGTCGGCCGGTCCCCGAGACGGACTCAGGGTTTGCGTCAGTGGCTGTAAACGACTGGGAACCCGAAACTCTCGGGCTTGTCGATACCGCGAAAACACTCCGCTTCCAAAACAGTACACGTGCTCCTCGCACAATCGTAAATAAAGCAGTAAAGCATGGCATAAGTACAGAATAGTAAATAAAACCTCAAACTAGTTGTGGCCCCCAGTACAGTACTTTGAAATCAGGTACTAAATCGATGGGGTGCCCATACATCCCACATGTGGTTAGCGCGCTCGATCTCGGAACAGGTGTCAAGAACTCGGGGTCCTACGGGACACCAGTGAGCGGTCGGAAACCAAATGTTATCTATCACCCACCGGTGCCTCTGCATTTACCTACTCAATTTTAGTTATTAAACAATAATTAAAGTAAACGATAATTAAAGCCATGATCATCTCCAACCTTAAACATACGGCAACACTCCAACAACTGAGGTACTTGACGACACGCAACAGCACTTGAGCAAGCGACTACGACGCACAGGTCCAACTATCTACCAAACAACAGGTGATAGGATGTGTCCAAGGCAATATAAGGCTGCAAGGGATATCTCGGGTACGAAAACTAGAGCATCGCAACACAGATAGCAATAGATCAACAGGAGGGAATAAATACTATAAAAGGTAAGATAGGTAGAAAGGGGGAGGTGCTCGCCTGAAAACATTGCTGAAGGTTCATCCGAAGAACGGGCGTCACTCGCATCAACTCATCGGCCTAATCCGCGAAGAAGCAAAACACTAGAAGAAACACCGGATACACTATTTAATACTACGGCAAAAGATCGGGCATGATGCATGTATGGTGTATGACATGGCAAAGGTGCGATGCAATTGGGCAATATTAAGTGGAACCGGGGTCCCGACAATTAATTAGAAGGTTCATGTTGTTTAGATACCCCGCAATTTAAATGTTGTCTTAACAAGGCAAAAGATAGCACCGGTTCGCTACACAAATTTAAATGAGGCCAATATGAGACTAGATTTGCCCGCATATGGGCCCCATATTTAATTATAAGGTGAATCGGCATAAGGCCCCCAACCCACATGACAATATGCAGGCATGAATGATTTAGTATGCAACAATTTATATAGATGGCATTTATAAAATAGGGGCTCGGAAAGGGGATCACACAACTGGGTTCGGCGAACTTGGGCTCCGAGGGGTTCGGGGTTCGGTCTCAGGGTTCGACGGGGATCAGGTGCGGATCAGGGCTACTGGGTCCGAGATGAAGGGCTTGGCGTTCGGCGTCCTTCAGTTTCATGTCGACGTGCTTGACGTCCAAAATGGAGAACTCGGCGTTCCGGGGAGAAGGCCTTGGCGTGTCGAGGGCTCGGCCTTCGGATCCATGTCGGTGCACTCGGTGTTCCGGGTTGGAGGTCATGGTGTTCCATGATGAAGTGCTTGTCGTTCCGGTGACGATCTTGGCGGTCTTCGGATCCGGGTCTTGGCGTGGCCTTTGGATCACCGGGATCGGGCTTCGGGGTCTCGGTCATCAGATCTGTGAAGGAGATCTTGGCGTGCCGAGGGTCTCGGTGGGATCGGTCTTCGGACTCCAGGAGCGAGGTCTTGATGGTCCGAGAAGAAGGTCTCGATGCTCCATGTCGAAGACCTCCAGGGTTCGACTCCGGTAGAAGTTCTTGTCATACCACGTCGGAGGCCCAGGGTTCTGTTCGGCACCGTTGGCACTCGGAAAAACTTGTGAACATACGCAGACGAGGCTAGTGGTAGAACTTGTCGATGCGGCAGCAGAGCATGACATCGGGCCTCCGGTCTTAAACAACCAAACAGCGACTTCCGCATCAAGTGTTGCGGGGCTTCATGCGGGGATGCGCTCAGGAAAAAGGCTCCTGCACGAGCCGGGGAGGATCTTCCTTGGTGGTGCCTGGCGACGGGGGGGGGGGGGCGAACGGCGAGGCGGCTGGGCCGGACGGCGGCGGCGATTGCTGGGCGAAGGGGAGCGGTTCAGGCAGACGGCGGGGGAGGGCTTGCTCGGGACTTGGCAGCGGCCGGCGAGGAGGTGCACGACGAAGAGGGGCGGCGGCGGCGGAGCCGCGGCCGAGGAGGAGGGCGACGGGATCCCGGCGACGAGGCGGAGGTGCAGGTCGCGGTGGCGGAGGCCGATGGCGGTGGACGCCGGATACGGGCGACGAGGGGCGAGGCCGGCCGGGAGAGGCGAAGGAGGAGGAAGGGCGCCGGGGCGTGGTGGGGGCGACCGGCGACGAGGAGGCGCGGGCCGGGGTCGTCAGAGGCGAGCCGGAGAGGAGGGGTGGTGGAGCAGAGAGGAGAGAGGCGGGAGGTGGGAGAGGACGGTGCGGGAGCATGCGGGCGAGGTTGGGGATGGAGGCGAGCGGGGAGAGAGAGGGCAGTGGGGCCGGGGTGGGGCCAGGGTGTGGTTGGCCTGGCAGGGAGCGGCCAGGGGTGTGCGTCGGGTGTGTTGCGTGTGTGGTGGGGTGGGGAGAGAGGGAGTGGGGGCGGGGTGGGACAGGTGTGTAGGGCAAGTGGGATTAGGGTGAGGTGGCAGACGGCTATTGGTGGGGGAAGGGATGAGAGGTGAGGTGGCGAGAGGGGATTGGCTGGGGTGAGGTGGAAGGCTGGGTAGGATAAGGGTGGGTAGAGTTTTTGGTAGAAAAGGGTTAGGGTAGATTCTGGGGTAGGTAGGTTTTCGCATTGGGGGTGGCCGACTGGGTCGGATCGGCCCGGTTGGCTGCCCCCTAAAAATAAAATAAATATTTTATTATTTACAAGCGGGGCTTTTGCAAACCGCGGTAGACAAAACGAAATAACCCGGAGACCCAGGTTTTGAGTTGAATTAAGGACGGGGTATTTAGAAAACAAAAATAGGTTTTTCCGAAAATAGTTTTATGCGAACAAATGCAAGATGATGACGATGCTCAAATGCAAGATGGCATGATGATATGAGCATGCCGTCATGATGATGCAATGCACGAAAACAACGCGATTTTCTAGTAGTGGTTTTGCGGGTTGCCACAGCAGTCTGGTGTACTCTGCATTGAGAACGAGTGAAACGCAACAAACATCATGTTAAGGACAATGAAACAAGACTACCATACTGCCTACAACATTTGCAAGATCATGCTTCAATGATAAAATAAGTAGTTCTCATGGCCATTCGGCAAAAAAACATCAGGAGTTCATGTTTGACAAGTGTTTTTCTTAGGAGGCAAGTTCTACATGCAACCAAAACAAACATTAGCCAAATTCTCTACAAATATTGCAGATATAATAACTACCATACTATTATTTTGCAAATAATAGCATACAATGGAAAAGCTTCAGGATAAGATGCTATAATAAAGTTGTGTTGAACGCCAAGGGAGTGAAATCAAGACCTTAACCAATATCAACCCAGAATTGTGCTCCCCAAGACCTCAATCATATCAACCCAGTTGAATCTGAAAAATCAAAATCAAATTTTCAACTGACCAATGCTAATGGTTCACTCCCTTCTGTTGTAAAATATACTACTAACAGGTAACATATTTAACTACTAGGTAAACAATGAGCATATAAACAATGACCAAAATTGCTGATGGTTCATGCTCAGAGGTGTAAGGAAATTAGGTGAGCCTGTTGATCTGCTGAACGGACGGACCAAGACAGCAATCATGTTTTATAGGTGTACCAATGAGGACTCAGTCAGATTATGTGTGAGCTCACACCGGCATGTCTGAACCGTCAAGTTCAGCAAAATAATACACCGTATCTGAATCTTTACCATCTGCTAATTCAGACGATGTCCTGTCGCAGAGACATGTTTTGGGTATTTTGTATCTCTACTGATATAGCTTGCACGCTGTGTGTATAACGTCCACATCCTCATCTCTGGTACATGTGTCTGCACAAGATTCCCCGTGAATTGTGATTTTTTTGTCATTTTTACACCGTTTTAGAAAATTAAGAGTTTTATGTTATACTCCCTCCATCTCAAAATAGATGTCAGAAGTTTGTATAAATTTGAATGAATCTAGATACTAAATAGTGTCTAGACACATCCAAATTTAGAAAAATTTGCGACATCTATTTCGAGACGGAGGGAGTAGTTCATAAAGCATTTTACCATGACTGAAATTTTAGACTAACTAACTTAACGATGCTACTAGATTAATTTTGGCTAATTTATACAGATTTTTCATGGCTAAACAATGTTGTAAGAGCACCTTGATGTTTGAAACCATCGGTAGAAGGCCACTCAAGAAAACTAACGTGTATATGCAGCAACACAGAGGAGGTTATCCACAATATATATATTATTACTGTAACAAATGTCCCCATCAATGCATAAAAACAGGGACATCAATATTAGATTTATATAATAGATAATAAGCCATACAATAAATATATATTTGCACGACATAAATAGAGTGAACAGCAGAAAACGTAAGTAATTTGAAGCATAGACAATGTAGCTCACATTTACCCAACATAAACACATAAGTGACCAAAATAAATAGTGCGGCATGAAAGCATAATAGATTAACTCCAGAATCAACCCAGTTATATACAATAGATACAAATGCTTCTCCGTTCATCATCAAGGGTGCAGTTATAAAAGTCCAGACAAGAGAGGAAACATAATTAATTTAAGAATTTCTATCTATTTCAATAATATAATGGTTAATCCTTGAGCAGAAAATGATCAAACTGTACTCTCACGGTCACACATAGAGATATCATATCTCAGCAAGCAGAAAAAGTGAAGGCTTTAGTCTATTCACAAGAATCTTGGCTAAACACGGGAGGTAACTCTGACACTAAATCCACTTTATAGAGTGGCGCAATGGATAACTAGAATGAATACATATGCATCCATGTTCATCATATAGAGTGTAGTAGTTCAGAGAAGAGAGGAAACTGGGTCAATCACGCATCCTCAAAATAAAAGGGCTATGGAGTAAACATTCTTTGCTGCTCAATACACTTCCCGCGAACGAATATGAAACCAAAACCAAGTGATCTTTCTCTTCTCATCATTCTACTTTTGGCAGAGAAACAAGGCATCGAAATGAATTGAAACAGTGAAAAGCAATAGAGACCATTTTCTTAATAGAACCACATGGTACACATGGGCCGGCTAATCACTAGGTGTCAAAATCAAGAGCTATGAAGTGTACATTCTGTGCTTCTCAATATACTTACAAATAAACTAGGGTGCGGTAGTTCAGAATGCACTTGGAGCATCTGACTGGCATATATCACTTGAGCACGTAACTTCCACAACAAATTATAACTAAGGGTGCAACACCCTGAGCCTATAGCAATGTATTGCCAAAACAATACCTGAGTTTATCATTAGACGCAACCAAGAAAAGTCGTGAGACCAGATAATATATACATTGAGTTGTTCGTCATGCGAAAGGTGATCTTGTCAATGAGCACCAGGAAACAGCATATGTACTAATGGGAATCATGTCGTCAGGAAATTTGGGCTACTGTGTAACAACCCTATAGAGGAGGAAAACAAAAACCAGTTCCGGTTAGTATCATAGCATGCAAAAATATAGTATTACTATTGTGTGCTATTGATGAAGATTGTTGTCACTAGCAAATAAATCACAAAATGTTCTGACAACAGAAATAAAAATCGAAAAGTACTTGCTCAACAAATGTGACTGGAACATAATAATCTGTTCCACGGAACTCAGAGGTGATCAACTATCTTCAGCTAATCTAGAGAGTAGAGGCTTCTCTAACCAAATATACAAAGATATATTTGTGTCAAATCAAGTCAAGTAATAGGCATTTTAACAACAGTACTAAACAAATATCTCGAGTTGATGAGTTGTTCTAGCATAACTAAATTATAAAACTCCCTCACCGCTTCATTTTTATCTTTGATAAAAATTACTAAATAGGATCTAGGGCTGCATACCCATCTTACTACCAGGTAGCAATAAATACTAGAGGAAGCACATTAGATCTAGCAAATTAGATCTAGCAAATTTTATTTCAGTAACATCGAAAGGAGGTGCGTTTGTTGGTCACCTGGTAGAGGTAGTGGCAGAACCGAAGTGGTAGAAGGGCTGCGGCGGCGAGGTCGTGAACTTGTTTGCCTGCAACTTCCATGGCGAGTCCACAAAAAGCAGGGATGCGACCCCAATGTCATCAAGGATCAGCGTGATGAGGACCTAGCAAGATCCTCTGGCAAGGACCAATTGTCGTCATAGAGGGGAAGGAGGACGTCGTTGGGAAGATCAAGATCCCGCAAGACTCCGTCGGCTAGGTGAAGAGGAGGGCTCGGTGTAGAGGAGAGCGGCGAGCCTTGGATCTAGAGACGGCGGCGACATCCCCATCGACCGCTTTGTCTCCATCGACGGCGGCATCCACATCGCTGCTTGTTGGGTTCTGCTGCTCTGCGTGTGCGAGAGGTGGAGGCTATGGGGCGGATGGTGTGATGCGGGTTTGGTATAGGAGATGGCCTAGATGGCTGGGGCGGGTGATATGGTGGAGTGAGCATGATGGCTGCGGCAGGTGAGGGGGTGGCTGTGGCAGGAAATCTATGGTGGCTGCGGCAGTAAATCTATGGTGGCGGCGGCGGAGAGAAGAAAAGAAGGGGCGGCGGGGGTGAGAGAATAGAAATCTAGGGTTCGACCGCGCGCCTATGATATTTCGTTTCCTGTTTTCGTTTGCGTGACTGGGCGCCAGGTGGGGAAATATTCCCGCGTCAACACGCGATGAAGGGGTGCCAGGTCATCGATCCACGACAACTTCCTAGGCATCACTATCTCAACCGTTCATCATGTTCATATCCAACGACTGGTATTGTCCTCTCTTACATCTCGTTGGTTATGACGATTTCACTTATGGAAACTATGACGTTTTTTATCCAAATCGTCTTAATTATTCAGGGTTTTGGCTCTCCCAAACGGCTTACGACCATATGGTACAAAATCGTCAAAACTCTATGACGATTTTATCCACGGTCACTATCAAAAGGTCATAGATTGACACATTTCTTGTAGTGGCGGAGGAGTTCGCCATGGAGGAGGTCGCCGGGGTAGGGGAGCTCCGCAAGGTCGCGGGGTAGCTGGTGGTCGCCGGGGTAGGGGAGCTCGCGAGGTCGCAAGGTAGCCAGGGGTCGCCGTGGTTCCGTGAGGTCGGGGGTGGACCGCGCAGTCCGCGGGCGTTGGGGGTGGACCGCGTGTTCGACCGCACCGGTGTATGGGTGTATGGGTGTATGGCGTTGGGGGTGGACCGCGTGTTCGACCGGACCGTGTAGTCCGCGTAGACCGCACCGCATCGCATCACCTCCCAGCCGCCACCGCACCGCACCGCATCGGTCGCATTCTCCCGCACCGCACCGCATCGGTCGCACTCCTCCCACTCCTCCCAGCCGCCACCGCTCCTCCCAACCGCCACCGCTGTCGGAGCCAAGGCGCCGTCGGAGCCACCGCCGTCAGAGCCAAGGGTAAGCCTTCCTTCCCTCACTTCATCTCTTCTTAGGGAGATTACGGTTTGAATGGGGAGATTAGGGGAAAATACGGTTTGAATGGGGAGATTAGGGCTTGAATGGGGAGATTTGCATCAGCAAGTTCAGACACTGATATATTTTGTTGTTTTATTTCTGTTCTCTTCTGATGTGGTTGTGCCCATGAAAAGGAATTTGGTTTCATTGAAGCATGTAGGTTATTAGTATCTTTAGATTCAAATATGTTTATCCTTAGTGTCAAATCTATTTTGTCCATGTTCATTGTGTACTTAAGATTTTAACATAGGTACCGGTAAGCAATTCCATCCGAAGGCCCAAAATGATAAGTAAGTTCAAACTGAAACAAGCTACTGAAGGTTATTTTGGATTATAGATGGTACTTCCTCTAACTAGTTCTATAATAAGAACAGAAAGAAACATGGAGGTCTGCAGTGAATACTGAATAGCAACTTCTTTTTATCTCAACCCATCATAGTGCATAATTCTTCTATTTTTGTTTCTTCATCCCTACTTCCTATATTAAATTTGAGCTTCAATTCTTGTGTGTTGAAATAGGACTTGACATCAGAGAATAACTAGCTAAGAGAGACATTCAAAACTCATGTTTTACTTTCTAACACGTGCATTACCTTCATTCACTAAATCTGATGCCGGAGATTGACGAGTCAAATCGCATGTACTAGTTGACTAAGCTCTTAAGTTACTACTGATATATTCCAAATGATCGGTGGCCATAGGTTTTTCCATATTAATGGTGTTTGGAGGAATGGCCAGAACTAATTCTAAAAGAAATCAAACATTTGTTCTCTACTGATATACTGTATTAGGAATTATTTATTTTGTTGTTTGACAGATGTGCAAACATTACTTTTTTCATTGAAGTGGAATTTGGTCACTCACTAGCTTTTTACTGGTGTCCATGCATGCACCTCATGTGATCTAAGTTGCTTCTTAATTTGTGTTTTGTTTAGTTATAGCTTGTCATAAGTTTGTCATAGCTTCGCTTTCTTTGGGTGAAGGGTGGTATAAAACCCTACTAGATTCTCATTATCAGTAGTTCTTTACCTAGTGTGTTTTTTCTTTCTAAAAATGCACACACCTCAGGTTTATCTGCTGAATATGTGTTGTGTTTGTCTCTATCATGTTCAAATTGTTTTTTCTGGTTGCTGGTGCTTCATATGCCCACCAATTTTTTCCTTTCTGCAAAAAAGCCTACAGAGGTTGTAGTATTGTGTTCGTTATGGCATGTAAATAAGTTGTTGAAGATTCATGCCATGTTGCAAAATCACACTAGGTTTTTGGCCACATGGAGCTTACTATATACAGTCAAGGTTGCTACTGATCTGTACTGTGTTCAGCAAGGTTTTTGGCCACATAGATAAGTTTCTAGCATCTAGGTAATCACACTAGGTAATCTTGCAGAAAAATATTTCACATAATCTTTTCCAATATTCTTGACTATACTGTCAAGCAGATAAAGAGATGGTAGCTTCTGATCACTTGGAACCTACAAGGACATGTAACCATCAAATGAAATAGACATACCCCTCCACCATAATAGAATCTAATTACAATGACAACTATTAGAAATTTAAACAGAATAAGAAAACTTGTTTCTTTCCTATACTTGTCCCATATACTTGTCCCTTTGTCCCATATACTTGTTTCTTTCCTGTCTCAAACATGCTTCTGTCCCTTGTCCCATATGTTTTGAAACAGTCCAAAGTAGTGATCATCATCAATTAGTTCCTGAGATTACATGTATGGTGGTGCCCATGGGCATGGCATATAGTGCTGTCTATTTCCTTATTGATCCTGTCCTTGGCTCCTTGCATAATCAAGAATTAGTAATATATGTTGCAATCATGGTCAGATGGGAACATCCACTTCTGATGCAATCATGGTCACTAGTGGTGACAGTGATGACAGTGATGAATCCATTTTCTCAGATGCTGAATCAGGGGACCTTGGATTTAGAGGTATGAATATCATCTTCATATAAATTATGTAGTAGAATAAATTGTTAATGCCTACTAAATTCTATAAAATTTGTTGCATCAGGACCTAAACAGATGGGGAATTTGTCATTTGATGAGATGTGTATGTTTGGAAACAACATGCAACTGACTGATGATCAAATGGATTTCCTTGAATCTTGGTGTGATGCTTCTGTCCCAAATATCAAGTATTATGTGCACAGGATGAACAACTCCAATGTCTTGGAAAAAAGTGTAAAATGGTACATTTCTTAATCATGATATATCTATTTCATGATATGTTTGTTTTATTAGGGAAAATTACTTAATCATGCAATATTTCTTTTATTACCATAGGTTTTTTGAGCTAAATTCACAAAGGAGTACCTACAGGAGTACCTTGATGAACCATTGTATGTTCAAGTTGAGAGAATGAGCAGCACCATGACATATGCAGTTAGGATGAAGATGGGAGCTAATTCCAACAATGCAATTATGACATCAGGATGGGGTGAGGTTGTCACCAAGTTTAAGATCGAAAAAGAAGACATATGTCTCTTCTCTTTCTATGAAGAATAAGATGGAGAGTTTTACATGTTGATTGTAATCCTGCCACACCCATGCTTTTTAGCATGAGTTGTCTGCTAAAATTAGTAGAACTGTGTGCTACACTAGTGAGCCTATATGTAATGTGTGCTACACTAGTGTGCTACACTAGGGTTCTATTTAGTACTAAGTAGAACCTATATGATTATTAAGTGAACTGTGGTGTACTTGGTAGAACCTACATGTTTATTAAGTGAACTGTGTGGTGTACTAAGTATATATGATTAGTACTAAGTAGAACCTATATGATTATTAAGTGAACTATGGTGTACTTGGTAGAACCTACATGTTTATTAAGTGAACTGTGTGGTGTACTAAGTATATATGATTATCCAACTATGTTTACTAAGTATATATGATTATCCAACTATGTTTAAGTAGCATCTTTGGTGACATGTTCTTTCAGTCTTCGTGGTAGTATAAGAAATGTGATTGATGATGAGATTATGTGGAAACAACAAGGATGTATAAGAAATGTGATTGATGAAATGACATTGTTCTTTGTGTTATTAAGTGAACTATGTGGTGTCACTCTGATTTATATCTCAGGCTTAAAAGAAGAATACTCTTGGGACATATCAATTAGCTGGGCAACAAAGCTACACTTAAACATATCAGATGCTCCAATTCCAACTCCAAAACATGATGGAAAGTGTAAAACACAAACTTTATAGAACCAATTATTTTCATGCCCAACTTTATAGAAAACTAAACAGAGCATCTCCAAAGGAAATGTTTACCATAAAACTTACAGCATAGTTAAACCCAAAGAAGATCCAAGAGGTCATAAGAGTGAGTACACTTAACAGTACATAAAATACTCGAGCATATATAACAGTGAGTTCTCCATAAAACTTAGAAGAAACAAGCTTCTGGATTAAACTTCTGGCTCAAGCTTGAGCATTTCCACTTTCATCCAGGCAAAAGGATCCCTTCGGCTGGGTGGTAGCAATTTTCTCTCATCCTTGAAACTGAACATCCAGACATCTCCCTCTTGCATGTGGAACGCTTTTACAGCGTTAGTCCACCCAAAGAAGATCTCTGATTTTCCATTGTTCTTTAACCTCATCCTGCAGTACTTCTTCATATTGCTTGTTGTTGTGGTGACAGCCACACTGATAACCTTAGATCTAGCAGGGACACATTGCCTAATGGATGGCATCATGAACTGTAAGAGATAAGTGCTAGTGTATTGTGGATTGAATTCCTGAAAAATAGCAAGTCAAAAAAACATCTTAATTCAGTAATCATCACTACACATATAGTCAAGAAACCAAAAACAAAAGGAAAGCAATGTACATTGTTGAGGAACTCACCATTGTTCCCTCGTCAGCAATGATATTGTCTCTTGTCAGTGTGACAATGTACTCCTTAACAAGAGGTCTTGGTAGGTCCTCAACAATGCTTCGAAGCTGCATTGTCTGATGGAAATTCATTTCAACAATATTGCCAAAAACACAGTTCCTGTCAAATGACTCATCCCCAATATATCCAGTACCTACATGCCAAAGTTGTACCTCTTGTTATAATCATGCAAAGCAACATCTTAATATAATCATTATGATCTGATCCATCTCATTAATTAATGGGAACCATACCTCTTATTATGATCTGAGCCATCTCATCAAATTCATCCTCATCACTATAACTGAAATAGTCATCTTCTGGTTCGACATAGTCATCTTCTGGTTCGACGTAGTAGTCCTCAGGGGTAATGTGGTCGTCGTCATCATCACTCAGGTAATCATTCTCGAAGTTATCACTGCTACAAATTTGATCCAACAAAATTATATATTAGATAAAGCCTACCAACAACATCTGATCAACACAACAAGCCTTATTAGCATAGAAAAATAAAGGACCTAGCTTTATGGTTGAGCACAACAAGCCTGATCAGCACAGGAAAATAAAGCCTGATCAACAATTGCCATGGAAAATAAAGCCTGATCGACACTAGTTAACAGAAGATTATTTAGGGGATCCAACACAAGGAAAAATAACATGAGGCTAGCTAGAAACACATATTGATGATTTAGCTGACTTCGGAGGGCCATTTGAAACACATATTGAAGCGGAAAGAGTTACAAAGTTCAAGCCAAAAAAACAGGTGAAACTTAGTAAGGCAGCATCTAAGTCACAGAAGACGGACCAAAATGTGGTAGCTTCTCCTGTAGACATGGTCTCACAAAATAAAGAGGATAGTACTGATAATCTACCAGGATGCAATGATGAGCAGGTGCAAGCTCCTAGTCATCAAGAACATGTACAGACCTCAGATTCTCAACCACTTAGTACTACAGTTTACACTGACCATGGCCACATCCTCGAAGAACCTATTCAAGAGGAAGCGGCTGTGATATCTCAAGATGATAACCATTGTGAAGGCCAGAACAGTGATCTGTGCCAAAAATCTACAGATCGGGAAGCCACTACTGTTCCAGACACTTTGCCACCACATGTTAGTCTATTTATAGGCAAATCCATTAGGATTTTAAGAAACTTCGCAAATATGATATGATATGCTGATGCCATGCTTTTAATTCTTTTAGGATCTCAATGCTGATGTTGATTTAGACTCTCAGGATGGGGTCATGAATCCTCCTTCTGATGATACCCAACCAATCTTTGGAGAATCCTCAGGTGTGCATTGATTTACTCAGGGGTCATTAGGATTTTCGGGGAAACTATTATATTCCAAATTATTATAGCACTTCGGGCCTTGCCAAATTATTTGTTCAGGAACTGTGTTGTTGTTTACAATATCTCAAGAGTAATTTGGCATTTGATGTCATTGTTAGCCTGATGCCATTGAACTACCTAGCCATGAATTGACATATAGAACAAGAAAGGAGGAACCCTAATTAGGGTTGAGAAGGAGGCCTACTTGGTGGGTGCGGCGGGACCGGTGGATGCGACAGGGACGATGGATGCGGCAGGGCCGGTGGATGCGACGGGGCCGATGGATGCAACGAGGCCGGTGGGTGCGGCGGGAGGGTCGATGCGGCGGCGCTGGTGGACGAGACCACCTTTCTCCATGCGGCTCGATCCGGTGCTCCTGATAGTTGACGAGAGGCGGCTCTCGATCCGGTGGCCCTCGATCCGGTGCGCCGGTGTCTTGGTCATTATCGGGGGAGAGGAGAAGGGATGGGTTCGCGCTCATGAGGATGCGGTGCGGTGCGGTGCGGTGCGGGAGGGGAGAGAAGAAGAATGGATCGGATCTCTTTGAGGATTATCAGGGGAAGTTTGCTAAAGTGCCCCTAAAAATATTATTATTAGGGGCAGTTTGTTGTAAGTGCCCTTAAAAATCAATATTTTTAGCAGCAGTTTGCTAAAGTGCATCAAATAATTCTTTTTTTAGAGGCAGATTGATTAAGTCCCCCTAAAATTCATCATTTTCTAGGGCAGTTTTGAAGAAAGTGCCACTAAAAAAGATATTTATATAGGCACTTAAATAAAATGCCCCTAATAATCTATATTTTAGAGGCACTTCAAATAAAACGCCCCTAAAAATTATTTTTCGAGGCACTTCACCGATGTGCCTCAAGCAAAATGCCCCTAAAAATATACTCTCCCATTGTGGGGGCGGAAAAATCCCCGCCCCAGCCTGTACATGTGAGGACTCCACAGCCGAATCGAGTGCGACATGTACTCAGTTTGATAGTTTCGCGGCAGGGAATTTCAGGATGCTGCGGTGCCCTTCCGTCGTGGGACTCCACGAATTTTTCGTCGGAATCCATCAAATCCGTCGCCTCTGGACCTCCTCCGCTAGGAGCACCTCCATGACTAGCTCGAAGCGCACAGCCGGGACGGAGCGTGAGGCGTACCTGAGCGGTGCACGACAGGGGCAGGGCGCAAGGTGGCCGGCTAAAGAAGGGGCGGGCGGGGGAGGGCTCCAACGGCCGGTTAGAGGAGGATTTGGATGCGGATGTGAAAATGAGGGAGAAGAATAGTGAGAAAAGTTAGGGAAAAAAGAAAACCGTGGGCCATAGGGGTGGGTCCTACGCTTTACATGTCGGGATTTAAAGTACTCCCTCCGTCCAGAAATAACTGACTTGAGTTTGTCTAAATTTAAATGTATCTAAATACATTTTAGTATATAGATATATTTGAATCTAGACAAACCCAAATCGGTTATTTCTAGACGGAGGGAGTATCTAATCTTTCCGGCCGTGTTTCATACTGTAAAACGCCATGCTCTTGTATCCCTCGGCGTTGATGAGACGGAACATGAACTGCAAACTCCTTTAGTGCGCGTGGAACTGGAAGGGTGGCTAAGTAGGGTTAGCCAGGATGATTCTTCACAACAATGGCGCAACGTGTCTCTGTGCTAAAGTTTGCACATTATTGCAGAACAGAGAAAAAATATCGACTCTGATTAAGAATGCACGGACTGTCTTATCATTTTCACTCAAAGGAGGAATATGTTCAAGGAAAACTAACGGGAAATCTATTTTTAGACCCGTAGCTGGTTGTTCAAACCTAGCGAAATGTGTGAATGCACGTTGTCAATCAGTTTAAGATAAAACCAAAAATTTAAAATATCTTATAGATCGAACCGTTTATTCGATTTAGGATTCGTTTTTAGTTAGATTAGTCGATCTTTAAAACTAGATTCCATGTTGATATGTTTCGATAATTTTTTTTTTGAATTAAACAGTTACTCACCTCTAATACATGAGTTATCCGTGCTATAATATGTAAGTTATTCACCCCGTAACACATAAGTTACCCACCATATAAATGTGTTGGGTAGAAATGTTATTCTATACATGTTGAGGAGGTTAATTGAAACACGGTAGCGTAGGTGTTAGGGTACCGAGAGTTTACCCCCATCGATTCGTTATCATAGACGAGCGATGAAGACTCGATACCGTAACACCAGTTATTTAACCTGTAACATATAAGTTACCCATCGTATAAACGTGTTGGGTAGAGGCGTTCTCGTATATGTGTTGAGCAAGATTAATTGGAACACAGTAGCCTAGGTGTTAGGTATGGAGAGTTTACCGCAGTCGATATGTTATCATAAACGAGTGATAAAGACTTGGTATCTAACATTCTTCGAGACTTTATCACCCGTACCTCGCGATAGTAGCAATGGACGATGAAACTAAGCCGCTAGACTACTGATTGTGTGTTACGTTTGTTCATTACGACTTAGAATGGTGGATGGTAAGACATAAGACCTCATTTATTATATCATATGCAAAAGAAGTTTTTTTTTAAGTATCCTTGATGTTTGACGCGGTAGCTTTCGAGATTGAGTTGTGCATACGCCGCAATAGCGACGACGGGCAACGAAGCCGAGCCGATAAATAACTTATATATTTTATATGTGGGTAATTTTTATAGTGAATAACTTACATGTTATTCGCTGGATAACTTAAGATGAATAAGTTTAGTATTACTGATGGATAACTTTTGGAACAAACAAAATCATGTTACCCACCACTTATCCATGTCATAGTAGTTAAGTTATGCATTTTATACATATAAGTTACCCACCATGTAAATAGGTTGGATAGAGATGTTCTGGCATTTGTCATGTAGGTAACTTTTGTATTTATTTTTTTGCCTTATAAAATCTCGGTTGTCCATGAATTTTAGTTTAGTTAATTAAATGTGAGTTACTCCCTCCGTTTAGAAATATAAGATGTTTCAGTTTTGTGAAGGAGATGTATTTAGACACCTTTTAGTGTATAGGTTCAAATGAATCTAGACACTAAAAGGTGTCTAGATACATCTCCTTCACAAACCTAAAACATCTTATATTTCCAAACGAAGGGAGTATAAGCTAGTTTAATTAAGACGCGATAGTCTAGGTGTTAGGGTACCGAGACTTCGTTATCGTCGATGCGTGAAGGCTCGGTATCCTAACATCCTTTGAGGCTTCATCACCCACACACAACGATAGCGACGACGAACGATGAAGCCGGGCAGCTAGGCTACTGGTTGCGTGTTACGTTTGATCACTACAACTTAGGATGGTGAGTGGGTAGGGTATAAGACCATAATTATTATATCAAAAAGAAATCTAGATTTTATTTCTTTAAATAAATTATGCTTGATGTTTGATGCACTAGTCTTTCAAGGGTAAGTAGCTCGTACTCCGCGAGAACAGCGACGGGCGACAAAGTCGAGTTGTTAGAATAACTTTTAAATTCTATCTATGAGTAATTCTTTTGTAGTGGTCGTCGTATTATTAGTCAGAGCTATTATTTGTCAGAGCATCACGCCGGACATCGCTCGTGTAAGCTGTTGGAAAGCCTACATCAATGCAAAAGAGTCACCATGGAAACATATTAACATGGTATTAGTTTCAAAGATCTCGGGGTGAAAACGGATTTTTCTACAAAACTTTTTAAATTTTCTTTTGCATTAAATGCCAATGATGCCAGCTTTTTTTGGACATGCATGGCTGAGACTGACTTCCACTCGGTTTTGCTAATCACACGGGATGTCAGACCTATCCGTCAGGTTTTGCCAATTCTCCAAAACTAAATGTGTTCTACAAATGAATGGCAAACAATAATACCTTTCAATGAAATTCGGCCTTAATCCTGAAGCATCTTATTAATCAGGACACCACATATATAACCTACCTACGGCAGCAGCCGGACATTAGACGAGGCCGGGGCAATGTCGACCAAGAGATCTTCACATGTATGGTCACAAAGCTGAGGTCGAAAGCGAAGGTGTCACTTCCATGCGTGCTAGCTGGACTGATACACAATCTAACAACTTCATCACAGTCCGATGAGCCACCGCTCTGACAGATCCTCAGCTTCAGAGCCAACTTAGTGGCCCTGGGAAAAGCAATCACATACTTACCTACCTCATATCTCTGACCACAGCCACCAGCAGCAACCGCACGCTTTTCTGGCTCATATCTCGAACGACCACCAGAAGAAACGAAATACTTATATGATTCATCCTCTGTCTCACCACCACTACCTACCACACACTTATCAAGCTTATATATCTGACAACCATCAGGACCTGGGATGACGGCATCGAACAGCTGCATCTCCTGGTGCACCAGACTACTGAAATAAATCGCCGTGCCAGAGAGGCTGAAGCCACTGAGCAGCTCTGCCACATCAATGTGCACAGTGGCCTCCATCGCGCTGTGCAGGAGCGCATAGCATATGTCCACTGAGCCATAGTCGCCGTCGATGCGTTTCGTGGCCACTCTAGCATGTGTCGAGGTTCGGTCGTTGAACCAGACAGCACCGTCAATGAGCTGCAGATCGTCCTCTTTGTTATCTCCTCTCTTGATCCACATGTCAAACTCGACTAGTGCCATGTCGTGCCACCGGATGCCTCTCTTGGGGCCAGACATTTGAATAAGTCCATCCTCTTGTTTCACAAGGAAAGGATCGTCCCTGCTGCAGTTGAAGACGTAGTTACGCAGAGGGTCCAGAGTGTCGCGGACAGCCATGAATCCATACACCTGAACTTGGTCACCAGCTGGAGGAGGATATGCCAGCTTCAGTGAGAATATTTGCATCATGGTGGAAGGACCGTGTGTTTGACAGCACCTCCAGTTCGGCGAGCAATACTCCGTTGGCTCCGACCTCATCATTGGCTCCAGTTCAGCTGATCGACCAGCAATAGGAACATTGTACATGCATTAGCAAATTTCTAAACCCAACTCTAATCTAAAGGAACAAACAAACATGTAGACGATACCAATTGTTTTTTAAAACTAGAAAGTAGGCCATAATCACAATTGGGGTTAAAAGATCGTATTATTATCAATTATGGACAAAAATCCATACGGTTTCTGTAAGATAATAAATTCATGGGAAACAGGCAAACAATCAGAGGAAGTCAATATAATTTTAATTCCTAATGTGCTGTGATGAGGATGAGACAATTAACTATTTGCACATTAGATGTGTAGTTGCAAAAACTGCGCACATATAGTTGATCAGATTTAAACATCAACACTGAGGATTAGTAGTAGAATGTCAACACTGAGGATGCTGCTATCATTTGCAAATTATAGATAAGCAAGGCAATATATGCATCGATCTTAAACATGTTTGTATGAAGGCTATCTTGAGAAACAAGAACTATAAGATAAAAGTGTTATTGATGAAGGATATATTTGGTGCGTACTTGAAGGAGAGTAAAGAAGGAACCACACAAGTTAGGGTAGTATTTTAATTAGTTCTTTGTAATTAGGGGAAGAACAAAAAATAAATCATTTGAAATTGGAACCGAACTGGGACAACCTCCTAGTCATAAAAAAGCTCATATTTATTAGCATAAAAAAATTTAAAATATTTTTTCTATAATCAACAGAGATACTAGTGCTTGCAACTGCTCAGAAACCATTTAAATCTTGAGATTACATAAGAATCTACTAAATAATATAAAACAAACACCTTTTAGGATTTTGATACGAGTAAATGCACGAATAATACTAGGAGCTGAATCCCTTGATTCTCGAGTAATTAAACAAGCAAGATGGAAAGGGCTAGTTACGTACTCTCGCTAGTATCATGGAGAAAATAAAGTTTGGCCAAGGAATCAGTGCTTCTGTAGATGGCTCCGTCACCATGCGTGTAGAATTCGAGGACGTCTGCTCTTGGTACGCCGTCCACGGGAATCCCGTTGGGGAGCAAGGCTACGCTGCCCCGGCGCGGAGGCATAGGGGTTGAGGATGTAACCGAGTGTGTGCCGCCGTTCTTTGTCATTTACTTGTCTTCGATCAGAGGCCCGTTGCAGGACATGGTTGCTCTGCTCTGGCGTGTAGGCGGAGTCGTAGATGATTTGTCCACTTGTGTGCTGCCGATCTTCGTTCTCCCATTCTCTTCTTTTGGAGCCCTGTCGGTGCGCAAGGCTACTCTGCTCTGACGCGACGGCGGAGCTGACAAAGCAGCCACACGTGTGCGGGCGCTGTTCGTCCTCCTCTTCTCTTCCATCTGAGTCCTGTCAGCGCGCAAGGCTACTTTGCTCTGGCGCGAAGATGTAGCCGGCGACGATGCGGCCGGGTGTGCGCCGCCGCTCTTCGTTCCCAGATTCTCTTTCATTGGATCCCAGTAGCCGGACACTTGGCTCTCGCGCGGAGGCATAGCCGTCAACGGTGCGACTGATTGTGCGCCGCTACTCTTCGCCCTCCTCTTGTCCTCGACTGGAGCCCCGGAAGATCTCAAGGCTACTCTGCTCCTGCGCGTAGGCAGAGCCGTAGACGATGCGGCAGATTTCGCGCCGCCGCTCTTTGGCATCCTCTTCTCTTCGATTGGAGCCCCGTTGTCGCCCACCCTGATCCGCAGAGCAGTCGCCGACCCGATCGCTTGCGCACCACCGTTCTTCGTCATCGTCTTCCCTTCGATCGGAGAACCGTCACCGGCCACCCTGCTCCACAGAGCAGTCGCCGACCCGATGGCTTGTGCGCCGCCGCTCTCCATCCCTCTTTTTTCTCGGAATCTAGGTTTGGTGGTTAGGGTTTCGTTGATTTGACCCCTTTATACCGTCGGATACTGGGCCCTGCCCGGACTCGGTTAAGAACGACCCCCTCGCCGAAATTGTATGGGCCGTGCTATGTCTTCTACAGCGACAGCGCCGCCCTTCGGAAGCATCCTCGCCTCGCGGTTTGCCCATCCCCAACTGTTCCCTCCGCCTCAAGCTGCTCGCCTCTGAGGACCTTCGCTGCCGCCTCCGGGAACATGTCTTTGCGCTCGAGGAGGACCTCCACGCCGCCGCATCAACCTCCTCAAGGTTTGCCCCTATCCCTACCCTCCCCTCTTCCCCCGTCCACTATGCCCCGATGGTTACTCCATCTCGCCGGACTGCACCTAACGGACACTAGTGGAGAACGTGTCATGGGCATTAGTCCCAACCGGGACGGGGCAATCGGGACTAAAGCCCGAACCTTTAGTCCTGGTTGCCCCACCAACCGGGACAAAAGACCATACACGTGGCCGCTGCTGTATGCAGGGAGGAGTTTTTTTAATTTTTTTTTTTTAAAATTTAATTTTTTTTCAATCTTTTTAAACCTTTGAATTATTTGACTTGTTAATCTCCCACGTCTCTCATTTTTAACACTAATTATACTTAATCTTAGTTTAAATCGTACTTACAGTCAAACTTCCCATCCGGTCACCCATCCTAGCACTACTCCACCTTCAGCACGCTTAACTTCTTCATTCCATCTCTCCCACCTGCGCGAAGGACCATTATATCTTGTTGTCAAGACTAGTATATCAATCTTATTAACTCATATCGATATGTGACACGTTTTTATTTTTTGAAATTAAGAACAACTATTTTTAGTAAACAATAATAAATAATTAATAATAACATTTTATTCTAATGAAAGTAAAAACTAATTAAATTAATATTTTATTCATTTTTGCCATTTATTCATTTAATATGACATAAACAATATCTTCAAATCTTTAAATCGAAATTTAACAAATAATATATCCATTATTATCAGAAAAATGCGAGGAATTCAAATATGACATAAAAAATACTAAAATAATTTAATTTCTAAAATAATTTCTGAAATAATTTTCTATGAGAGAACAACATAACTTGGTTTATATCGATCTCTTCTTCTATCGACTGTGTCTTGATTTAGCAGGTTTTGAAGACTCTTCATGCTATGGCAACACTTTCAAGACTCATATTTTGGATTCTCATTTTTATTTCTAGTTTTCACTTCTTAAAATTCAACGATGTTTCATATACTTTGCATATAAGTGAGAGGGGCGGCGGGGGGGTAAGGGGTATTAGTATTGGTCTAGGACTTTGTATTTGTCTAGATTTATCTTTTTTTACCCCAAGTCAGATGTACTATATATTTGCTAATTGGGCTATCAATAGATTTAAGTTGTTGGTCGTCTAACAAGTTGCACGTGCAGACTTGCTGTATGATTAAGTCTGAATACTAAACTTTGATTTACGGGACTAGTTTACACATTTAAAAAGAATAGAAGCGGGAGGCAGAAGTATAAGAAAGAAAAGATAATCAACTTGATACGGCTTGATGAATAGCATCAAACAAGTTCGACAGAAACGGGCGGGCAGGGTTCGAAGGATTTTATTTTTAGAATTTTTTATAACCTTTAGTCCCGGTTCGTATCACCAACCGGGACTAAAAGTGGTGCATCGGTGCCAATCCCTTTAGTCCGGGTTGGTAATACGAACCGGGACTAAAGGTCACACCTTTAGTCCCGGTTGGTGATACGAACCGGGACTAAAGGTCCCGTCACCGGGGCACCCCTTTTAGTCCCGGTTGGTGATACGAACCGGGACTAAAGGTCCCGTTTGACCCGGGACTAAAGATTGCTAGCGTTCTAGCCGTTGGAACCGGGACTAATGCTCACATTAGTCCCGGGTCCAACCATAACCGGGATTAATGCTCCAAACTAGGGTGGACGTATGACTCTTTTTCTACTAGTGGGATCAGACCATCCCGTTCCCTCCCCATAGAAGGAGTCCGCGGTGAACGCCGTGGGGATCCACCGTTGCGTGGAGGATAAGGAGGCCATGGCCACCGATGGCGGCGACCGGAGATGCGGGGCCAGTGAGCGGTGCAGGAGGGCAGTGGAGAACATGCAGAGGTCATCGACGACTTGGGGGTCTTCGGGCTGAGCTTTTTTTCCTCGGCGGAACCGAGCAAGGAGCAAGGCGTGTGGAGAACTACGCGAGGAAACGACGTGTGTGGGGCCCCACCATGACCTGATGAACGCCCGTGACCCGGCGAACCGGGGATAAAATTACGGGATTACTGGGGAGGAGTATTGTTATGGATTTGGATTTTGGATAAGACAGTTCTAATAAGAAAAGGTTCACAAAAAACTTGCCAATTTATATTTTTGCAGTTTTTATTCAATACGGAAGATACTGAGTCGAAAGAGGGAAGGAAACGGAGCCCGGGTGGCCCACACCACCCTGTGGAGCGGGCCCACCTGGTCGCGCCACTAGGTGGTGTGACAACCACGGAGCCCGTCTCCGTCCCGTTTTCTCGGTACCTTCCTTATGTCGTAAAACTTCGTAATATATAATCCCCTGAGGTCCGTATATCGTGTTCTCGTCGTATTTTCGTTTCGATCTGTTTCTGTCAGGAACTAATCTCAAGTTTAGAAGCACAATGGTCTCCACCAACGACAAGGGCAAGAAGCTTGTGGAAGATGATCTCCAAGATCCCGACCAGGAGGAGGAGATCGTGGTCGAAGTTGAAGAAGAGGTGGAGGAAGACAAGCGTCCGCGCACCCGTGCCACCATTGCAAGCATTGGAGTGGTTGCAAATTATGTCAAGCTCAAGAGGACTGCACGGATGTCCATAGGAGGGAAACTTCCGCGTCTTTGCTTGTCTCCACGGTCACTTCCTCCACGTACCAAGAACTCCTTCCATACTCTTATTCATTAGCATCAATTCCAAAAGATACCCAAAAGAAAGTTGCCCTCCACTTGGGATATGCCTTGTTCTAACCATGCAGGGAAAGAATACTTTAAGGAGGAAGAGTGGGGAAAGAATCACAAGGACTAGAATTCATAGTCTGACATGATCATGAACCGCATTAAGCATAATTTGGAGATGATATGTACTCTCGCCTTCGAGATTGAGGATTTGAAGAAATTGATTGAAAAGCTTATTGAGATAACACCACCACCACCGAAGGAGTAATTGTAGGGGTTCGTAGCTTGGAAAACAAAAAATTCTACCGCATGCACACAAACAAGCCAAGATCTATCTACTAGATTGTAGCAACGAGTCGATTAGAGTACTCACCCTCGAAGATTCCAAAGCGGTTAACGAGAGCAGATTCTCGTGGGTGATGTAGTCGTACACTTGCCGATCTAAAGATCGCGTAGACGATCCTTCCAGCGCTACGTTCCGGCAGCGCTTCCGCAGTCGGTCACACGTTTGGTACTCGATGAAGACCTTCCTCTCCCTTGTTCCAGCAGGCAGGGGAGGTTGTAGTTCTCCCTTCGCGATTCTGGCAGCACGATGGCTTGGTGTCGAAAGTAGAGGGAAGATCCTGCAGGGCTTCGCCTAAGCCGGTGTGGGTTATGGTGGATCTAGGGTTTCCGGCAATCTAGGTTTAGAAGGCCGGAGAGGAGGAGGTGGTGTTGGCGGCGGCTAGGGCGACGACGGCATGTGGCGGCGGCGCACGGGTGGGGAGGGCTGGTTGTGGTTCTTTGTGGCAGCCCCTCCCCTCTATTTATGAGAGGGAGGGCATCTTGGGAGAGGGGAGTTTGAATCCATCCCCAAACCCAAGTTGGAGAGAAGGAATGACTCTTTCTTTCTTCCACTAGGAAACTATTGTTCCAGTTTGACTTTTCAAACCTCCCTTTTGACTTTCAATTTAGAGCTTTATTTCTCTCTCGCAAATGCCCAACCAAGTGACCTAGGACATGATCCAATCATTCCACTTAACCATGACACATTCATGAACCATTCCCCTTCCGGTCCGGTGAACCTTCTAGACCCTTCTAGAACCTCTCCAATGAAAACATCGAAATCATTCCCGAACTCCGGAATCGGACTTTCCTTATATCAATCTTATTCTCTGGACCATTCCGGATCTCCTCGTGATACCCCGGATCCCATCCGAGACTCCGAACAACATTCGTTCTCCCTACTTACATTCCATATCTACTAAACAACATCGAATCCTTAAGTGTGTCTCCCTACGGTTCGTGAATTATGCGGACATGACCGAGACACTTCTCCGATCAATAACCAATAGAGGAATCTAGAAATTCATATGGCTCCCACATATTTCTATGATTACTTTGCGATCGAATGAACCACTTACATACGATACCAATTTCCCTTTGTCTTGCGATAATTTACTTATCCGAGGTTTTATCGTCGGTATCTCTGCATACCTAGTTCAACTTTGTTACCGATAAGTACTCTTTTCTCGTTCTCGTGATATGTGATCCCTTGTGATCCAGTCACATTCTTGCAAGCTAATTGGATGACATTCCACTGAGAGGGCCCAGAGTATATCTATCCGTCATATGGATGGACAAATCCCACTCTTGATCCATGTGCCTCAACACATACTTTCCGAACACTCAATGCCACCTTTATAGCCACCCAGTTATGGTGTGGTGTTTGATGTGATCAAAGCATCCTTCCGGTGATGGTGATTAGCATGATCTCATGGTCGAAGGAATTAGGTTACTATGTATCAGAAATCTTATAGCAAATGAACTATTGAAATGACTTGATCTTTATGCTACGCTTATCTATAGGAGTATGTCCATCACACCATTCTCCTAATGACATGATCTTGTTGTTAATAACATCTCAATGTTCATGATCAGGAAACCACGATCATCTATCAACCAACAAGCTAGTATTACAAAGAGGCTTTACTAGGGACTCTAATTTAGTTTACAAATCACACAAGTATTAATGTTTTCGGTTAATACTATTATAGCATGAATGTAAACATTTATCATAAACACAAAGATATAATAATAACCACTTTTATTATTGCCTCTAGGGCATATCTCCAATAGTCTACCACTTGCACTAGAGTCAACTAATCTAGATTACATGGTAATATACCGAACACCCATGGCGGTTTGGTGCTGGTCATGTTTTGACCTCGGGAGAGGTTTAGTCAACGGATCCGCCACATTCAGATCTGTGTGTACTTTGCAAATCTTTATATCACCATCTTGGACATGCTCTCGAATAGCGTGAAAATGTAGCTTGATGTGCTTCAGCTTCTTGTGTGACCTTGGTTCTTGCGCATTGGCTATGGCGCCCATGTTATCACAGTAGATAGACATTGGGTCCAGCACACTGGGAACCACACCGAGCTCTGTCATGAACTCCTTCATCCATATCGCCTCTTGTGAAGCCTCCGAAGCAGCTATGTATTCTGATTCAGTTGAAGATATCGCCACAACGCTTTGCTTTGCACTCCTCCAGCTAACTGTTGCACCATTCAAAGTAAATACATATCCAGATTGAGATTTAGAATCATCCGGATCGGTGTTCCAACTAGCATCGGTGTAACCATTAACAACGAGTTGTTCATGACCTCCATAAGAAAGAACCATATCCTTAGTTATTCTCAAGTACTTAAGGATGTTTTTGACCGCTGTCCAATGATCCACTCCTGGATCACTTTGATATCTGCTAGTCAAACTAACAGCATATGCAATGTCGGGTCTAGTACATAGCATGGCATACATAAGAGATCCTATGGCTGAGGCATAGGGAGTCTTACTCATCCTTTCCCTATCTTCTGCCGTTGCAGGACTTTGAGTTTTACTCAAGGTCATATTGGGAAACATGGGCAAGAACCCTTTGTTGCTATCTTCCATTCCAAACCTCTTTAGAACTTTGTCCAAATAGGTACTCTGTGACAATGATATTAGGCGTCTCGATCTATCTCTATAAATCTTTATGCCTACTATGTAAGCTGCTTCGCCAAGATCTTTCACTGAAAAACTATTATTCAAATAATCCTTGACACTATTAAGAAGGTATACATCATTCCAATCAACAATATGTCATCTACATATAGTATTAGGAATGCTACAGAGCTCCCACTCACTTTCTTGTAAATACAAGATTCTCCATAAGTTTGTATAAAACCAAAGCTTTTGATTACCTTATCAAAATGTTGATTCCAACTTCGGGATGCTTGCTTCAATCCATAAATGGACCGTTGAAGTTTGCATACCTTGTTAGCATCTTTAGGATCGACAAAACCTTTGGGTTGTACCATATACAACTCTTCATCAATGTCTCCATTGAGGAACACCGTTTTGACATCCATCTGCCATATCTCATAATCATAATATGCAGCGATTGATAATAAAATCCTCACATACTTTAGCTTCGCTACCGGTGAGAAAGTCTCATCGTAGTCAACTTCTTGAATTTTTCGAAATACTTTTCCGACAAGTCGAGCTTTATAGACAGTAACATTACCATCAGCATCTGTTTTCTTCGTGAAAATCCATTTGTTCTCGACAGCCTTCCGGCCATCCGGTAAGTCCACCAAAGTCCATACTTGGTTTTTGTACATGGATCCAATCTCGGATTTCATGGCTTCTTGCCATTGATTGGAATCTGGGCTCATCATCGCTTCCTCATATGTTGCAGGGTCAGCGGTGTTGTCCACCAACATGACACTCATAACGGGATCATACCAATCAGGAGTGGTACGAGTTCTCGTTGACCTGCGAGGTTCCATAGTGACTTCAACCGAAGTTTCATGATGAACATCATTAGCTTCCTCTCTTATTGGTGTAGGCGCCACAGGAACCACTTCCGGTGCTGCGCTACTCTCAAGTTCGAGAGAAGGTTCAACAACCTCGTTGAGTTCTACTTTCCTTCTGGTCACTTCTTTCGAGAGAAACTCCTTCTCTAGAAAGGATCCATTCTTGGCAACAAAGATTTTGCCCTCGGATCTATGATAGAAGGTATACCCAATAGTTTCCTTCGAGTATCCTATGAAGACGCATTTTTATGTTTTGGGTTCAAGCTTGTCAAGCTGTAACTTCATTACATAAGCTTCGCAACCCCAAATTTTAAGGAACGACAGTTTAGGTTTCTTCCCAAACCATAATTCATATGGTGTCGTTTCAACGGATTTAGATGGTGCCCTATTTAAAGTGAATGCGGATGTTTCTAATGCATAACCCCAAAACGATAGCGGTAAATCTATAAGTGACATCATAGAACGAACCATATCTAAGAGAGTTCGATTACGACGTTCGGACACACCATTACATTGTGGTGTTCTCGGCGGTGTCAATTGTGAAAGTATTTCGCATTTCTTCAAATGCTCGCCAAACTCGTAAATTAGATATTCACCTCCACGATTAGATCGTAGAAATTTAATCTTCTTGTTACGTTGATTCTCTACTTCACTTTGAAATTCCTTAAACTTCTCGAAAGTTTCGGACTTATGTTTCATGAAATAGATATACCCATATCTACTCAAGTCATCTGTGAAGGTAAGAACATAACGATAACCACCGCGCGATGCTACACTCATTGGGCCACACACATCGGTATGTATGATTTCCAATAAGTCCGTAGCTCGCTCCATCATACCAGAAAATGGAGTCTTAGTCATTTTTCCCATCAGACATGCTTCGCATCTTTCAAGTGATTCAAAATCAAGTGATTCAAGAAATCCATCGGAATGGAGTTTCTTCATACGCTTCACTCCAATGTGACCAAGACGATAGTGCCACATATAGGTTGAGTTATCTCTCAATTTCAAACGTTTAGCTTCAATGTTATTAATATGTGTACTACTACAATCGAGATTCAACAAGAATAGACCATCTATCAAAGGTGCATGTGCATAAAACATATTACTCATATAAATCGAACAACCATTATTCTCGGACTTAAACAAGTAACCGTCTCGCAATAAACATGATCCAGATATAATGTTCATGCTCAACGCGGGCACCAAATAACAATTATTTAAGTATAAAACTAATCCCGATGGTAGATGAAGAGGTAGCTGCCAACCGCGATAACATCAACCTTTGATCCATTTCCAACGCGGATCGTCACCTCGTTCTTCGCTAGTTTCCGTCTATTCTACAGCACCTGTTTCGAGTTACAAATATGAGCAACCAAACCAGTATCAAATACCCAGGCACTATTACGAGTACTAGTGAGATACACATTAATAACATGTATATCGGGTATACCTTTCTTATTGATGTTGCCGTTCTTCAAATCCGCCAAGTACTTAGGGCAATTCCGCTTCCAGTGACCCTCTCCCTTGCAGTAAAAGCACTCAGTATCAGGCTTAGGCCCAGCCTTGGTCTTCTTTGCCGGCGCGGTAACTTTCTTACCGCCCTTCTTAAAGTTTCCCTTTTTCTTATACTTGCCTTGCTTCTTGAATTTGGTGGTCTTATTGACCATCAACACTTGGTGCTATTTCTTGATCTCCACTTCCGTAGATTTGAACATGGAGAAGAGTTCGGGCAACGACTTGTCCATGTTTTGCATATTGTAGTTCAGCACAAAGTTCTTGTAACTTGGTGGTAGTGATTGGAGGACACGGTGAATCCCCAAAGCATTAGGAATCACTATACCCAATCTTTGAAGCTTGCTTGCGTGCCTAGACATCTTAAGAACATGCTCACTAACGGAGCTGCCCTCTTCCATCTTGTAGTTAAAGAACTTTTCAGAAGCCTCATAACTCTCAACTGCCGCGTGAGCCTCAAATATCATTTTGAGTTCACGGACAATATGATGTGGGTCATGGTTCTCAAACCTTTTCTGAAGCTCCGATTCCAAACCATACAAGATAGCACATTGAACTGTGGAGTACTGATTCTTCCGAGTGAGGAAAACATTCTTCACCTCATCGGTAGCATCAGCTGCAGGTGGTTCACCCAGCGTTGCATCCAGCACATAGGTATTTTACCAGCATTGAGGATAATCCTCAAATTGCGGAGCCAATCCGCGAAGTTGCTTCCATTGTTTTTTTAACTTTTCTTTCTCTAGGAACGCATTAAAATTGATGGTAGGGGCCGCCATTGATCTACAACATATTTGCAATAGTTTAGACTAAGTTTATGATAAATTGAGTTCTAATTAATAGTTAAATTAATCTTGGTGAACTTCCACTCAAAACAATATCCCTCACATTGTTTTAGTGATCACAGGAACCAAATCCACCACATCAAAACCGATCATCACGAGAGTTGATGTAGCTTCAATGGCGAACAATCAACATGTTCATCATATCTACTATATGATTCATAATTTACCTTTCGGTGATCCGCGTTTTGAGACCATGTCTGTACATGCTAGGCTCATCAAGATCAAACCTTAGCTTCCGCATGAGCAAATCTGGCTTGCTCTCGTTGTATACACTCGCAGAATCTAACACACCCGATCATCACGTGGTGCTTCAAAACAACGAGCTTTAGCAACGGTGCCTACTAAGGATGAACACTTTATAACTTGAAATTTTGTGAGAGGGATCATCTTATAATGCTACCGTCGCGAACTAAGCAATACAAGATGCATAAAAGGATTAACATCACATGCAATTCATAATATGTGATATGATATGGCCTTTATTCTTGTGCTTCCGATCTCCATCTTCAAGCATGAACATGATCTCCATCATCACCGGCATGGCGTCAAGATCAATGGCGCCGCTTCATGGTTGTCGTCCACCAGCATCAACTATTACAACTACTTTGAATAATAGACACGCAGGTCTTAACGAAATTAAAATACAGCCATATGGCTCCTGCCGGTTGCCGACTTACAATAAGGAACATTGCATACATCATATATAATCACAATCATGGCCATATCACATCATAGCACACCCCTGCAAAACAAAGTTAGATGCCTCTAATTTTCTTTGCATGTTTTACGTGGTTTGGGGCTTTCAATAAGTGTCGTTCTAACTTACGAACAAGAACCACAACGTTGATACTAGTATTGTCAATTACCCGTTGTAAATTGAATCTTCACTATGTTGGGAGAAACAGGCACCCGCAAAGCCACTTATGCAATACAAGTTGCATGTCAAGCGTGGAGAAAGTCTCATGAATGATGTCATGTAAGGTTAGCCCGGGCTGCTTCATCCCACCATCCCGCAAGATGCAAAGTACACAAGAAGCAATCGAAAACAAAATCATTAACGCCCACAATGACCATTGTGTTCTACTCGTGCAACAGATCTACATATAGACATGGCTTTGATACCACTGTAGGGGTTCGTAGTATGGAAAACAAAAAAATTCTACCGCATGCACACAAAGAAGCCAAGATCTATCTACTAGATTGTAGCAACGAGTCGATTAGAGTACTCACCCTCGAAGATTCCAAAGCGGTTAACGAGAGCAGATTCTCGTGGGTGATGTAGTCGTACACTTGCCGATCTCAAGATCGCGTAGACAATCCTTCCGGTGCTGCGTTCCGGCAGCGGTTCCGCAGTCGGTCACACGTTCGGTACTCGATGAAGACCTTCCTCTCCCTTGTTCCAGCATGCAGCAGAGGTTGTAGTTCTCCCTTCGCGATTCCGGCAGCACGACGACGTGGTGTCGGAAGTAGAGGGAAGATCCCGCAGGGCTTTGCCTAAGCCTGTGCGAGTTATGGTGGATCTAGGGTTTCCGGCGATCTAGGTTTAGAAGGCCGGAGTGGAGGAGGTGGTGTCGTCGGGGGCTAGGGCAACGGCGATGGGCCGGCGGCGGTGGCGCGTGGCAGCGGCGGCTTGGGCGGCGGCGGCGGCTTGGGCGGCGGCGGCGCACGGGTTGGGAGGGCTAGTTGTGGTTCTTTGGGGCAGACCCTCCCCTCTATTTATGAGAGGGAGGGCATCTTGGGAGAGGGGAGTTTGAATCCTTCCCCAAACCCAAGTTGGAGAGAAGGAAGGACTTTTTCCTTCTTCCACTAGGAAACTATTGTTCCGGTTTGACTTTTCAAACCTCCCTTTTGACTTTCAATTTAGAGCTTTTTTTCTCTCGCAAATGCCCAACCAAGTGACCTAGGACATTATCCAATCATTCCACTTAACCATGACACATTCATGAACCATTCCCCTTCCGGTCCGGTGAACCTTCTAGACCCTTCTAGAACCTCTCTGATGAAAACATCGAAATCATTCTCGAACTCCGGAATCAGACTTTCCTTATATGAATCTTATTCTCTGGACTATTTCGGATCTCCTCGTGATATCCCGGATCCCATCCAAGACTCCAAACAACATTCGGTCTCCCTACTTACATTCCATATCTACTAAACAACATCAAATCCTTAAGTGTGTCTCCCTACGGTTCGTGAATTATGCGGACATGACCGAGACACTTCTCCATTCAATAACCAATAGAGGAATCTGGAAATTCATATGGCTCCCACATATTTCTATGATTACTGTGCGATCGAATGAATCACTTACATACGATACCAATCTCCCTTTGTCTCGTGATAATTTACTTATCCGAGGTTTTATCGTCGGTATCTCTGCATACCTAGTTTAACCTCGTTACGATAAGTACTCTTTTCTCGTTCCCGTGACATGTGATCCCTTGCGAGCCAGTCACATGCTTGCAAGCTAATTGGATGACATTCCACCGAGAGGTCCCAGAGTATATCTATCCGTCATATGGGTGGACAAATCCCACTCTTGATCCATGTGCCTCAACACATACTTTCCGAACACTCAATACCACCTTTATAGCCACCCAGTTACGGTGTGGTGTTTAATGTCATCAAAGCATCCTTCCGATGATGGTGATTAGCATGATCTCATGGTCGAAGGAATTAGGTTACTATGTATCAGAAAGCTTATAGCAAATGAACTATTGAAATGACTTGATCTTTATGCTACACTTATCTATATGAGTATGTCCATCACACCATTCTCCTAATGACATGATCTTGTTGTTAATAACATCTCAATGTTCATGATCGGAAAACCATGATCATCTATCAACCAACAAGCCAGTATTACAAAGAGGCTTTACTAGGGACTCTAATTTAGTTTACAAATCACACAAGTATTAATGTTTCCAGTTAATACTATTATAGCATGAATGTAAACATTTATCATAAACACAAAGATATAATAATAACCACTTTTATTATTTCCTCTAGAGCATATCTCCAACAGTAATTCGTCATCAGGTTTTGGCATCCCCTTGGTTTGTTCCAAGCTTGGGGGAGTGCCGCAGTATCATATCATTATCTTTCATCTTTTTACCTTTTTAGTAGAGTCATATGATGAATAGAGAAGTTATTATGTAGGATGGTTTGAATTGTGGAATATTAATGAGAAGTTTCATCATTTACTTTTTTCACATCTTATTTTAGTTTGCAATTTCTGTTATATGATTGATCTTGTTGTTAGTATTGGTATCACTTTGGGAGCATCGAGTAAATTTAGTTGGTTTTGGCAAACCTAGCTTGGGTCAGTAGTAACACTATTTGAGGTTTGGAAGGAAAAGAGAAAAGTACTTTTAGATATATTATATTATTTTATTTCTTTCTTGTTTAGCTCATAAGCTTAGTATTCCCAAGTTAAGTTCTTTTTTGTTTTCAAGCAAGATTGCATGTTTGTTTGTTTCCTTTAACTCTTATGCTTGCTACCCAGCCTTTCTAGCCAAAAACCTGTACTGAGAGGGAATGCTTCTCGTGCATCCATTCCTTGAACTAAAACCTTTGCCATTTGTGTCATACCTACCTATTAACACTATTGCTATTCCAAGTAAATTCTCGAGTTTCATCTACCTTTCAAATTAAAAATTCTTTTGCTATGTGAAAACTAGTGATTAAAGCTCTCACGAACTTGATGGCACACTTTACTTTCTTGCACCTAATAATCTTGAACCATTGTGTCATCTATGTTGTATATGCTTGCACTTATAACTTGGGAATTAGAAGAACCATGTTGTCATGGGGAACGCTTTCAACGCCTGTAAATATCTACCCAGTTGATATCATGATCTTTTGTTTATTGATGTCGGCGGTGTGAAATAAAAGGGGAGCTTGTAAGTCCATGGAGTTATGTATATGTGTTATAGAAACGCCTGGATGGCTAGCCTAAGACATGCCTAATCATGGTGGAAACTTGCAACATAACCATAGTGAGCAATCTGTGAAGCATCCTCAATAAAAACCTATGCAAATAGCAAATAAAAAGATCGCTGAGATGCTCACTGTTTGTTGCCTTGTCATTTTGATATAGGATAGCTCCTGTGTCATGGGGCAAGGGGTACCCCTTTGGCGGTTCTCTATGATACGCATATACTAACAATGACAAGAACTTGCTGATGACCCACAAGTATAGGAGGTGTATCGTAGTACTTTCGATAAATAGGAGTGTCGATCCCAACGAAGAGCAGAAGGTGTTGACTAGTGGTTTGGATTAGGAATTCTCTGTAAATACTTAGCAAATGGATTTTTAGGGTTTTTTGATAATGCAAAGAAATAAAGTGCAAGTAAATAAAGACAACAATAATAATTGCAGCGAGTGGCCCAATCCTTTCTTTAGCAAAGGACAAGCCGGTTGTATTACTTATGAGGACCAAACATTCTCGAGGACACATGGGAATACTGTCAAGTGCTTTCGCTTCATATAGTTGATTAATCTTCTTTGGTTGGATAAGTGTTGTGTGGGTGAACCTATGCTAATGTACGAACCTTACTTGGACTAATACATACTTGTGATTAAACCCCTTGCAAGCATCCGCAACTACAAGAAAGTAATTAAGATAAAAACATAACCACAACATTAAACTCTAAGATCCTACACTCCCTTGTGCAAAAGGTTTCCTAACGGGGGTTTAGGTTTCTGTCACTTCGGCAACCCCACAATTAGTAGCCAAATACACAATGCATTACCCTAGGCCCATAAATGGTGAAGTATCATGTAGTCGATGTTCACATGACACCACTAGAAGAATAGCACCACAACTTAAATATCAAACCATTGAATATTACTTCAACACAATTCCACTACTAACAACATGACTTCTCCCATGTCCTCAAGAACTAAACGAACTACTCACAAGAAATCATATGGATCAAGATCAGAGATGGTATAATGATTAATAAGAATCTGAACATAAACAATAATTCAATCGTTCCACTCACAAGCATCAACTACAAAAGTAATCAACACCGGGAAAGTTTCCCCTAAGAACTACGCAAGATTTAACGCAGTTGTTACAGCGAGATGGAGTGGTGATGATGGTGCTGGTGGAGATGATGGTGAGGATGATGATGATGATCCCGATGACGTCTAGTTTGATGACGGTGTTGATGGCGACGATCTCCCCTCTTCCGGAAGGAATTTCCTGGGAAGAAATCTGCCTACCGGAGAGCTCTTTCTCTCTCTATAGTTTCCGCCTCACAGAGGTGGCGGAATCTTTATGTGGTCGCTCCCCCAGGTATTAGGGTTTCGAGGAGAAGATATAGACGAAAGGGCGAAGCAAGAGGTAGGCAGGGTGGCCACACCACCTGGTGGCACGGCCCAAGGGGGCCCATGCCAGGGGGTGGTGTGGGCTCCCTGTGGCCCGTCTCTGCCTCCCCCTCCTGGCTTCCTTCGTCTTCTGGAAAAATAGGATTTTCCATGTATTTTCTAGAATTTTCTGATCTTCGCGAATATTGCATCTGGACACCGCTTTTTCCATCAGAATCCTGACTCTAGCAGTTCATCCTCCAAAAGTCACCCAACATGCAGAAATAGATGAAATAATATAAGTATCACCTCTTAATATGAAATATATCAATGAATAACAGCAAATTATGATATAGAATAGTGATGCAAAATGGACGTATCAACTCCCACAAGCTTAGACCTTGCTTGTCCCCAAGCGAAAACTGAGCTCAGTAAACATGACCACATGTTTATGGAGTGAAGTGTCGATAAAAAGAATAAGGACAAGAAGCATCACATTCACCAATACACAAATCATAATAGAAAACAACTCACCAGTATATAACTTAACTTGCAACGAGCATGGGAGTCACAATAGAGATGCATAAAGACAAATCATAATTGGTAATGGCAAACTTTGTTCTTGGCCAGAGAACAGTTGACAAATCATACTTAGTTTTCAAGAAAAGCTTTTTTAATGAAGTCTATAATAGGAATACTTTTGCTCAAACATAAAAGGCTTTTCACAATGATAGCTTTCAAAGTAATATTCATTCAGATAAGAGCAATGTGCAAAACAAGGAAGGTAAGAAACATGATTGAATAAATCATCATATGAATGATTGAATCACAACAAATCAAATGCTTGCTGGAGATAGAAAGGAATAGGTCTACTATCTCAAATAAGAAGTAAAAGATAGGCCCTTCGTAGAGGGAAGCAGGGATTTCAAGTTTCATAAAGAGCTTCCAAAAGATTATGGTACTTACTAGCTTTGAGCTCTCATTGCCCCTATCATAAGCATATTGAGGTGATTAAGGTTAAAGTGAACAAATATGGAGTATATGCTTGAAAAATCATAAGTTGGCAATCTCATGTCCCTTGAGTACGAGGGCCATTACTCATGCTACTCAACTTTAGTTACAAGCAAGTTCTTGTCATTGTAAGTATATGTGTATCATAGAGAACCGCCAATGGGGTACCCCTTGCCCCATGACATAGGAGTTATCCCATATCAAAATGACAAGGAAAAAGACAGTGTGCATCTCAGTGATCCTTTATTTACCATGAGAATGGTGCATATATTTTGTTCTCTTCTCCTTTTTTCTTCTATATATTTTTTCTGAGGATGCTTCATAGATTGCTCACTATGATTATTCTGCAAGTTTCCACCATGATTAGGCATGGCTTAGGCTAGCCGCCCAGGCGTTTCTCTAACACATATACATAACTCCGTGGACTTACAAGCTCCCCTTTTATTTCACACCCCCGCCATCTGCAAACAAAAGATCATGATATCAACTTGGTAGATATTTACAGGTGTTGAAAACGTTCCCCATGACAACATGGTTCTGCTAATTCCCAACTTATAAGTGCAAGCATATACAACATAGATGACACAATGGTTCAAGTTTATTAAGGGCAGGAAAATAAGGTGTGCCATCAAGTTTGTGAGAGCTTTACTAACTAGTTTTTCCATAACAAAAGCATTTTTAATTTGGAAGATAGATGAAACTCGAGATTTTACTTGGAATAGCAATAATGCTAATAGGTAGATATGGTGGATACAAATGGCATAAGTTTTAGTTCAAGGATTGGATGCATGAAAAGTGTTCCCTCTCAATATAGGTTTTTGGCTAGCAAGGCTGGGTAGCAAGCATAAGAGTTGAAGAAAACAAGCAAACATACAAGTGATAGAAACAAACATGCAATCTTCCTTGAAAACACAAAAGATCTTAAATAACAAATACTAAGCTTATGAGACAATCAAGAAAGAAAGAAAATAATATAAAATACCTGTAAGTGCTTTTCTCTTTTCCTTTCAAAGCTCAAAAAGTGTTGCTACTGGCCAGAGCTAGGTTTGCCAAAACCAATTTAAATTTACTTGATGCTCCCAAAATGATACCAATACTAATCGACAAGATAAATCATATAATAGAAGTTGCAAACTAAAATAAGATGTGCAAAAAGTAAATGATGAAACTTCTCATTAATATTCCATAAAGGCACTCACACCAAGGGATACATAGATAACCAACTAGAGGAGAGATACTTCCACAATATAAACCATCCTATATGATAAATTCCCTATTCATGATATGACTCTACTAAAAAGGTAAAAAGATGAAAGATAATGATATGATACCACGACACTCCCCTAAGCTTGGAACAGACCAAGGGGATGCCAAAACTTGATGACAAATTACTCCTTTGGTGGTGGTGGTGTTTCCTTGTCATCATCAGACTTCCAAGGTAAAGGCCCCCATCAACAAAGGACGTCTTGGTTTCCAATATCCTAAAACTAGCAACAGAACTTATGCGTTTAAACCAAGCCTCATACTCACAGTTTTGATTTTGCATGTCATAGTGTTGTGCTTGCAGTTGGTTGGTGGTCTGATGGAGCGAGAGGATTTCATCCCTAAGCTTGGCAGTCTCCTTCTTGTGCTCGGCGACGAGTTCTGAACTTATCTTATGGATGACATCCACTTCGCGTTCTGCCATCTTCTTGTACCTAAAAGCTTCTTGCTCCAACGCTTCCATCCTATCTTCCATCCTTTAGGTCCCTGAACCTCCTTTATCTGTACCTTCCCGTCCTTGAGTAACAACTCCTTGGGGTGAATTTTCAACTCATACATGTACGGGTTGATGATGTCCACAGAGGAATCCCTCTTGGGTGATCCAAAGGAAGACACTGTGGCTCTAAAACTGAGAATCTGCCTGACAAAAATAGATCAAAACGAAAACACGATGAGAACACGATATACGGACCTCGGGTGGTCCGGGGGATTATATATTACGAAGTTTTACGACATAAGGAAGGTACTAGGCGAAAACGGGACGGAGACGGGCTCCGGGGTGGTCACACCCCCTGGTGGCGCGAACAGCTGGGGCCGCGCCACTGGGTGGTGTGGGCCACCCGGGCTCCGTTTCCTTCCTGTTTTGACTCATTATATTCCAAATGGAATAAAAACTACAAAAATATAAATAGAAAAGTTTTTGGCGAACCTTTTATTTTCAGCACTTTTACCTATTCAAAAACGGACTCTGCAGGTTCCTGGATTTGGTCTCTGATAAGTTCTTCCGAAGTCACCACTTTAATTCATTATAACAATCTCCAGAAATATTATGTTTGAGACTTCGACCATTCTCCTTACATCATTTTCTCCAAACATTTGAAAATCTCTTTCATACAAAGCTCCACACAATCTTCATTAGCAACATTAGTGTATGCAAAATATATAAACCTTTGGGTTCAAATTTCAACTGAAATCCATCAAAACAAAAGCTACTGTAGAAACTCCTTTCAAAATCCCAAAAAGAATTTAAAAGGAAATCGATTTAAGAGGCAAATGTAAACAATGGCAGAAATTTGTCAAAACAGACCAGCAGGAAAAGATTGATTTTTTCGAAAATCTTCTGTTGCTCAAATCAAAAAGTGCAAAACTAACAAAAGTTGGATAACAACATGGGGCACAAGAACAAAATATGACAGCTCCATCCAACATACTAGGATTTTTCGCGAATGTTTACAATGAAGCACAAAAATATGTTCCAGGGCAGCAACTTCCAACAACTCACCTACTTCTCAAAATAGGAAAGTCTTGACACAAAACCCAAAAAAAGGATAAGGAGAGGTTATTACAGAGGTAATAACTTCCAAGACTCAAAGAAACAAAAACCGAAAGCAAACTAAAATGGGTTGTCTCCCAAAAGCTCTTTCTTTATAGCCATTAAGATGGGCATGGTAATTTTAATGATGCTCTCATAGGAGATATGGATTTGAAATAAAAGAGAGCATCAAGAAGAAAATATCCAGCACATTTAAGTCTACCCCACTTCCTATGCCAAGGAATTTTGTAAGAAAACAAATTGTTGAAGTAAGAGGCTACTAGCATTGTAGTGACCTTGGATCAATAAAGATCCCAAGTCCCTGTGATTTTACATGCTAGTCCCTGGATCAATAGCTAGCACTCACAGTCGATGAATATCATGTAAAACACAAAGTCTTTATTACATGGAGAATCCAGAGTACGAATTTATTACAAATTTGCTTAGCATTATGCTAGCTCAAATAACAGCGGAAACATAAAAGCAGCTTGAGTCCATCAACGCCCTAGGCTTGTCGAGTGTAGAATCGCGATCCCTACGCACCTTTCAATCTTCGGATTATGCACATAATACATGCAACCAACAAGTTGGGTCAATACTTTGAATGTATTGGCAAATTACACCAAGGAAGAAAAGACTATCTCTACATGCAAGGCTAGTTTAGGCTGTAGAGTTCATTTGCTCAAAGCTAGTTTTCTTAAGTATAGAGAAGAAGAGAAAGTTTCCCTACTTTGTAAACTTTTGTTTAAGTAATATATGGTCGAATGGCACACGAGGATATTACTCACCAAGTGTCCAATCAACCTAACACTTGGATATTACTCACCAAGTTCCCAAAACCCTCCCAATAGCGATATGACTCACACCTTGGGTTTTTAGAAAACTTTAAGTTTTGAAAGAGAGAGATAGGAAGATCCTTCAGAGGCTCCATCCTTTAGATGCTCAAAGTTGTTCTGTTTCCATGAACATGGCTGATCGATCAGATTGCAATACTCTCGATAGTTTGTGCACTTTACCCACAATCCACGATCAAGTCCTTTTACAAAATAGACCATGCTGAGGCTTTCCCTTAGTAGCCCCTCTACCTTCTGGATCCAACCGTTCCAATAACCTCCATATGTTGGTACCCAGGTGAAGTTTCCCACTAAGTACTAGGCCAAGACAGAGCCCATATATATTGTGGTTGCACTGGAAGCTTCTGAATTCTAAAACATGGCAGACTTCTTTGATTCCTGGGCGGCCGTCCTCCATCAAAATCTCACTCGTTGACCCGACAACCATTCCGCCCAGAAGAAAACTTAGTTTTATTTTGAAGTGGATTTGAGGAGAAAAGTTTGCTCAAGAGAGCCTTTATTCTTAGAAGAAATTCATTGTCTTTTGAACCCCCCCAACGGTACTTTACATATATATAGCATAGCAAGCAATACTTAGAAAAATAGGGGAACCTATTAGAAATACTAAGTATAGAGCTACTCATGTCATACTACAAAAATCATCGCACTTGCAAAATAATACTAAGGAAAAATTCTACTAGAGCATCCTACACATGCATACTACAGAATTTTGAAGATCACATGCATAGAATCAAAACTGGGACAAAGATTATGAATAAGTGGTGTAACTTGCCTTGATCCGAGCAGCACTCTACACAATAGCACTCCTCAGCGCACTCTGAACAATCTAACGAAACACAAACATAGATCTAATCACAACTTGCACAAAATATGCCACAGAGATAATATGTATGCATGCATGCAACATGGTACTTATGCAAGATTTGTTGTGTAAATTGACCAAGGTAGTATAATTGGATTGCAATTGTGTTAGGGATGTTATTAGTATTGATTTCCCACGGGTTTAAACAAATTTGGGTCTTATTCTAGTTCTTGGGATTACTAGAAAAATCCAACCATCTAATTAGCCCCAAATCAGATCTAATGCTCTTAAGCAAGGTTCTATAATTTTGTTCAATAGGTATTGTAAATCCAAAGTCAACGCAACAAGAATCAACTAAAACGGGGTTTTAATTTTTTTTTCTGTGGATTAAACACTCTAATCTAAAGATTAATTTCTACACAGAAAATCCTACAGTAAACTTGAAATTTTATTGCAGATCCGTGTTCTACATAATTTTGTGAATCCAGCGGTATATTATATGCTAAATTTGGCCAAGTATTTAATTTTCTATGAATTTCGCAAGAATTAACCTCAATCTGCCAAATAAGTTTAACCCTAGCGAGATCGTGACATGTGGCAGCATCCGATTTGACCAGCTAAGCAAGGCAGCGCTAACACGGCGTGCTGCCGCGACTTGCCACACGGCATAGCGGGATTTGCCGATACCCATTTGTTTTAAACTTCTAATCCTCACCATCCATCCTAGATCTAAAGGCTAAGAAGCAAGGACAGACTCACCTTCCTAGCTGGCGGCGGCGACTAGCGGCGGGTGGCGTCGGTGATGATGGGCGACGGCGATACGGCGGTTCCCCGAGGCGGCGAAGTGGTCGACGGGGTGTAGCTGGCCTTCGCGGTCACGCTCGCGTCCTCGACGTGGTCCCTCTCCTCCTCTATCTCCCACGGCCGGCAGTTCCTCTTCTCGGCTCCGATGGGCTCCGGCGAGCAATTGCCGGCGACCCTCTGCGATTCGGAAGAAGAGAGTTAGATGGGAGGACCTGGTAGATCGAGGCGAGTAATATGGAAGGTAGAACAGGGCTCGAGGTGCTCTGGAAGGTCACCAACCTCGAGCTCCGACGGCGGACGGCTCCGGCGAGATCAGAACATGAGCTAGGGTTTGAGAAACACGAAAACAACGGTGGGGGCCGAAGCAGCGGTATAATAGGGGGAGATTTCTTGAAGAAGGGGGCACGGATTCGTACGAGGGATGGATAATCGCGAGGATTTGAACTCGGTTTCTTCCCGTGTTCGTCAGGGACTCCTGCTGGAGGTGGGGGATGACAGTGCGGGCCCACCTATTGGTGGCAGCGGCAGTGCGGGCTTGCGTTGGGCTGCGCTGTGCTGCGCTGCACGATAGATGGGTAGTGGGCCTGGTTCGCTGGCCCGGTTAGTTAGGTTGTTTAGTTTTTTTTTACTTTTCTTTTTCCATTTCTGTTTTACTAATTCTCTAATAACTTTTGCATATCAAGTCCAAAAACAATGAAACCAATTCCTAAATTTTTGTAAAAAGAAGGTGGTCAACATAGGACCAGAGGATATTATTTTTACCTGGTTTTTAGAAGGTTTAAAACAATATTCCCTCATCAATGCTCATAGGTAGGAATTAATATTAGGGTTTTGTCTGGGGTTTGGTGGTAGGGTTTTGATGCGACTTAATTTGTAGGATGCAATGATGCAAGGATGATGCATGCTTCTAGTAACATCATATAATAAAACCTGGGATGTTACAAACCTACCCCCTTAAGAAGAATCTCGTCCTCGAGATTCGGGTTGGCTAGCAAATAGGTGTGGGTGTTCTGCCTTCAAATATTCTTCACGCTCCCACGTGGCTTCTTCCTCGGAGTGGTGGTTCCATTGTACTTTGCAGAATCTTATAGTCTTGGAACGGGTAATCCTTTCGGCTGTTTCCAATAATTTGATGGGCTTTTCCTCATAGGTAAGGTCATTCTCCAATTGAACCTCATCCAGGGAAACTGTATCCCTTAGCGGTATTTCTTCCATTTCTGGGTGGCATTTCTTTAGTTGTGACACATGAAACACATCATGAATTGTCAGTCCTTCTGGTAACTCCAACTGATAAGCAACTTCTCCTCTACGGTCCAGAACCTTATATGGTCCTATGAATCGTGGGGCTAACTTACCCTTGATTCCAAACCTCTTAACTCCTCGCAACGGTGAAACTCGAAGGTACGCACGGTCCCCTATTTCATAAGTCACATTTCTGCGTTTGGAGTTAGCATAGCTCTTTTGTCGTGATTGAGCTACCTTTAGCCTGTCTTGAATCTGTCGTACCTTTTCTTCGTCATCCTTGATCAGTTCAGGTCCAAAAAGACTACGTTCCCCAACTCCACTCCATAACAGCGGAGTCCTACACTTCCTGCCATATAGAACTTCAAATGGAGCCAGCTTGATACTTGTCTGGTAGCTGTTGTTGTACGAGAACTCAGCATACAGCAGGTTATCATCCCAACTAGACCCATAGTCTAGTGCGCAAGCTCTCAACATATCTTCTAGAATCTGGTTCACTCTTTCTGTTTGGCCATCTATTTGAGGGTGGAAAGCAGTACTAAATTCTAGTCTGGTTCCAAGAGACTCATGTAACTATCGCCAAAACTTTGAAGTGAACCGGGTGCCTCTATCTGATACAATTCCCTTAGGGACACCATGAAGACTTACAATCCTTGACATATATATCTTGGCAAGCTTAGCACTTTTATAAGCGGTCTTTACGGGGATGAAGTGAGCCACCTTGTTAAAGTGGTCCACCACTACCCAGATAGAATCAAATCCTGAACGAGTCCGGGGCAATCCCGTGATAAAATCCATGCCTACCTTATCCCACTTCCAGTCGGGTATAGGTAGTGGTTGAAGTAATCCGGCCGGTTTCTGATGCTCGGCCTTAACTCTATTGCATACGTCACATAGAGAAATATACTCGGCAATTTCTCTTTTTAGGTTATTCCACCAAAATCTATCCTTCACATCCATGTACATCTTCGTGTTACCTGGATGAATTGAGTATGGTGAATCATGAGCTTCTTGTAAAATCAACTTCCTGATATCGGGGTTCCTTTATCGTCCAGACAAAATTCTCTTCTCTTCCCTTCACTTATTTTGACTTTTATTTCTTCCAACTCTTTATCTCCCTTTTGTGCTTCCTTGATTCTCTCTTGGAAGGAAGACACTATTTCCATAGTTGCTGCGTGTCCTTTCAGAACTATTTCTAGCCTGAGATCCTTGAATTGCTTGCATAAATCCTCTGGAAGTTCCCCTGCGGTAAGCCCATTCACATAAACCTTACGACTTAAGGCATCAACCACCACGTTTGCCTTTCCGGGGTGGTACTGTAATCCAAGTCATAATCCTTAATCAGCTCAAGCCATCTTCTTTGTCTCATATTCAAATCCTTTTGGGTGAAGATGTATTTCAAACTCTTATGATCTGTGAACACATCACAATGTTTGCCCATGAGGTAGTGTCTCCATACCTTGAGTGCATGTACCACAGACGCAAGTTCCAAATCATGTGTGGGGTAGTTGTGTTCGTGGTTCTTGAGTTGTCGAGAGGCATAGGATACCACTTTCCCATCTTGCATCAATACACTTCCAAGTCCTTGTCGAGAAGCGTCATAATAGACTTGAAAATCCTTTTGGATATCAGGTAGACACAGTACTGGTGCCGTTACAAGGAGTTTCTTCAACTCCTGAAAGCTTGCTTCACATGCCTCGGTCCATAGGAATTTCTTTTCCTTCTTCAACAGTTCTGTCATGGGTTTCACTATTTTGGAAAATTTTTCAATAATCCTCCGGTAATACCCTGCGAGGCCCAAGAAACTCCGAATATCTCCCACATTCTCGGGTGACTCCCATTTCGTTACGGAATCTACTTTACTGGGATCTACGGCAACTCCTTTTGCCGACACAACATGACCAAGGAATCCCACTTCCTTTAACCAGAATACGCATTTGCTGAATTTGGCATACAACTTGTGTTCTCTTAGTTTCTCCATAATTAGGCGCAGATGTTTCTCATGTTCTTTCTCATCCTTGGAGTATATGAGTATATCATCTATGAATACCACGATAAACTTATCCAAATATTCCATGAACACCTTGTTCATCATGGTCATGAAGTATGCCGGGGCATTGGTTAGACCAAACGACATCACAGTGTACTCATACAATCTGTATCTTGTGGTGAAGGCTGTTTTGGGCACATCTCGAATTTTTAGCTGAAAGTAGCCTAATCGCAGATCGATCTTTGAGAACACACTAGCTCCCTTTAACTGGTCAAACAAGTCATTGATGTTGGGAAGAGGGTACTTGTTCTTGATTGTCACTTCGTTCAACGAGCAGAAGTCCACAACCAGCCTCTTGGTTTTATCCTTCTTTTCCACGAACAGGACATGTGCTCCCCAAGATGACGCGCTTGTTGGATATGCCCAAGAGGCAATAATAAAGTGGTTATTATCATATCTTCACACTTATGATAAATTTTTACATACCATGCTATAATTGTATTAACCGGAAACATTAATACTTGTGTGATTTGTAAACATAAAAGAGTCCCTAGTAAAGCCTCTTGTTAAACTAGCTTCTTGGTTAATATATGATCATGGTTTCCTGATCATGAACATAGAGATGTTATTAACAACAGGGTCATATCATTAGGAGAATGATGTGATGGACATACTCCTATAGTTAAGCGTAGCATAAAGATCAGGTCATTTAATATAGTTCATTTGCTATAAGCTTTCTGATACATAGTAACCTAATTCCTTCGACCATGAGATCATGCTTATCACCATCACCAGAAGGATGCTTTGATGACATCAAACACCACACCGTAACTGGGTGGTTATAAAGGTGGCATTGAGTGTTCGGAAAGTATGGTTGAGACACATGGATCAAGAGTGGGATTTGTCCATCCATATGACGGATAGATATACTTTGGGCCCTCTCGGTGGAATGTCATCCAATTATCTTGCAAGCATGTGACTGGTTCACAAGGGATCACATACCACGGGAACGAGAAAAGAGTACTTATCAGTAATGAGGTTCAACTAGGTATGCAGAGATACCGACGATCAAAACCTCGGATAAGTAAACTATCGTGAGACAAAGGGAAATTGGTATCGTATGTAAGTGGTTCATTCGATCACAAAGTAATCGTAGAAATATGTGGGAGCCATATGAATTTCCAGATTCCTCTATTGGTTATTGATCGGAGAAGTGTCTCGGTCATGTCCGCATAATTCACGAACCGTAGGGAGACACACTTAAGGATTCGATGTTGCTGAGTAGTTATGGAATGATGAGTAAGAAATCGAATGTTGTTCGGAGTCTCGGATGGGATCCGGGATATCACGAGGAGATCCGGAATGGTCCGGAGAATAAGATTCATATAAGGAAAGTCCTATTTCGGAGTTCGGGAAAGTTTCCGATGATTTCATCGGAGAGGTTCTAGAAGGGTCTGGAAGGTTCACCGGTCCGAAAGGAGAATGGTCCATGAATGTGTCATGGGTAAGTGGAATGATTAGGATCATGTCCAAGGTCACTTGGTGTTGGCATATACAAGAGAGAAATAAAGCTCTAAATTGAAAGTCAAATGGGAAGTTTGAAAAAGTCAAACTGGAACAATGGTTTCCTAGTGGGAGAAGAAACAAGTCCTTCTCTCAATCCAACTTGGGTTTGGGTTTGGATTCAAACCCACCCCTCCCAAGGCCGCCCCTCCCTCTCATAAATAGAGGGGGAGGGCTGCCCCAAACAACACAAGTTCCAAGCCCTCTCCACGAGCCGCCCGCCGCCAGCGCCGCCGCTCACCGCCGCCGGTTCGTCGCCGCCGCCTTAGCCGCTGCCGACACCTCCTCCTCCTCCCGGATCTCTAAACCCTAGTTTTCCGGGAAACCCTAATCCACCATACTTGCTTCGGCTTAAGGCGAAGCCCTGCGAGATCTCCCCTCTACTTCCGGTACCACGCCGTCGTGCTGCCGGAATCGCGAGGAGAGTACTACAACCTCCGCTGCCTGGTGGAACAAGGGAGAGGAAGGTCTTCATCGAGTACCGAACGTGTGACCGACTGCGGAAGCGCTGCCGGAACGCAGCGCCGGAAGGATCGTCTACGCGATCTTGAGATCGACAAGTGTACGACTACATCACCCACGAGAATCTGCTCTCGTTAACCGCTTTGGAATCTTCGAGGGTGAGTTCCTCTATCGACTCGTTGCTACAATCTAGTAGATAGATCTTGGCTTGTTTGTGTGCATGCGGTAGAATTTTTTTGTTTTCCATGCTACGAACCCCTACAGTGGTATCAGAGCCGTGTCTATATGTAGATCTGTTGCACGAGTAGAACACAATGGTCATTGTGGGCGTTGATGCTTTTGTTGTCAATTGCTTCTTGTGTACTTTGCATCTTGCGGGATGGTGGGATGAAGCGGCCCGGGCTAACCTTACATGACAACGTTCATGAGACTTGCTCCACGCTTGACATGCAACTTTTATTGCATAAGTGGCTTTGCGGGTGCCTGTTTCTCCCAACATAGTTAAGATTCAATTTACAACGGGTGATTGACAATACTAGTATCAATGTTGTGGTTCTTGTTCGTAAGTTAGAACGACACTTATTGAAAGCCCCAAACCACGTAAAACATGCAAAGAAAATTAGAGGCGTCTAACTTTGTTTTGCAGGGGTGTGCTGTGATGTGATATGGCCATGATTGTGATTATATTTGATGTATGCAATGTTCCTTATTGTAAGTTGGCAACCGGCAGGAGCCATATGGTTGTCTTTAAATTCTGTTAAGACCCGCGTGTCTATTCCAAGTAGTTGTAATAGTTGAAGCTGGTGGACGACAACCATGGAGCAGCGTCATTGACCTCGATGCAATGCCGGTGATGATGGAGATCATGTTCATTCTTGAAGATGGAGATCGGAAGCACAAAGAAGAAAGGCCATATCATATCACATATTATGAATTGCATGTGATGTTAATCCTTTTATGCATCTTGTATTGCTTAGTTTACGATGGTAGCATTATAAGATGATCCCTCAAGCACACAATTTCAAGTTTTAAAGTGTTCATCCTTAGTAAGCACCGTTGCTAAAGCTCGTTGTTTCGAAGCACCACGTGATGATCGGGTGTGTTAGATTCTGCGAGTGTATACAACGTGAGCAAGCCAGATTTGCTCATGCGGAAGCTAAGGTTTGATCTTGACGAGCCTAGCATGTACAGACATGGTCTCGGAACACGGATCGCCGAAAGGTAAAGCATGAGTCATATAGTAGATATGATGAACATGTTGATTGTTCGCCATTGAAGCTACATCAACTCTCGTGATGATCGGTTTTGATGTGGTGGATTTGGTTCGTGTGATCACTAAAACAATGTGAGGGATATTTTTTTGAGTGGGAGTTCAACAACAATATGATTAAAAGTTGAACACTATTTATCATAAATTAAATCAAAGTGAATTTGCATAGTTGTTGTAGTCATTGACATCCGTTTACCACCTTGCGCTTAGTTATGATTGAGATGATAGAACTATAGAATTCTGGTTAGTTACTTTACGAACTGGTATCGTATTGTTTTGAAGTGTTAATCTAAAGTTTAAAAGTCCTATTGCAAACTTTCAGTAAGTCCCGGTTACTCCATGAAGTTTAATAATTGGTATTAAATCGAGAGTGACAATTCCAAGTGTTAGTGTATGAGTATCATGTTTGTCTCCATGATTCTTGATATTCAAAGGATTGACTTAATATCAAGGTTATCTAGGATCTGAAAGAGTTGTTTCAGAAACCATGATGTGTGGAAGATATTGTGATATTTGAAACGAAGTTTTGGTTGCAACATGATAGAGTATAATATGGCAAAAGTCATGTTCTCATATTTGATGAAAATTTGCAAAAGGTTGGAGACACTAGTTGTCCTAATCCTCCAAAAGGTTTTGGAGAGCAACATTATACTCGCGATTCACCGTTACAAGCTAAAAGTAGCTTGATCATGGATAATTCCATATAAGGGTGAATATTTGATGTAGGTAAAATGTTTACTACACCAAGTGATTACTAAAGAAAGGAATTTGAAAGAACACCAAACATTTGATGATGGTGATCTACTTCAAAGTGCAAGTCCAAAGACATTGGTATTTTACTATACATGCTTTGGACTGTATGTCATATATATGGCTCCACTATTGATGTTGATAGATTCTTTCAAACAGAAAAGGAAATACTGAAAGAGAATCTCATAAGTATATGGCAGAAAAGAAAAGACTAGAATTGTTCAGCTTAAGTATATAGATGATATACATGTTATGGATATATTCTTTGCTTATTAAACAATGTGGTTTTTAAGTATTTGATACTGAATTTGTTGGTGTGAATCGTCATACGAAACAACACAATTCATGAACTACAATGGCCTAAGTAACTAGCAAAAGAATATGTGATGATGTTCATCGAGAACATATAAAGGGTTATTGTGCTGCTTGTTAAACATCAAAGCTTGCCTTCAAGATTTGTTTTATCAGGTATTATGAGAACAAAAGGGTTGTTCAAATGATTGCCATAATCCATAAAAGATGGATGATTCACAAATCTCGTTGGAGAAACCACATCCATAAAACTAGTGCTAAGTATGTCGAAAGACAAATTGATTGAAAGATCACTTGGGAAGTGACATCGCCGTTTAAATTATATTGGAAAGAAAACATGAAGAAACTCCATGTGGATGGAATTTTGGAGTCCTTTTGATATTTGATCAAATGACGCTTGTTAAACTTTCCTAAGAGATAATTAAAACTTCGTTCATAGGCCAAAAGGGAACGAATGACTAGCTTATTGGAACTTGTACATATTGTTGTATGAAATCCATTATGTGTAGTCAAGAGCGATGGATTTCAACTTCATATGCTTTCTCCGAAAATTTGAGTGAATATATGAATATTTACTTAATATGGATGAAGTATGAAACATTTGAAAAGTTCAAAGACTTTCAAGATGAAGTGCAAAATCATTGTAACAAGAATATAAATAGTTTATGATAAGATCATAAAGGAAGATGTTTGAGTTACAAGTTTAGCATAATACCTAAGATTTAAGGAATCGTTCCGTGGATTTGCATTTCCCGAAACACCATAAGAGTATGGAGCGTTCGAGATATGTAATTAAACCTTGTTTGACATGGTAAGATCAAAGGTGTAATTCATAAAACTGCCATTATATTTTAAAGATTAAAAGTTTGAGAGACTACCGTTTTTCCACTGAAAAGAGCTTCATCATAATCCGTTGAAATGACACCATATAAAGTTATGGTTTGGGATAAAACCCAAGTAGTCCTTTCTTAAACATTGGTATGCTATGCATAAGAAAGATGTTTGCAACCAAAGTCGGATGAACCTTTCTTTGTATGTTATTTTGAATAACTGTTCCTCCATAACATCAGAGATAAAAGTGTTTTTCGCTTAGAACGTCAAGTTTCTTTGAGAAGGAATTTTCCGTGAAAAGTTAAGTGGGAGGACAATAGAACTTTGATGAGGTTAAAAGAACCTTAGCTATATGTGCAAGGTTGCGCAGCGCCGAAAAGTGTTCCAGAGGCAGCAACAATGCTCATGGCTCACGTGCCTCAAAGGTGGTGGTCACGGAGATCTGAGTTCCTATTGAAACAAGTAGGTCGGGTAAACAATCAAATACCAAGATTTGAGAGTTAAATCATTATTTTACAATAATGATCTGACTACATGCAAAGAAGCGATGATGAGCCCTGACTCCGTCATATGGCTTGAAGCCATAAAATCCGTGATAGTTCCATATACGAGAGATCAAGCTTTGAACTTGAAAGACCCTCTGGAAAGGTACAAGACCTTACAGTCGTATTTGGATTTATAAAGAAATAGACATGGATGTTTCACATCTATGAAATAGTCGACATGTTGGGAAAATGTTCACAACAATGTTCAAAGGTTGACTATGACAAGATTTGATCTTTCATAGCGATATTTAGTCTAGACGGATTAATGTAGCAACCACGACATATAATTTTTGTTATGTGGTAGTTGAATAAACAAAACAAGTTCTTCTAATAGAATTGTTACCTAGGACATGTGCATAACACGGTCTATAGGGTTTTGTTAATTCAAAGGATGCTAAAATCATATGCAAACTTCAATGGTTGAAGTGAGCATCGCGGAGTTGGAATCTTCACTATGATGAAACTGTTAAAAGAGTTTAATTTCATCGGAGATAATGAAGATGCTTGCATTTGCAAGAAATTAAGTGGGAGCGCTAAGACATGTTTATAATACATTATGTGGAAGACATATTGTTGATTGGAAATAATGTATCTTTTATTAACACAGGATAAGAATTTCATCTCAATGAAAGGCTTAGGCAGAACCCGAATATTTGGCATCAATGTCTACATGGATAAATTGTGACGCCAATATGGTTGTGCCGGAAGTACATAGACGAGATATTGAATGAGTTCAATATAGAAACTACAAGAAAGGTTCTTGTTGCACAGGAAGGATTGAATAAATATTTAAGTATTTTTTGATACTTGAAAGATACAATCACAAAGAGTATTTTATCAATCATGCTGTGATGTGTACAAATCCAGAAATGTCCTATGCTCTAAATGTTATGAGTATATACTAGAATAATTCATAAAGATGATTATTGGATGATAGTAAAGAAATTCTTATGATCTTTTAAAAGAACTAAGAATATATTATTTTGTAGAAGTGACAAATAGATGGTTAGTTCATTGTAAAAGTATTACATTGATACTAGTTTTGTCACGAAGTAAAAATTAAGTTTATCTCAATCTAAACTAAGGGTGGCACAATGTGATGGAAAGTAAGTTCCATAATGGATTTGGATGAGTTCTAAAGTTAAGACACTGTGACAGATACTACAACAAAAGGCTAAGTATATAACTGCTTTTATAGCAGCAAAAGAGGGCATTTGTGTCAAGAAGTTTGTTATCAAACTAGGTGTAGTTCACAGCAGGGATAATACTATGAAGATATATTGTACGACAATATTATCAACATGTTTTAAACCCCAAAGAACTAAAGGTCACGCCAAAGGACCAAAATTATACAAAGCCATATCATTAGAGAATGAGTGATGCGTAGAGACGCAAAGACATGCAATTACACACGGACCTGGAAGTGTCAGATCCGGAGATCAGTTGACCACTAGCAATCGTGTACACACGACACCAGAAAGCCATAGGTGTTGAATACACAAAGGTTTGAAACTAGATTATTGACTCTAGTGCAAGTGGGAGACTGTTGGATATGCCCAAGAGGCAATAATAAAGTGGTTATTATCATATCTTCACACTTATGATAAATGTTTACATACCATGCTATAATTGTATTAACCGGAAACATTAATACTTGTGTGATTTGTAAACATAAAAGAGTCCCTAGTAAAGCCTCTTGTTAAACTAGCTTCTTGGTTAATATATGATCATGGTTTCCTGATCATGAACATAGAGATGTTATTAACAACAGGGTCATATCATTAGGAGAATGATGTGATGGACATACTCCTATAGTTAAGCGTAGCACAAAGATCAAGTCATTTAATATAGTTCATTTGCTATAAGATTTCTGATACATAGTAACCTAATTCCTTCGACCATGAGATCATGCTTATCACCATCACCGGAAGGATGCTTTGATGACATAAAACACCACACCGTAACTGGGTGGTTATAAAGGTGGCATTGAGTGTTCGGAAAGTATGGGTTGAGACACATGGATCAAGAGTGGGATTTGTACATCCATATGACGGATAGATATACTCTGGGCCCTCTTGGTGGAATGTCATCCAATTAGCTTGCAAGCATGTGACTGGTTCACAAGGGATCACATACCACGGGAACGAGAAAAGAGTACTTATCGGTAACGAGGTTGAACTAGGTATGCAGAGATACCGACGATTAAAACCTCGGATAAGTAAACTATCGTGAGACAATGGGAAATTGGTATCGTATGTAAGTGGTTCATTCGATCACAAAGTAATCGTAGAAATATGTGGGAGCCATATGAATTTCCAGATTCCTCTATTAGTTATTGATCGGAGAAGTGTCTCGGTCATGTCCGCATAATTCACGAACCGTAGGGAGACACACTTAAGGATTCGATGTTGCTGAGTAGTTATGGAATGATGAGTACTAAATCGAATGTTGTTCGGAGTCTCGGATGGGATCCGGGATATCACGAGGAGATCCGGAATGGTCCGGAGAATAAGATTCATATAAGGAAAGTCCTATTTCGGAGTTCGGGAAAGTTTCCGATGATTTCATCGGAGAGGTTCTAGAAGGGTCTGGAAGGTTCACCGGTCCGAAAGGAGAATGGTCCATGAATGTGTCATGGGTAAGTGGAATGATTAGGATCATGTCCAAGGTCACTTGGTGTTGGCATATGCAAGAGAGAAATAAAGCTCTAAATTGAAAGTCAAATGGGAAGTTTGAAAAAGTCAAACTGGAACAATGGTTTCCTAGTGGGAGAAGAAACAAGTCCTTCTCTCAATCCAACTTGGGTTTGGGTTTGGATTCAAACCCACCCCTCCCAAGGCTGCCCCTCCCTCTCATAAATAGAGGGGGAGGGCTGCCCCAAACAACACAAGTTCCAAGCCCTCTCCACGAGCCGCCCGCCGCCGCCCGCCGCCGCCGCCCGCCGCCAGCGCCGCCGCTCGCCGCTGCCGGTTCGTCGCCGCCGCCTTAGCCGCCGCTGACACCTCCTCCTCCTCCCGGATCTCTAAACCCTAGTTTTCCGGGAAACCCTAATCCACCATACTCGCTTCGGCTTAAGGCGAAGCCCTGCGAGATCTCCCCTCTACTTCCGGTACCACGCCGTCGTGCTGCCGGAATCGCGAGGAGAGTACTACAACCTCCGCTGCCTGCTGGAACAAGGGAGAGGAAGGTCTTCATCGAGTACCGAACGTGTGACCGACTGCGGAAGCGCTGCCGGAACGCAGCGCCGGAAGGATCGTCTACGCGATCTTGAGATCGGCAAGTGTACGACTACATCACCCACGAGAATCTGCTCTCGTTAACCGCTTTGGAATCTTCGAGGGTGAGTTCCTCTATCGACTCGTTGCTACAATCTAGTAGATAGATCTTGGCTTGTTTGTGTGCATGCGGTAGAAATTTTTTGTTTTCCATGCTACGAACCCCTACAGCGCTGGGTTGAATGAATCCCTTGTCCAATTGTTCCCTAAGCTGTTTCTTGAGTTCCTTCAACTCGTCCACATCCATCTTGTACGGTCTCTTAGCTATCGGCCCTGTGCCTGGCATCAAGTCAATGAGGAACTCGATATCACGGTCGGGAGGCATCCCGGGTAGCTCCTCCGAAAAGACATCTGGGTATTCCTGTACAATTGGTACTGAAGGGAATATGCCCGAGAGGCAATAATAAAGTGGTTATTATCGTATTCCTTATTTATGATAAATGTTTATTTTGCATGCTATAATTGTATTAATACGGAAACGTTAATACATGTGTGTTTAATAAACAAAAGGTAGTTCCTAGTTATGCCTCTCTCATAAACTAGCTCGTTGATTAACAAGATGATCAAGGTTTCCTGATCATGGACATTGGATGTTGTTAATAACGGGGTCACAACATTAGTGTAATGCTGTGATGAACATTCATCTGAAGTATAGCATTACGATCAAAGTCATTGAGTTTATATTGCTATAACAACTTACGAAGTGATCCTAATCCTTAGACCATGAGATCATGTCAATCACTAACACCGGAAGAGTTTCTTGATAACATCAAACGTCACACCGTAATAGGGTGATTATAAAGATGGATTCAGAACTACTAAAGTGTTATGTTGAGGCCCATGGATCGATAGTGGAATTTGTTCATCCCGATGACGGATAGATATACTCTGGGCCCTCTCGGTGATATCACATTGATTAGCTTGCAAGCAAGTGATTTGATCACTAGAATGTTATATCACGGGAACGAGAAAAGAGTGCATGTCAGTAACGAGATCAAACTAGGTATGGAGATACCGATGATCGAATCTCGGACATGTAATATATCGCGAAACAAAGGGATTAAGATACTAGCGTAAAAGGTTCCGACGATCACAAGAAAGTCATCGTTGAATGTGTGGGAGTCAGTATGGGTCTCCAGATCCCGCTTCTGATTATTGATCCGAGAGGGGTCTCAATCATGTCCACATTATTCGCGAACCGTAGGGTGACACACTTAAGAGACACCGACATCCATTTGGAGCAAAAGTTTCATGCCAAAAAGAAAAGGAAAGCGCAGGAATTTATTTCACTAGACACCGAAACTGTTTCGGTTGAAATTGCTGAAACTGGTTCTGCATGTGAAATGGAATACTAGCAAGGGGTTTTATGTGAATGTTTGTTAATTAAAGTAATTAACAAAATTCTGAATAAATAAATAAAAGAGTTTTATTTAAATGAGAGCTTGCATTAAATTTGGTGGAAATTTAATGCATGTGAGTGGATTTTTGAGTGGAGGCTTTTTAATGGGAGTGGAGGATTTTCATTTTGAGTGGGAGCTCCACCCACATGAATGTGGAAGAGGTGGGGGCAGCCCCATGGCTGGGCGCCATGCCCCTTGGGTGCCCCCCTCTCCCCTATAAAAGGCCCCCCTCTCCTCCTCTCACACCACACCTCCTCGTGAAGGATCTCTCTCCCCCTCTAGAATTTATCCCCCATGGTCTCGGACTAGCGAGATACATGTTCCCGGTGGCTTTTCGGCAAGAAAGAGTTGTGCTTCCGCTGCATCGCTGGAGCGAGGAGGCGGAGGTTGCTCGGTGCCTCGAACGTGTGTGCGAGCACGGATGCGCTGCTGTTTTGCGGAGCTAGGACTTCCTCTCGATCTTGAGATCGGCAAGAGATCGTCTACATCAACCACGAGTTTGGACTCGTTAAGCTTTGTCGGTCTTCAAGGGTATGTTCTCTACGGATATACATCCGCCCGTTGTTTGTATCTAGTAGATAGATCTTGGTACATAGTTGTTCCCATCGTAGGAAATTTTTTGTTTTCTATGCTGCGAACCCTACAGTGGTATCAGAGCCGGATCTATGCGTAAATACTTTGCACGGGTAGTACACATATGATTATGTGGGCGATGATGATCATTTTATTGCTTCTTAGTTGTACTTTGGATATTGGTGGCATAGTGGGATGAAGCGGCCCGGACAAACTTTACATGTCCTCGCACATGAGACCTGTTCCACGCTTGACATGCAACTAGTTTTGCATAAGTGGCTAGCGGGTGTCTGTCTCTCCTACTATAGTCAATATCTAATTTGCAACGAGTTGTCAACAATTTGGTTATCCTCGTTGTGGTTCATGTTCGTAGGTAAGAACGGTTCTATCTTCGAAAGCCCTAAGCCACGTAAAATTTGCAATGGATAAATTAGAGGCGTCTAGTTTAGATTGTTGCTGGGCTAGTGTTATGATATGGTGATGTTGTAAGTAGAAGTATGAGATGATACTCTTACAACATACATAACGTGTAAACTCCATAGACCTTGGATTTACACATAAAGGTATGATAGTGATCATACCACGGTGCACATGATAGAGATCATATGCGAGAACCATATCATTCCACTAATAAATATGTGATGTTTGATAGCATCTTATATTGCTTGTTTGGCGTTTTATTAGCATAATAAGATGATCCCTCATTTAGATATCAAGATAAAAATGTGTTCTTCCTTAAGTATGCACCGACAATGTTTCGTCGCTTCAAGACATCACGTGATGATCGGGTGTACTTGAATCCACGAGCATATCTCGGGTGTAAGACAGTTACACACGCGAATACTAAGGTTCTTACTTGGCGAGCCTAGCATGTACAGACATGGCCTCGGAACACGGACCGAAAGGTTAAGCATGAGTCATATGTTTTGATATGATGACCATATGGATGCTCGCCTTTGAAGCTACGCCGACTCACGTGATGATCGGACTTGGTGTAGTGGATTTGGTTCATGTAATCACCAAAAGGACACGAGGGATGTCGTTTTTGAGTGGGAGTTCATTTCTAATTTGGATTATTAGAACTCAATTTATCATAAATTAAATCAAAGTGAATTTGCATAATTTGTTGTAGTCATTGGCATTCGCTTACCACCTTATGCATAGTTGTAATTGAGATAATAGAACTATAGAATTCTGGATATTTACTTTACGAACTGGTATCATATTGTGTTGAGTGTCAATCAAAGTTTAAAGTCCTATTGCAAACTTTCAGCAAACTCTATTTACTCCATGAAATTTAATAATTGGTATTAAATCGAGAGTAACAATTCCAGTGTTAGTATCTTAAGTATCATGTTTGCCTCCACGATTCTTGATTGTTTTAATATCAAGTTTATCTAGGAGCTGAAAGAATTGTTTCAGAAACCATCATGTGTGGCAGATATAACGATATCTGAAACAATGTTTTGGTTGCAATATGATAGAGTATAATATATGTTCTCATATTGGATGAGAATTTACGAAGGTTGGAGATGCTAGACATCTTAATCATCCAAAAGGGTTTTGGAAAGTAATGTTATACTCACGATTCTCCTTTATAAGCTAAATTGGCTTGATCATGAAAGTCGTCATGATAAGGATGAATATAAGATGTATGTAAAGTGTTTACTACACTAAAAGATTACTAAAGAATGGATTTTGAAAGAATACCGATCATTTTGATGATGGTGATCTACTTCAAAGTGCAAGTCCAAAGGTATTATTATTTGAATATACATGCTTTGGACTATGTGTCAAGTATTTGGCGCCACTTTTGATGTTGATAAATTCTTTTAAAAGGAAAAAGGAAATGCTAAAAGAGAATCTATAAAATATATTTGGCAGAAAAGAGAAGACTGGAAATATCCAGTTTAGGTATATAGATGATATACATGTTATGGTTGTATTATTTGCTTGTTAAACAATGTGGTTCTTGGGTATTGGATACCGAATTGGTTGGTATGAAATTTCATACGGAACAACGCAATTCATAAACCACAATGGCCTAAGTAACTAGCAAAAGAATATGTGATGATGTTAATCGAAAACAAACAAACCGTTGTTTGTATTCCTCATTGACATCAAAGCTTGACTTCAAGATTTGTTTTAATAATTGTTATTTAAATCAGGTATTATGAGAACAAAGGTTGTTCAAATAATTACCGTATTCCATATAAGATGGATGATTTACAAATCTAGTTGGAGAAATCACATCCATAAAACCTAATGCTAAAATGTCGCAAGACAAATGATTGAAAAATCACTTATGAAGTGACATCGTTGTTTAAATTATATTGGAAAGAAAACATGAAGAATCTCCATATTCATGGATTTTTGGAGTCTTTGATTTGATCAAGTGACGCTTGTGAGACTTTCCTCGGGATAATTAAAACTTCGTTCAAAGGCCAAAGAAGAACGAACGACTAAATTATTGGAATTTATACATATCGATGTATGTAGTCCATTATGTATAGTCGTAAGCGATGGGTTTCAACTTCATATGCTTTCTCCGGAATTTTGAGTGAATGTTCACTTAATGAGAAAGAAGTATGAAATATTTGAAAATGTTTCAAAGACTTTCAAGATGAAGTGGAAAATCATTGTAACAAGAAAAATAAATGAATTATGATTTGATCATAAAGGGATTTATTTGAGTTACAAGTGTAACAAGAAAATAAATGAATTATGATTTTATCATAAAGGGATTTATTTGAGTTGCAAGTTTAGCAAAACACCTAGATTTACATCTCCCGAAACACCATAGGAGTATGGAGTGTTTTAGATTTGTAATGAAACCTTGTGAGACATGGTTGGATCAAAGGTGTTATTTATAAAACTGCCATTATGTTTTAAAAGATTAAACCTTTAGAGACTACCGCTTTTACACTGAAAAGAGCTCCATCTAGATCCGTTGAAATGACACCATGGAAGTTATGGTTTGGGGTAAAACCCAAGTTGTCATTTCTTAAATTTTGGTATGCTAAACATAAGTAAGATGTTTACAACCGAATTCGGATGAGCATGTCTTTGTAGGTTATTCCGAATAACAATTGGTTATTCCTCCATAACACCGAGGACAAAAGGGTTTGTCGCTTGAAATGTGAAGTTTCTTGAAAAAGGAATTTTTCGCAAAAGTTAAGTGGGAGGACAATAGAACTTTGATAAGGTTAACGAACCTTAGCTAAATGTGCTGAGTTGCGCAGCGCCGGAAATCGTTCTGGAGGCTGCCATAATGCTCATAGCTTATGTGCCTGAAAGGTTGTGGTCACGGAGGTCTAAAGTTCCTATTGAACCAAGAAGGTCGGTTAAACAATCAAATGCTAAGATTTGAGAGTAAATCATTATTGTTTGACAATGATGAACCGAATACATACAAAGAAGCGATGATGGGCCCTGACTCCATCAAATGGCTTGAAGCCATAAAATCCGTGATAGTTCCATATACGAGAAATCAAGTTTTGAACTTGGAAGACCCTCCGGAAAGGTGTAAAAACCTATCAGTCGTATTTGGATCTATAAAGAAACAGACATGGATGTCTCACATCTATGAAATATTCGACATGTCGTAAAGTATTTTATGACAATGTTCAAAGAGTTGACTATGACAAGATTTGATCTTTCATAGCGATATTTAGTCTGAACGGATTAAAGTAGCAACCACTACATATAATTTGGTATATGGTAGATGAATAAACAAAACAAAGTTCTTCTAATAGAATGGTTACCTAGGACGTGTACATGACACGGTCCAAAGGGTTTTGTTAAATTCAAAGGATGCTAAAAGGGCATGCAAATTTCAATGGTTGAAGTAAGCATCGCGGAGTTGGAATCTTCACCATGATGAAAAATGAGTTTTTCATCTGGAGACGATGAAGATGCTTGCATTTGCAAGAAATTAAGTGGGAGCGCTGAGACATATTTCTAATACATTATGTGAAGGACATCTTGTTGATTAGAAATGATGTATCTTTTATTGACAAAGTTTAAGAATTTCATTTCGATGAAATACTTAGGCAAAACCCGAATACTTAGCGTGAATGTCTATAGTGGATAGACTGTGACGCCAATATGGTTGTGCCAAATATACATATATGAGATATTGAAGGAGTTCAATATAGAAACGACAAGAAACAGTTCTTGTTGCATGGAAAGTAATTGAATCAAGATTCAAGTGTATTGACACTTGATAAGTGAAACAAGATTCAAGTGCTTTGACACTTGATGAGTGAAATCACAAGGATGCTTTGATCAATCATACCATGATATGTACACATCCAGATATGTCCTATGCTCTAAGTGTTATGAGCATATACCAGAATGAATCATAAAATGATCATTGGACGATAGTGAGGATATTCTTATGATCTTTAGGAAGAACTAAGAATATATTTGTGTAGAGGTGACAAACAATTACAAATAGTTCATTGTAAAGCGTTACATTGATACTAGTTTTGTCACAAGATACAAATTAAGTTTATCTCAATTTAAACTATGGGTGGCACAATGTAATGGAAAGGAGATTCCATGATGGATTTGGAAGAGTTCCAAAGTTAAGACATTGTGACGAATACTACAACAAAAAGGCTAAGTATATGACTGCTATAGTAGCAGCAAAGGAGGGAATTTGTGTCAAGTAGTTGGTTATCAAACTAAGGTGTGGTTCGCAACGGGCTAACACTAAAGATATATTGTATGACAATAGTATCGACGTGTTTTAACCCCAAGAAACTAAAGGTCTCACCGAAAGACCAAATTTATACAATGCCATCTCATTGGAGAATGAGTGATGCGTGGAGACGCAAAGACATGCAAATACACACGGACCTGAAGCGTCAGCTCCGTAGATTATGTCAACCACTTGCAATTGCGTATTTGGAACACCAGAAAGCCATAGGTGTTCAATACACAAAGTTTTCAAACTAGATTATTGTCTCTAGTGCAAGTGGGAGACTGAAGGGAATATGCCCGAGAGGCAATAATAAAGTGGTTATTATCGTATTCCTTATTTATGATAAATGTTTATTTTGCATGCTATAATTGTATTAATACGGAAACATTAATACATGTGTGTTTAATAAACAAAAGGTAGTTCCTAGTTATGCCTCTCTCATAAACTAGCTCGTTGATTAACAAGATGATCAAGGTTTCCTGATCATGGACATTGGATGTTGTTAATAACGGGGTCACAACATTAGTGTAATGGTGTGATGAACATTCATCCGAAGTATAGCATTACGATCAAAGTCATTGAGTTTATATTTCTATAACAACTTACGAAGTGATCCTAATCCTTAGACTATGAGATCATGTCAATCACTAACACCGGAAGAGTTTCTTGATAACATCAAACGTCACACCGTAACAGGGTGATTATAAAGATGGATTTAGAACTACTAAAGTGTTATGTTGAGGCCCATGGATCGAGAGTGGAATTTGTTCATCCCGATGACGGATAGATATACTCTGGGCCCTCTCGGTGATATCACATTGATTAGCTTGCAAGCAAGTGATTTGATCACTAGAATGTTATATCACGGGAACGAGAAAAGAGTGCATGTCAGTAACGAGATCAAACTAGGTATGGAGATACCGATGATCGAATCTCGGACATGTAATATATCGCGAAACAAAGGGATTAAGATACTAGCGTAAAATGTTCCGACGATCACAAGAAAGTCATCATTGAATGTGTGGGAGTCAGTATGGGTCTCCAGATCCCGCTTCTGATTATTGATCCGAGAGGGGTCTCGATCATGTCCGCATTATTCGCGAACCGTAGGGTGACACACTTAAGAGACACCGACATCCATTTGGAGCAAAAGTTTCATGCCAAAAAGAAAAGGAAAGCGCAGGAATTTATTTCACTAGACACCGAAACTGTTTCGGTTGAAATTGCTGAAACTGGTTCTGCATGTGAAATGGAATACTAGCAAGGGTTTTTATGTGAATGTTTGTTAATTAAAGTAATTAACAAAATTCTGAATAAATAAATAAAAGAGTTTTATTTAAATGAGAGCTTGCATTAAATTTGGTGGAAATTTAATGCATGTGAGTGGATTTTTGAGTGGAGGCTTTTTAATGGGAGTGGAGGCTTTTCATTTTGAGTGGGAGCTCCACCCACATGAATGTGGAAGAGGTGGGGGCAGCCCCATGGCTGGGCTCCATGCCCCTTGGGTGCCCCCCCTCTCCCCTATAAAAGGCCCCCCTCTCCTCCTCTCACACCACACCTCCTCGTGAAGGATCTATCTCCCCATGGTTGTGGCTTTTTGTGGTGTCCGTCGTACTCATCATTGTCTTCTACTCGCAGGTCGCATCATTGATAGCGAAGGAGAGGCGAGCTCGCTCGACGCGAGGCAATGCGTAAGCATGCTCGTCGATTCGACGACGTTGTCCGCGCCTACCTCCAAGAAATATCGCCCACGGAGGTGATTCCCAGCGACCTCGTTGAGGTGTGGAAGTATTTGGAGAAGGCGCCCGCGGTCGTTGAGTTCATGACGCGGTCGGCGTTTCGGCGTGGAGCATCGACGGCACTCAGCCTTGGACTCGCCCACTTCCCCGAGGATTTCGACATTGACGATGTGACGAGTGGGTATCCATCGTCGACTGGCGCGGTGGAGCTGTCCGAGGTCCTTAAGTTGCAAGAACGTGACGCCACGTACTCGGAACGTGTCTGGGCAATGGGCGACCTCCTGCTGTATCAGGAGACGGTTATCGCGCCGAACGACCCCGAGCCGCCGCATCGTGACTTCAAGGTCGAGCAACCTTTTCGCACGGAGATGGCGGGTGAACTGACGACGTATCCATCAAACCCGTACACGGCGTTCATCCGCAATCGCCGGGATGTTGGCGAGTCGTCATCGAAGCCTGCAGAGTAGGGTAGTTTGCCTTG